>CM042848.1:68857928-69525428 GCA_023653725.1 Bungarus multicinctus
AGGATAACCAAAAAAGTGCATGGAACAAGACAATTTTGGCAGCCTGTATGAATTTTCAGAGGTTTTTAGGTCTTGGGTTTTTTTTTTTTTTTTATGAACAGCTTCTTGAATGTGCCTGGAGAATGACAGGCATCTCTTAGGCTGGCTGACCCCACCTTTGGCTGCAGCCAAGCCATTGGTTGCTTTTTAGAATAAATTGAGGACAATGCCGGCCACTGGCTGCCAATTCTAAACATCAGAGATATGTATCCACTTAGCACTAACTTTTGGGAGGGGCCAAAGAGAGAGTGTAATTTCGTAAATTAGGCTTGTGGGGTTTAGAGACAGCCAGAGATCCTCACTTTGTACAGTAGTGCTCTCATCTGGACGGCCACTGCTGCCTTCCTACACTGACCAGAGAATTGGGCTTTGCTACAGAGGTAAGGGCTTTAAATATGCTCTCAATTGAAAGGAAGACTTGCTGTTGTTCCTTTTTTTTCAATTCCACCCTGGATTCTTTGCAGAGGAGTTTTTGATGTGGCATCCAAGGGAATCAGCAAGGATGGAGGTTTTGCTGAATTAATCCCGTCACTTTTGATTAACATTCTGTCTCACATTAATGAGAAGGAGAACAAGCGACAAAACTCTCATACGGACATGCATGCATGCGAGATATCTTTTCTCATGCACAGGGCACTCTTTCTCTTCTGCGTGGGGAGAGAGTAGTTGCATGTGATTCAACCTATGGGTCCTTTAAATTGCACATCTGGCATTGCAGTTCAATCTTCCTCTTTTTCCCCTGTGAAAAATGTGCCTGCTGCTCAGCCTTGATGCGAAAGGTGTACAATTGAGCTCTGTGCCTCTCCCTTTTGGTTATTTTTTTTTTAAAAAGCAGGAGAATAGGAGGTGAGGGGATACCAAAGTCAGATTCCAAAAAAAGCTACCTAGCAACAAACCCAGATCGGGCAAATTGTGGTTAAGATGAAGGCTTTGATATCTTGTTGGAATAAATGTCTTATCCAGATTGTCTTTCATTAGAAAGGGAGATGGTGATGTTGAGCGAGTGGGAGTTTTGTTGACAATAGAATCTATCTGTTTTTAATTTCTACCCTTGCTCCCCAACAGCCAAACTATTTTTAATGAAGGACACTTTTTGGTTCATACAAGAAATTGTCCATGGGTGAATCTCTTGGACAGTCATGTTTGTGAGGCAGATTTTCATTCCAGAAAGAGAGAAGAAAGAGAAAGAAAGAAAGAAAGAAAGAAAGAAAGAAAAAAAGAAAGAAAGAAAGAAAGAAAGAAAGAAAGAAAGAAAGAAAGGAGAAAGTAGTTTGTTTAAAAAAAATTGGAGCATTTTTGCCATGCTCAGAGAATTTAAGCGAGCAGACAGCACTGAGTTTGTGGAGGCTGATCATGATGAGGATAAAAAAAGGAAAAGCAATAGAAGGACAATTTAAACGAGAGCAGAAAGATATTGCTTTTCCTCGTTCAATCACAGCACAAGGAGTGTTCTCTCAGGAAGTATTTGATGGATAGCAAAATATTTTCTCGAAACTCTCCTGTTTCTTTTTTTTGTCATAAATACAGAAAAAACAAAATCTACCAGGAATTTCTACACCAATGCTTTTGCAATTTGAGAGACAAAGTGGGACTACATAGAGTTCTTTCTCTGTAGGCTTTATTAAAATAGAACTTTTGGGTATTTTAGGTGCATAAAGCACCTTAAAAAATTAGGTTGAGAGATGTATTGGTAAAGATTAGATTGAGAGATGTATTGGTATACGTTGGTATTATTCAGGAGTGATCATTACGGAAGAAATTCCCTATCAAGCATGCCATCTCATAGGTACGATATGGAAAGACTATCAAATCAAAGGTCAGGCAAGAAATTCTCTTTTCCATGATGTCTCATTTAATTTGATGAAAGAGAAATTATTCCAAAGAAAACAATTGTCAGGGATAGAATGTGGTGTCCTTCATGTATCTGGTTGTGAGGTGGCCAAAGGGTGGATGCTTTGAAGTTACAACAAATTTTTATTATCCTCAATTCTACCAGCTTTCCATTAGTCCACCCGCAAGGGTATCCTGCTTTAAGGGATGGTTTTGAAAAGGGAAAGCACCATTGTTATTGAGATAGGAAAGAGATGACAGGTATGTACAGGTGGTCCTTGACTTACAACAGTTCATTTAGTGCCCATTCAAAGTTACAATGGCATCGAAAAATTTGACTTATGACCAAATACTGCAAGCTACTTCCGTTGCAGCCAGCTGCTTGCAATTTGGCAGTTCAAATCCCACCAGGCTTAGGGTTGACTCAGCCTTCCATCCTTCCGAGCTGGGTAAAATGAGGACCCAGATTGTTGGGGGCAATAGGCTGACTCTGTAAATCGCTTAGAGAGGGCTGTAAAGCACCATAAAGCAGTATATGAGTCTAAGTGGTATTGCTATAGTGCTATAGCTATTTTTCACACTTATAACTATTGCAGCATCCCCAGCGTCACATGATCAAAATTCAGAAGTTTGGCAATTGATGGTTTCAGGATCATGTGATTGCTTTTGGAGACCTTCTAGCAAGCAAAGTCAGTGGGGAAGCCAGATTCACTTAACAACCTTGTAACTAATAGCTTCAGTGGTTCGCTGAATAACTGTGGCAAGAAAGGTTGTAAAATGGGGAAAAATTCACCTCTCAAATGTTTCACCTAGCAACAGAAATTTTGGACTCAAATGTGGTCATAAATCGAGGACTACCTGCACACAATTGTGATCTTATAATATATGATAACACTAGCTCTATACCCGTGCTTCACTATGAAACTATGTGATCGGACTTAGTTTTTGGAGAGGAAAATAAAGGAAAAAAATTGGGCCTCTGTCTACCAGCATCCATTGGTATTCATCTGGCTACTGTCCTGTCAGTGTGTGAGAGAGTTGAGGGCTATTTGGAAACTGAAATATGGAAACTGAAACAGTATTTGCTGTGTGAGCAAAAAGGAGACAGCAAGGAGCCTGGGCGTGGCTTAGCTCCACTGTTCTGTACTAAAGCTGCTTGGTGCTGTGAAAGTAAAACTGAAACTGAAAGTCCTTTCCTCTGCTTGGGTTTTGCATTTGGAACAGATTTCTTTTCAGGTGGGGAGGGGCAGTAGACCTCTTTAGCAACAGAGCAAAATAATAATATATGAAATACTAATGCTCTGATGGTCATTGTGAAAAATCCTTTCTTAGTGAGCACCTAGAAGCCAAGAGGAACATACGTGCCAAATTTCAAGTTCGTAGGCTTTATGGTTCTGGAGATTTTGTGATGATGCATGAGTAGTGTTTTGCTTTTATATATATATATAGAGAGAGAGATTGAAGAAGCATTGATCCTTATGACTTTAGGCAGCTGTGGTGGAGATAGTCCCACTGCCTGAGAATTGGAAAGACAAAGTAATTGTAATGTGGGAGATCATGAACTGGTTAGTAGCACCTGGTCTGAAGAGAAAAAAGCTCAGAACCATGAGGTATAATCATGGTCTCCTCCTCCTTATGGTATCAACTGTTGGAATTGCAGTTTGGAATGGTTAGAAATGACCTCAGATTCTGGCCTCATCCACCCATGCTGGCAACGGGTTCATCCTGGTTAGGAAAGGCTATAAAAAGTTTGCTGTATAAGCTAGTGAGCAAAATGGTTTTCCCGATTTGATTGTGCTTTTTCTCAGCATCTCTTGGCTTGAACTCTCTGACTCAGTTCTTGGTTTATTGCCAACAGCTGCCTATAACTCAGCTTTGAGAATGAGTGACTTTAGACTTTTGGTTTGGAGAAAAGGGTTAACTCTTTCGTACCCGCCAGTGCAACCCTGTTCTGAATTATATTCCTAACCTTGCCCTTCTGCAGTTGCTATTTTCAGCAAAACAAGTTTGCTCGGGCCATGTCTAGTTGCATTGTTCAGTATTAAAGCCCTTATTTTTGAAAGCAGACATGGAGTAAGTTCTTTGCATAGTTTGGAAGATGGCTTCTTGGATGCTTTGCGATAGGACAGAAAAAATGGTGTCATAGCAGCCTGTAACATATCAAGAAGTGATTCTATCTTTCCCTTCTCTGCTTCCTGTTAGTGGGGTAGAGTAAAACAGAGCCTGAGTTCATTGCCTTTTTAGAGAAGAACAGCCAACCTACCTCGAAACAAGAGTTATATCTGTTTCTTTTGCATTGCAATTTAAGTCTACATGTCTATGGAGATTCTCAGACATCCAGGTCAGAGTCATGAGCTGAAGAAGTTTCTTGGATGAGAAGCGAAATGTCTTCAAAGAAAAACCAGAAAGTCCAATTGCCTCTGACAACCTAAGACTACATTTAGCCAAAAGATATAAGAATATAAGGTAGAAGGTCTACTCTATTCATGACGCAGTAGCGTCTTTTGCCTGGCATTGTCGAAGTCTTACTTTCCTATCCTTTTCTGAACCTACCACCTGTTCTCCCATTACAGTTGAAGAATTGCAATTCTTTTGTTGAGGCTGCTACAGAGATATTCAATTCTCTTTTGCTGTTTTCTACAACCATTTTCCTTCCCAAGGCAACTTTAAGTAAATACCAAGCTTTCTTGTAATACGACTTCTGCTGCCCAACTATCTTTCTTTCCCCCCATCTTCTCTTTTACCAGATCCCACTTTCCATGAGTTCTGCATAAGTCTTCCTTTAATGCTGCCCTCTTTATCTTTTCCTTATCCATGGGTAGCCCATTTCCAACCAACCGGCAACTGGGAGCATGCATGTCTCTTGGCTGCCAGTGGTGTTTATGAACATGCAAGCTTTTCTGCTTTGGGTTATAATTAGTTACTATCATGATCTGCTGATAAGCCAGTGATCTCACCATTCCAAGCACTGATCTTCAATTATGTATGTAGGCTGCCTGCCTGGAAGCCCTTTGTCCATGAATGGAAGAAGTTCAGACATTTGAAAATGAATGGAGTGGATAAATGAGTTTATTAATGCCCTTTAATCACTATAGGAAAGAAGCGCACCAGCAAATAAATAGACATTAATGTAGAAATGAATACAGTTAGCTAGAGATGGAATGGAAAAGATGAGACCGAATTTGTAATGCTTCTTTCAGATTCCATCTGCCGGTTTAAAGAAAGAAAAAACATGACATTATCTATTTATCTCAGTTGACTGTACTTTCAAAACTTCAGCTACATGCAAAAGTATGCTGTTCAAAATGCACTCTTAGTCCTTCTGTCTTTCTCCTTCTGTTCTGACCACTTTCCAGAGAGGCACACTTGAGAGCTTTTTAACAAACTGCATCACTGTTTGGTTTGGTGGCTGCAGTCCCTCAGATAGAAAGTCTACACAGAGAGTGGTAAGGACAGCTGAGAAGATTCTAGGAAGCTCACTTCCTGTCATTCAGGAAGCTGCTTATAAGCGTTATGTGCTTAGAAGTCTAAGTATTGTGGGAGACCCCACACATCCACTTCATGGTCTGTTTCTGTTGCTCCCCTCTGGGAGGATGTTTCACAGTATTTCTAGCAGGACTACCAGATTTCTTATGCCATCTGTCTGGTAAACTTGCAAGATTCATTTTTCTCACCATGTACATGTATACATCCGAATATATAATATATGTGGGTATACGCATAATTTTGTATTTATTTATTTATTTAGTCATGTTTATGTAGTGTATATTGGAGGTGGTGACCCTTTGAGAGCCGTATGCAACAAAATTTCATTTTAATGTATATCAATTAGTATACATACAAAGTGACAATAAACAATACACTTATTCTAAATCAAAATATACTCTAAATCCAACTTACTAGTATCAAGTTATTAGGCAGTTCCCAGAAAGTTCAAAACCAAAATGTAAATATAGACTCACAAGTGTTTCAATTCTAGAATTGTAGAATTCAGTTCTACAAATGAGTGTGCAGCTGAGGATATGTATTATGCCTTTTCACCTGGAAGCTGGTTCACTTGGAACCAGTGATCTGATTCTAATTCAAGTCTTATCACTGTGGAATATTCAGTGCACGATCATCCCAGCTCTTCATTAATATTATCTGAAGCATCCTTATGAATTTCTATAGAAATTCAGCTGCTGGTACCTCTTAGCGTGCAGCCTAGCATAGAGCGATCCAGTAGACTTCCCTGATTTCTAAACTTTATGAAGATACCTACATTCTTTAAATAAACATTTGGAGGGAAAAGCACACGTAAATATTTATTGAAACATGCATTTCACATATTTATATATCATAGAGTACATTTTAAATTTGCAGATTAATTTTGATACAGAGTGAAAAGAGAAGACACATCTATTTACCCTTAATTTTGTTGGTGGATAAAGAAAAAGGAGATAAGACAGTGGGCTATTATGAAACCCAAGTAAGATGTTACATGGGCAGATTCTACAGTATATTGGAACTCTTCATGTCTGAGGCTGGTGATTTTCCAAAAATCTAACTGCTGCTCCATAGACATGTGCTGTTACAACACTGTATTTGTCACATGAATAGAAATTACAGATATTTCAGACATGGGAGAAATAGGAGATGAAAGAAAGGTAAGTCATGCATTCTAGGAGTAAACCAACTTGCATGTTGATGGGCTGTAACACCCCTGTAGTTCCAGTCAAAAGCTCAGATAGGATGGAATGTGAAGCATTTCCTGATCGTCATCACACTTGTACGCTTCATGGTGCTTCTGTGAAAAACAGAAATTGAAGGCAACTTGATGACTTAAAGCAATGGTTCTTAATTTTGGTTACTTGAAGATGGGTGGACTTCAATTCAACAAGCTGGCTGGGGAATTCTGGGAGTTGAAGTCCATACATCTTCAAGCAGCCAAGGTCGAAAAACACTGACTTAAAGTAACCAAGAAAAATGTACCACATGTAACACACCCAAAACTTTGGCAAAAACTTTAATTTAGAAAGATGGATGAGTCTTTGGAGAAGAAATTTGCTGAATATTTGCAGTGAACCTACCGATGAGTCTAATATTTATGATCTCAGCAGCTGGAACTAGGAAAGCAGTGGGAAAGTACCCTACTTGGAAAAGATTTTGCTCAGTGGAAACTTTCACTACATATTTCTTTGCTTGGCTCATACAAATAATAAATAAAGAGAGAGTCCTTAGAGAGATGCGACAGAATTAAAAACAATAAGTGACTTGGCCATTCACACATTCACTTGTTGTACGTCCTTAAATACTGAGAAAAAGTCCTATTGGGCAATGTAATCCTTAACTGCCCACCAAATGTGTTGAGAATTATTTTGCAAAAGTCAAAAAGAGAAGCAATATTTTATGCGGCCAGCCTCGTAATCTACAGAAAAGTATAAAAAGCCATAAAAGGCATGTCCACACAGGAGATCCTTAGAACTCTTCAAGGTAGACCAGTTTAAGAAACCAAAGTTATGAATTCTAGTACTACTTTTGTTATAAGGTTACGGTAACAGAGTTTTGCAAGTCTCAATCTTTAAGATAAATAGGGAGGATCAAGCCTGAGATTCTTTCTCAAATTACATTTATGCTTTGGATCAGAGGTGGTATTCAGCAGGTTCTGACCAGTTCTGGAGAACCGGTAGCGGAAACGTTGAGTAATTTGGAGAACCGACAAATACCACCTCTGACTGGCCCTGCCCCCATCTATTCTCTGCTTCCCGAGTTCCAGCTGATCCGCTGGGTCTTCTTTGGTTGGCCTGCATAAGAGAACGGAGCTGGAAAGCAGGTTAGTGGGGTGGGGAGGGAATGGGATTTTGCAGTAACCTTCCCCCAGGAGTGTGGAGGGTATGGAGATTTTACAGTAACCTATAGAATATAGAAATATAGAAAAAGGACTGCAGTTGAGCTCCTGCCTGAATCAGCCAAGATTTGTGTGTTATAAGAAAGCCAAGAAATGAGCCAATGAATCTAGAGGAAAAAAGAAAAAAATGACAAGCTGTTAGAACTAGGTCATTTGTCATCCAATGCATGTCACCACAGTAGGTCGAAACAAATATATCCTCACAATCATACAGTATTGCCCAAGACACATGCTTTACTACTTGGTTCAGTGAAAACAGAGGGTTACCAGTAATTTTTTTTTTTTTAAATGTGACTTTATTAAGCAGTAGCTTTGGGAAGGTAAAACTGATCCTTGCCTTATCCCAGATTCAGAACTGACCAGCGAACATGCATTCTCATTTATCTGGATGGTTTTATAATCTTTTCCTAAGATAAGGAGAGCTAAGAAATTGCAAAGAATGTCAACAAGGCAGCCGAGATGAAATCAGTGATATGATCTTGGCATACAGAGAGAAAGTGGAAAAAATTATCCCCTCAGTCAAAGACAGAAGATAAAAGAGCTTCTTGAATACTTCAGCTAACTGAAAACGATGAAGGCGTTTTGTGCATGGAAAACTGACTTCCCAAAATAAACTGCAAAGGGGCCTGAGACTGAGAAAATATAGGGTGTCATTGGAAAGCTTCAGTACTGAGCCACAATGACAAGGCCAAGCATGTCTACATTAGTTCAAATCCTGAGTAAAGTGAATGTACTGACCGGAGAGTGTTGGATTAGAGCAGGGGTGTCAAACTCAAGGCCTGCGGCCCACATCCATGGGGTGCTTAGATCTGGCTCGCAGGGCCAGCCTGGAAACAGCAAAGGACTGGCCTGTGGTGCCTCTGCCAGTGAAAATGGAGCTCGCAGGGGGGGGGGGGGCATGCACATTTGCTTACCTCTGTAATGTATTTCATGTAAATGCTGAGTCTAATAAGTGTTGTGGTCCTCCGGCGGCATGCGGAGCTGGCAGCAGAGTCGGACAGTGGAGAGGAACATGGGCCAGTCCTGGAATCTGGGGAGGACTCGGATAAGGGATCTGCATCCGACACAGAGATGGGGCCATCTGAGAGTTATGGGCTGACTCCGGAACCTCCAGAAGCTGACATCAGTGAGGCAGAGGAACAGGGGGAGCCTGTTCCCAGTGCGTGCTTGTGCAGAGCTGTCAGAAGGCAAGAACAGTTAAGACAAAAGGGGAGACTCAGGAGTAAGACTTGGAGATAATTGGCCTCTCCCATAAGACATAAAGGAGGAGCAGAGGGACACGAGTCTTTGCAGGAGGCAACTTGGTTCATTCTGGTTGGTTTAAAATCTGAAACTCAGTGTTGACTTTGTGCTACGTTTGTACAGCTAATTGGCAATTTAGTTATTGGCAGCATTTCAAGGGAGATAAAGGTGGGTGCTTATCAGCCTTATCCCGAAAGACTGTGGCAGACTTCTGCTGGACTATTCACAAACTGTTTGGGATTCATTATGGGCTGTGAATGCATATAATTCACAGCTGTTGAAATGTTTAAAAAGGGGTTTGGGGAACAGCGTGTGATTGCTATTGTCTCAGGAAGCCTTGGTCAGAACAATGAGACCAAGATGGGTGTCCTGCCCATTTCTGGGTCCCAATGAAGCTCATCTGTCACCCACCAAAGTAATCAATTCTATATGGCAAGAAAATGTAGATATAACCTTGTCAACAAGATCAATCAACCACCTAAGGCAATCAACGTAATGACAGAGATCCCAGTCAGGTTACCCTTATATTCAATGTATAATCTTATATTTCACTCTTTAACTTCCTGTTCTATGCTGCTGGGCTTCTGATTTAATTTAGTTTTGCCATGGTGTTGATCACATTTCTTTTACCTGCCACCTGGAAATTATCTTTTTTTCAAATAAACTTTTCCCCCCAAGTTGTGCTTCCTTTATTTCTTTGGTGCCTTTTGTTTCCCAAGGGTGCAGGTTCAAAGGACAAATTGTGATTTGGAGTATGTGTGGTTCTGCGTGCAGGAACCAGTCAGGAACTCTTCAAACCAAATGTGCCTTTTCCCAGCTTCATGCTTCAGTTGTGGAAAACATCCCAGCAAGTCCAGGAAAATCAGCTAAATTATTACTGTAATTTTGAATATGAGAAAAGAGAAATGATTAATGTTATGGGGTCCATTTATTATTATTTTAAATTTTAACTACTGTAATTGTATTTAATATGCACATTCAATTTCATCATATTTAATGTTTGGTGTTTGCATTAAAACACTATGGCCGGTGGTGGGATTCAAATAATTTAACAACCAGTTTGCCCAGGGTCAGGTTGGCAGTCATGGGAGATGTGGCCCATCACCATCCTCCAGCTCCACCCGACATGCGGGATGAGCCTTCTGCAATGGCCAACCTGACTCTGGGCGACCGATTGTTAAATTACCTCCCTTGCTATCAAAGCAGATCCTGTTCACTACATTGCAATGGAGAAACAGGCAATGGAGTGGCTGGTGCAAGAGAAAGAGGAGAAGCAGGGAGAAGAAAGATGAAAGCATGCCGGCCGCTCGCTCATGCCAGCTGCTCCATTGACTGTTTTTCCATTGCAGCGCAGCATAGTGCCCAGGAGCCATTTTGATAGCAGGGGTGGGTAATTTAACAACCAGTTCGCATGAACCAGTGTGAACCTGGCTGAATCCCACCACTGACTATGGCTCTACCTATTTTACAGAGAGCAGATCTTGACCCCAACTAGTTGTGTCCACCTAGGTGAGACCTTTACAAGAACTTTCTTTCTAGAAGGGCAATTCAACAACTGACTTTTCCATAGGTTTCCTTGGAAAGCTTTTGAGAAATAACAGCCATGGACAATTAGGCAGAACTAAAGGCAGGTGGCTGCACTCAAGGCTGTGCAATTGTATAATAAGGGGTGCAGAAAGTATTATTTTCCAGGAGTTGTAAAACTTCTGCCTCCTGAGGATGCAATTTATGTACCATATGTGATGTTGCTGCCGTGCAGGTGTGATCAGTGTAAAAGGAAGGACCATTCTGGAAGCAAACAGATGGTATCTTGATGTAATCAGTGTAAATTATGGCGACTTATATACCTGGGTGCAATATAAAACTAACACGCATCGCTTATTCCAGCTATTTCCTTATGTGCATGAAAGCGAACCTGCACTCATTAGCCTCCAGGAAAGCATATGGTCATAATGCACCAATACAGCAATAATAAAAATATATGGGAGCTTTGCTAGGGATGGGCGTCCTATCGGGAATTTCAGCATTCCATCAAAATGAAATCACAGATTGTTGCAAAGTGAACATTAATGCACTTTTCTCCTTCGTTCTTTTCCTTAAAAATTAAAGGGGATGGCATCCATGTATGGCAGGTCTCGCTTTTCACTTTGGGCCTATCTCTGGCTGTCAGGCTCTTTGACAGAGTCAGCAAAACAACTGTCAGGGCGACTCTCAATGGTGCTGAGCTGAAGTTTTTGAAGCAGCTTCAAAGTGCTGCCAAGTTGGTATGAAAAATCCTTGGAAAGCAACAGAGCATTGTGGACATCTGAAGCAACACACTTCTTTCTTTCTTTTTCATCTCCTGATATGATCTTCTGACTGAAAGTGATGGATCCCTGTGCATCTCAATTTTCAGATTCCCAAGGTGTCAATTTGTACTTGTTTAGCAATAACAATAGCACTTAAATTGATATACTGCCCCACAATGCTTTATAGTACTCTCTGGGCAGTTTACAATACCAGGATATCGCCCCCAACAACCTGAGTCCTCATTTTACCAACTTTGGAAAGATGGAAAGCTGAGTCAACCTTGAGCCCATCAGGATCGAATTCCAGACTGTGGGCAGAGTTTACCTACAATACTGCACTCTAACCACTGTGCCACCAGGGCTCTGAATTTTCTCTGTGTTAAGCTTTGTTTCTTATGTTCCATATACCATTGTACTCCTGTCTTTAATTTCCTTGTTCTGCGTGGCAGCATCAGCAATTTATGTCTCTCAAAGGCTTTAAGCTACTCATACAATAAGTAACACTTTCAAAGATCATTAGGTCTTCCTCAGTTGCACATTGAATGCCAGTCAACCTGCAACCCCCCCATCAACTGGCAGCATACGGTCCATTGTTTTGGATTTGCTATTCACATGGTTTTCTTGGTAACAGTACAGGAGTTGTTCACTGCTGTTTTCTTCCACACAGTCTGAATTAATCCAGCCTTTGACATTATCACTGCAGTGATCAACTGTCTCCAGCCTCTTCCATATTACTGCTGTCCCATATAGGTATCTGCTTGTTTTAGCTGAGCAGCTAGGAAGACCTTCATGCCTTAGGTGGTGTCTCTGCTAAGATGATATATACTCTTGGCATTCCCTTCCAATGTTCTTTGCTCATCCAGAGGTGGGATTCTACCTGGTTGGATTGGTTCTATAGAACCGGTTGTTATAATTCTGCCCAGTTCAGAGAACTGGCAAATTGCGCCACTGGCTCGCCCCACCCACTCACACCTTACCTGGAAAACTTGCCTGCTAAGTTGCTATTTTTCCCTTTTTCCCTCCCGATCATCAGCTGTTCTGCTGTGCCAGGAGATTTAGATTAGCTAGAAAGCAGGAAATTGTTGGATTTCTTGCTTTTTAGCTAATCTAAAAGCAGAGCTGAACTGAAGCTTCTATTTTTCAGTGCAGACCAGAGGTGGTATTCAGCAGGTTCTGACCAGTTCTGGAGAACCGGTAGCGGAAATTTTGAGTAGTTCAGAGAACTGGCAAATACCACCTCTGACCGGCCCCGCCCCCATCTATTCTCTGCCTCCCGAGTCCCAGCTGGTCGGTTGGGTCTTCTTTTGTTGTCTTGCACAGGAGAATGGAGCTGGAAAGCAGGTTAATGGAATGAGAAGGGAATAGGGATTTTACAGTATGCTTCCCCTGCCATACCCACCAAGCCATACTATGCCACGCCCACCAAGCCATGCTCACAGAACCAGTAATTAAAATTTTTTGAATCCCACCACTGGTGCAGACTCAGGTAGTAGATTGCAGAATCAAAGATCTCTACATGAATCTGTGATTCTGTGAGCAACTCAGTGTGCCTGCCTGCTTTGCCTGATTTTGGGTGCAAGCCATGCCCAGCCAGTCACACAACCACCAAGCCAACCCATAAATTAGGCCATGCCCACCTAACCAGTTGTTAAGAAGTTTGAATCCCACCCCTGTGCTCATCTCTCCCAAGAACATCCTTCCTTCATGATGAGCCAACATATCAGGACGTGTGTGTGTGTTAAGCCTCCTTAAGCCACAAGGCCTTCCTGATATCTGTTGAATTCCTGAGTTCTTTGTGGGACTGACCTTGGTCTTGACTTCCTTTCTAGTTGTGCTGTCAATCTTACTTTCAAGCTTCCTTAGGAGTTTATCCTTCAATCCACAGCTGCCTTTCCCCAGTGAGCTCTTGCTTCTTGGCTCACCTCAAACTGAGATCGCTGGCCAAGTTTGAAATCCAGACCTTCAGCTGGGAGTTTAAACCAGTGACAGTTTTGGGATGAATTTGGCTGCAGGACGCTTGAGTTCACCGGAAAGGTGTCACTGTACATAGACATCAAGGTTGATGAACCAGGGGCCACAGTCAAGGGCCCTCCCAGGATTAAACAATGCAAATAGTAATGGTGGCAGCAAAGGTTTGATTTCAGTATTTGAGTTGATACAGGCATTTGGAAATCTAGAACATATGGTTCTGCTCATTGTACTTTGTATTCCTGGAGGTTGGAAGGAAAGGTTGAATTTGTCAATTTTGGTTTCTTTCAGAATTCTCTTCTTTTTCGTGAAAGCTATTAAGATTGTATTTTTTTTTTGAAGTTCACACCACATTTGTATGTTCTGGTAGTCCTCAACTTACAACAGTTCATTTATTGACCGTTCAAAGTTCCAATAGCACTGAGAAAAAATATGATCATTTTTCACACTTATGACCATTGTAGAATCTCCATATACACATGATTTACATTTGGAGACTTGACAAGTGTTTCATATTTATGACGGTTGCAGTGCCCTGGGGTCATGGGATCATCTTTTGCCACCTTTTGAAAGCAAAGACAATGGGGAAGCCAGATTCACTTAACAACCATGTTACTAACTTAATAACTGCAGTGATTCACTTCACAAACGTAGCAAGAAAAATGGAGCAAAACTCAGCAAATTTCTCACTTAGCAACATAAATTCTGGGTTCAATTGTGAGTCGATGGACTCCCTGTATTCTATTAGCAGAGGTGGTATTCAGCAAGTTCTGACCAGTTTTGGAGAACCGGTAGGGGAGGTTTTGAGTAGTTTTGAGAACCGGCAAACACCACCTCCGACTGGCCCCACCCCCATCTATTCTCTGCCTCCTGAGTCCCAGCTGATTGGCTGGGTCTTCTTTTTTTGCCCTGCACAGGAGAATGGAGCAATTAGTGGGATGGAGAGAGAATGGGATATTTATTTATTTATTTGTCAATCGCTTACAAGATAATAGGTATAAGTATATACATAGTTATGAATACATGAAATGGGTACATATAGGAAAAATAAAAGGAACAATAGGACAGAGACAGTAGGCACGTTGGTGCGCTTATGCACGCCCCCTACAGACCTCTTAGGAAAGGGGTGAGGTCAATAGTAGACAGTGTAAGGTTAAAGTTTAAAGTTTTTGGGGTAAAAGTAAAGTTTTTTTCAGTATTCCTCCCCTGGAATGGTGTGGGAATTGAGATTTTACAGTATCCTTCCCCTTCCAGGCCCACCAAGCCACGCCCACAAAACTGGTAGTAAAAAAATTTGAACCCCACCACTGTCTATTACACATTGTTTCAAAGATACACACTCTGGTTTGCAGATTTCCCTAATATGTGCAGAAATTTTGCAAAAGAGAGAGAGAAAAAGAGAAAGAGAAAAGTCTAATACAATGTCCTTGGTACATTGTTTTCATGCAAATACGATGTCTTCTGCAAATATTTATCATTAAAAAAAAACAAAATTAGCAAGCTGTGTGTAAACTATCATGGCTCTTAAGACATAGGGGGGAAGAGAGAGAGAGAGAGAGAGAGAGAGACTAATGAAGGGCAAAATCCCCTTAACCTGAAGCTGATTTTGTTCTTGGCAATATTTCAAGGCCATAGGACTGTGTGTGTTCACCTTGCATTCCTCTGTCTTCTTTCTGATTAGTCTTGCTTCTACCGTTGCTACAAAATTATTGGGCTCTGTTAATTGTAATTAACTCCTAAATGTCATAAAAAGCTAGACCTGGCCAAGGAATTATTGACTCTGAACAGCTTGAAACCATCTTCTAAAAGCATAGGAAACATAAACAATAAGTTTAAAATAAATATGGGAGAAAAATAGGTAAAAAACAACACACAACGTTGTTTAGATATGTATGTTTGTGTATGCGTGTGCTAAAAAAATATTCTACATAAAAGTTCTTGATAATTTACAGTTCCCCATAAGAATGGATTTTCTTGGGACTCCTAAACATGTCTCTACAAACCCCTCAGTAGGCCAACTATAGTGAGAAGAACTAGTTTAATAGACTGTTTGCCTTCTAAGTGCCTCAGCAGTGGTGATTTATATTTGGAAGGACCCCAAACCTCTTTTGCATTGAAGAAAATATATGATTTTTATCTTGGGTGTTACTGCTTTGTTCCATTCTGCCTGCTTTGCAAACTACATTCCATTTCATAGAAGTGTTGAAATGTAACACCACTAAAAAGTTTTATGCAAGTGCATTTATGAACATTATATGATTTATTAGCACACATAATGCTGGGAAACTGATTAACGCTCACAGTGCCGAAGGTGGAGGCGATGGGGTGCCTACCTTGGATCCTGCCTGATCCAAGTGCCAACAGAGGGAAGATCACATAACTTTGACAATTATTGCAGTCTTTCTTTTTTGTTATTGTAGATGTAGAATGTTAGCAACCACCCTTCCTAGAAGAAAGAAATATTTTAGGGAATATTAAAAAAAGGCAGAATATTATATTTCCCCTAAAAGGGAAATAGAAATCTTAAGGGAAACAGAAACTCAGAGCTTCAGCTCCCTGCCCTCAGCAGATATTTGGTACTCATTGAGAAAAACTGGGCCAGTTTATCTACAAAACAAAAGACTTTCAGCTCCAGGGTGATGGGATTAAGACATGACCCTCCAGGACATAATAGGATTATCAGCAGGGCTCACTGCATTGTAAAATCACCTGGGGACATTGCATCACCCTCCAGGCTTCAACCAAACTTATCTCAGACAAACTCCTAGTATGGAAGTCTGACTACAGCCAGGAGTGAGCTGCTAGAGGTTTGCCTGGATTCGGGTGGACCCATTGTTAACGTTATGGCTGATTCAGCGAACCGCCAAATCCTACCTCTGGCTGGCCCCACCCACCCACTGCCTCCCCTTCCAGGAGTTTCCATGTAGCCCATTTTGGATGCCAGGTAAATGCAGGGCCTACACGGGTAAAAATGGGCCTCCTGGAACTTCCAGAAGTCTGAAAACGGGCCCGTTTCTGGCCTCTGGGGGGAGAGGCAGTTTTCGCTCTCCCAGAGGCTTGAGGAAAGCCTCCAGAGCCTGGGAAAAACAAAAATGCTCCCTCCCCACTTTGGTGCAGGAGGCCGACTAGGCCACACCCACCACGGCCACGGCCACTCAACAACCAGACAGAGAACTGGCTGCTGAAATTTTTGAAGACCACCCCTGACTACAGCCAATAGAATATATTTCTTGCACAGGAACAGGAAGCTCAAGGGCAAAGCCCAAGAGAGGGTATACATAACCCTCACTCTCCACTCCATGTGGTCAGCTGCTCAGGATCTCAAACCCACATGGTCCTGTCCATCAACAAATCATCTTTCCAATCAGCCTCCATGTTTCCAGTTTCAGTTCCTTTCTCCCCACTTGGAACTGAACCAGCACATTCAGTCCTTTAATGCTTTTCGTTAGCAAGGAGGAACGAACTGCATAGTGAGCTTCAGTAGCCAGCAGGACTTTTGTGGAGCAGCTTGTAATGAAAAAGATAAATCTGTATAAGCAGCTGTACAGGAAATGTTAACCGCAGTCCTTTTAAAGATCCACTCTGGTAGTCAGGAAGTTGACTATGGAAACAGATGAGTGGCCTTTTGAAACAGGATTACAGCAATGTCCAGTCGGAGTTAAATACGGCAAATTGTTCAAGAAAATGGAAGCTTATTCCTTTTATCCCAAGCCTTCTCTAAATCAACTAACATACCATTTGTTTTCTTCCACTATCAGCCGATCATTTCTCTTAATGTCTGAGCATGCCATTACTTCTGGGGTGGGGGTGGGGGGGTGGGGGTGGGGAACTGGAGGCCCAGAGATTCTGATCTCTTTAGGAATAGATCAAGTTAACACATTTGTTTAAAAATATCTTGTTTATCTTGGAGGATCAAAAATTTGAGATGGTTGGATAGCTGCATCTAAAACCCAAACGAAGCCCAGGTGAGAATCTTTGGCATCCCTCTGACTTTTAAGGAATGTACTATCAGTAATGAAGTTAGAGTGAGTAGAGAATTTAGGGAACTTCTGACCTTAAAAAATAACCCATGGTGTTTTTTTTTTAAATATTCCTCTGGCAAAAGGTGCCAGGAGTAATTTTGCTCACCCAGATGAATTTCTTCATCTCATCTTCCACCCCATCAAATGGGTGCATACCTTTCATAGCTAGTTGGAAAACGTATGATGATGCATGTAACTGTAACTTTGTTGCTTGTATTTTTACAATTTATATTGACTGTTTCCTAGTATGATTTGATTGCTTATTGTACCCTATGACTATTATTAAGTGTTGTACCTTATGATTCTTGATGAATGTATCTTTTCTTTTTATGTACGCTGAGACAGTAGCGGGATTCAATTTTTTTTACTACCAGCTCTGTGGGTGTGAGTTGGTGGGTGTGGTATGGGTTAGTGGGCGTGGTTTGGTGGGCGTGGCAGGGGAAGGATAGTGTAAAATCTCCATTCCCACCCCACTCCTGGGGGAAGGTTACTGCAAAATCCCATTCCCTCCCCACCACACTAACCTGCTTTCCAGCTCCATTCTCCTGTGCAGGGCAACAGAAGAAGACCCAGCCAATCAGCTGGGACTTGGGAGGCAGAGAATAGATGGGGGCGGGGCTAGTCAGAGGTGGTATTTGCTCTTTCTCCAAACTACTCAAAATTTCTGCTACCGGTTCTCCAGAACTGGTCAGAACCTGCTGAATACCCACCTCTGGAACATTCCCAACCAGATACAGCATATTTCACCGTTACTCAAACAAACCAACAAGCAAAATAAAAGCAGCAATTTCCACCTGATGACTTCAGAGAAACTTCAGGATGGGACTTAGGAACTGAAATGATTCCGGATGATTAGGAGACTAGAGACTAAGGCATATGAAGAATCGTTACAGGAACTGGGTCAGGGGTGGGATGCTACCGGTGCTGCCCGGCTCTATAGAACTGGGAGCTCAGAAGAACAACAGACACAGAACCGGTTCTGTGTCTGCTGCTGTTTGGCCCACCGGCCCGCCTGGGCTCTTACCTGTTCTTTATTTCCTGCTTTTTCTACCTCAGCTACTTTGCACAGCACAGCAAAACGTAATCACCAAACCGGTAGTAACACTGGTTGAATCCCACCCCTGAACTGGGCATGGCTAGTCTAGTGAAGAGAAGGACCAGGGGAGACAGGATAGCAGTCTTCCAATATTTGAGGGGCTGCCACAGAGAGGAAAGGGGTCAAGGTATTTTCTAAAGCACCTGAAGGCCAGACAAGGAATAATGGATGGAAACTGAACAAGGAGAGATTCAACCTGGAAATAAAGAGAAACTTCCTGACAGTGAGAACAATCAACCAACGGAATAGCTTGCCCTCGGAAGTTGTGGGAGCACCATCACTTGAGACTTTCAAGAAGAGATTGAACTGCCATTTGTCAGAAATGCTGCTTGTGCGGGAGGTTGGACTATATGACCTATAAGGTCCCTTCCAACTCTGATTATCTGTTATCTGAGATTATTGAAGATATAGCAAATCTCATATGTCTTGATAAAGAGCCCTTGTGGCTCAAATGTTGGAAAAGATAAGACAAGCAGAAAGAGCTGCACCCTCTTGGTCTGGGCCCTAATCCAGATCACTGCTAGACAAAACTATAGAGGCCAGGAGACATACTTAATAAAATTGGCAACTGGAGGCTGGAGTGGATGTGTTAGTTATGCAACATCTCTGGAAGGCACATCTTTCTGGTGCCTCCTCCTATAGGGAGGGGAGTTAAAATATTTATAGGTACATTCAGCCTATTGGAAGCTTTGCATATCTACGTTACTTGTTTTCTTGCAGCAAATTGGCAGGAAAAAAACCCAGTAATTATCCAGCAAGTTTGGCTTGCAAATTAATGTTTAATTAATTATACAATTGTATGCCAAACATGGAAGAACAGAATAACAGTGTTGGAAGGGACCATGGAGATCTTCTAGTCCAGGGGTCTTCAAACTTGACAGCTTTGAGACTTGTGGACTTCAACTCCCAAAATTCCTCCTCCTGTCATGTTAGCTTAGGAATTCTGGGAGTTGAAGTCCACAATCTTAAACTTGCCAAGTTTGCAGACCCTTGTTCTAGTCCAACTACCTGCCCAAGTAGGAAACCCTATACCATTTTGGATGAATGGTTGTCTAATCTCTTGTTAAAAACCTCCAGTGTTGGAACTCCCACAACTTCTGGAGGCTTGTCATTCCACTGATTAATTGTTCTCACTGTCAGGAAATTTCTTCTTAGTCCTAGGTTGGTCCTCTCCTTGATTAGTTTCCATCCATTGCTTCTTCTTCTGCCTTCAGATGCTTTGGAGAATAGGTTGACCTCCAAATCAAGAGCAGATGAGTTCCTCCCCTTTCTGCATATGCCAGCCTGCACCAAAACATTATGTCCAATTGACAGCACTGCATTTTAGAAAGGACATTGACAAGCTAGAGTGTGTCTAAGAAGGGGACAGTCAAGATGATAGGGGGTCTGGAAGGAAAAAATACTTAGAAGGAGAAGTTGCAAGAAGATTGTGGGAGATATAATCATTGTCTTCAGGTTTTTGAAGGCTTGCCTGGTAGAAGATGAGAAAGAATTATTTTAGAAGACAGGAAAAAAAAATACCACAAGGTGATACGTTTCAATGGATTATCAGGGGAAAAAATTCTAATGGTAAGAAATATTCAACAATGAAACAGATTGTCTTCGTTGAACACCTCCTTTGTTGGAGATGTTTAAAAGAGACTAGATGAACCTTGGTCAAGAATGCTGTAAGTATGGATTCCTGAACTGGGCAGGGGTTTGGATTGGATAATCTCTAAAATCTTTTCTAATTTTTGTATTTTATGGTTCTTTGATCTTCTTCAAGTAGAATAAGTAGTTGATAGCAGTAGTTGATAGTGTATATTTTCTCTTGTCATTTTCTTGAGGTGCAATGACAATAAACTAAACTGAACTAAACTTTTCTTCTATACTGCAATTAACTCAGGGTGGGAGAACAGAAACAGCATCATCTATATTAGCTCCTGGGAGAAGATCTTTTACTAATAGAAGCTTCCACTGTGAAGAAAGAATGGCTTACATCAGAGAAGATAGATTTAAAACACTACTAATTGTAATATGTCCCTGATGTCCAAACTAGATTTTCATGGTTGCTAATTAGTAAAAGCAAAGTTTGCAAGAGATCCTGATTTCAGATCTTACCATGCTTTGAACTGGTTCTGCAAAGGGTTGAGTTTTGAGATTGCCCATCCATATAGAAGAACAAACAGGTAATACTGAAACAAGATAACCAAACTGCGCTGGTTCTACTCCCTTGCATTTTTCTGTGTGATCTCAGCCATCTTCTTCATAATCTCTTTCTGGCTTTGTTTGTGCCATCTGCTAGACCAGAAGGTGGGCAACTACGGCCCCTTTATGGCCTGCAAACGTCAACTCCCAGAATTCCCGAGACAGCCAGCACCATAAGTACTATTACTGTATAATAATCTATTTAATCCATTTTCCTTCTGTACTGTTAACACATTACTCAATGATGGTGAGCTTGGGAAATCTCTTCAGGGTGCACCCAGAAGCTTCTGGAGCCTCAAGCTGGTCTTTTTTCTTTCTTTTTTAGCTGTGATCATCATTTCTTAGGAATCAGCTCAAGTTGATGGTTCTACTAGAATAGGGGTGTCAAACTCAAGGCCTGGAGGCCAGATTTGGCCCATGGTGTGGTTGGATCTAGCCCAGCATGGCTTCGGCCTGGTCTACCCAACGTGAAGAGGAAACATGCCAGCCGTTTGGGGAGTGGAGTCAAGCTGGCCACACCCACCTGGCTGGCCACACCCACCCAGTCAGCCACACCCACCTGGCCTCCCAAAGTCAACCCAATCCTGATGTGGCCCTGAGTTGAAATGTAGTTTGTCACCCCTGTACTAGACTGATTTCTCACAGCTCTGTCTTCTTGCTTTGCAATAGATGACCTTGCCTATTTATTCTGACAGGGATATAAGTTAGAGCTTATCAAGACATGGGGTTAAGCCATGTTCACTGAGAGGAGAAACAGATTTCTTTTTTCCTTGGGAAGTCAGAATTCTGAAGAAGCTAGCTATTATCTTTGTTCAACCTCCAGGTTTTGTGGGTTAAATCTTTGTCTGCAGAGAATAAGTAACATCCTTCCTTAATTGACCGACGGAGCAGGAAAAAGCTTCTTTTACGTGTGAATATTTTGGCAGAATCAAAAAGTGGGAAAATTCTGGGAGTTAAGTGGTTCTTATAATCTCTATTCACAGTCTCACACTTAAAATCTGGAAAGAAAAGCCAGACTATAATCATATTCTTAAAAATAAACATGCTGGATAAACTTTGTTCAGTGAAGACCTTGGCATGAGTCCAACAAACCTTATTAAGTCAAAACTCTTTTCAGACAGAATGTTTACTAGATTTAAAGCACTGAGATACTTGACAGACCATAATCTGACTCCATCCATGCATCTATCATATCCTGGGCAGGGGGTTGTATGAAATGATCTCCTAGATACTTTCCCATGCTTTGATTCTAGGAAACAACTTTTACGTTCTGTAAAACTGTCACTGTATGGAAGAAAAGAAGCCAAAAAGCCTTAATATTCTCTGTTCTGATCAATAAAAGGCCAAAAATCTCAGGAAAAAAGAAGAAAGGAAAATAATGTTGGCTGTGCCTCTTTGTTAAAGTGTAAATTGATAAAATGCTCAGCAGAGGTTGTATCTCCACACATGTATTTTATCTTAAGAAATGATAGCGCAGTGGAAAGGTTTATAAGAGAAACCTGAGGCCAGCTTGGCAGAAACATGTGTTTTTGTTACAAGGTTATTTTGAGATGGATGCTGAAGTTCTTCTTAAAAGTGCCAGATTCTAGAATGTTCTTCTTTCTGGCCCAAAGTTCCTAGCAACATATACTAGCTTCATAGTCAGTAGGATTCACCTCAGACTAACCACCATTAAAAGTATTTTTTGTAGAATAATGTTCTTGGTACCTACCCTTTGAGCTTGGTTGTTTCCTTGCAGTAGTTTCATTATCCAAATTAAGTAACTCTGAGCTTGGTTAATTTCTTGCAATGCATTGATGACGTTACCTCGTTTGGCAACATCATCGGTGGTAATGTAATTTGTTTACTCAGTATAGTATATTATCACAACCATACTATATTTCCTTCACACAAGCAAGGATCTTGTTTCTTGGCTTAACTGGTTAATTATCTTGACTGCTGTATATATTTATTTTTGATGTTTTTATTGTTTTAAATGTTCTTTTATTGTTTTAAGTGCTTTTATAGCTTGGAATGGTAAGCCACAAGGAGTCATCAGTTGAGATGGATGGCTATAGAAATTAAATAAATAGTCTCATAAATTCCTTCCTTCCTTCCTTCCTTCCTTCCTTCCTTCCTTCCTTCCTTCCTTCCTTCCTTCCTTCCTTCCTTCCTTCCTTCCTTCCTTCCTTCCTTCCTTCCTTTTTCCTTCTAATGTTACTTTAATTTTGAAATGTGGGGGTCATTTTGAAAATGATAGCAGTGATGGGATTCAAAAATTTTTTCTACCGGTTCTGTGGGCGTGGTTTAGTAGGCATGGCAGGAGAAGGATACTGTAAAATCTCTAGTCAAAGGTGGTATTTGCCGGTTCTCCGAACTACTCTAAATTTCCACTACCGGTTCTCCAGAACTGGTTAGAACCTGCTGAATACCACCTCTGAATGATAATTGGCCCAGCAGTTTCGGGAAGTATATTCCTAACTGCAGACTTGGCTTGTTGTGTGAACTTGATGATTGTGGCATATCCAATAAAATATAGTTAAAATTAACCACCAATTAATTTTATGAGTAGAAGAAAGAGACAAGTCTATCAGTTTTGGATTTCAAAGTTGTTTTAAAAAAGAGTGGTCACCTTTGCACAAAACGTAATAATTCAATGGACATAGCCAGCTAATGTTCTTGGCCCCAATATTTGTCACTTTCTTTGAAGATTTTTTTTTTTAAGTCTCCAGTCTAGTCTATAGTCCTGGAATGTCCTGGTTTCCCATCCAAGTATTTACCACTCTGACCGGGCTTAGCTGTTCAAGATCAGCGGCTCCATTTAAGCCAGCATTTAATTCCCTCCCCACCCCCCCCAAAAATGAAGTATTATCTTGTCTCCCACCTGAAACTCCACGTAGTGAAGTTTTCTGCTCTCTTACTAATATGGTGCCATGTTTTCGAGTTGGCAGTCTTTTTACGATTGTTGGCTTTGTATGATGCAACATATGAAAATTAAACATACACCATTATGGATGTACACATACAAGGAGGGGAAGTAAATACAGCTGCAAAATAGATTCCAGCACTTAAAGTCTGTCTCCAAAATGGCCAGGTTTCAAGGGGTCTTCCAGACAATTTGCCTTTTCCGTCCCAACCTTTCTGAGTCCAGCTTAAAATGTGCTTGAGATTTGTCTGAGCTGTTTTGACTATTTACTCACTTAATTGGACATCCCAATGCTATGAGAACAGTCTTGTTTACATTGCTTGGTCTAGAGCTTGCAGAGAACTACCCACCTATCTCTGCTTTTTTTAGAGCTTTTAGGATTACTTTTCTGTTTTCTAAGATTTATCCTGATTTCTGCAGCTCGGATCAGGTAACTGGATCTCTGTGTTTAATGGTTCAGTGAGAGTTCAAAACAAAGAACTCATTGTACCTTCATAGAATCTTCACAACCGAAGCTTCTATTCGATTTATGACTACAATTAAGCCCAACTTTGTGTTGCTAAGTGAGACAGTGGTTCAGTGAATTTTACTCCATTATTACGATCTTTCTTTCCACACTTGTTAAGTCAATCATGGCAGTTGTTAAGTTAGTAACATTGTTGTTAAATGAATCTTCCACATTGACTTTGCTAGTCAGAAGGTTGTAAAAGGTGATCACGTGACCCTAGATACTGCAACCATCATAAATATGAGCCAGTTGCCAAGAGTCTGAATTTTGATCATGTGACCATGGAGATGTTACCACAGTCATAAGTATGCAAAAAGGTCACTGTTTTATTGCAACTTTGGTCATTAAATGAACTGCAGTAGGTCAAGGATTGTATTCTTGTCCTAGATGCTCCTAGATGGAAATAGATCTTTATTCCTAATTACCTGCAAGGAAAACAGGATCAGTTTGTTGTCCTGAAGTTACATGCAGCTTCATGATCTTAGATCTTTGCTCCTTTCCCAGTTGTGTAGCTGCTCCACATTCAAGAGGATCGGTTGACAAACAAGTTGATTCCTAGCTATGCCGATCTACCAGTAGTTTGGATCACGATTCCGGCAGCAACATCTAGCAAATACTAGAGCAGTGTTTCTCAATCTTGGCAGCTTTAAGATGTGTGGAAGTCTAAAACCCAGATGCTGGTTGGAGCATTCTGGGAGCTGAAGTCCACACATCTAAAAATAGCCAAGGTTGAGAAACACTTCCCTGGAGGTATGCAATCACGGTTATGTCAACATCACAATAAGGAGGAGAAGTTATCACTTCAATGGTGGCAGAGGAAATCAGGGATCTCCACAGGGAACTGGCCTGGGTGATTAAAGTCCTTTCCTTTCTTACTTGTGTTGCATACAATTTGTCCATCTTAATTTTGTGACCCTTCCTCCTCTCCTGGAATCCCTTTAGTTCAGGTCCCCCCAACCTTTTGGGCGCCAGGGATTGGTTCCATGGAGAGAGGTATTTCCTTCATGGAGCAGAGAGGGGCGTGGTTTTGCATGCTGCCTGCATCCCACGGATGGGGCTTCACGGTAGCCCAATTTCTGGCATGCCGCGGATCAGTGCCAGTCCATGGACCAGGGGGTTGGGGACCCCTGCTTTAGCTAATGAATACTTGTAACAAAAAAGAGTGGAAGATTATCACAATATTGAATGTCTATACACACACATACACACCCATCTATAAAGGAGAACATTTGTAGCTCAGGGTTGAAATGAGGGGTCCTTGGTGCTCTCTGAGTTTGCTTGTTTTCTTGCAGAGATTTCATTACTTAACCAGGTAACAACATCAGTGCTAGTAAGGAGTGCAGTTTGCTGTCAGTTTATATTTTGATGACTTGCCTGTCTGTGTGGGTGGGTGTGGTGTTAGAGATTCTTTGGTTGGACTGTTTACTGATGGCTCTTTGTCAGTTCCTTGATTGGGCTTGTAGAAAGTTAGCACCCACCCCTCTCCTAGAAGAATGAAATATTCCAGGAAATATTAAAAAGGCAGAATATTTCCCCTAAAAGAGAAATAGAAATCTTAAGGGACACAGAAACTGGTGCCAGTTTATCTACAAAACAAAAGACCTTCAGCTCCAGGGTGATAGGATTAGCCCTCACTCAAAATCCACACCAGGACAAAACCATTAAACCATAAAAGGAATTGCCCAAAGCTCCTTCATTACATCACCCAGCAAGATTCAACCAAGACTAGGACTCAAGACAACCTACAAAGTTAGTTACCCGTGCATGGCTCCATGGGAGTCTGATAACCAATCAGGTTACATTTCTTGCCACAGGAACAGGAAGCAAGTCCAAAGCCCAACAGACGGTATACATCTCTCTTCCTCTCTCACCCATGCGCTCCACTTTGCCCAGGATCTCAAACCATGTGGTCCTGCTGTCCACCATTACACCATCCTTCCAAGCAGTCTCCGTGTTTCCAGTGTCTTTCTTCCCTCTTGGAACTGAACCCAGATGGACATTTCTTCCAAATAATTGATTGATTAATTGATTGATGATGTTTTCTAGATGTTACAAGATGTGCAAGAAAACGAGCAAGCTCATAGAGCACCAAGGGTCTCTCATACGTATTTTCCTTTTTTATGCATATATTACACACACACACACACACACACAAACACACAAAATCCCCTAACTGCAGGATCAGGCTACAGATTGTTCTCAGACTTGTACAGTTACTACATGAATTATCTTAGTTGTCGTTGGTAGTAGGAACTGTATTTTAGGTTGGAGATAGTTAGAGAACAAGCTTACATCTAGGGCCAAACTGGTCCCAACAAACATGATTTTACTTTCAGGTTGTCAGGTTCAATATACACCAGGTGGAAAGTTGCACGGTTATCCTGCACTGCTGTTGAGCTTTTATTATTATTTTAAATTTTTTTCTGAAAGATTAAATAAAACCACATTTAAAATGTGCTTTTTTTGGTAAGATCTTGTTTTCAAATATTGTCGTGTTAACTCCCCCCTTGTTGCCGCCACTTCAATTAATGTGGAAGAAAAATGCCAGAAAAAATAAGACACAATGAGCCCCATGTTCAGCAGTTATAAAATTTCCCTGGAACAGGATATATGCACAAATATCCACTGGCAAATATGCAACATACTGATATATTTAAGATTAAAAGCGTTCAGACAAAACTGGGAGTATTACTGTTTCCTTTAGCATACAATTTCAGTCCTGAGAGAGTTAGACCAATATTTTATGTCCTTATCAAATATTTGGACTAATCCTCTTCTAGTATTTTTTTTTTTGGTCTCCTTTTTTTGTTGCGTTTGTTTGATGTTCCAAGATAATTTGCAGCAGACTCATCCACATTGCAAATGTTGATTTGGTTTCAGTGCATGCTAATTTTATTTCACTTAGTTTGGTCAAGCTCTTGGGCTTCTAAAGAAAGTGCTGGAAATTATATTTGTGTCAGAGGAATAAAAGCTCAGATCTCATCATTGAATTGTATATCTTAGGAGCCCTTGGCTCTTAACTTTGAGAGTGCTTTGAAACTAGCTAAAATTTATAATGAAGGCACACTCTAATATTTAGAGCAGAGGGATATTTCTAAGAGTGGGGATCAATCTATTTTTATACAGCTTTTTAAATTTTTTTAGAGCATTTGGCTGCATACCATCTTGATAAAGCCCTTTTCAAAAGGTAACTTGTGGATTCTGAAAGGAACAGAATAAATAAACCCAAGTTTTGAATAAGCCTTTCTCATCTCTGAATCTTTTCTCATCTTTTAGATCTTTAATTAGAATTTAACTAAATTCTTTGGGGAAGCATTCCAGCAAGATTCCTCAAAGAAACAGTAATCCACATAAGTATTAAGACCCTAAAGAAGAATTTAATATATAAAAAAACCAACTTTGTTTTAATATTCTGGGATGTCAGCTTTTCATCACATAACACAACTCTAAGGGATTCTACTCCTCAGTGTATGGGTGTAACAACTGAGAGTTTGGAATTGTATTAAGTCAATAATCTTCATTTGCCAAAGTGGATGAAACACATGCTAGTTTCAGATATTTGTGTGCTTTTCTGTTTATAATTGGATTGCTAATGCTTAGTTATTATATATGTTATTGATGAAATGCTCTGTGAATATTACATCTATATTAAAAACACACCCAAACCACTTAACTGAATTTAATTATGGTTCCTCTCTCTCTCTCTCACACACAAACCCTGTCTATCATCTAGCATTTATCTATCATCTGCCTAACATCTATCTATTATGTCTCTCTCTCTCACACACACACACATCTATCATCTAACATCTATCATTTATCTATCATCTAACATCTATCTAATCTATTTATTATCTCTCTATCATTTATCTATCTATCTATCTATCTTTCTATCTATCTATCTATCTATCTATCTATCTATCTATCTATCTATCTATCTATCTATCTATCTATCTATCTATCTATCTATCTATCCTTATATCATTTAGCATCATTCTAACTAATGAAGTGATAAACCAATGACTGGGATATCCCATTTCAAACTGCAAGTGATTAAATGCTATTTAAATTATAGTTTCATGTTCACTGTGACCATCCTCTAACCCCTGGCCAAGAGCTTTATTGAGTGCTGCTGAAGGCTGAATTTCTTCTAAGTACAGGTAAACTGTTCCAGATTGAAGCCCCAGCACGTTCAGGGTGGTGAGAAAAAAATTCTGCCCCCAAACTTGGAAGGGTTCTTGCAAGTCCATATATATTTTCTAACCTATTGTCCTCCAATTGCATTGGGATTTCCAGAATTCCTTGTCAGCATGAATAATAATATTAGTCCATTTTGAGATCATGGAGATGGTAGGTATAGATGATGCTGTAATAGGTGGCCTGTAAGATCCCTTCCTATGGATGAGATTATATTACTGACCCCTGTAGAATGAAAATGACTTTCTAGAATTAGCTGTAAGTTTCCAGCTGTGTCCCTGATATTTGCGTAATACATCTGTCCATGTCTTTTGCAATTGGATTCATGGATAACATGATTAAAATATCTGTGATAGATTTAAGACAGTTTGTGTTTTTTCTGCCTTAGAGGAAAGCTGTCATTTTAACAGATGCCTAAAAGCCATCTAAATCATGTTTTCCATTTTTTTAAAAAATGCCTTTGATGCTGAATTGATACACACGCACAATCCTGCCAAATACCTGATTTTTCACAGAATGATCTTTCATTGAAGAAAGACTTCTTACGTGCATTCTGCGAAGTTCATAGACCTTTACAGTTTATTTTAAGAGACTGGTATTTGTTTGGCATACTTTTATGTCAATTATATAATCAGAAACAGACATACGGCATCTTATGCAGTGAAAGATATCAAGGAATGTCTGACACACTTCAAAGCAACAAGTAAAGAGTTCAAGATCCATCTGAAATGCAAGACTCCATATGAACCTTCCCACCCTTTTCTCACTTAATTGGATTTTTTAATATTTATGATCAGCAGATATATTTCTTCTAGCTGACTTGTACAGAGTGGCTTGCTGGATAGACTATTGGTTAGCTTTGCTTCAGTCAGAAGTAACTTTTGGCTTACGTGTCATATTAACTAATGCTAAACAAAAAGAGATGGTCAAAAAACATGAGACAGAACCAGAAGAAGATGGAGATACAACATCAAAGACACACTAGAACAACATCAATTAACAATAGTTAAGGCTACCACAGAAGGAGGAGGAGGAGGAGGAGGAGGAGGAGGAGCACTAATGCTAATTTGAGAACAAAGGGCATTTATTTTTCTACAGAAAATAAAGTAATAAGAAGCTCAGGGTCTTACATTGAAGAATTTATAGCTGTGCAGTTCAAATATCTAATATCAGTGTTTCTCAACCTTGGTAACTTGAAGATATGTGGATTTCAACTCCCATAATTTCCTAGCCAGCTATGTCCACAAGTGAAGTGGACATTGAGAAACACTGCCTTACATGCTTATGACATCATATGAGTTTAGTCAGGAGTGGGATTCAAATTTTTTAACAACCGATTCTGTGGGCGTGGCTTGGTGGTCATGTGACCGGGTGGGCATGGCTTGGTGGTCATGTTATTGGCTGGGCATGGTCAATTCATATCACTCGCATCGAGGCACGCATCTCCTCACTTGGCCTCTCATGATTGTGGGGATGCTGCAATAGTCGTAAGTATGAAAAATGGTCATAAGTCACTTTTTTCAGTGCCATTGTAACTTTGAATGGTCACTCCACCACACAAGCAAAGTACCAGCAAAGGAGGGGAAGAAAGTCCAGAGAAGTTCCTGAGACAGGAAGTCTAGTCCTGCCAAAAATGTAATAAGGGTTAACGGAGAGTCAGTTTCTGTAAGCAACACCAGAATGTTTCCTTCCTGCCTTCCTTACAGGATTTGGCCAGTAATTTCTTCTAACAACCAGTTCTCCGAACTGCTTAGAATGTCAACAACCGGTTCTAGCGAATAGGTGTGAACTGGTAGAATCCCACCCCTGAGTTTAGTGCAGGAGGGAGCTAGTTGGGTTCCTTCTCCTGCATTTCTGTGTCATCACAGCACATTGTCAGAAGATAGTATTGATAGACAGACAGATAGATAGATAGATAGATAGATAGATAGATAGATAGATAGATAGATAGATAGATAGATAGATAGATAGATAGAATGTGCCATCAAAGTTGAGGTAATATGACATAAGCAACCACTAAGGTATTGTAATGATGTTCTTAGCATAAATAATCACTAACCATTCACCACTGTTGGTTATTGGCTAGTAGGCCATATGTCTTCACATGTCACTTTATTTATTTGTCTCCAACTTCCAAAACATTCTTAGCTTGGTTCCTCCTAGTATTTTGGACTTGGTAACTTCCAGTCACATTTCCAGGTTTAAGGGTTAGAAAGAGCAAGGAGGGAGATGCAGAACCAAACGGTTCCATTTATTTTGAAAAACATCAGTTTTTTATTGCTGGTGGTGTAGTGGTTAGTATGCAGTATTGCAGGTAAACTCTGTCCATAGTCTGGTGTTCATTCCTAATGGGGCTCATGGGTGGACTCAGCCTTCCATCCTTTTGAGGTTGATAAAAGGAGGACTCAGACTGTTGAGGGAAATGTGCTGACATTGTAAACTGTCCAGAGAGTTCTGTAAAGTACTACTAGTGCTATTTATATGACAAATGAGAAAAATTACCAAGTCTAATAATAATGATAATTGCAATGAGTTAAATAAACATTCATTGCATTTATGTTTACATTAAACTGGATTTATTTATTAAACAAATGTATATGGCTAACCAACAAACGTGCAATGAATGACATTAGATTAATACCCAAGATTATGTTGTGAACTTCATGGCAGAACGGGGATTTGAACCTGGATCTTCCCGATTTTGATATAATGTGCCATCACACCAGTCCCATCTGTTTTAAAAACTGTCCCAAATTAAGCTGCCTTAGCATATATTAGCGCTTTCCATGCTGTTACTTTCCAAAGCATCCAACTGCAATTTTTGTAATTCTCAGCCATCAAAGACTTTGGCCATAAATTTGGACAATTGAGGAAAGCTGGGACTATTTACCAAGTAACAAGTTATATGTTAAGACTTACTTTGTGATATCTTTGGAAAGAGGGCTAATTCGAGATATTGGGGTGTGTAGGAGGTGTTGGGTAAGGATGAGACAAAGCATCTGGAATAAGAGAGAATTAAACATGTTATTATTTTTTTTCCATAGTACCTGGAATGAACTAGTTGCTTCCTGTCTTCTCACTTTCATCATAGAGGTAATCCTCAACTTACAACGATTCATTTAGTGACTGTTAAGTTACAGCGGCACTGACTTATGACCATTTTTGACACGACCGTTGCAGCATTCCCATGGTCACATGATCAAAATTCAGACACTTGGCAACTGACTTGATCAGCTTTTGTGATCTTCTGTCAAGGAAAGTCGATAGGAGAAGTCTGACTCATTTAACAATCATGTTACTAACTGAACAGCTACAGGGGTTCACTTAACAACTGCGACAAGAAAGGTCATAACATGGGGCAAAAATCACTTAACAAATGATTAACTTAGAATAAGGGTTAGAGAAATTTTTTTTTGAGTTCAGTTATGGTCGTAAATTGGGGATTACCTGTATTAATAAGGGAGGTACTGAGCATAGGTTTTGTGAATAACATTGGCATAGGTTTTGTGAAAAACAAGTCATGAGAATTTCAGAAGATTCCCACAAAGCTGTCAAGCTGCACTTATCTATTGTCTCCTTTTCACTGGGATAGATTCAATTATGAGAACGTTCCCGCTACTCTGGAATCCTTGGGTGTTTGGAACTCCATTTCTTATCGTGCAAGGTAAATTTAATTGGAAATAACACAATGTTCTTTTGTGGAGAAAGAAGAGATATTTTCACCCTCAGAGGCAGGAGGAGTGCCTGTGATCTAGGATTGTATTTCTTGCTTTTAGTGGAATATCTCGAAAATCAGCAGGAGCGGATCATAGGGATGCTACAAAAGAAGAAAAACAAGGCAACTCGTCATGGCGCCTTGGAATATGGAAAATTCCAAGAATAGTTTGGCTTCCATGTTGAAAAAAAAAAAAAGAGTTGCTTTTGGCCAGAAATGAAACTCAATAAAACCAAGGAATTGTCCATGCCATGTCTCTTCTTTAAAGAAGCAAAATTCTATCTTCTGTTGGACCGCACTGTGGGTAAAATTCAATATGATAAGGGAAGATTTATGCCATGCCTGATCTTCCTTTCAGATCATAGGAGCCAGAGGATTTATTAGCTCCATTTATAGGCAGGCTTTCTTCCTACAAAAGATCCAGAGAAAACGTGACAGCCACAAAAGGAAGGGAGAAGAGGAAGGGTGATAGGAAGGAGTACATACTGTCTTAGGGTTAGGAACAAAAGAGAGTCATGTTGCTACTCATCTAAGGAAGAGCTTTGATGAAAGACAGAGCTGAGTTGTGACATATGTAGTTTTGCCTCAGAAATTATCCTCATTACAATTCATTGGGAGAGGGAGACGAGCAATCAGTATTACTTTTCTGTACTGGATTCCAACCTGTAGTAATCAATGGTTTCTGTAGTCAAATAAACCATAATTGGTTGGAATCACACATAGTTCCAAGGTAGCAGTGTTTCTGAGGCTACAGCTATATGTGACCATAATATCCATGGATATATTTACAAAGGAAAGGAAAGATCTATCTATCTATCTATCTATCTATCTATCTATCTATCTATCTATCTATCTATCTATCTATCTATCTATCTATCTATCTATCTATCTATCTATCTATCCTCTCTCTCTCATCCACACCCATCCACACCTACACCTATCACCTATAATTTATCTACCATCTATCTACCATCTATTAATCTATTTATTATCTCTCTATCATTTATTATCTGTCTAATATCTACCTAATCTATTATCAGCAGCATCAACATCTCTCTCTGTCTCTCTCTCTCTGTTTCTCTCATCTATCTGTCTGTCTGTCTGTCTGTCTGTCTGTCTGTCTGTCTGTCTGTCTGTCTGTCTGTCTGTCTGTCTGTCTGTCTGTCTATCTATCTATCTATCTATCTATCTATCTATCTATCTATCTATCTATCTATCTATCTATCTATCTATCTATCTGTGTGTTTTTACTGTTTGTATATTGCCTTAAAAAAAGTAAGCCATCCAGAGTCACTGAGAGTGAGTAGAAAACCATATACATTCTCTAGTTAAATACATAAAATAAAAAGTGCTAAGCAAAACCCAAACTAATTCATATTATGGCCTACCAATATTTCACCTTGTTTTCTCTTGCAAATTAGTACATTAATAAAATTAATACATTGATTTGCAGTTCCATATACTTTACAGAATCGTACGATTCATGAAACCTGCAACCTCAGTGAGCAACATGGTATCATCTCCATACAAATGAACGTAGGCATCCATATTTTCAGATAGAAAACATTTCTTTTACATTTTTCCATAAATAATCAAGAGGATGTCATATATCCTCCCTGCTCAAGGTTGATCCATTTGTCAAATATTCTAGTGAGTCTCACAGATGCTTTACAGATTATACACTGCTCTTGTCACATTCGTCAACCCACCTTCAATTCATGTAAGGAATTCCATAATTCAAGTTCATGCACTTTATTAAAAACTTTCTCTAAATCAGCAAACACACAATAAACTTTTTTTTCCACATTTGTACATTTCTCAGGGACTAACTGAAAAGCAAAAATTGGATTGTGCACACTCCTGCCTGGAATAAAGCCATGTTGTGTTTCCCAAATTTTGCTCATTGTCATCTCATATGTTTTTGTTCAAATTCTGGCAAACATCCTCCAAAGAACACTTAATTTATTCCCCTGTAATTTTTGCATTCACTCCTGCTACCTGTGATGACCCGGGACGTGGCACAAAGGCAACACAGTTAGATAAGCAATAAGAGTCCCTTTATTCTGCCATTTTCCTCTCACTGTCGGGTGCGCTCCCACAGGGAGGGTCTCCTGCGGGTCCCGCTGGCATCTATGTGCCGGCTGATGACCCCGAGGAATAGGGCCTTCTCTGTGGGGGCGTCTGCCCTCTGGAATGGGTTGCCTCCGGAGTTACGTATAGCCACGGACCTGGGGACTTTCAGGCGTGCCTTGAAAAGCTGGCTTTTTGACCAGGCCGGCTTGGGCTGATTTTAGATTTGGGTGTTTTAATTTTTATATTAAATTTTAGGGTTTTAGGGAGGGGTTTTAATTGTTTTCAGCCAGGGCCTTTAGTTTAATTTAGTTTTAACTTTTCACATATTTATTGTTTTAATTGTATGGCTGTGCACCGCTCCGAGTCCTTCGGGAGAGGAGCGGTATATAAATAAATATTTATTATTTTATTATTATTATTATCTCCAACTTTGTCCCCAATGTCCACTTCTGGCTGGAGAAAAACTCTCTCGGGAACAGTCTTTGACTACAGAAACTTAAAACATGAGCAACACAAACTATAACTTAAAGTCCAAATGAGCCAAACTGAAGTAATTAGTTTGCCAGGGCAGGAGCAAGAATTTCAGACTTGAAGGCATGGCAAAACTCACACAGTTGGGAAGACGCCAGGAACACAGATAAGCCATGACAACACAGATAAAGTCACGTTTGCTCCCAGCAGCCTGCCGCATGCAGCCTGCCTTTCTTATTAACTGTCTTCCCAGCTATGGCTAATGAAAGGAATCAGGGCCCTTTCCTTCCCCGTAAGCCATGCAAACCACATTACTCTCTTCTCCATTCCTCCCTGCGTGCCCCGGGATGAAGAGGGAGTGGGCCTGGTTCTTCCTCTGAACTCCTTCTCCCTTGTTCTATCTCTTCCCTGTTCTGCCCAGCTGGACTTTGCCCTTCCCCTGCCTCCTCCACAGCCAATGGAGACATACTCCCACTCTCCGATAGCTGTCCAGCTTCCTCCTCGGATTCAGACTCTGACAAGGGCATGATACTACCTTTCCCTTTGTATAAGAGAACAATAATAAGGCACAGATGCAATCTTATACTGTATAAACATGAAACACAGCTATCCCATAAGCAAATCACACTTACCATTTAAAGTTTTCCAATTATATTTCACACCTGCAACCTTTGTTTTTTCAACAAGGATTTTCACACCATCTTCTACTTCTTTTGGTTTGTAGTAAAAACAGTTTCATTCTTTTTCTGTTCCCATACATGTCTCTAAAACCTATGTAGTCCTTTTTAAAATCCAATTCCATTATTTCATTCTCTTCATCCACTTCCTAATCATTTTTTAAAAATTTTCATCAAATACTGCTCTGTATATTTTCTTTTAATCTTACCTATTTCTTGATCTCTTTGCATAGAACATTTTGCAACATTTTCCTGTTAAAAATATTTATTTATTTATAAATTTATTAATAATAATTTTATTTGTATGGCTTTCTGCCTTAGAACCACTTGCAATCATTAGCAATAGCAGTAGCACTTAGACTTATAAATGGCTTCATAGTGCTTCACAGCCCTCTCTAAGTGGCTTACAGTCAGCATATTGCCCCACAACAACCTGGGTCCACATTTTACCGACCTCGGAAGGCTGGAAGGCTGAGTCAACCTTGAGCCATTCAGGGTCGAACTGCTGGCAATTGGCAGAATTAGCCTGAAATACTGCATTCTAACCATTGCACCATTACGCTCTTAAAAATATTCATGAACAAGAATATTGTTGTCCCAAGGCTCATTTTTTGTAGCACTCATTTTCTGATATGGATTTTCTCCTTCCACAGCCTCTTCCATTTTGTCACTTCTGTAACCAATCATCCTTTTTTATACTGTCCATTTGTATATTTCCACGCACTTCTAAGGACTCAGTAATTGCTTTTCATTCTGCTCCCCGTAGCTTCTGAAGCATCTAAAGATTCTTTACAGTGAGCTGGACTTAGAACATGGACAGACTGTCTCTATTTGAAATCCATGTCCTACATCCAACTCTCTAAAGAATCATAAGAAGATGAAAGAGTAGACACTTTGAAGGACACTGGGCTGAAGCACAGTGGCCACTTGGCTACAGTTTTCCCAATGTAATCAGACATATTGGCCTCTTCTCACAATAGCAATAGCCCTTAGACTTATATACTGTTTTAGAGTGCTTTACAGCCCTCTCTAAGTGGTTTACAGAGTTAGGATATTGCCCCCAACTATTTGGATCCTCATTTTACCCACTTCAGAAGGATGGAAGCCTGAGTCAACCTTGAGCCTGGTGACATTTGATCTGCCAAATTACAGTCAGCCGGCAGTCAGCCGAAGTAGCTTGCAGTACTGCACTCTAACCACTGCGCCACCGAGGCTCATTAAGTTTGGACCAATGAAGAGGGTAATAAATGTAGGAAAACCAAAAAAAACTTAATTGGTTTAGTCTGCTAGTCTTGATGGTGAGAGTTAAATCCAAACAGAAGTTGTCTCAGTCATAAATAAGACTGAAGATCAATGACGTCAATCAGGTCAAAGGTCACCTGATTTCTGTTAGCATTTGCTACCAGAACCCCAGTAAGAATTGACTGATTAGTGGCTGATCGCAATAAGTATTTAGCAGGAATTAGGTAATTATATTTTAAGCAATTTGCTTAAATGTGATCATATAAAATATCTTAATATTTTCCAAATCTTAGATTAAAAAAATAGATTACATTACAATATAATTTTAATTAATTATCATTACCTAGAGTTTCATTATGAAACATTAGCTAGTGCTATGAAACATGGGCTGCTTCTTAAAAAATCTCTAATCTTCATTATCAGCTAGTGATCAACTAGATTTTTGTAGCTATACATTAGCAACAGCAGAGGTGGTATTTAGCAGGTTCTGACCAGTTTTGGAGAACCAGTAGCAGAAATTTTGAGTAGTTCAGAGAACGGGGAAATACCACCTCTGACAGGCCCCGCCCCCATCTAATCTCTGCTTCCTGAATCCCAGCTGATTGGCTGAGTCTTCTTTTGTTGCCCTGCACAGGAGAAAGGAGCTGGAAAGCAGATTAGTGGGGTGAGGATGGGATAGGGATTTTGCAGTTTCCTTTCCCCAGGAGTGGAGAGGGAATGGGAATTTTGCAGTATCCTTCTCCTGCCACACCCACCAAGCCATGCCCACCAAGCCACACCCACAGAACTGGTAGTAAAAAATTTTGAATCCCACCATTGAGCAACAGTCTTTGGGAACTCTACAATAGAAAATAATTTCATATCCAATCAAAGATGCAACTGGTATTGTGGTATAATTCCACTGTTCCTCCTCTTTCAAACTATTATTCATTGCATATTTCTTCTGAAATGTTTTGGCTGAAGTCTTGAGAAACAAACATGGTATGATAATCATCCTTTGATGTCTTGCCTTCTAACCAATTTTTCATCCCTACTCCCAAGAAGACATACTCTTAACTTTTTTCTGATCTTATTTTCATGCATGTATTTATTATATGAATCATATCTTCCCTTCTCATGTACTGTATGTTTTTGAGCAATGGAATGAGATTTCTTTGGAAATGTGATCTTTATGGGTTTGAGGAAGCTATTCCATTCAAAATTAGATGATTGGTTAATCTACCTATGTTTATCTACAAACCTACTCTAACTTTCCTTAAGTAGATGTTATCCAAATATCTTTAATATAGTTGGCAATTTTTTGGGAGGTGATGGTGGTGGATTATGATGGTTGAAGTCCAGGAAGTAACAATGTTTGCAAGCGGTAGCGCGCTCCGACCCTCCTTACCCATCCTGCAGCCCTGGTTGTCCGGAATCTCAGGCCCTGAATACCCGGCTGTTGTGCAATGCCAGGTCCGTGGTTAATAAGGCTCCCCTGATCTATGATCTGGTTCAGGAGGAGGCCGTGGACCTGGTAGGTGTCACCGAAACCTGGTTGGGCCCAGAGGGCGGTGTCCCTCTGGTTGAGATGTGCCCACCAGGTTTCCTTGCATTTCACCAGCCCAGGGCTCAGGGAAGGGGTGGTGGGGTGGCGGTGCTTATAAAGGAAGCCCTTTGTCCTAGGGAGGCCACTGTCCCTCAGACGGCTGGCTGTGAATCTCTTTTTGTGAAGTGGGGGCAAGGAGTTCAGATGGGTCTTTTGATGGCGTACCTGGCTCCCTGCCACGTCTCATCGGCCCTGCCCGGACTCCTAGAAGTGATAGCCAGGCTGGCGGTTGAGACCCCCAGGCTTTTGGTCATGGGGGATTTCAACCTGCCATCGCTCGGTGAAACCTCGGGGTTGGTCCGGGAGTTCTTGGCTTCCATGACGGCCATGGACCTGACCCAGTTAGTTTCTGCTCCCACTCACATAGGAGGACACATGCTGGACCTGATTTTTGTCTCTGGGCAGTGGTTGAATGACTGTAATTGTGGGGACTTAGTCATCACACCCTTGTCATGGACAGATCATTCCCTCCTTAGACTGGATTTCTGTTCCGCCACCCCCCACCGCAGGGAGGCGGAGCCACTTAGATGGTTCCGCCCCAGGCGCCTAATGGACCCGGAGCGGTTCCAGAGGGAGCTTGGGCCATTTCCTGAGTCTCTGGCTCTCAGCTCGCCTGGAGACCTGGTGGCCACCTGGGATGGGTTGGCTGCCGGGGCTCTAGAGCGAGTTGTGCCTCTGCGACCTCTGACCCGGCACAGATCCCATTTGGCTCCGTGGTATACGGAGGAGCTACGGGAGATGAAGTGCCGGAGAAGATGTCTAGAGGGCATTTGGAGGGCGAGCCGTTCTGAGTCTGACCGAACACAGGTGAGATCTCATATTAAGACTTACCTTGTGGCGATAGGGGCGGCGAAATCTTCGTATTTCTCCGCCCTTATTGCGTCGGCAGGAAATCAGCCTGCCGCCCTGTTTAGAGTGACCCGGTCCCTACTTGAACCGAGAGCGCAGGATGACCTCTTGCAGAGTAGAGCAGAGGAGTTTTCTCGATTCCTGCATGACAAAATCGCTCAGATTCGGGAGGGGCTCGACTCCAATTAGATGGTCCCGGGTGGGGTGTCCGGGGCAGGTCTTGTGAATGTTATCTGGGGGGAGCTCGACCCTGTGACCGCCGAGGGTGTGGACAGGTTGCTGGGGGGTCTGAATGCCACCACCTGTTTATTGGACCCGTGCCCTTCCTGGCTGGTTTCGGCCACCAGGGAGACGACACGAGGCTGGCTCCAGGGGATTATCAACGCTTCTTTGAGAGAGGGGTCGCTTCCTACCTCCCTGAAGACGGCGGTGGTGCAGCCCCTCCTCAAGAAGCCTTCCCTGGATCCAGCTGTTTTAAACAACTACCGTCCAGTCTCCAACCTTCCCTTTGTGGCGAAGGTTGTTGAGAGTGTGGTGGCATGTCAGCTCCCTCAGTACCTGGAGGAAACAACTTACCTCGATCCGTTCCAATCGGGCTTCAGGCCTGGGCATAGCACTGAGACGGCATTGGTCGCGTTGGTTGATGATCTCTGGAGGGCTTGTGACAGAGGGTTCTCCTCTGTCCTGGTCCTATTAGATCTCTCGGCGGCTTTCGATACTATCGACCATAGTATCTTGTTGCGACGGTTGGAGGGGTTGGGAATTGGGGGAACCGTCTTTCAATGGTTCTCCTCCTTCCTCTCCGACCGTTCGCAATTTGTGTTGACGGGAGGGGAGAGGTCCACCTCTAGGCCCCTGGCTTGTGGGGTGCCTCAGGGGTCGGTCCTCTCCCCTCTCTTGTTCAACATTTATATGAAGCCGCTGGGCGAGATCATCCGTGGTCTTGGGGTGAAGTGTCATCTATATGCAGATGACACTCAGTTGTACATCTCCACCCCGGACCACCCCAACGATGCTGTGGGGGCTATGTCTAGGTGCCTGGAGGCCGTGCGGGATTGGATGGGCGGGAACAGGCTTCGGCTCAACCCATCCAAGACCGAGTGGCTGTGGTTCCCGTCACCCCGATATAGCCAGCTGATTCCTTCGCTGGCTATTGGGGGGAAATTTTGCCCCCCACAGAGAGGGCTCGCAATCTGGGAGTCCTCCTGGATGTACGGCTGTCGCTTGAACATCATGTCGCGGCCATCTCCAGGGGGGCGTTTCATCAGATCGTCGGATCTACCGGTTGCGGCCCTTTCTGGATCGGGATGCCCTGCACACGGTCACTCAGGCCCTTGTCACCTCTCGCCTGGACTATTGTAATGCCCTCTACATGGGGCTCCCTGCGGAGAGCACCCGGAGACTCCAACTGGTGCAAAATGCGGCCGCGCGGGTGATCATGGGGGCGTCGCGTAGCGCCCACGTGATGCCTCTCCTGCGCGAGCTGCATTAGTTGCCGGTGGCTCTCCGGGTTCGCTTCAAGGTTCTAGTTTTGACCTTTAGGGCGATCCATGGCACTGGGCCAGGTTACCTGCAGGACCGCATCCTACCGGTGATCTCCAGCAGGCCGGTGCGTTCACACAGGGAGGGCCTTCTCCAGGTCCCGTTGGCCGCCATGTGTCGCCTGGCGGCCCCGAGGGGTAGGGCCTTCTCTGTGGCGGCCCCTGCCCTCTGGAATACTCTGCCGCCGGAACTGCATACCGGCATGGACCTGAGGGCCTTCAGGCGTGCGCTGAAGACCTGGCTTTTTGAGCAGGCCGGCCTGGGCTGAGATGGTTTTAATTTGTCTCCATTTGTTCTGTAATTTTAAATTGGGGTTTTAAGGGTGTGGGGTGGGTTTTTCTTATTCGGCCAATATTTAATTTAATTCCTTTTAACTTTTGTATTACTGTTGGGGTCTAGATTGGCTGTACACCGCCCTGAGTCCCTAGGGAGAAGGGCGGTATAGAAATTTTATAAATAAATAAATAAATAAATAAATAAATAAATAAATAAATAAATAAACAAGGTTGAAGAAAAATTGATCCCTTGATGCCTATGGTTTGCATGGCCTCAACATTGCTGCTTCAATAATTGGAGGTATAAATTTCAACACATGAAGTATATACATATCAGAGGTGGTATTCAGCAGGTTCTGACCAGTTCTAGAGAACCTGTAGTAGAAATTTTGAGTAGTTCGGAGAACCGGTGGTAACTTTCTCCCGGGAGTGGGGAGGGAATGGAGATTTTACAGGATCCTTCCCTTGCCATGCTCACCAAGCCACACCCTCCAAATCAGGCCATGCCCACCAAGCCACACCCACAGAACCAGTAGTAAAAAAAATTGAATCCCACCACTGATACATATCTGTTTTATCACTCAGTCTGAATCTAAAATTTAATTGAAAACCAGTCTTCTTTTTCTCTTTTCAATGGGGTTATGGATTACCTAATTCTGTCACTAAGCAGAATACTTAACAAATACTTCATTAAGTATTTTTCACCTGAAAAGTACTGTAGAAATAATAAATTGTATCACTCTATAAAGGTGCTTCAGACTGAAAGCTATTTTTTTTTATTTCTTCACCTTTACTCTGATTTCAGTTTTATCTTAGCATTGTCTCATTACTTTTACTTTCTTGATTTAAACCAATGGAAAACCTGTCCTTCCCCTCTCAGCATGGCTATCCAACTCTACTGTATGAAAGCACCAAGTTTATGTTCTCCCTGACTACGTTTCCCAAGTAATTGTGACAATTATTCATAACTTTTAAGCACTGTTTTACAAGAATAAAATAAAAAGTTGTGTGAATCTTTCACAAGCCTAAACTGAAGGTTCAAACTATTATGCAGTTTGAACCCCAGGAGTTTTCACACATGTTGGATTTTAATGTCAATAATGGAAGTTATTACTAGGGCACCAGTATCCCTAAATGAGGTTTGATGAAGAAAACCCTATATAGGTGAACTTGTATTTTCAACAGCACTTTAACAAACAGCTGAAGTATGGAGTTAATCCTTATGAGATTTTTGTAGATATGCAGGAAAGAAAGGATATTTAATCAAATTAGTGTGCCACAGATATTTCCTGGAATGGGGATTTAAGCAAAAGATGTTGATATGAAATATTAAAGGAACACCATTATAGGCAATTGAGTTTTTATTTTTAGATATTTGGCTGTTGAAGTTTATTTCTATGGAAGGCTGATGTATCTCTTGAAGAAAACCAGAGCTCTCAACATCGGTCTCAGATTAGCATAGCCTTTGAGTGTGGAAAGATCCTCAAACAAAAGTGTTTCTAAGAAGAAACTTACTTGCAGATTTATTTAAAGACTTAGTAGATTCCTGAAATGATTCTGTCACTAGTTATAAGATTTCTGTTGATGTTGGCCTATGGAATAGATCATTTCCTTAGCTATTGTCCCAGAGAAACACAGAAATTATGTCAATGAAAAAAGTATACAAAAATAATCTCTCTGTACTAAAATAATTCCTAAAAAAGTCATTCTTAACTTGTTTAAAGCATGCCAGTTTTTTTAAAATATCATTCTGAGTAAGGCTTCAATCATACATGAAGTTCCATAAAGCTTAGTGGACCTCATAAACAGGGATCATTAGAGATACTCATCTCTAATGATCTAAGTGCTAGAGCCCACTGTAACTACATAGCCAAAAAGGCATTAAGAGTTGTTAACCTAATCCTACATAGCTTTTTCTCTGGTAATATCACACTACTAACGAGAGCATACAAAACATTTGCTAGACCAATACTCGAATCAGCTCATCAGTCTGGAACCCATATTACGTATCTGATACTAGCACAGTTGAGAAAGTCCAGAAATATTTCACAATAAGTGTTCTCCACTCCTCTACTCATTGTAGAATACCTTATGCCACCAGACTTGAAATTCTAGACCTAGAAAACTTTGAATTACGCCATCTTCCGTCTGATCTAAGTATGGTATATAAATCATACATTGCAATGACTTACCTGTAAATGAATACTTCATTGAATGAATACAAATCACTTTATTACTTTAAGGGACATTGAATCACAGATTCAGAGCTTCCTGGATTGGTCTCTTTTAGACCCAGAATTGGCAAATCATGGACCTCCTAATGATTGGATTTAAATTCCAAAATGATTGGACTTAAATTCCAATCTCATGCTGGAACCATCTTCAGGGAGCTTCTCTCTACCAGAAGACTGAACCTCTGCTCCTGGTTACCGACCCAGATTGGATCATGCAGATTAAATATCCACAATGGTCATACTATGTTTGAGTAAGACATCAATCCTGATCCTTTCTCAACTGCTATTAACCAGCAGTGATATTTGTACTGTCTACAGTTAGCCATCACTATTGCAGCCACTGATTAATTTAACCACTTTGTCTAATCTCTTTTTAATGCTTCCATCCTGGATAGCAAATACTATAGTTTAGCAATGCAACATATTGATTTAAAACCAGAAATATTTCTATTGGGGATTCCACCAGAAGAATATAGTAAGAAAATTGCATATTTATTCATATATTGACTATGGCCAGAATTGTATTTGCACAAAATTGGAAGAGGGAAGAGATACCTACAGATGAGAATGTGATTAGGAAAATACTAGAATGTGCGGAAATGAATAGATTAACATTGGCAGTTAAAAAGAAAGAGCAAACTGAATATTATATAGTATGGAATTTATTCTATCAATGGTTAAATAATAGAAATGGAAGTTAGAAATAGGGAAACAAAATAAAGACAATGTGTTAAAATGATAAGTTAATATGATGACTAACATGTTGAATATTACCATGTTAATATTGTATAATTAATCAGTATAATTAATAGGTGGATTTTTACTATGTAAAATATGTAGAATTAATATGTAATGAAGGATGTTATAATTTTGATTATTGTTTAACAAAGATGCTTGAACCCAACAACACACTGTTCAACTGAAATGATTGTATAAAAATTTAAAAAAAACTTATAAAAAAAGGCAATGATGAAAAGATTAACTTTTTTGGTCATGAGAGTTGGCTTCATGTGTTCTCATAATATAAGAGAGTAAGGAAAACTCTATAGAATTTGAGAACATGGCCTGTGGTTTCTATGGCATCCATATAACAGAGGCTGTATTACAGGAGTTATGTATTGATGGGCTGGAGTAAGACATATTCATACATGACTATTTTATACATGACACGTTCGATGTATAGATTTTACAATTAATGTAGAGACAGGGACATTTGTGGGAAAAATTTAAAAAAAGTTAGGATGGCAGAAAAGGGACAGGGCTTCGGTTATATAGTCATGGACCATCTTGATTTTCACCTAGGATGTCCTTGCGAGAGAGAGTAATTGAGTATGCAACAAAATTTCATTTTAATGTATACCGATGGATTAGTGTACATTTAAAGTCATAATAAAGTTAATTATTCTACTCTATTCTTATTCTAACAAACACATACTTTCCTGGACCCAAATCTTGATTTTCTTAACAGGCAGGCGCTTAAAAAAAATTATTGGAATTTCTCTCTACCACAATCCCCCACCCGATTTCTTTGTTCCAAGCCCTCTCTCTCTAGAGTAAGAAGTGAAATGATATATTTTCAGAAAATAATCAAATCAAAATGCATTAATATGACATTTCTAAGCAAATTCTTGCTTTTCATGTAACTTGACCATTATGGCACAGATAAAAGGCTGCGGGGTATTATTCTGGCTGGCAGTAGAAAGTTTCGTTTGAATAGATTTTTGTGTGTGTGTACATTGTTTTAAATCTGAGGAGCTTCTTGGCATAAGTGTGTGGCTTTTAAGAAAGGCTTTCTGTATCTGAGAAATATGGGCTGAGTCGAGGTTCTTGGCTAATTTCTGTAAATATAAGCTGCTCATTTCAGAAGGCTTCAAAAGATGTTGGAGAAACATTACAAATATGTGTTTTACATGGTTCTAATGTAAAGATAGACGTGATACACAGTGGTAGGATTCAAATTTTTTTACTACCGGTTCTGTGGGCGTGGCTTGATGGGCATGGCAGGGGAAGGATACTGTAAAATCTCCAGTCAGAGGTGGGATTTGCTGGTTCTCCAAACTACTCAAAACTACTCAAAACTACTCAGAACTACCAGTTCTCCAGAACTGGTCAGAACCTGCTGAATACCACCTCTGATAATATAATGTGGACTAGTGCAGTCTGAAAAGGCTTGTTTTGTTTCCTTATATATTCATTGTATTTTTACCTGCATTATTATTCTCCAAAGCACTTGAGGGCAGGACAAGAAGCAGTGGATGGAAACTAAGCAAGGAGAGAGACAGAGGTGGTATTCAGCAGGTTCTAGAGAACCGGTAGTGGACATTTTAAGTAGTTCGGAGAACCGGCCAATATCACCTCTGACTGGCCCTGCCCCCATCTATTCTCTGCCTCCCGAGTCCCAGCTGATTGGCTGGGTCTTCTTTGGTTGCCCTGCACAAGAGAACAGGAATGGGGATTTTGCAGTCTCCTTCCTCTGCCACGCCCACCAAGCCACACCACACCCACCAAGCCACGCCCTCAGAACCGGTAGTAATTTTTTTTTTAATCCCACCACTGGTGGGTAAGATGGTTTCACACAATCATTTCTCCTCAGTATATCAAGTTGATTTCACGCAGCACCGTTTCAACACATTTGCAGTTTCTTATCAATTGTCGCCCACATACCTGATGGGTCACTCCTACCTGTCTCCTAAGCAGGTACGTCTGCATGTGGCATCTGCTAATTTTAAAGAGTCATTTCCAAAGCGTAATTATGAAGGGGAAAAAAAAAGCATAGGGTGGGAACTTGACAAAACAACCTGTTGGAAGTTACCCTACCTTGTAGCAACTTCTTCCACCTGGCAGCTGAGAGAGTTGTTTTGGGAAGAATTCTTTCTGTGTTCTGCAGCCAATTCTGGCATGCCTGAGGGACTAGAAAACTGAGAACTGCTGGCTTTGCTGTGTGCCCAACAATATCATTATTATAATGATCTGTGGCAGCAGACTCCAAGGCTTAACTTTCTGCAGAGAAACAATGGCAGCTATTGAGCATTAATGATTGGCTTCGTGCTTGCCTGCTTGCCTAAAAGGAGGTCAGAAAGGGACAAGAAGGAAAAGAACTGGAGCCAAGATACTCTACTGCAATATTTCTTAATCTTGGCAACTGGCTGGAGCATTCTGGGAGTTGAAGTCCACAGCTCTTAAAGTTGCCAAGACTGAGAAACACTGCTCTGTGGAATCTCTGTGCTCTGTGGTTTAATTCTAGGCAGCCGTAGATGCAATAGTTAACAAACTGGTATATGATTTGAAAAGTCCAAGTTCAAGGCAAGCCCATTTTTCTCAGGTTATAGGGCACTCATCTTCCAGGCTGCTGACTATTTCTCTGCTTTTGAGTTATCTCTCTGTTCTGATAAGCACTAGCTGTCCTTGGAAAAGGGAGGAAAGGAAGGAAGGAAGGAAGGAAGGAAAGAGATGGGAATGAGAAGGAAGGAAGGAAAGAGATGGGAATGAGAAGGAAGGAAGGAAGGAAAGAAAGAGATGGGAATGGGAAGGAAGGAAGGAAGGAAGGAAGGAAGGAAGGAAGGAAGGAAGGAAGGAAGGAAGGAAGGAAGGAGATGGGAATGAGAAGCAAAGAAGGAAAGAGATGGGAATGAGAAGGGAGGAAGGAAGGAAAGAAAGAGATGGGAATGGGAAGGAAGGAAGGAAGGAAGGAAGGAAGGAAGGAAGGAAGGAAGGAAGGAAGGAAGGAAGGAGATGGGAATGAGAAGGAAGGAAGGAAAGAGATGGGAATGAGAAGGAAGGAAGGAAGGAAAGACACATGGGCAGAAGGTAGATAGACTTTCACAATAGTATTAATCCTGGCTTCTTGGTGTCACAGCTCCAGTATTTGCTGAACATGCTAACTGCTGGCATGAGGCCTAGCTTTCCACATGTTTGTTTCTATTTATAATGAGGTTTTATTTCAGTGCTTTTCTCAAGGCAATATGTTTAATAAGAGAATAGATGTAGAATTATTGTCACAGTTTAGAATAAATAGTCTTTTGTGTTTTTAGGCTAATTATTCCTTTGTGATTTTAGGCTATTGATTCCCACAGAAAGTGTATGGCACATCAGTGGGCAGATGTCAAGAAAAAGGCAGTGTCTTAGACAAAGTTATCATGCTAACTGGTCCCATTTTGGTACGCCTCTATCAATGATAGCTTGTGACAATAAATTCACAGTGAATTCACCCATTCAGAAGTATGGACACCAGATGTCTTCACTCATGCCTAATGAAGTAATCTCTGAAGTACATTGAAAAGAACATTTTTACGCCTACATTTTACTTACTAGAGGGACAGTGAAATGAGATGGAGTTTTTCATGTTAAGATGTTTGATTGGTACTGGGGAGAGCTAGGTTTGAGTTCCCAATTGACCACACAGAAGAAGTGGTTTGGAGCAGTTATTGTTTCTTAAATCAGACTATGTTTGATTATTGATATGGTGACGACCAAATATGAAAATTCAGCTGCTTTGAGCTTCTAGAGTCTGCTATTATTATCATCTTAAATTAGGTAAGTTTAACGATATGAGTTACAGATAATCTACATCCTCTTAGTTTTTTTTTTTTTGATGACTTAAGAATTATAAGTGCTTAAAATTGAGTCTGAATCCTGGTGATTTGCATTCATAGTTATTTTTTTTCCTCACAGTGTTAACAGAAGCGGTTCTGTAACGCTGTGAGTTGTTGAGGGAATTCACTGTGAGTTGTGAGTTGAGGGAGTTAGCCTACTGAAGAGAAGCATTAAGGGGGACATGATAACTGTCTTCCAGTATTTGAGGGACAGAGAAGAGGGAATTGACCTGTTCTCCAAAGCAACAGAGAACAGGACACGAAGCAATGAGTGGAAGCTTGTTAAAGAGAGATCCAACCCAAAAGGAGAAATTTTCTAACAGTGAAAACAATTAATTAATGGAATAGTTTGCCTCCCAGATTTGTGGGTGCTCCATTGCTAGAGGTTTTCAAAGATAGATTGGACAATCATTTGACTGGGATGGTAAGGTCTTCTGCTTTGAGCAGGGGGTTGGACTAGAAGATCTTTGAGATCCCTTCTGGTCCTATGATTCTAAATCAAATCCTATGTTATGACCAATGATCAGATTTAATATAAGCAGTTTGTCACTGCTTCCTTCTGGAATATATTTTCAACTTCACAGCCTAACCCACAAACCTGAAACCCCCAATGGTTTCCCTTTCCAAACACTAACCAGACCTGCTGAGTTTCCAAGATCAGCCAAGGTTGGCTAGGAACTTCTATCTGTACTTTGATAAAAACATTGTTAGTGTTGGAAGTAGATAAATCCAACTGGACTTTGCCATGCTGATTCCATGTTGGCTTCACCATTTTGCTCCATTGTCTTTATAATTCCAAGTTGGGATGTAGCAAGATGGAATTCAGGAACCCACTAGCATAGGGCTGTCAAACTCCTGGCCTGTAGCCCGGATGTGTAACACACTGGCCATTACCATGCCCGGTTTAGAAAGGGAGAAGAAGTCCCAATATATCAAGTGACACCATTGTGACCATATGAGTTTGGCACCGCTGCACTAGCACAATATCTACTTGATAGTCTACTTAGCTGGTACCTTGAGATACACAGCTGAAGGAGTCCCTTTAAAACTATGGGGCTGAAGAGATGGAGAAACCAATGTCTCCTGACTTTTCAGAAATTCTTAAGGACCTGGCAAGGCCAACAATCTTCTCCATGTTTTACATATGAAGATGGAATCTTCTGAAATTCACTTTTTACCATATTTACCATTCCCTGGCAGCCAAGGAAGCAGCAATATTTTTCTCTTTACTTTCTCTCTTAGCTGCTCTAAGTAATAACCGTGGAGCCCATTTCACTTAGCTACCATTTTGTATCTCCTCACAATGTCTGAGTTTACACAATACATCTGAAACATGTATGTCCTGTCCAGGGTCTGCCAGAAATAATTGTGCTATACATAGTGTTAAACAAACAAAAAGTAATGAATTGCTATATTTACATAACAGGCTATGACCCAACCATGTTATGGTTTAACACAGGGGTGTCAAACTCACGTCATCACGGCAGCATCACATGACGTATCATGACTTCTCCCCCCTTCGTTAAACCGGGCATGGGTGTGGCCAGCGAGTGATGTATCTGGGCCGCAAGTTTGACAGCCCTGATTTAACACAATGGTCTAATCCATTTAATATGCTAAGATGCGGTTTCTGACAACCTCAACAACTTGAAGTTCCCCATGCTGGTGAGGGAATTGTGGGAATTGAACTCCACCCATCTTAAAGTTGACACTGTGCTAAGTTAGAAAATGTTTAGGTAGCCAACAAGCTACAGAAGAACAGACTTCTGTAATCCTATTTTAGCCTGGCTTCGGATATTGTGTGAATCCTTTTCTGGACTTTGCAGAAAAACATTTCTGAGCTATGCTCTTCTTAGAGAAATTATGGGAGATAGAGCATGTTTCTAAACTTGTCTGTGAAATTTTGGTTCAGTAAATTTCTTCTCTTTCCAAATAAAACTTTGGTCAAAGGTTTTCTGCTAATTATGACTAAAATTTTGCCCTCTGGAATTCTTCTCAATTCCAAGAGGAAAGCTGCTCAACAGCAAGCCTTGAAGTCTTCACTCCTTGTATGGTAACAAGAATTTGTTTTACTGTTTCTCTTCACTGACAGCCAAGAGAATTGTGCTTTCTGTTTACTGTAATGGACAACTACAGCTATACCTTACAAGAAATTATCAACTCTGGGCTGCAATTTTCCTAAGCTTGAGCAGAAGGCTCTGTGGCATTTTGCTTAGCTGTTAAATTTGGCTCCTGTCAAAGCTTGGAAATAGTCAAGCATTTTGCTAACCATAATAGGTAATATGGACACCAGCCAGAGACTGCAGGCCTTGGTCAGTGACTTATTGTTTATAAGTGCATTTTAACATTTCCTTCACTCGCTCATTTTCTTTAATCACATCTACAGGCTTATTCTGCAGAGCAGGAGGGTGGAAGTCTTGTTAAAGTTAACTTACTGGCTTAGTGGCCCATTTAGAAAAATGAAAGCAAGTAATTGAAAGTGGTAGATGACACGGTTGCACGAAGCCTGAATAACTGCTGTCTACTTGTCAAGGGGGTAAAATATGTTGTACATGGTTAGAGAAACCTCTCGGGCATTTTAAGGATACATTTTTTCCCCCAGGCTGAGATTGGGAAAGAAAAGAGATTTTGGCATTGCCATAAATTAAACTGAGAGGGGCTGGGGGGGGGGGGGGAAATCAAAGAAGAGATCCAGCTGAGATTTACAATCTGATGCAGAGATATCCATCAATGTTTCCATATGGCTATTATTTTTATTGATCTTAATTAAAGAACAACACAATCTCTGGTCCCAGAATTACATGTGGAAGCCCAACCTTTAGGTACAGACATCAAAGCTCCTCTGAAACCTGCTTCTGAAATCTAATGCATAATGCACGCTATACATTGCCTTATATTAAGTTAACTAAACCAATTAACTTGTGCTCAGCTGCGCTCCAAAAGAAACAGTGCGAAGACAGTTGTGTAAAGTTTCAGCTTGAGCTCTGAGGGCCCCATTCTTTCAGAATGGCTGCAGGGGCAGTTTTTAACCATTCCTCTCCCCAAACCAAACGATCTGTTATTTTGCTAGGAGCACAAGCCAACGCAAAAAGCAACACACCACGGCAGGAAAAATGTGACACCGGCTCAAGCACAGACAGTTTTGCTCTCATATTGGCCTTCTTTTCCTCTTTCCTCTGCTTTACCAGCCCCAGGAAGCAACAGTTGTGGATAATTATATGGTGGCACCAGAAGTGGTGCAAAATAAATGAGGCCAATAAACTTTCAAGGGGTCAGAACTAATTTTTCTGTTGTGTTCCCCTGTAGTTTTGTAATTTGCTATCGAACCTCTAGCCCAGGGGTGTCAAACTCAATTTCAATGAGGGCTGCATCAGGGTTGTGTTTGACTTCAGGAGCTGGGGTGGGCATGGCCAGCTTGATGTCAGGGATGCCTGTGGTGGCCCCAGTGCTCTACCAGCGAAAACGGGCTCCCGACCTCTGTTTTTGCCTGGGACGGCCTCCTGCAACCCTCTGTCAGCAAAACTGGAGCCAGGGAGGGCTGAGCTCTGTTTTTGCTGGCAGAGGTACCACAGGCCGGTCCTTCTGTTTCCAGGGCAGCCCGTGGGCTGGCTGTGGCTTCTGAGTCTTGAGTTTGACATCCCTGCTCTAGCCTGTTCATACTCCTAGACCAGTGTTTTTCAACCTCAGCAACTTTAAGGTTTGTAGACTTCAACTCCCAGAATTCCCTGCTGGGACACGCTGACTGTGGGATTTGGGGAGTTGAAGACCACAGTTCTTAAAGTTGCTGGTTAATCACAGCCTGAATATGAAGTCCATCGTTTTCTCACTTTACACAACATTCTATTGAAATTCTCCATGTGAAATATGGGTGACCAGAGGTCACAGAAGATGACTAGAATATTAGGAGCAAACTAATCAGATTGTGAACCGGTCAATTATGGGTCAATAATGCCAAACGGTTAATTATTTGGGTTCTTTTTTTATAATAGTAGGTTAAAAATCATTTGGATTTGCAAAAACATTTTTTTTTGCAAACTTCCCAACTCTGGGTTGAATAGGCCCAATCATTGTGTTCATGTAACATCTAATACCTCAATAAATGGACAACCACCTGGACAACCATTTGTCTGACATGGTACAGGGTTTCCTGCTTGAAAAGGGGGTTGGACTAGAAGGTCCCTTCCAACATAGTTATTCTGTTTGTTCTATTAAATAAACCACATTATGGCTTGATGGGGCAACCTGGTTCATGCAACACATTAAGATTGCAGTTGGTTTGTGGGCTTCAAATTTTTTTTACTATGGTTCTGTGGATATGGTGTGGCTTGGTGGGCGTGGCTTGGTGGGCATGGTACGGAAAGGTTACTGCAAAATCTCCATTCCTTCCCCACCTCACTAACCTGCTTTCCAGCTCCGTTCTCCTGTGCAGGGCAACAAAAGAAGACGCAGCCAATCAGCTGGGACTCGGGAGGCAGGGAATAGATGGGGGCAGGGCCAGTCAGAGGTGGTATTTGCCGGTTCTCTGAACTACTCAAAATATCCAGTACAGGTTCTCTAGAACTGGTCAGAACCTGCTGAATGCCACCTCTGGTTTGCCTATAACACACTGAATCACAAACTACAGGTAGTCCTCGACTTGCAACAGTTCATTTAGTGACCATTCAAAGTTGCAATGGTGCTGAAAAAAGTGACTTATAACCATTTTTCACACTTACGACTGTTGCTGCATCCCCATAGCCATGTGATCAAAATTCAAACACTTGGCAACTGATTCATATTTATGACGGTTGCAGTGTCCCAGGGCCATGTGATAAACTTTTGTGACATCCTGACATGCAAACTCATCAAGGAGAGAAGCAACCTAGAACTAAGGAGAACTTTCCTGACAGAACAATTAATCAATGGAGCAGCTTGCTCCAGAAGTTGTGTGTGCTCCAACACTGGAGGTATTTAAGAAGAGGTTGGATAACCATTTGTCTGAAATGATATAGAGTTTCCTACCTAAGCAGAGGGTTGGACTAGAAGACTTCCAAGGCCCCGTCCAACTCTGCTATTCTATTCTATTCTATTCTATTCTATTCTATTCTATTCTATTCTATTCTATTCTATTCTATTCCATTCCATTCCATTCTATTTTCAATGGGGAAGCCAGATTCACTTAACAACCATAATGCTAATTAACAACTGCAGTGATTCACATAACAACTGTGCCAAGAAATTTCGTAAAACGGGGCAAAATTCACTTAACAACTTTTCACACTTAAGAACATAAATCCTGGGCTCAATTGTGGTTGTAACTTGAGGACTACCTGATCCCAGCTGTATTTCAGAACTCCATTTTGAGTATTTGGGAACCCAGCCATTTACAGTGTTCCCGTAGGGAAGATCTCAGCTTCCTGGAAAAGGGCTCACAGAATCAGATCCCTTGCCTTTTGTACTTGTCCCCTGCCTATGGGATTTATGCCTTTCTCAAACAAGATACTCTATGGGAGTGAGAGTCTGGAGCTTCTCAAGATAAGTTTGATTGAAAAAAGTATTCTCCTATGGATGTTTCTCATGTTTGTAGTATGCAGTCACTCATATGGTTGTTCCTGAGAATTCAATGGGTTTAAGGCTAGGGCGGGGATTGATTTGGAAGGATGGGAAAGATAGCACCCAAGAAGAAGTATTTTGTAGTTATGCAAAACAAACAGGAGTGGAATTCAATTTTTTTAACAACGGTTCTGTGGGCATGTCTTAGTTGGTGCCTACCCCTGGATGGTAGGCACGTTGGTGCGCTTATGCACGCCCCCTACAGACCTCTTAGAAAAGGGTGAGGTCAATAGTAGAAAGTCTAAGGTTAAAGTTTTTGGGGTTTGGGGAAGAAACTACAGAGACAGGTAGAGTATTCCAGACATTGACCACTTTGTTGCTGAAGTTGTATCTCCTGCAATCAAGTTTGGTGCGATTAACCTTGAGTTTGTATCTATTGTTTGCTCTTGTGTTGTTATGGTTGAAGTTGAAGTATTCATTGACAGGTAGGACATTGCAATGTATGTTTTTATATGCTATATTTAGATCGGACCGAAGGCGGCGTAGTTCTAGGTTTTCTAGGTCTAGAATTTCGAGTCTGGTGGCATAAGGTATTCTGCAACGAGTAGAGGAGTGGAGAACTCTTCTTGTGAAATATTTCTGGACTTTCTCAACTGTGTTAACATCAGATACGTAATGTGGGTTCCAGACTGATGAGCTGTATTTGAGTATTGGTCTAGCAAATGTTTTGTATGCTCTAGTTATTAGTGTAATATTACCAGAGAAAAAGCTACATAAGATTAGGTTAACAATTCTTAATGCCTTTTTGGCTATGTAGTTACAGTGGGCTCTAGCACTTAGATCATTAGAAATGAGTACTCCAAAATCTTTGACAGAGTTTGGATCATCAGCAAGGTTTTGACTATTCAAAGTTATTTTTATTTTCTGATTTTTTTTTTGCCAATATGTAAGACAGAGCATTTATTTGTTGAGACTTGAAGTTGCCATTTGTTTAACCATTCTGATACATAGTTGAGGTCTTTTTGAAGGGTAGCAGCATTGCCTGTGATGTTGAATATTTATTTATTTAATTAATTAATCAATTTTATATACCAACTCTCCCAACGGGACTCGGGGCGGTTTACAGCCGAATAAAATACAATCATAAATACAATATTTAAACTAAAGTTAAAAAGATTAAATAGGCGGCTGGAAGATAAAACAGTCAAAGGAGTTAAAAAACTAAAACCATTTAAAATCAATTAAAAACCCTACCAGTAATTCTAGGCCAGACTGGCTTGATGGAATAGGTGGGTCTTCAGCGCACATCGGAAGGTTAATAGATCAGGGATGGTCCTCATCTCCGGGGGTAATTCATTCCACAGGGAGGGTGCTCCCACAGAGAAGGCCCGCACCCTTGGGGCCACCAGCCGGCATTGTCCAGCCGGCGGTATCCCGAGGAGGCCCGCTCTATGGGAGCGCACTGGCCAACGGGAGGCCAATGGTGGCAGTAGGCGGTCCCGTAAGTACCCAGGTCCCAAGCCATGGAGCGCTTTAAAGATGAGCACTAGCACCTTGAATCGCACCTGGAAGGCCACTGGGAGCCAATGCAGCTCACGCAAAAGTGGTGTAACATGGGAGTTCTGAGAAGCCCCCAAGACCACCCGCACGGCTGCATTCTGTACCAACTGGAGCATCCGGATGCTCTTCAAGGGGATTCTCCCCATGTAGAGAGCATTGCAATAGTCTAGGCAGGAGATGACAAGGGCGGATGTGACCGTGCGAAGTGCATCCCAATCCAGAATAGCTTTACATCATCAGCGAAGAAACGCAGTTGCTCTTAATATGATCACAGAGGTTATTTACATAGAGTATGAAGATAGTTGGTCCTAGAATGCTGCCTTGGGGGACACCACTGTTGACAGGTATAGAATTTGATAGGACGCTCCCAATTTTGACCATTTGTTGTCTGTTTGACAGGTGTCCAGAGATACTGTAAGATTTTAGTTTTAGGAGCAGTTTGTCGTGTACCACTGAATCAAAGGCTTTACAGAAGTCTATGTAGATTGCGTCTATTGTTTTGCCCTGATCGAGTCGTGTAGTCCATATGTTTTTGCAGTGTAAGAGTTGCAGATTGTAGGATAGTTTTTTTCTGAAACCAAATTATTTATTACAGAGTAGGTTGCTTGTCTCTTAAGTGGAGGATAATGGATTGGTTAATTGGTTAATGGCTCTGCATTTGGACTTCACTGAAATCCATATTATTATTTGTTTGTTTGTTTTAATGGACTAGCGCAGAAGCCAGGTGATTCTTGAGAAAAAAATTATGGTTTCGAGATGAATATGTAGCATGTTTCATATGACAAAAGAGCAGTGCACACCATTATTTATGGTCTAGAATAACATTTAGGTTTACCACTAACTAGAATTTATTTTAAGGGGGGGAGGGAAACTTTTGCAAAAAAGGGACGTGATTTATTTGGATTTTTTTTTTAAATCAGGTTTCCATAATGAATTGGTTTGCAGAGCAAGATGACATCTGTTGCTCATTATTTCCTAATGGTTGTCACACCCAATTAATTCATTGGCATCGTTCGTTAATTTGGGGGTGTTACAAAAATGAGGACTGGGTTTAAAAGTGTGTTTTTTGCATGTTTTTAGACTTTAAGCAGCCTTGCACGTTTCTAGAGTTTAAATGGCCTGGTAATTCTGAAGCCTTGTTTGGGTTATACATTAATCATATTGCTTTCATATGTAATTGTCCACTTGAGAAATATAGGTTGGAGCAGCAAGCCACAATAGCAGACACAGTCGTGATTCCAAAATGTATATTTATTTATAGAAGACATTTAAACGGCACTTCCCTGTTAAGATATATTTACGAGTTTTTGAAACTATGCAACAACTATAACTTTCAGCAAATAGAATTCTGTTTGACTGACAGATAGAATCCCTTCTTTCCCCTATATATCAATAACAAGGTGGGACAAGATAAAACAAGGTCTCTATCTGATATGTGTGTAGTGCTAGTCAGCCTACACAATCTGCAAATCAAAGGCAATGATCATTGATCATTGATCAATGATCAAAGGCCTTGGTGGTGCAGGCTGTTAATCATCTAGCACTTAGCTCAATTGCCTGCAATTAGTGCAGGTTCGAATCCCACCAAGCTCAAAGTTGACTCAGCCTTCCATCCTTTCGGGGTAGGTAAATTGAGGACCCAAGATTGTTGGGGGCAATATGCTGACTTTGTAAAAAATGCCGCTTTGGGGGGGGGGGGGGGGGGCAAAAAGCCCTAGTAATAAGCAGGCATATACAATGAAATGAAGGCTATTGCCGAGCACTTAGCATGGTGCTCTAAAGATTGTAAGCCGCCCTGAGTCTCCGGAGAAGGGCAGCATATAAATGTAAATAAATAAATAAAATAAATCTGTATAGCCTATTACCCAGTTTTGGCCTTCAAATGCACCAGCAAATTTACCAAATGTACTCATGGATAAATCCATCGATGCATAAACCAAACCCAATTCTGGGATCTATTTTAGCATCCAAAATTTATTTGATTTGATTTCTAGTCCAGATATGGATTTCTGTGCTGCTAGAAATCTATCTTCAAATTTTAATATTCCTAAGCAGAAGCAATTTTTCCTTTAAGTCTAATCCAGATGCCCTGAAACTGGACAGCTTCCAGATTTTGCAGATTTCAACTTCCAGAATTCTTGGCAATGACCATGCTGGCTGAAGGATCCCGGGAACTGAAGTCCATGCATGCATGTCTATAGACAGACCACGTTTATATGGCTGGCCTAATTGTGTGTAATTTCTGAGCTAGCATTTTATTAATTGTACTTCCTTTAGTGAGTCAGAAAGAAGGTTCTGGAAGCCTGAAATGTGTTGGGCCCTGGCCTGGAGAAGCGTGTGAGGTCCCCAATCCACATTTAATCTGTTTGTTGATGGTCTTTCAACCAGTGTGTGTTTCCTTGCTTGGCTCGGGGGCTAATATGGCATGGGAGGGGGCTGCAACTGTTGTTTTTTTCTTCTCTTTCCTATTTGCATCTGTCCTTGGAAGGCATTTGTTATTTTTGGCAGACTCTGCACTATTATTGGGAATTTACTAAGTTCCTTCAAGGCCTCTTTGTTCAGTCATTTAATTTACTCCATTTGCTTAAGGACTTTTCATTTCACTGAATACGACAAGAAAACAAGAGAGAGAGAGAGAGAGAGAGAGAGACAGAGACAGAGACAGAGACAGAGACAGAGAGACAGAGAGAGAGGGTTAGATAGTTGGAAGCCTTCAAACTTAATCACCCAAGAGAAATAACTGACTAAAGATAATTGTTAATGCATTTGTTTTCTCAAGGCCTTCTTGAAAAGACAACAGGAGTGAGGAGATGGTTTGGAATTTAGAAAGAAGGTCACTTGGGGTGCAGTTGACTTCCTGTTGCAAAACCAGTTGTCCTGTTGCAAAACCAGTTGTCCTGTTGCAAAACCAAGCCTGCAAATCTGATTCATACTCACCATTTTTGATAAAGGAGAATATTTGCAGCTCAGTGTTGGAATAAAAGGAGTCCCCTGTGCTCTCTGAGCTTGGTTGTTTTTATGCAGATGGTTCATTACCCAAACTAGCTTGAATTAATCAAATTAACAATAAATGGCCCAATCAACTGCTATTGGATCCGTAGAACCTCCAAGACCACTCCCACTCCCACTGATAGGGCAAGCCACTAGAATATAAACGGAGAGTAAACCTCACTCCTTAATAGCACTGATTACTTAGTTGGGTAATGAAACATCTGCATAAAAACAACCAAGCTCAGAGAGCTCCAAGGACTCTTTATCTCACCACTGTTATGAGTTAGTGCTTAGGGCACGGGTGTCAAACTCGCCATGTCATGTTGATGTCATGTGATGTATCGGGATGCTTTTACCTTTGCGGAACTGGGGTGGGCGTGGCCTGCAGGTGATGCATCCAGCCTGCAGACCGCCAGTTTGACACGCTTGGCTTAGGGAAATTTTAGAAGCAGCTCTTTGCCGGGTGACTTTGTAGACAGTCAAGCATAGGAAATAATCTTTGCATTACCTTCCCAGTTGGATATTTAGGTCAAAGGGTTAGAGTTTAGGTGCCTCGTGGGAGATCAGGGATTTAAAAACTTGCTGTGGATAAGGCTCCACCTTTCTGTTTGGTTTTCCATTCAGTGATGGCTTTTCAGTTGATTTCCAAGCACATTTTTAATGTTAAATGATGCAATCAAAGTCATTGGCAGATTGTGGTATGACAATATCTTCTGGAAAATTATTATTTATTTATTTATTTGTCAATTGCTTACAGGATAATACGCATAAGTATAAACATGAGTAAGAATACAGGAAATAGGTACAAATAAATGGGGACAATAGAACAGGGATGGTAGACACGATGGTGCACTTATGTGCGCCCCTATTTTTTTTCCCTCCTTTGACCCTCTGGTTGGAGTTGCTTTCTTTATTTTATTTATTTATTTACACCACTGGGACTTCTGGAAATTAGAATCCAGCAAAATCTGGATTCTCCAATCCAGTTCCATGACCTGCAGTTAGCCTAACTGAGCATTAGAAAACCAAATACGGATCAGAATAACATAATAACAGAGTTGGAAGAGGTCTTGGCTTCTAGTCCAATCTCTTGCTCAACCTATACCATTTCAGACAAGTGGTTGTCCAATCTCTTCTTAAAAACCTCTGGGGATGGAGCACCCACAACTTCCATGTTCAAATACATTTTTATTAGGTTATAAAGTATTATAAAATACAAAACACAAAAGCAAACAAGAGGACAGGGAAAGGGAAAAGGGGAAAGATAAGTGAGGAAGGGTAGGGAAAGGAACAAGAAACATTGACTTCTGATTCTATCTGTGGCAGTAGGCATTAACAACACATCACAATTTTGATTATGAACCAGTCATTTCTACAGAAGTCTATCAGTCAATCTCTGAAATCCAAAATCAAAGTTTCATTCTTTTCCACGTCAAGCACGAGGTTCAGAAGTGCTTTCCGGAACACTCACAACTTCTGAAGGCAAATTGTTCCACTGGTTAATTGTTCTCACTATCAGTAAATTTCTCCTTAGTCCTAAAATGGTTCTCTCCTTGATTGATTTCCATCATAACTTTTGCCTTCATGTGCTCATGAGAATAGATTGACCTGCTCTTCTATGTGACATCCCCTTAAAAGGTAAAGGTTCCTCTCGCACATATGTGCTAATCGTTTCTGGCTGTAGGGATCAATGCTCCTCTCTGTTTCAAAGCCAAAGAGCCAGCGCTGTCCAAAGACATCTCCATGGTCATGTGGCCAGCATGACTAAATACTGAAAGCACACGGAACACTGTTACCTTGCCACCAAAGTGGTCCCTATTTTTCTACTTGCACGTTTACATGCTTTCAAACTGCTAGGTTGTCAGAAGCTGGGACAAGTAATGGGAGCTCACTCCGTTACGCAGCACTAGGGATTTGAACTGCCGAACTGCCGATCTTTCTGATCGACAAGCTCAGTGTCTTAGCTACTGAGCCACCACGTTCCTCTTAAATATTGGAACACTGCTATCAAGAGCAGCCTGCATTAAAAACCCAGAAAATATGGAATAGGAGAAAGGTGGTTGGGAAAACGAGCAGGCCCAGTATAATAAATATGTCTCTACCTGACTGCCAGCAGGGATACAGCACCATATGAAAGAGATTCATGCTTTGATTTATTTTTGCTTGTAGTTTTGAAACTATATTGCTGTAAAAAATGATGAATGCATCTCTTTTCAAGGTCCATGATTTTGACCTATGTCAGATGTGCAAGAATCCTGGTCTCTCCTAATGGCACTGGAAAGTTTTTTTCTTTTAGAGTTTTGCTCATCCAAAAAAAAAAAGAGGCCAAGAACTTGGACCACTTCCAGCCAAAATAGCTTCATTCCAGTGAAAACAGGAATCATATGTAAAGTCCCTCTGATAGACTAATAGCATGGTGCTATTTGGCCTATGTTAATTGCAGTGACATTAGACCCAATTTTTTCCCTGTGTGCAATTGCCTTAATGGTTACCATCCGTGGCCTAGAATGTCAGGCAGGAATATCCCTTGTAGAAACGACTCGTGCAGAAGATGTTTTTGGTAGATCTTGGTTATTCCTGAAGGTCATTAGAAAAAGAGCTAAGCAATGTTTGCATCTGTAATACCAATGGAGAAGGGTGGTAAAAACAGCTGTGACCTCTTCTATTTCGGTATTGTGGTAGGAGGCGCATGTTTGAGGGACGTGCCTTGTCACGATCCAATCTTACTGATGGATATCCCTAAATAACTCTTTAATTCAGCACCCCCCAATCTTGTGCCCTCTAAATATACTGAACTTTGTTCCCATAATTTCCAGGCATGCAGAATGAACTTCCTTTCCCAGATCAGCATGAAAATATGACATGTTAATTGGTTATTACTCATGACCTCTACCCAGAGGAGCTTAGAAACTCCACTACTATGAGAAGGAAAAGTTGGATTCAAAAATATCATAAAGTACCACAGATTCCTTCAATGGGAGATCCTGCCACAAGGGCAGAATATCAGTATAAGGACCAAGCACATGAATAAACATGTGCATGCACACACATCTACTGTAGGAAAAGGGAGTTATAAATACTATGAAAATTCTTCTTTTCTTTTCCCTAAGAAGCTCTGTATGTTTTGTTTGAAATGCTTGAGGATCTCCATTTTGCTCTAGACCAGGGATCTCTAAATCTGGCGACTTTAAGAATTGTGGATTTACAAAATTAGTCATTCTCTTATCTTTTTTTAAAAAAAACTAACTTCTGTTTCTGCTCATTAACCATTGATAAAACAAATCCCATATTAGGAAATATTCAGTGTCCTCCTTATCTTTAATTTTAAATGTTAGTCTATTCATTTCTGCACATTCTAGTATTTTTATCACATTCTCTTCTTTAGGAATCTCTATAGATTTACATCTTGAGATTAAATTTTAAATTGTGAGATTTACAAATCTCATTTGTAAAAATGGCTCACCAAACGGATAATTAAGCACTATAGACATTATATGTTTATTATTAATGTTATGATGAGGCATTACTGCTATGATTTGTACTAATATTATGAATACTATTGTTATGATGATGATGATGATGATGATGATTGCTTAAATTAATTGTACCCAGACAACGCAGAATTGTGGACTTCATCTCCTAGGATTCCTCAGCTAGCTGGGGAATTCTGGGTGTTGAAGTCCACAACTCGTAAAGTCGACAAGTTTGGAGATCCTTCCTTCTTGTAGTTAGCCGGCAGTAGGTGCGGACGGCTAAGGAGAGCGAGGACTCAGATGAGGGGCCAGGACCATTAGGGAGTGGACTGCTGCCTTCACAGATTGTGGGGGCTGGCAGCAGCGATGAGGAGGTTCCCGAGGAGCCTGTGCCAAGTGCGCATGCACGCAGGGCTGCTCGCAGATAAGAGCAGCTGCAGCAGTATGAGTGACTCGGGAGTAAGGCTGCAAGGTAATGGCCCCTCCTTCAAGAAGATAAAAGCCAGCTGTGGATCGGACGTTCTTTGTAGGAAGCAAAGACGTTTTGAAACTTGAGCCTCGTAGACATTGCAGTATCTTAAGTTGAAGACTCTTGTGTTGTACAATATCTCTAGATAACCTTATCTGTTATTCTTGGCAGCCTCGCACAGTTTTGGTGAGGCTTGTGCTTATCAAAGTTAATTAGTTTGCAGCAGCCTTTTAACCGGGGATTTGTAAGAATCATTAAAAGGTTTCTGTTTCCTTTGGTTTGTGTTTGTTTTATTGGAAAAGGGTTTGGGTCAGAACACTTCTCTAGCTGAAATATTGCATAAAGTACAGGTAGTACTTGACTTATGACTACAGTTGGGACCAGGATTTGCATTGCTATGTAAGGTGGTTGTTAAACAAACTACATCTGGTTTTGCAAACTTTTTGCCATAGATTTTAAGCAGATCAATGCAGTTGTGGTTACTAAATGAATCCAGCTTCCCCCGCTAACTTTCCTGGTCGGAAGCTGGCTGGGAAAGTCACAAGATCACATGACCTTGGGATATTGCATCCCTCAAAAAAAAAAAACATGCCAGTTCCCAAGCACCCAAATTTTGATCGCATGACTGTGGGGGAGCTGCAAAGAGTTAATGGGCCAGTTTTACCCAGTAAAGAGCGATTAATGAGGTCGGGCTTGAACCTGGATCCCCCTAGTCTTAATTCTACTCTTTAACAAAGCACCTACAGTACACTGCACCGTTGTACAAGTACAGAGAAACATTCACTGCTCTTGCTCTTCGCAAGAAATTCAACAACAACATGACCTCCAGACCAGACATGGTATTCAGCTGATTCGGACCAGTTTTGGCATACCGGTAGCAAAAATTTTGAGTAGTTCAGAGAGCCAGCACATACCACCTCTAGATGACCCCGCCCATCTACCCCGTCCCTTTCTTGTCCTATATTTCCTTTTTTAAAAGCTCAGCTGATTCACGGGGCAGAGTGGCTTGCTGTGTCTCAGCTGAGCTAAAAAACAGCTCACCTCACTAGCGCTGACACAGAGGGCATTTTTTTGAGCGTTGCTAGCACGAGCAAAGCACTCTCTCATAAAACCAGTAGTAAAAAATGTGGAATCCCACCATTGCTTCAGACCAGTTAAATATGCAACTAGAGACCCAACTGGCATGAAGAGGCTTGCGATCTTTTATCTTCATTGCCTCTCTTAATCAGGAGGGGAGATGTAACATATGGCTTCATTCTTCCGATATGTTGAGCATTTCACCAAGCTCTTCAAGTGGATGGGAAAAAGTCAAAGGGGGATTTTGGGAAGGGATTTTTTTTTGCTAGGCATTCCAAATGCCTGAGCAGACACCTCAGAGCGATCTTCAATCTGGACAACCAATGCGAGAGAGAGAGAGAAAGAGAGAGAGAGAGAGAGAGAAATATGGCCCAGTGGGATGGCTGTCTCAGAAAGTAGGATGACACAAACTTGGCCTTCAATGGGAGGATTATATGTGACTGGGTCTTCAATTTAGTAAATATTCTTAGCGCTATATAATCTTTTTTAAAAAAAATAAAGAGTCCATTAGTCCCAAGTACTTAGCAACAATTCCACTTTTTTCTTTTTTAGTGCCTTCTCCGTTTTGCAAAACATTTGGATATATTTGAACCGAGATTTCTAGATATGGTTTTTGTCCATGCCAGCTGGGGACTGCAGAAGCCAAAATCTGCTACACAGCTCTTCCTTTCCACCTTCTCTGTATGCAAAGCAGGGCAAGGAATTAGTGTCACTGTGTAGCTGCTCAGACTCGGTACTCTTCCATCCTCCCATGCTGAGAATTGTGGTTTAGCACCACCAGAGAATCACAGATCAACAAATGCAATTTCAAAGGAACAGTGCTTTCTATTTATATAAGGTGACTTGTGATCCATTGGGTCATTGTTTCAGAGACATTTCCTTAACTAAACAAAGAAATAGAATGACCCCGGGTGGGGCAAAAAAGCAGTGATAGTGGTAGCAACTTTCAGTTTCCTGCCAGCTTCCCCACTGACTTTTTGTGTACGAAGCTGGCAGGGAGCTTTGGAAATGATGATCAGGTGGCCACAGCTCAGTATGGCAGTGTGACAGTACTCAATCAGCCACAACGTTGCCATATTTCAATTCTGTGGGTGTCGTGGATCCTAAACTCTGGACACCTTCTATAAATTAGGCCATTTGAGATAGCATTTATTCAATGATTGTTGCCCTATGACGCACTTTTTTGCACAAACAGATCCAAGAGTTTTAGTACAGGTGGTCCTCGAGTTATAACCACGATTCAACCCAAAATTTCTATTATTAAGTAAGTCATTTGTTAAGTGAGTTGTCAAGCCTGAAATTGACATATGTTTAGCCATTTTAATTAGGTTTAGTATATATTCTTTTTCTTACTTTCTCTTTGGCAGTCATGGGGGAAGGGTTTTGGCTTTCCACATTCCTAAGAGGGGAGGAGTGGAGATAGAGAGAGTTGTTTAGGCTAGGTGATTCTTCTTCCTGTGGGAAAACGAGCTGTCCGTGCTTAGGCCCCATTTTATCACCTTTCTTGTTTCAGTTTTTAAGTGAATCACTGCAGTTGATAGTCACCTGGTTGTTAAGTGAATCTGGCTTCCCCATTGACTTTGCTTGTCAGAAGGTCACACAAGGGAATCACATGACCTTGGGACACAGCAATGGTCATAAATCAAGTCTAGTGAAGAGAAGGACCAGGGGAGACATGATAGCAGTCTTCCAACATTTGAGGGGCTGCCACAGAGAGGAAAGGGTCAAGCTATTTTCTAAAGCACTCAAAGGTCAGATGAGGAATAATGGATGGAAACTAATCAAGGAGAAATTCAACCTGGAAATAAGGAGAAATTTTCTGATAGAACAATCAACCGATGGAACAGAAGTTGCCTTCGGAAGTTATGGATGCTTCATCACTAGAAGCTTTCAAGAAGAGACTGGACAAAAATGGTCTAGGGCTTGCTTAGGTGGGGAGGTTGGACTACATGACCTACAAGGTCCCTTCCAACTCTGTTAATCTATATCTAAATATGAACCGGTTGCCAAGCGTCTGAATTTTGATCACATGAACATGGGGATGGTGCAACAATCATAAATATGAAAAAAGGTCATGTCAGTTTTTTCCATCACTAAATGACATAGATGTGCCCATGTGTGGGCACATCTTCTTCGTCTTTGTCTTTCTATATGAGAGATCTTTCAGTCTGTATTAGCCTGGGATCAGAACCATGCACTGTTGTTTCCATAATTTCAGCACCTCTTTGCATCTGAGCCAACTTACGGGACCGCCTGCTGCCATCAACAGCCTCCCGCCGCCCAGTGCGCTCCCACAGGGTTGCCCTCCTCGGGGTTCCGCCGCCTGATCGTTGCCGGTTAGCGACCCCGAGGGTGCGGGCCTTCTCTGTGGGGGCCCCCTCCCTGTGGAATGATCTGCCTCCGGAGATACGGGCCATTACTGACATCCAAACATTCCGGCGCGCGTGTTTTTCCAGCAGGCCGGCCTGGCCCAGTAAACGGTTTTTTTGGGGTTTTAAATTAATTTAGGTTTTAAATTTTTAAATTTTTAATATAATCCTTAAATTTTAAATTTTAGTAATATTTTGTACTTAATGGGATTTCGGCCGGATCAATTCTGTTTAATTTGTTTTTAACTGTACACATTGTTCGTTTTTAGTAGGCTGTACACCGCTCCGAGTCCCTTTTTGGGAGAGGGGGCGGTATAAAAATTTAATAAATAAATAAACTTGCTTCCAGGTCCGCTATGTCAAAAGAAAATTCTGCAAAGATATTTTTGTAATGTTCATGTACGCGCTCATGTATATGCTTGGTGGGCATTTTTGTCCCATTCGGTTACCTGGCCATTTGGCTGTCTTCCCTTCCCACGAGATCAAGGTGCCGTGGTGCCTCACTTTGCTCCATGAAGCTTTTGAAATGGATAGAGCTGGAGGGAGGAACGATGGGCACAGAGGAACAAATGGGCACGGTTGACAATCATGGGGAGGTTGTGGGGTGACACAAAAATGTGTGGCAATGAGGAATAATGAGGGTTGAGGCAGCCAGAAGAGCAAGAACCAGAACTGTATATCTCCCTTAACACCCAAAGTGGTAAAAGAGGAGAAGGAGGAGAAGGAAGAGGAGGAGGAGGAGGACAGGCAGAAGAGGGGGAGGCGGAAGAGGAGGAAGAGGAAGAAGAACAGAAGGAGGAGGAGGAGAAGAAGAGGAGGAGGAGGAAGAAGAGGAGGAGGAAGAAAAGGAAGAGAAGGAGGAAAAGGAGGAAGAGGAAAAGGAGGAGAATCCAAATTATATTATCCACATATTATGAGAGAAAATAATAAATCATAATTGGCAACCTGAACTTAAAGGATGTTCCTAGCCTGGCAAGCCAAATAGGAGTGGCTAATTTTGCCTCCATCCCAACTCTGCTTCTTTTTTCCCTTCCTTGGTTCTTAGAGGAATGGGAAGGCCTTTGTGGACGATGGAAAGAAGTTATGCCATTAATAAACTGTTGCAGAGTCTAGACAACAGTTAAGCGCACCAATAGTCAGCACTTAAAAGTTTCCCATGAGAAGCACAGCAGTCCTGGAATGCTGTAAATAACTTAATGCCGTTTGTGTTTCCTGAAGACAAAGGGGAGACAATTGGTTGGCTTTTAACCATTTGTATCTCACAACTACCACAAGGTTTCTGACTGTGTTTTCCAGGGGCTTTTAGCACTCATTTGTCAATCCCTAAGAGGAGGCACGTTAAGTCAAAGGCCAATTTTCTTCTCTTTTAGAGAAAGAGCCCTTAAACAGTTATACTAAATCTGAAAATGGATTCTCGTTATTAATTTTACTCACTGTCCAAGGCAGTGGTGGGATCCAGCCAGTTTGCACCACTCTGGGAGAACCGGTTGTTAACTTTCTGAGCAATTTGGTGAACTGGTTGTTGGAAGAAATCATTAGGGCAGAGAACCAGTTGTTAAATTATTTGAATCCCACCACTGGTCCAAGGCAGAGGTGGTATTCAGCAGGTTCTGACCAGTTCTGGAGAACCGGTAGTGGAAATTTTGAGTAGTTCAGAGAACCGGTAGCGGAAATTTTGAGTAATTTGGAATACCATCTCTGACTGGCCCCACCCCCATCTCTTCTCTGCTTTTCGAGTCCCAGCAGCTGGGTCTTCTTTTGTTGCCCTGCACAGGACAACAAAGCTGGAAAGCAGGTTATTGGGGTGGGGAGGGAGGATTTTGCAGTAATCTTCCTCTTGGAGTGAGGAGGGAATGGGTTTTTTTCAGTATTCTTCCTCTGCCATGCTCACCAAACCACACCCACTAGGCCAAGCCACACCCACCAAGCCATGCCCTCAGAACCGGTAGTAAAAATATTTGAATCCCACCACTGGTCCAAGGTACAACTGATCTGTTGATATACAGAGTGTGGTGCAAAGCATCCATTTCTGTTCTAAGGTGCAACCTATAATCAGTGGCTCAATTTCCAGTCTCAGTTTTATAAAGGACTTTAGAATCAGCCTTTTGAATCCTAAATCCTCTGGGCTTTTTAAAATACATTGTTGGAAGAATTATCCTTCTGGGTTCAGTTCCAAGTGGGGAAAAAGACACTGGAAACATGAAGGCTTTTTGGAAAGATGGTTTAATGGTGGACAGGAACACATAGCTTGGAGCTCCAAAGAAGGAAGGTCAAGAAGAAGGAAAGGCTGAGATGCTGAGTGTGCCTGGGTTTTATACCCTCTGTTGAGATTTGAATTTGAGCTTGTATTCTGATTGGTTGTCAGACTCCCATAGGGCCAGGCAAGGGCAACTCTGTAGGCTGTCCTGAGTTCCAGGCTTGGTTGAGCCTTGCTGGATGATGATGTAATGAAAAGGCTTTAGGCAATTCCTATAGTTCTACCTGGAGATCTTGGTTATGTAAAATATTCTGGCCCGGGCCTTAATAAACCACCCATTAACAAAGGTGGGGGGGTTGAGTTTCTGCTTCTGATGTGAGTTTCTGCTTCTGAGTTTCCACTCTTGTTAAGGGAAATATTCTGCCTTTTTAATATTGTCTAGGATATTTCTTTTTTTCTAGGAGAGGGGTGGGTGCTAACTTCCTACAATATATAGAAAAAACTGAACTAGAAGTTTTGTCGTGTTTATGGATTTTTTTTCTGCAGTGGTTTTTGGGGTTTTTTTTTTGCACATGAGAAAGTTTTTACAACATCCACCCTAACTCCAGTCTGCAGCACAGGTAGTTCTCGACTTACAACCTTTCATTTTAGTGACTATTTGAATGACACTGAAAAAGGAGACTTTATCTTTTTCACACGTATGACTGTGGAAGCATCCCTGTGGAGATGAGCAAAGTCAATGAGGGGAACCATGTTACTAATGTAACAACTGGAGTGGTTTGCTTAACAACTGATCCAAGGAAGGTTGTAACAGGAGACAAAATTCACTTAACTGTCTTGTTAGGAATGGAATTTTGGGGGCTCAATTTGTGGTCATAAATCAAAGACTACCTGTATTACACCACACTTAAAATCTAACAAGTGAAATAAAAACCAAGAATTCAGGGGGCATGAATGCAAGGGTCTTCAAACTTGGCAAGTTTAAGACTTGTTTATTAAGCTAACATGACTGGAGGAGGAATTCTGGGAGTTGAAGTCCACAAGTCTTAAAGCTGTCAAGTTTGAAAACCCTGGTTAAAGGCACCGGATAGTATTGTTTCTGTAAAGTGCTGAATGACATTAGCAAAAGCATAATAGCAATAGCATGTAGAGTTATATACCGCTTCAGAATGCTTTACAGCCAGAGGTGGGATTCAAATTTTTTAACAACCGGTTCTGTGGGTGTGGCTTAGGTGTTGGGCGTGGCTTGGTAGTCATGTGAGTGGGTAGACATGGCTTGGTGGTCATGTTATTGGCTGAGTGTGGCCAATAACATGACCACCAATATCACTCACATCGAGGCACGGATCTCCTCGCCTGGCCTCTCATCACTGTGGGGATGCTGAAACCGTCGTAAGTGTGAAAAATGGTCATAAGTCACTTTTTTTAGTGCCATTGTATCTTTGAATGGTCATTCCACACAAGCAAAATACTAGCAAAGGAGGGGAAAAAAACTCCAGAGAAGTTCCTGAGACAGGAAATCTAGTCCTGCCAAGAATATAATAAGGGTTAACAGAGAGGCAGTTTCTGTAAGCAACACCAGAATGTTTCCTTCCTGCTTTCCTTACAGGATTAGGCCAGTAATTTCTTCTAACAAGCGGTTCTCCAACCTGCTTAGAATGTTAACAACTGGTTCTAGCGAATAGGTGCAAACTGGTAGAATCCACCCCTGTTTACAGCACCCTCTAAGTGGTTTACAAAGTTAGCATTTTGCTCTCAACAATCTAGTCCTCATTTTCCTGATTTCAGAAGGATGGAAGGCTGAATCAACCTTGAGCCGGTCAGGATTGAACTCCTGTCTGTGGACAGACTTAGCCTGGAATACTGTAACCACTGTGCCACCACAGCTCTTCTGCTATCTCAGATTGCGATTTATTGCCTTTCAGGCTCACAACCAGAGGTTTTTCTCTCTACAAATTTTAATAAGAATAAAACAAGCAAAAACATGTTTCCCGCTGCTTCCCTCTGAGGATACTAATGGAATGCTAACCAGTTCCCTCACAGCAAAGATACAGTTTATTTTTAATTAAAAAAAAAACAAAGTTGGATTGACCTCCATTTTCTCCAGCTGCTCTTTTTCCATCATGGCAGCTTACAGGCCATAGACTCCTTGCCACTTGTTAGAAAAAATATCCATCTGGTTCAGTTCCAAAGCGGGAGAAAAATATTGGAAACATGGAGACTGATTAAAAAAAGTTTAATGATGAAGCAGAACAACATATGGTTCTGGACAGCCTACCACATGGAGTTGAGAGTGGTTTTTTTTTTTTATACCTTCTCTTGGGCTTTGCACTTGAACTTCCTGTTCCTGTGCAAGAACATGAATTCTACTGGCTATTGTCAGACTCCCATGGGGCCATGTAAGGGGTTATATAGGGGTCATAGCTGGCTCTATAGGCAAAGTACAAATCCTAGGTGTTAGAGCTAAGTTTGGTTGAAGTTTCTGAGTGTGATGCAATGAAGGGGACTTGGACAATTCCTATTGTGGCTGAGGGCTAATCCTACTTTTGTTGGATCTTGGATGAGGGTATTTGCTTATGAATAGAATTAGTTAACTCTTTATCTTGTAAGTGCTGACATCTGCTGAGGGCTATTACGAAAGGCAGAGGCTGCTTTCCAAAAGCATGTTTCTCCATTTCTCCCTTTAGGGAAATATAATGTTCTGCCTTTTTAATATTTCCTAAATCATTTCATTCTTCTAGGAGAGGGATGGGTGCTAACTTTCTACATGCTCTTCATCAGCACATGCATGAGACTTGGGGGATGGCTGCAGGGGACCACTGCAGAGACATCAAAAAAGTCAAGGAGGCTTTGAAAAAAGATTTGAAAAAAGATACAAAGGTGTTACACTCCAGTCTAGTAATTACAGGGGAAAATTTGTTTTATGAGAAAAGATAATATGAAATTGTAAAGGACAGACAAAAGTATAAAAACATTGATTTGAAAGATTTTAAAAATTAGAAAAAGATATGTAATTGAATTAAGAAAGGAATGAGATAATTTAAAATAAGGCTATAGGAAGTAAAGAAAGGGAAAAGCTATTGAAAAAAATGTGAAAATAGTTATAAGATATGGATTAGAATGTACAGCATAAGATAAACATGTATTGAGTTTATGTCTGTATCGAGAAGTGATAACCCAGGGGCACACTGTTCTCAAAAAAAGATATTTTATTTGTATTTGTAAAACTTAAATAAAACTTTTATTAAAAAAAAAAAGTCAAGGCAGCAACTGCAAGTTCACAAACAAAACCCCAACCTTTTCTCATGCGTGTCTATAAAGCAGGGTGGTACCAGAAATCTTGATTTTTTTTAATACCAGCCTGCAGACATCCCTGGCTGGTTGGCTGGCTGGCAGGCAAGAGAGGGAGTAGATGCTGACCTTACTCCATCAAAGGAGCAGGAAAAGACTGAAGCAGAAGCTTTTGCTGTTACTGCAGGATGCTTCTCCTTGCCTACTCTACTTTAAGGTATTGAAGTCATAGTAACAACAACAGCAGCAGCCGGGAGGAGGGAAAGGGAGGGTTACAGAGGTGGTCTTCAGCAGGTTCTGACCAGTTCTGGAGAACCGGTAGTGGAAATTTTGAGTAGTTCGGAGAACCGGCAAATACCACCTCTGACTGGACCCGCCCCCATCTATTTCTGCCTCCTGAGTCCCAGCTGGGTCTTCTTTTGTTGTCCTGCACAGGAAAATGGAGCTGGAAAGCAGGTTAGTGAGGTGGGGAGGGAATAGGATTTTGCAGTAACCTTCCCCTGGAGTGGGGGTGGGAATGGAGATTTTACAGTATCCTTCCCCTGCCACATCCACCAAGCTGTGCCCACCAAGCCATGCCCACAGAATCGGTAGTAAAATTTTTTGAATCCTACAGCTGAGGGTAATACTCAGGGGTGGGTTTCTACTAGTTTGTACCTATTCACTAGAACCGGTTGTTAACATTCTAAACATTTCGGAGAACTGGTTGTTAGAAGAAATTACTGGCCTAATCCTGTAAGGAAGGCAGGAAGGAAACATTCTGGTGTTGCTTACAGAAACTGCGTCTCTGTTAACCCTTATTACATTCTTGGCAGGACTAGACTTCCTGTCTCAGGAACGTGTCTGGTGTTTTTTCCGCTCCTTTGCTGGTATTTTGCTCATGTGGAGTGACCATTCAAAGTTACAATGGCACTGAAAAAAGTGACTTATGACATTTTTCACACTTATGACTGTTGCAGCATCCCCACAGTCATGAGAAGCCAGGCGAGGAAATCCGTGCCTTGATGTGAGTGATGTTGAGTTGGCCATGCCCAGCCAATAACAGGACCACCAAGCTACGTCCACCCAGTCACATGACCACCAAGCCACGCCCACCACCTAAGCCATGCCCATAGAACTGGTTGTTAAAAAATTTGAATCCCACCCCTGGTAATACTACCTCAGCTGAAATATGCAGCGTGAATGTCTTTCTACACTTGGTTAATAGTAAATCAGCATCAGGTGCCACTCCCTAATCCTGGACATTTGAGAGTTATTCAATGGAGTTTTTAAGGGCAAATTCAAATTCAGAATAGAGCTGGAAGGGACCTTAGAGGTCTCCTAGTCCAACCCCCTGTTCAAGCAGGAGACCCTACACCATCCCAGACCAGTGGCTGTGCAGTCTCTTCTTTAAAACCTCCAGTGATGGAGCACTCACAACTTAAGCTGTTCCTTCAGAAGTTGTGGGTGCTTCATCACTGGATCTAAAAATAGGAGATATCGGTTTGATTATTAGACAGAGATCTCCTCATCTGGAATATGATATTTCACAAGAAGAGTTCTCCACTCCTCTACTCGTTGCAGAATACCTTATGCCACCAGACTTGAAATTCTAGACCTAGAAAACATAGAACTACGTCGCCTTCAGTCCAATCTAAGTATAGTATATAAAATCATACATTGCAATGTCCTACCTGTCAATGAATACTTCAGCTTCAACCATAACAACACAAGAGCAAACAATAGATACAAACTCAAGGTTAACCGCACCAAACTTGATTACAGGAAATACGACTTCAGCAACAGAGTGGTCAATGTCTGGAATACTCTACCTGACTCTGTGGTTTCTTCCCCAAACCCCAAAAACTTTAACCTTAGACTGTCTATTATTGACCTCACCCCTTTCCTAAGAGGTCTGTAGGGGGCGTGCATAAGCACACCAACGTGCCTACCATCCCTGTCCTGTTGTTTCTTTTATTTTTTTATTTTTCTTATATGTATCCATGTGTTCATAACTATGTTTTTACTTATACCTATTATCTTATAAGCAATTGACAAACCAAATAAATAAAATTTGTTTATATATGTGGCATTCTTGTAAAGTAAATATGAGAAAGTTTATAACTATTTATAGAGCCATTAGGTAAAGGGAGGAGAATTTATCAGTATTTTATTTTATTTTATTATTTTTCTTTATTATTTTATTTTATTATTTTATTCTATGTTTTAGGGTGGATTTTCTTTTATGTTTAATATTAGACTTATTTGATATTTGAGTCATTTTTTCTTTTTTTATACACTATTTTTTTAGTGTTGCATGTATGTCTTTTGTTTTGTATTTCATTCTTGTTGATAAAACATCATAAATATATTATAAAATAATAAAAATAGGAGATATATTGAAGGCTCGTCTGGGACAGATGTAGTGTATGTTGAACTGAGAGCTTTTTTGATTGGTCAGCCTTTGAGGCCAAAATGGAGAAATCAATCAAATCTAAATGAGGTTGGAAGTAAAATACATTGGCTGATCTCCTTCCATTTCCTACTACCACCTGTTGTGGGCAGTGCTTGTTGTGTGTCCAGATGATCTATCCCTACCAGTTCCTTCCTTTTTATCACTATCCCTCCATGGAGACAGATGGGTGAGAAAATGCGTATACCAGATGTTATGGGATAAGTAATGAAGCTGTTCTCTGCAGGGGAAGGAACTTACAGTATAAGCAGCATCTCAGCCGACCCTTTTACTAACTGAAGAATCTTGGGGGTTGTAATTCTTGTATAGAAAATGTTTTGGCAAATCCCTAATATGCTTTATTTGGAAATAGATTGAGGGGGTCAGTTGTTGGTGAGAGGATTAGGATGGGAGAGTAGAATGGCATCATAAGAATACTATTCTGTGCTTTTCTGTTGAGGAATATTGGAAGTTAAAACCCACCCCTCTCCTAGAAAAATGAAATTTTTTAGAATAAACTAAAAAGGCAGAATATTTCCCATAAAAGAGAAGTAGAAATTCAGAGAGGCAGAAACTCAGCCGTCCCACTTTTGTTAATGGGCCATTAAGGCCTGGACCAGTCTATTTTACATAACTGAAATCTATCACCTTCGGGCAGAGCCATTTGATTGCCCTTCATTGCACCACCCACCAAGTTTCAACCAAATTTAGCACACAGACAGCCTACAAAGCTAGCTATGCCCTCTGACAGCAACCAATCAGGATACTCTTCCTGTGCCCCAGGAAGTTCAAAATCAGAGGATATAAAACCCAGGGACTCTCAGCATCTCTTCCCTTTTCTTCACCCAAGAGCTTCAAGGCATGTGATCCTGTTCATCAATAAACCTTCTTTCCAAGCAATTTCCAGTGTCTTTTTCCCCACTTGGAACCGAACCCAGAAGGATATTTCTTCCAACAGGAGTAAACCACTGTAGGTCTTTCTCCAAAGAAAAACGACTTAACAAAACCAGTAAAACAATATTGGTGGAAGGCACTCCTTAAAAGCATTTGTCTCTGGAATTACCATGTAATTCAAAATAAACTAAAAAAGTTTGAATCATTCTTTCATGTCAGTTTTCATGGTCTTTTCCTTGAAGGTCATATTAATTTGGCATCAGATGAAAGTTAACTCTAGCCTGGAATGAGGATTTGCTAGGAAGAGAACTTTTTTTGTTTCCAGCCAAATCAACTAGGGAATCAAAGGATCATCTATAAAAAGAAATCTCCCATATTTCCTTGGCAAGGACTTCTGGAACCAAAGAACAAATGTTGTGGTCCCTAAATGTGGCTAATAGGAGTTATATTCTAAAGCACCTGGAAAGCTCTATGTTGCTTAGTTGGCATTATCAGTTCTCAATCTCTTGGGTGGCTGTTCAAAACTCATACTTCTTTTTGGCATGGCATGGCAGGGTGTGCGTGTGTGTGTGTCAGTGAGCCTATGAGACATTGTTTGGTATTATGATCCTTCTCTCAAAGAGAGAATCAACCTAGAACTAAGGAAAGATTAACTGACAGTTAGAATAATTAATCAGTGGAATAATTTGCCTTCAAAAGTTATGGGTGTCCAACACTAGAGGTTTTTAAGCAGAGACTGGACAGCCATTTGTCTGAAATCGTATAGGGTTTCCTGCTTGAACAACAGGGAGTTGGACTAGAAGACCTCCAAAGTCCCTTCCAACTCTTTTATTCTGTTATTCTTTCTTTTTCTTATTAATTTGATGGTTTTTTTGTTCCCCTCTCTCAAAGTCGATTATGCCAGATGGAGGAGGCAGCTGCATAAATTGAATTCAATAACAATAAAACAAAAGAAATGAAATAAAAGGGAACTAAATCCTCATACTGTTCTTTTCAGCAAGATTTTTAGAAAAAAAATGGATTCCAAGAATTCCAGTAACTGAACTATTTCCCATTTAGAGCCAATGTACCTCCATGGGATTTAGGACATAAACTTTCTGAGCTTCTCTAATAGTCCTTCTGTGACCTGACAGAGAAGCAGATCTTTTTACCGATAATAGAGAAATTTGCAAATAGCTATTTACATGATTTTTGTAAGTTTAGAGGTCAAATATTACATAATTTTGTCATGTAACTAGAAAAGAAGATTTGTAGCTTGGGATTGAACTTTGGGGCCCTTGTCCCAAAGGTGTTTTTTCAAGAGACAAATGGACTTTCTGTTTTTTCTTTGAAGACGTTTTGCTTCTCATTCAAGAAGCTTCTTCGGCTCTGACTGGATGGTGGGGAACGGAAGGATTTATACTCCTTGCAGACAGCTGGTCATTTACATTCTTTTAGAGAGTCATTGAGGCCACTTGGAGGTTTTATCTGTGTCCTCAAGGTCACCTGAGTACTGGTGCAAAAGAGTATGGAGCTGTGATGACCCGGGGCATGGCACAAAGGCAACACAGTCAGATAATCAGTAGGAATCCCTTTATTAGCTCCAACTTTGCCCACAATATCCTGGTTACCTTCTGGGCTGGAGAAAAACTCTCCCAGGAATAGCCTTTGGCTGCAGAGAATCAAGTCCAAAACATGGCCAACAAAAACTGTAACTATAAGTCCAATCAAAATGAGGTAATTAGTCTGGCAGGGCAGGAACAAGAATTCCAGATGTGAAGGCACAGCAATAACTCAACATGATTGGGAAGATGCCAGGAACCCAGATAACCAAAGTCAATACAAGATAAATTCATATTTGTTTCCAGCAGATGCCACGCACTCAGCATGCATCTTTTTAAAATTCTCATTCCCAGGTATGGCTAATGAAGGGAATCAGGGCCCTTTCCTCCTCCATAAGCCACGCAACCCACATTGCTCTCTTCTCTGTTCTCCCTACATACCATAGGATTGTTCTATCTCTTCCCTGCTCTGCCCAGCTGGACTTTACCCTTCTCCAGTTTCCTCCACAGCCAATGGAGCCACACTCCCACTTCTTGTCAACTGTTTGTCTTCCTCCTCAGATTCAGACTCCAACAGGGGCATGATAGGAGCCTTCTTGGAACTGCTGAAAATTCTGTGTTGTATCCCTCCCCTTTGAAACAGGGCTGTTTAGTTTTGACATAGATGGCTTCTTTGACCCCTCTTTCAAACCTTTCAAACCTCTCTGTCCAAAATGTGGCCTTTGGTGTCTTCAAAAGAGTGGCCTTTGTCTTTTAAATGCAGATGGATGCTGAATCTTGTCCTGATGGATTTGTTCTCCTATGTTGAGCAATACATTTATGAAGTGGTTGTTTTGAAGGAATTGATTTGGATAGGTGCAGAACTGTCATTCTAAATTAACCCCGTCTTTCAATGTATCTATGTAAAATGCTTCCAGGCTGGTCAAGACAGGGTGAGATAAATTGCAAAGCTTATTGGGTTTGAAAAATAAAAAGAGTAGTCCATTTTGGGGAAGGAATAATTATACTCAAGCTTGGATTTAGAGCATAGAATTATACCTGACTCTTGACAAAAATGAGAGGCCAAACTTTTATCTTTCTCTTTTGTCCAATTTTCCTCAGGCAAACATTCTTGGAGGGAATTCTTTTACATCTTTCACTTCTTTGAAATCTTCATTCCGTCAGTATTATCATCAAAAGTGAATAGTAGAAAGGTATTTATTACCCTCCAAATGATCTGCTGTTAAGATTCCCATATTTTCCAATGTAGATGAGAGAGAAGAAGGAAGAGGGAGAGGGAAGGGGAGGGAGAGAGGGATGGATAGGGAGAGGGAAAGAAAAGGGGAGGGAGAAAAAGAGGGAGGGAGAGAGAGAGAGAGAGAGCTCTCAAGTTAGGTTTTTAAAATTTGTTTTCTGCAAAGAATAAAATTTGTCATATCATGAAGTTTAGGTTTGAATCCTTGACTCAAAGTGAGACCTACTCTCTTTGCCACTCACTTTGTAATGTAAGCCAGCACAAGTTAAACAAATAGAGCTTTTGCAATATCAACCGGTCTGTTAGGCTAAAAACACAAAACTTGAACAATATCGTTTGTTGATGATGGCACTGCACTTTCTCAAATACCTCAGCTTTGGGCAAAAACTTCAGGACTCTTTAAAAGCATGAAATCTACACAATTTGATGCATAACTGGAGGCTTCGGACTCTAAGAAGTATCTAGAGATGTTGGCTAAGACAATGATTTTGGACAAGAGGGTTCTGACTGGAGTTGTTTAAACTTTGCCCCCTTGTTTTTCATGATGGTTTTGAGAACCTGCAGGCCATCATCCTGTATTCAGGACACAGGCCAACAATCTTTGATTTTTATTCAGGAGTATTTATTTATTTATTTGATTTATATACCGCCCCCTCTCCCCGAAGGGACTCGGGGCGGTGAACAGCCAATAAAAACACATATACAAGGTACAAAATATGAGACAACATAAAATATTAAAATTTAAAAACTGAAATACAATATGGCTCTAATAAAATATAAGCAAGTATTAAAAAGATTAAAACCCGATTAAAATTTAAAAAACCCCTAGGCCAGTCCGGCCTGCCGAAATAAATGCGTTTTGAGCAACCGACGGAAGGCCATGAGATCGGGGGCGGCCCTTACCTTATTTCATTCACAGTCAGTTTTATCATTGTGTTTAGTCATGATACTGAATTTCTGAATGGTTTGGTTGATAATACTAGCAAGTTAGGCTCTCCAGACCAAAGTTGGAGATTCCCAAAAGACGAAAATCGCCACAGATATGCCTGGAATCAATACCTCAGTTGATACTACTCTTTCCGTACTGCAGCATTCTTTATTTCTAATTATTATTTTTTAAATAACGGCCAAGCAAAATGTATTTCAGGTCAATTCTTCATCAGTTGCCATGCAGTAAATAAATTAATCATCAATGCCTAGGATTTTTGTTTTCGAAAAAGCCTAAAAGTTACACTGCATTTTTCATGAATTCGCCTGTAAAATGTTAAATTCGAAATACATGTGAGGCTTTTGATCCTTCCTCCCGCCGCCCATTAGAAATGTTTTGTCCATCGCTGAGTTTTGTGCACTGATTGATTAGGTCCACCTGTTTTGGCCTCTTGCTCTTCTCCCCTCCCCCAACTGATAGTTTAGGAATATTTTTATTTTTTGCTGTATAGTTTAAGCAATCATCATCATCATAAAATTCATTAGTTGTAGTCATATAATAACAGTGTTTTCTCATCATAATATTAATTCTTGTTGATTATTGATACTAATTAATATTAATAATAAACATATCATAATAAGCCCTCATAGTAAAGTTAATCCTTATCTTATAATTTAAAACATTCTAACTTCCGATTCTATTAGTTAACCATTGATAAAACAAATCCCATATTTCAAAATATTCCGTGTCTTCCTTCTCTTTAATTTCAAGTGTTAATAAAATCATCCCTCGCTAATAAATCACCATCACAATCATCTTTAAAATTCTTTTAAAGTTCTTATTATTCTCACCATTTCAGATTTAGTCCTTTTTATCTACGGTCTGTTATCTCTCTAAAGTAGTTCCTATGTGACTATCATGACCTTTCTGTATTTTGGAAAAAGAAAAAAAGGAACAATTAAAAAAAATGAAAATACAGATTATCCTGATAAAAACACACATTCTATTTAAAATTCCATTGGCCAAATAAGTTACATTTCCAGTGCATCTTGAACACATTTTTTATAAAAAAAGTATAAACCCTTTCTGACAGTTATGCTATAATTCCTATAAAAGGAGGAAAGAAGGTCACCAGAGGTTCACTTTCAAGAATTTCTTGATTTATTTTATTTAAATCTTTATAGGCCATCTTTAGGATTAAAATTCTTCCAAGGCAGCTTCCAATAGTCAGCATAAAATACAAATAAACTTCAAGTAAAGCGAGCAAGAATAAGAGCCAATGATAATAATAACAATAAACCATCTGGCTCAGTACAGGATTTACAAATAGAAAGGCCGCAAAAATTCTCTGGTGCTCAGACTCCCCACACTGTCACAACCTGGTTAATCTTCTAGTAGGTGATCAAGGGCAGAAGTAGCCACCTCTAGAAAAGAGATTCAGAGTAACAGAATAGAGCTAGAAGGAACATTGGAGGTCTTGTAGTTCAATGTTCAACTCTCTGCTCAAGCAGAAGACCCTATACCATTTCTGATTAAGTGGCTGTCCAATCTCTTCTTAACAGTCTCCAGTGATGAAGAACTCACAACTTATGAGGGAAAGCTGTTCCACTGGTTGATTGTTCTCACTGTCAGAAAATTTCTCCTTATTTCTAGGTTGAATCTCTCCTTGACCAATTTCCATCCATTGTTTCTTGCTTTGGCTTCTGGTGCTTTGGAAAATAGGTTGTCCTCTCCTCTCTGTGACAGCCCTTGAAATATTAGAATACTGCTATCATGTCTCCCCTAGTCCTTCTCTTCACTTGATTAGCCATGCTCAGTTCCTGTAACTGTTCTTCATATATTTTAGCCTCCAGTCCCCTAATCATCTCTGTTGTTCTTCTCTGCACTCTTTCTAGAGTTTGAACATCTTTTTTATAGTGTGGTGTCCAAAACTGGATGAAGTATTCTAGGTGTGGCCTTACTAAGGCTTTATAGAGCAGTATTAATACCTCAGTACTAGTATTCATGGGAAGAAGAAATTCTATTGGGAAGAGATAAATTATTCAAAGAGGAAGAAGGGTTGATTGCCTTCCTTCCTTCCTTCTTCCGATGCTACAACTTTGTGGGAAATCAGTTCAACTCTTATTCAGCACAGGTCACACTACTGTAACAGTGGCCCCAAACATCTGTTTCTCAACATTACATTAGAGGTTTATTTAAATGAGTTTTGCCAAAATTACTGATAAACATTTTGTTTCCATAAGACCTAAGAGGTCTGTAGGGGGGTGCATAAGTGCACCAATGTGCCTACGTCTCTGTCCTATTGTTTCTTTTTTTTCTTATTCGTATCCATTTCATGTATTTATAACCATGTTTATACTTATACATGTTATCTAACAATCGCTTGTCAAAATAAATAAAAAATAAATAAACCTCTTTTGAGGACGGGGAATATAATAAAGGGATATATGTATGATAAATATCCAATATGCAAGAGCCAGTTTGGTGTAGTGGTTAAATCACTGGGCTAGCAACCAGAAGACTGTGAGTTCTAGTCTCTCTTAAGCAGAAAGCCTATTGGGTGACCTTGGGCCAGACATTCTTTCTCAGCCCTAGATAGCAGGCAATGGCAAACACTTCCAAAACATACTACAAGAAAACTGCAGGGATTAGTCCATGCAGTTTCAAGAATAAAAAAAATGACTCAAAGGCAGGCATATACACAAACTGGGTGCAAATCTATGTTTTGAATGGATTTTTACAAAGGATTGTAAATTATCCAAGCTTACTGCTGCCTGCTTTCAAAAAAAAACAGAACACAATTTTTAAGGGTTAGAATTTTACAAAAATAATTTCATTTAAAGTGCATCTTAACATGGTGGAAAAATCGGTGCACATTTATTCAAAAAGTATCTAACTTAGCAATAACTTCATTAAATAAAAATTAGAATTAGATCATATTCAACATGGCTGGAAAACCTATCATTGAATTAAAACCAAGGGAATCCAAAAGAAGGAATGGAACTCAAATGCAAATTATCTTATTAAGGAGGCAAGGAGAGAATAAAATAGATTTATACATCCATGTAGAGTAGCTTTTTCAGGATTGAGCCCTCCAGATGCGTAACTGCTACACACCTCAGAATTCTCCAACGTCAGGAGACATCCGAATGGGGAAAGTATAAAATCTATCACCTATGCTTTCATCACCATAAATCAAACAGCTGTATAATAAAAATGTACAATGAAGTTTTTCCAAATTTTCCAAAGCACTAGAAGGCAAGACAAGAAACAATGGATGGAAATTAATTAAGCAGAGAAGCAACCTAAATCTAAGGAGAAACTTCTTAACAATGAGGACAATCAACAGTAGAATGGCTTTCCTTCAGAGTTTGTGGGTGACCCCTCACTGGAGGCTTTTAAGAAGAGGCTGGATAGTCATAAGTCTGAAATGGTATAGTCAGAGGTGGTATTCAACTGATTCGGACCGGTTCTAGAGAACCGGTAGCGGAAATTTTGAATAGTTCAGAAAACTAGCAAATACTACCTCTGACTGGCCCCTCCCCCATCTATTTTCTGCCTCCCAGGTCCCAGCTGATTGGCTGGGTCTTCTTTGGTTGCCCTGCACAGGAGAACAGAGCTGGAAAGCAGGTCAGTGGGATAGGGAGGGAATGAGGATTTTGCAGTATCCTTCCCCTGGAGTGGGGTGGAAATGGAGATTTTACACTATCCTTCCCCTGCCACACCCATCAATCCATGCCCACAGAACCGGTAGTAAAATCTTTTGAATCCCACCATTGTGTATAGTGTCTCCTGCTTGAGCAATAGCAATAGCATTTAGACTTATATACCGCTTCACGGTGTTTTATCGTTCTCTCTAAGCTGTTTACAGAGTCAGCATATTCCCTCAGCACTCTGGGTCCTAATTTTACTGACCACAGAAAGATGGAAGACTGAGTCAACCTTGAGCTGGTCAGGATCGAAGGAATCAAACTCCTGGCAATGTGAGCAGAATTCGCCTGCCATATGGCATTCTAAGCACTGCAGCAGCAGCACCACGACTAGAAGAGACCCAAGGTCCCTTCCAACTTGGTTATTCTGTTATCTGTAAAGACGCCCATCCTCTTTTCCAATCATTTGGAGAGATATGTCTCTATCATCCCAGGCACCTGCACTTTATATGTAGCCACGACACAAGTAGGGAGTGGCCAAAATTGTCTTAACCACTAATAGTTCCCCTCTCAACAATACAACCAGTGGGCAGGAGCGATTTTCAGAACTGCAAGAATGGAAGGAAATGATTAACTTCCTTCTCCATCCCTGGGCTGATCCCATTACCGATCAGCACCCATTCCCTAGCAAAAGCCATCTGCGTTTGAAAAACCTGAGGGTTCACTGCAAAAAAACCCCACTCATGTCACAGGAAGTTTGGCTTCACATCAGAAACGTTAATGCTGTAAATTCTTGGCAGAGCCTTATTATTCTTGTAGTCTTGCATTAAGGATCAGCATGGTTGGCTCCCAAGTGCAATGAAGGCCTGCCAAGTCTGCTGCTTATTAAGGCCACTGAAATCTGCAACCACCTTCACCTCTCATTTGACAAATTTCTCTAGGCAGCAGCAGATCCCAACGGGCCTGAGATAGGTCAGTACTTAGTACTATTCTGTTTCCCTGAAAAATAAGACACACCCTAAAAATAAGCCCTATCATGTTTTTATGTGTGTGCCTAATATAAGCCCTATCCCCCCCCAAAATAAACCCTACTGTGCAGCTGGCTGGCCACCCATTCTGTCTGGTTGCTCATGGTGCAGTGGCCACAAGATGGCGTGATGGTGGAGCTGTCCCTCAGGGCTTACCTCAGGGCCCCCACAGCCAGGCCATCCATGTTCAGACACCTGCCTTGTGGCAGCAGCACCAGCAGCCATGTGCAGCAGGAGCCCCTGTGGCCGTCAGTCTACTTTTTATGCTTGCTCGCAGCTGCAATGGAACAGGAGGCCAAGCGGTGTGCCATGGCTGTGAGGTGGAGGGGTATGGCTGGCCTGGCTGCGGGGCCCTGAGGTAAGTTAGTGTGGGGCACATAGGGCAGCGCCACCCTCCCCTGCCTTGGAGCAGTGGCACCGTTGCGCCACATGGCCTCCTGCCCCGCTGCCAGCAAGCAGAAGAAGTGGGCCTCCTGTACATGTAAAAAAATTAAGACACACCCCAAAAGTAAGCCCTAGTGCTTATTTTATGGAAAACACAGGTACTCCTTGATAGCCACTTCCCAAACTGGATTATCCAAATGATTTCCAGTTTGCAAAGTTCTGATAATCTAATTGCAACCAATCTGATTTCAAACAATTGCAACCAACCTAATGTCAGCATCCAGCTTGAGTAAAAGTTCAGGATCATTTCAGTTCTGAGCTACATGCCTCTTCGTTTCAACTCATCACCTGCCTTCCACTGAGGATCTGTACATTGCACAGACCAGGAAGAGGGCTGAGAAAATATCTACAGACTCCTTATATCTTGGACACAAACTGTTTCAACTTCTCCCTTATAGGGCATTGCATGCCAAAACAATTAGACCCAAAGACAGTTTTCCCCCCGTGGCATTATTCTGCTGGACATCTAATTCATATAGCACTCTTAGGCCTAAAGATAATTTATCCAATGGGGTTCTATTGATATCATCCTTCTCATCTTCTCATTATTCTCATCTTCTCAACCTTCTTACTACCATCTCCTATTAATATCTATGATCAATTGTTGTTGTATCTGTATACAATCATGATAAAGAAAGAGCGAAAGAGAGAGAGGGACAGAGAGAGAGAGAAAGAAAGAAAGAAAGAAAGAAAGAAAGAAAGAAAGAAAGAAAGAAAGAAAGAAAGAAAGAAAGAAAGAAAGAAAGAAAGAAAGAAAGAAAATTACTGCTTTACAAGAAGGAAAAGTGAAATTCAGGTAGGTGCAGTGCTAAGATTCGGAGATCCCCATCTCAGGGCATCCTGGTTTTGACAGCCCTCTAGCCACTAGTCCACAATGCTTTTTATCTAGGGTTCATCTGGGTTTTGTAAAGAGCACATTCCAGCAAGAAACAAAAGCCATAAAGAGACTGCTTCAAAGCGAATGGCTTGGCTATGGAGATAAAGAACACATTTTTTCCCCCTGACAAAGTTAGCTTTCCCATGATAGGCTTGGGATCAGCAGTGTGGTTCTACAAGCGATAAGCAGTGAACAACGACAACAAAAAAATTGTGTAAACCCCACTCTGCTGATGCTTAAAGCTTTGCTTGAGGGAAGTGAAATCTCTTGTCAACTTAATTTCTCAATTTTTAAGCAGAATGAATCTGGGAGCATTCTGGGAAGGTGTGTTTGGAATACAGTTATATTAAGGTCTGTATTTTTTGTTGGCTAATAAAGATAAATTCAAAAGCTGTGCTTTACTCATTAGCAGTTTATTTAGTTAGGCTTAGTACTTTAAGAAGGCCTGATTTTAGTTATTGAGAATTGGAATCTCTTCTAAATTAAGCAACAACAAAAAAGAAACTCTCCCTCTCAGATTCTTTTAATTTTTGTATCTGCCTTGCACTGCAGAGACACTTTAAAAGATTTCTTTCTTTTAAAAACTGCTTTTCCATTGTCTCTCTGTCTCTCCATCAACCCTTCCCATCCATAATCTGCTGGGTCAACAATGCATTTTACTCAAGCTGACCTATCTCTGACAGTCATCATACATCCATAGATCATCCATAGAAGAACCATTATGGAAGCCTCATAAACCTTGATCAGTTACATCAGGCTGTTGAATCCCCTTGTAAATAGGACTTGTGTAGAAAATTAATGCAAAGCAAAATACCTGTGCGTGTTTGTTCGTTTGTATGAAATGCTGAGGTGTTCTACTTTAGTCTAGATATTCTTTCTAGAGTCTCAGAATCTTTTTTACATGGTTGCCACGATGTAAAAAAGATGTTGAGACTCTAGAAAGAGCAGCAAAGAACGGAGGCTAAAAACATATGTCTAGTTTAATGAAAAGAAGGACTAGGGTGACATGATAGCAATGTTCCAATATCTCAGGGGCTTCCACAAAGAAGAGGGAGTCAAGCTACTCTCAAAAATACCTGAGAGCAGGACAAGAAGCAATGGGTGGAAACTAATCAAGGAGAGAAGCAACCTAGAATTAAGGAGAAATGTCCTGACAGAAAAATTAACCAGTGGAACAACTTGCCTCCAGAATTTGTGAATATTTCAACACTGCAAGTTTTTAAGAAGAGATTGGACAACATTTATCTGAAATGGTATAGGGTTTCCTTCCCTGCCTGAGCAGGGGATTAGACTAGAAGACCTCAAAGGTCCCTTCCAACTATTCTGTTCTGTTCTGTTCTGTTCTGTGCTGTGCTGTGCTGTGCTGTGCTGTGCTCTGCTAGTTCATGACAGGAAAAAGGTGATAGGTGAAAAGGGAACTGTCCTCTCCTGGTGGTGATATTTTGGACAATTTGATCCCTTTGCTTAGCTGGTGGGACCTAGGAGTAGCTAAACTGTTTCTTCCATTTAGAATTGGGGGGGGGGGCAGGGGGGAGAACATTTCAGTTTATGCATTAGCAATTGTGGGGGTTGGCGCAGTGAGATCCAACCCGAGACCTTCTCTAGGAGATCCAAGCTTATCCAATTGAAAGACCATTTGTGCATCTTTCATTCTCACACAATACTCTACTATGAAACACGGGTGCTGCAGCTTCCTTTTGCTCACTCCTATTTCCTGATCTGTCAGCTTTCATTACACATGCACGGTTGGTCCTTAAGCTACAAGATCATAAGTGTGAAAAATGGTCATAAGTCACTTTTTTTCAGCGCTGTTGTAACTTTAAACGGGCCCTAAACAAACTTTTGTAAGTCGAGGATTGCTTGTATCTCGTTGACACCTTTTGGAAAGGGAATGCTGCCGGAGAACATTAGCCTTTGCCTCGATCCAGCATAGTTCTTACATGTATCTTCAGCTGACAAGGAACATTGCTCTACTCTTTTTTTGGACTGCAATTTCGTTTGACCTTGAATTCTTATTTTTCCCCACTGGGAGAAACATCTACCTTCTCTGTGGTCTGAAATGGAACAACCCAGGAACAACTAATCTGTGAGATTGGCCTTGGTTCCTTATAAAACCATGTATTGAATCAACACTTTTCATTTCTCTTACTATAAAAGAATGACGGCAAGCTTAACCGGCTTTCCCATATTCTTGAATTAGCTTAAAGTGGCATGTAGCATTTCAAGGATTCCAGGATGCTATTTTTGCCTCATTCCCATTCTTGAAATTACAGAAATAAATTCCATGACCAGAAATTTGGGAGGCCTGTGATATGGAAAAAATCAAGAGATGCCAGGGGAATTTCTCTCTCATCATCCTTCCCTCTTTTTCTTCTTCTGTGGAACTAGAAAATAATTCTCTGGCTATATGGAAAGGAAGAGGAAATTTCTTATTCAGAAATATTCTGTTTTAACGGAGTTCTCAAATCTGCCAGCTGGCTCAGCATTAAGCTGCTGTTTCACCCACACCTTTTGGAACTGGAATCGATATTAAACGAGATAAATTTTACATAGGAAGATATTGGCAAGCCTAAACGTAGTGACCCTCGAAGTATTTAGTCATTTCCAGAGTAATTTTTGTCTGCTTTAACATTTTGTAAGACATGAAACAGGAACCAGGCAACCTCAGGACAGTAGGATAAAAAATATCCATCTCTGAATATTAGGGAGGATCCTAACTGGTAGCTGAGGAGTGCTTTCAATTTCTTTTGGCTTGTCTTTTTCTTTTTAAAGAAATGGAGTATGCAATACTTACATAATGGAAATCTGAATACATCGTGTATACTGTAGAGGCATGCATACAACTCAAATGTGCACATTTTTGTAGCTTAAAAAAATGTGCAGAAAGTGGGACAGTATAAATTAGGCAGAACTGATTAGAACCATAAATTGAACCATAAATACAACAGTAGTCCTTGACTTACGATTAATTGAGCCTGAAATTAAGGTTGTGGCGGTTGTAAGTTGAAGAATCACGTGACTGGTTTTGAAGTTACAACTGCTTTTTATGACAGGCATTAAGAACACCACAGTCATTAAGTGAATTAGTTTTCCCCAATGTTTTTTTTTTTTGCTGAAAACCAGAATTAAATAATAGAAACTGCCAAAAAAGTTGCAAATTGTGGTCACATGTTGCTGCAAACAGCCATAAAGGTGAGCCAGTTGTGAAGTCCCCAAAATGCGATCACATGATTCCTTATTTCAGCACCATGTTTTTCATCCTTGGGAACTTTAAGGGACTTCAACTCCCAGAATTCTCCAGCCAAGTTGGCCACAGCTGTGAATTCTGGGTGCTGAAACCCACAGAGGCTGAGATGTGATATAACTGGATTCAAACTTCAAGCTAATCCACAATATCATCTGCTTGTGACTTAGCATAATATGGAGACCTTGTTCTACATATTGTTTAGACCCAGACATTTTAGTTTATTCAATAAATCTTAATTAAAAGATAGCCTACCATATGCTATTTGGATTGATGCTTCAGAGTACCAAATCTTTATATTTAAGAGTCTATGTGTTTTGAACCTATTTACTGGCATAAGGATAAATTTATTTTGCTTTATTTTAAATTAATGAACTGTAGCTTTTACAGAGTCTGTTCCTTTTTCTAATAATGCTTTAGTTACTGTATAATTTTTTTCTTGTTTTCATGTCTACATGTAAATGTATTGTTATATTATTAGTTTGGGCAGACAAGTCAGATTTAGGCATTCATTGTTAATCACGACTGCAAAATGATCAAATGTGTGTGTCATGACATCACAATACAGGGTCAAATCTCTTTGTAGGGTTTTATATGTTGATATAGCTGTGCAATATTCTTAGGTAAAGTAATATCTTTTACAGAAAAATAAGCAAATGTAAGGAACGTAAGCAATTTAATAAAGTATGGCATTAAATATTGTCTAAGTCAGTGGCCCCAACTTTTTGGGCACCAGGGACTGGTTCCACGGAGAGATTTTTCTACGGACTGGAGGGAGCGTGGTCAGTGACAGGATTCAAAATTGTTTACTATTGGTTCTGTGGACATGGCTTGGTGGGCATGGCAGGGGAAAGATACTATAAAATCTCCATTCCTACCCCACTCCAGGGGGAAGGTAACCGCAAAATTCCCATTCCCTCCCCACCCCATTAACCTGCTTTCCAGCTCCATTCTCCTGTGCAGGACAACAAAAGAAGACCCAGCCGATCAACTGGGACTCAGGAGGCAAAGAATAAAGGGGGGCGGGGCCAGTCAGAAGTGGTATTTGCCGGTTCTCTGAACTACTCAAAATTTCCACTACCAGTTCTCCAGAACTGGTCATAACCTGCTGAATACTACCTCTGGGCATGGTTTTGTGTGCTGCCAACATCCCATGAATGGGGCTTCACTTTTTGCATGCCGCGGACTGGTGTCGGTTCATGGACTGGGAATTGGGGACCCCTGGTCTAAGTGAAACAAATTATTTTTTATTTATGACTCCCAAGTTGTTAATCTAATTTTTGCAGATACATTATTTATCAGCCCTGGACTCTTGGCCACTCCCAGATATCTCAGATGCATCCATGTAGAACTTTTATCGACCTGAATGAGGCATATATTGATTTAACATTTCGCCCATCATTAGAAAGGTCTTGAAAGACTTAACGATGGACAGTTAGAAGAATGAAGGGAAGGGCTAAATGAAAACAAAAGTGTACATTCACATGACTTAATATGTTTATTTTCCTTGGAGTCCCAAATGAACTGTTCTGTTTGGAAAGAAGCAAGGTTTTTCACAGATTTTTTTTTTAAGACTGATGAAGAAGTTCAGTATTTGCAGTGAAGATCGAAATACTGCCAAGTTTCCATTCAGGACACACATGTGGTTATTTAAAAGGAACACCAAAGGAGAAATTGCTGACTCAAGATACATCTTATATAGATTCCTAGCCACACAAAGAAATATAAAAAAAAATCTTTGCTCCTTGCTTCCATCTAGTCATCATTCTGATTCTTGCAACCCAGATCTGTTGGTGTAGTTAAACTGGTTTGTAGGGTGGAATGAGGTGGTTGTGCATAGCATAACTGCTAAGCCTGTTAAGGCTGAAGATTTCTCTTATGCATGCTGGACTTCTTTTTCATATGGCATCTCCTTTGTCATCCATAGCAGCTTTCATAATTCAGAGAGCAGGGTGGCCTGCTTATAAGAACTGGATTCTTGGGTTGGCTCTTCTCTTCCTAGTTGTTGTTTGCATCTTATTCTGCCTTAGACAATGTAAGTGTTTGAAGAAGGGATAGCAGATGACACTGATTGGTGACAAAAAAGCAGATAGTGATGGTGCTGAGCAGTGGTGGGATTCATTTTTTTTAACTTATTATTATTATTTCAATTTATTTCTTATTATTTCAATTTATATACCGCCCTTCTCCCGAGGGACTCAGGGCGGTAACTACCGGTTCTGTGGGTGTGGATTGGTGGGCGTGGCAGGGGGAGGATACTGTAAAATCTCCAGTCAGAGGTGGTATTTGCCGGTTCTTCAAACTACTCAAAATTTCCACTACCGGTTCTCCAGAACTGGTCAGAACCTGCTGAATACCAACTCTGGTGCTGAGCAGCGAAATGAGGATTGGTGATACTGTTGGTTAGAAGGATAAGGGCGTAGATACAAGACTTTACAGTTGGTATTGCTAAAGAGAGGACCTTTAACTACTGTTTGGAACTCAATGATTGAAAACTGGAATTTCTGTCTCACATTCTCCACTACTTTTGCGTATGAGATGTGTCAACCTTGTTGACTCTCAAGACTCTTTTTTCTGCTCTGTATTCAAAATGGACTGTGATATAACTATATCTATAATATATCTATTGCATATATCTCTATCTCTGTCTCTATCCCTATCTCTATCTCTATCCATATTAAGCATAGTTCATTCTGAATACACAACAGGAAAAAGATCCTTCAGCATTAACAAGATTGATACTATATAGTACTGTGAAGCCTCCTCCCAGAAGGTAACAAAGAAAAGCAGTCATGGAGAGGATGTGTAACTCTACTGACAATACTGTGGACCCTGGTCAAGCATCGCTTATATGTTATGTCCTGGATAGAAGGGAGTGAACTTCCAATAATCTTTTCTGCTGTCCTCATCACTTTCTGCATAGCTTTCCTGTCCGAAATAGTAATACCTCCAAACCACAAAGTAATGCAATATGACAGGATGCTTTCAAAAGTCCCTCTATAGAAAATGGCAAAGATAAAGGGGAAAGAGGATGTGCTCTTCTCATACAGCACAGAAAATACAAGGGCTGCTGTTCCCTTTTCACCAGGGCCTCACTGTTGAGAGTGACAAACAATAAAAAAGAATAAATGTAGGATACAAACAAACAAATAAATATGTACCAGTTGTAAATGAACCATTAGCAAAAATGGAATCTGGAGTCTTTTTTTCCTCTCAGTTTCTGCCAGAAAAATTGCCCCTGTTTACAGCTGGTTTAAACTAGAGCCAATGATCCTCTTCTGTAGAACTTTTCCAAACGTCTCTGAACAGATTTTGATAGAAAACAGATTTATTTGTTTTCCTTTAAGACAGACGAAGAACCTCATTCTTTTAGATACTGCAGAAGAATGCTTGACATGTGGTCAGATTAGGGTGCCAGTTTAAACAACTTATGCTCAAGACAGAGTTGTGTTAGCTTGCTTCATTTTTTTTTAAGATGGAGGTGGGGGGGGATTTGTTCTTTCTTCTTCCCTTGGGTTGCTTGCTTGTGGTCCAACAGATGCTATTGCACACAAATAAAGCATTGCATTATATATACTCAAGGTAGGGGTGGGATTCAAAATTTTTAACAACTGGTTCTGTGGGCGTGGCTTAGGTGGTGGGCGTGGCTTGGTGGTCATGTGACTGGGTGGACATGGCTTGGTGGTCATGTTATTGGCTGGGTGTGGCCAACTCAATATCACTCACATCGAGGCACGCATCTCCTTGCCTGGCCTCTCATGACTGTGGGGATGCTGCAACAGTCGTAAGTGTGAAAAATGGTCATAAGTCTCTTTTTTCAGTGCCATTTTTCAATGCCATTCAGTTGAATGGTCACTCCATACAAGCAAAGTACCAGCAAAGAAGGAAAAAAAACCCCAGAGAAGTTCCTGAGACAGGAAGTCTAGCCCTGCCAAGAATGTAATAAGGGTTAACGGAGAGGCAGATTCTGTAAGCAACACCAGAATGTTTCCTTCCTGCTTTCCTTACAGGATTAGGCCAGTAATTTCTTCTAACAACTGTTTAGAATGTTAACAACCGGTTCTAGCGAATAGGTGCGGACTGGTAGAATCCCACCCATGACACAAGGTTTAGAATGCACAGTTTGCTCTCAGAATGAGCTGTTTCATATCCTAAATGATGTCTTTAAGATTCAGTTCAAGTTGTCTCTCCAAGGTAATGAGGGTAGGCCATTCCACAGATAACTTCAGGCTGTCTCTTTTATAAACCTTTCTCCTTTCTGGGCATATTTCTACAGTTAATGTATTCATCAGCTGTGGACTATTGGCTCCTTTCAGATATCTTCCAAGGATAAACCTATGTGGAACTTCTATAGAGCAGAACGAGGCATATATTAATTTAACATTTTGCCTATTATTAGACAATCTCATCACAGATTCTCAGAATCAATGTCATTAGTTTATTGCTATCACAGAATAAGTAGACCGGGGTGTCAAACTCAATTTCATTGAAGGCTGCCTCAGAGTTGTGTTTGACCTCAGGGGGCTGGGGTGAGCATGGCGAGCTTGATGTCATTCATGCCTGGGTGCCTGTGGTGGCCTGAACACTCTGCCAGAGAAGGAGATCTCCTGAACTCCATTTTCGGCTGGAACAGCCCCCTGCAACCTTCTGCCAGTGAAAATGGAGTTTGGGAGACTGCGCAGCCTTCCCGACAGAGGTGGTATTCAGCAGATTCTGATCAGTTCTAGAGAACTGGTAGCGGAAATTTTGAGTAGTTTGGAGAACCGGCAAATACCACTTCTGACTGGCCCTGCCCCCATCTATTCTCTGCCTCCCGAGTCCCAACTGATTGGTTGGGTCTTTTTTTGTTGCCCTGCACAGGAGAACGGAGCTGGAAAGCAGGTTAGTGAGGTGGGGAGGGAATAGGATTTTGCAGTTACCTTTCCCCAGGAATGGAGAAGGAATGGAGATTTTATAGTATCGTTCCCTGGAGTGAGGTGGGAATGGAGATTTTACAGTATCCTTGCCCTGCCACACCCACCAAGCCACACCACGCCCACCAAGCCACGGCCAAAGAACCGGTAGTAAAAAAATGTGAATCCCACCACTGCCTCCCGAGCTCCTTTTTCTCTGGCAAAGGCACCGCGTAGTAATCTGCTGTTTCCAGGGTAGCCCCACAGACCAGATCTAAGCACCCCGCCAGCTGGATCCAGCCCCTGGGCCTTGAGTATAACACCCCCGAAGTAGAGTGCTCTGCGAATATATGTCTCTATCTTAGATGATAAAACTAAAATACAGTTATAAAACAACCTAACTAGCATCTGTAAGTGAAGTCCAGGATGCAGCCTATATTAAGTTATAATGTAAAATTATATTAAAATTATTAGAATTATATTAAATGTGACTACTTGTAAAATTAGAGGTCCTTGGTGCTCCCTGAGTAGAGATGTCCCAAATTGCTTTTTCCAAGAGGCAATTGGACTTTCTTGTTTTTCTTTGAAGTCATTTCGCTTCTCATCTAAGAAGCTTCTTCAGCTCTGAGCTGAAGTCCAGTTGCCTCTTGGGAAAAGCACCTTTGGGACAACCATGACCTGGATGACTGAGGCAGGCAGGCAGTTAAACCAATCTATGGGAACTTGAGTTTTATCTGCAACAAACCTTCTTTTAGTTAAACAATGAACAAACTAGAAAGATAGTATGTGTAGGAACCCCCACCCACCCTGAAGAATGAAATATTTTTGGAAATATTAAAAAGACAGGATAAAATATTTCCCCTAAAGGAGAAATGGAGAAACAGGTTTTAGAGGCAGGAAGCAGACCCCACTTTTTCTTAATAGCCAACAGCAGATGCCAGCACTCAAGGAGACAAAGAGCTTATTGAAAGAAGAAGCCAACTATCTAGATGGCTCTATTCCTAAGCAAAGTAAATACTGCAGGCAGAAATCCATACAAGACAGGATATTTCAAAACTGACTGCAGCAAAGCTTGACAGCTAACAAAGGCAGAATGATAGGATTAGAAGCAGTCCCTCACCCAAGATCCAACACAAGACAAAAGCCATTAGCCACAATAGGAATTGTCCCAAACCCTTTCAGAACACAAGCCCCTTCATTGCAGTCCAAACTTCAAAATCACAGAAACCTGGGAGCTCAGATAAATAATAAGCCAGAGGTTGACCAAATTACCTCAGACCAACACTTAGGATTTGCATTTCCTCTTTTACCTGTAGAGCCAGCTATGACCCCTACATAACCCCCATAGGAATCTGACAACAGCCAATAGAATATTAAAGGACATGTTCTTGCACAGGAACAGGAAGCTCAAATACAAAGCCCAAAGAAAGTATAACCCCCCCGCTCAACTCCATTTTGTCAGCTGCTCACTTGTGGTTCTGCTTCATCAATCCATCTTTCCAATCAGCCTCCATGTTTCCAGTGTCTTTCTTCCAGTTTGGAACTGAATCAGATGAATATTTCTTCTCACATATGTATATATGGGGCTAAAAACCAGCACTGCACCAGAGTTTGTGCTTGAGCAGGCCCCACAGGTGGGCCTAGCTGGCAAGAACCCCCCTCCCCAAAAATAGCCCAATGACCTGTGACCTATTGGAGTCAACCTACTGTGGGGCATAGTAGATACAGCTTAGCCAGGAATTAGGGACTGCGGAAACAATACAGTGAATGCACTAAAGACTGAACATTTTTGTTCCATTGCCAAAATGCCAGACAGCACTGTGAGTTTCTCAAGGGGGGTGGGGAAGGAAAGGGAACAATTCAGCCCTTAAAGTGATTAATTGCTATATTTTGTGTATGATGACATTGAGAAGCTCTACCAAAACCAAACAACCTAATTCTAAAAAAATATTCCATGGCAAAATGTAATGTCAAGCTGGAATTGCCAAAGATCCTAAATAATCTCAATAGTTCAGATTACAAGTTTCTTATCATCAATTCGATACAGTAGAACCGTGTTTGATATAGCAAGTAATTGATGAATGACAGCTTTTTCAAAGCATGGGAAGCTACCCCATCCCCCCAAAGAATGAAATATTTTGAGAAATATTTTAAAAAAGGCAGGATAAAATATTTCCCGTAAAAGAGAAATACAAATCCTAAGGGAGACAGAAACTCAGAGCCCCAGCTTCCTGCCTCCAAGCATACTAAACTGAGGTCAGCTTTTAGAAATACAGATTTGGTAATCTATTACTCCCTGCAGCAAGGTCTGGCTCTGAACAAAGGTAGAGTTAACCTTCAGCCACAATAGAAATTGCCCAACAAGCCCCTTCATTGCATCAGCCAAACTTCAACCAAACTTAAGCTCAGACAAACTCCTAGGATTTGAACATGGCCTTATGGGAATCTGACAACAGCCAATAGAATACATGTTCTTGCACAGGAACAGGAAGTTCAAGTGCAAAGCCCAAGAGAAGGTATAAATATGCCTCACTCTCAACTCTATGTAGTCAGCTACCTAGAACCATGTATTTGGTGGTTCTGCTTCACCATTAAACCCTCTTTCCAATCAGCCTCCATTTTGCCTCCAGTGCCTTTCTTCTGGCTTGGAACTGAACCAGATGGATATTTCTTTCAACAAAAGGATAGGGTCTCATCTCCATCTGACCATTTGGATTTTACCAGGGACATGGTTGGGGTTGCATCATGTAAATGCCTTTTAGGAAATTGTTCAGAATGACAGCATGTATTTTTATTACTAATATTAACTAAGAAGCATTACTTACTTGTGTTACTACTACTGCTACTTGTCTTACAATTTTGGGGTACATTGCAAAGCAATGGTTGTTGCATTGGAGTTCTGCAGTAGGACCAGGGGTGGGATTCAGCTGGTTCAGGCCGGTTCGAGAGAATTGGATGTTAAATTTACATCTCATTCGCCAAACCGGTGGTTGAACAGACTGGCTGGCCTCCCACCCCGCTCCCAGGAATCTCCACATGGCCCATTTTGGATGCAGGTAAGTGCAGGGTCTACACGGAGGCTCTGGGTGGGTGAAAAATGGCCATCCCAGAAACTGTTTCTGGCTTCCGGAGGGCCTCCATAGGCTGGAGAAGGCCATTTTCACTCTCCCAGAGGCCCGAGGGAATCCTCTGGACTCTGGAGAAGGTGAAAAATGGCCCTCCCAGAAGTTCCACGCCCACCATGGCCACGCCCACCCAGCAACCAAGCAGAGAACCAGTTGTTGGGATTTTTGAATCCCACCTCTAAGTAGGACATTCTTGCATTGACCCAAAGGGCTGGATTTGGGGGTTCTTGTGCCACCCTTTGTGGGTTGTTATAATTTCTTTGTAATGAAAACAGACCTTAAAGACAGATTTTATTGATTAAATTTATGTCTGTCCACCTCACACAAATAGACACCTGACAACAAGGTACAAACAATAAATGTATGTTAAAAATATCATTATTAAAAAGTTTTTAAAAAATCATAAGGCATACAGGAGATTTAATATTAATAATGAAGTCCCCTCAAGATCTCATCAGTCTTCTGTCATGTCCAGGCCAGAGGACATAGCCAGGTCTTGAGGGACTTCCAGAAAATCAGTCATAGTGGTGATAACTTCACTTAAGGATTTGTGTGGAGAGCATGTAGCATAAAGGTGGGCGCTCCAGACACCCAAAGCTGTGTTGTACAGGTAGTCTTCGACTTACGACCACAATTGAGCCCAACATTTCTGTGGCTAAGTGAGATAGTTGTTAAGTAAGTTTTGCCCCCATTTCTCAACCATTCTTGCCACATTTGTGAAGTGAATCACTGCAGTTGTTAAGTTAGTAACAAGGTTGTTGAGTGAATCTGGCTTTTCCATGGATTTTGTTTGTTAGGATACAAAAGGTCATCACATGTCCCTGGGACCCTGCAATAGTCATAAATATGAGTCATCTGAATTTTGATCACATGACCATTGGGGGTGCTGCAACAGTCATAAGTATGAAAAATGGTCATAAGTCACTTTTTTCAGTGCCATTGTAACTCTGAATGGTCATGAATGGTTATAAATTGAGTCTGCCTGTGTATGTTATGATATGCATACCATGATTTCCCAAAAATAAGACCCTGTCTGATTTTTTTTTTGGCCACCAAAATGGGCACCAGGTCTTATTTTCGGGGGATGTCATCCACCAACTAACCTCACTTGCGCGCGTCGCTCCTAGCCTCCTTTTCGCTGTCAGAGGCCTTCAGGAACTTCTTTTTCTGCGGCTAGCAAGGGTATCCTGAAGGCCTGTGCAGCCGATAACAGAGCTCCGGATCGATTAGGAACTTTGTTATCAGCTACAGAGGCTTTCAAGAAAGCCTTGCCAGCCTTGCCGGCTGCAGAAGAAATGGTCCGGCAAGGCAGGTGTCGAGGTGTGCAAGGCCTGGCTACAACTATCCAAAGGTAAGTAGTAGGGCAGCTCCATCCCTCATCCCCACCCTAGCTTAATTTTTACCTGTGCATCCTGGACTGGGCGGGATCTTAATTAGGGCTTACTTTTGGGGGTGTAGGGTTTATATTGGCTGCACGTGTAAAAATCAAGCTAGGACTTACTTTCAGGGTAGGTCATATTTTCGAGGAAACAGGGCATTACTGTATATACATTTACAATAATGCTGTATCATACTACTGTGTTCAACTATTATGGATCAGCAGTGGCTATGTCATTCTCCATCACCTCATTGCCTTCGCCTGAGTAATCCTATGAGACCAAATACAGATAATCCTCAACTTACAACCACAATTGAGCCCAAGATTGTTGTTTAGTGAGTTTTGCCAATGTTATGACCTTTCTTGCCATAGCTGTTTAACTAAATCACTGCAGTTGTTAAGTTAGTAACACGGTTGTTAAGGGAATCCAGCTTCCCCATTGACTTTACTTGTCAGAAGCTCACAAAAGGTGATCATGAGACCCTGGGACACTGCAACCTTCATAAATACATGACAATTGCCAAGTGTCTGAACACAACCAGAGGGATGCTACAATGATCATGTGAAAAACATTCATTAAGTCCCTTTTTTCAGTGCCATTGTAACTTCGCTCACTAAATGAATAGTTGTAAGTCGAGGGCTACCTGTACCACTGACAACAGACACACAGACAGACAGATACACACAGACAGCTAGACACAGACACACACGCAGACACAGACACCTCTTAATAATCAGCAAACAAGCATTCATTAACACAGAATCGATTCTTTTCGCTTCTTTAGACTAGCAGTGCACATTCATCTCCTGTTTGCCCAGTTTAAATTCACTGTAAAAATGCCTGCATTTGGACTGCCATAAAAACTTGGAAATTTTGAAAGGAGGAGGGGAAAGTTAGTTTAAAAAAAAAAGGAAAGAAAGAAAAGCACCCTGAGCGCAGAGTCTAGGCTAGAATTCCAAAGGAAGTTGAGGGCCTCCAGCTCAACACAGGAAACGCTCTTGAAGCAGGCCTTAAATGCTAGATTCCAGGCAGAGTTTAACTAACCACTGACAGCTCTGTAAACAAAGCCGGGACAAAAAGAGAACAGCTTTCCCTTTTCTGGTAGTCATTTTTAGTTGGTGGGCCTGCAGGAGAATTCTCCTATATTTGTCTCGATAGGATATAAATCAAAGCCTGAAAGGTTTTTGCGCATGAAGGAGTTATAAGGGAGAAAATATTTTATGGAGTAAACCTAACGAGAAGAAGGTAGGTGCAGATTTAAATCGCAGATGCTTCTATCTGTCCAATTCTTTTTTTCCCCTCCACCCCTCCTTGCATCTCAACTTTCGGTTTTAATTTTTTTTAAAGGAGGATTTAGAGTATTTTAACCATTTGCTTCTTTTCCTCTTGTTCCTAACCGATGGCAGAATTTCCATTTTTAACCTTTTCAAAATGCATGCTTGTAGCTTTGTGATTAGCAAAGAAAGTAGCATTAAAAGTGCAAGGTAATATTTTGTTGTTGGGAAACTGTTTTTGACCGTTACGAATTCTTTTCTGACTGCTTCCCATCTGCAATGGTGCAAACCTGAGGCTACAGTGAAATAACCTCCTTTGTGGCTTCCAGTTATCATAGTGGCAAATTTTGCACATCTTGCTTAAAATCATCATCATTATTTTTGCTAAATGTGTATAGTGGGAGGAAGATGCCAGTCTGCACGAATAGTTCTTTTAAGACCTACCCCATCTTTCATCAAACGTAAAATGTTACAGCTTTGTTTTAATTTCCAGCAAGGAAGCTGACTCCCAAGGGGGACTTGTTTAAAACGTTTAATAAAATGTTTGGTGATTCTGAAGAATCTTTTTAACTGTGGATGCGAACATGACTATACTTGGATATGATTCTGTCAATGGGAGGCTTCATTTCCATGTCCAGTTCTGACTCTCTCCCCCCTCTTTCTCTCTCTTTCTCCAATTCAGTCTGATTTGGGGGATTTATCTGAACTTGAATATATATCATGGATGACTTTGAACGTCGCAGAGAACTTAGGAGACAAAAACGGGAGGAAATGCGCCTGGAAACAGAGAGGTGGGTAATATTTGAGAATATTTGACTGTGCCTGATTTTTAATATTTTTTTTTAAAACACTGACTTTGAAACTTCATCCGCTTAATAATCTGGGTGCAAATCAATGTATTGCATGGTCCAGGTGTTTGCAAAAACAAAAACCCAAAACATTAACAGCTCCTCTCTGTGAAGGCTTTCTGCAAATTCTGTGTGGCCTCAGTTGTGCCTTCGGAGAGAATTCCTGAATTGGAAGAGGCGACAGGAGACAGATATGAAGTTTGTTTGGTGTTTATTGGTTTTATTAGAAGGGAGCAGGAGGAGCTGGTAATAGCCCAGTTCAAAGTGTCTAACCACTATTATGTAGATGTGTGATTGTGTCGGACAGCCTGCAATAGGATGCTTGATAGGCTTTGAACACTTTTAATGTGTTCCAACAGTCGATTATGCATCAGTAAATATCGTTTATTTGTTATTAATGCAGACAATGCCTGATTTTAGTGAAGTCTTTCAGCTTTAGTTCCATAGAACTGAGCATTGCTTGCTTGGCTGATGTTTGCTTTTTATATAAAGGAATTCAAGATTGGGGTCTGACAGATTAGATGTAGGATAAACCAGCAGAAATTCCCGAGTCTTGAGAATATCTGTTTGAGGATGTATTTCAGCTGCATTCCCCTATGTAAGGATCTAGGTAAAGGAGTTGTTTAATCTTTTCTCCTTCATTTAGAGCTTTTCCTCAACATAATACCTGTGTTAGGGATCAAGGGGCAGCCCCAAAAGAAGCTGAGGCGCCCCTGGGGGAATTTTACAAACAATTACTGTTGTTCTCTTGGAGAAATTGGTTAAGAAGAATTACTTGTCTAGAAATGAGAACAGATCTGCATCTTCTGCTTGACCCCTGACTGGTACGGGCCACTTGCCACTTGCTAAGTGCAGAGATGGATGGCAGCTTCCCCCATTCCCAGCCCATCGCAAATGCACCCCACCAGTTTTTATTGAAAACGGTTGACCAAACCATGCTAGTGGCTTCATTCTTTCTGATCTACTAGGAGCTGAAACTCTGATTCACTGCAATGCCTGAGAGCCCCTCTCCCCTCCTTTGACTAGTCATTGCCTTGGATTACCAGTTGGTATATTCTGTACTGGCTGGCAGTTGCTTTTTTTTCTCCAAATAATCTTGTGATTGATTCAGCAATGTCTATCTAAGTCAATGATCTATCCTCAACCATAGAAGCTCATACTCTTTTCACACTTATATTATCTACTTTCACTTTGTGCCTAGATTGAGCAAAAGATGTTTGCCTTGCTTTCTCACCTCCTGCAAAGCTTCCCTTGCCTTTAATTTTTTTAAAAAAATAACATCTTTAAGTTGCCCTTAAGAAAGTTGCTATCTTGTTTCCATGAAATTGAAGGATTGGTTCTTCTTTGCTACAAAGTTTTGATAGACTTACAGAGGAACACAGGGATGAAAAAGCAAATTATTCCCTGTTGCTTTGGTTATTCTAGCATCACAGCTATGGTGGTGCCATAAAGGGAAAAGACAAAAAAAACAACAACCCAAAACTAAGAAGGGTCTACATTAGTGACAAGGAAGTTATGGTGGGAAGAGAGATACTTATATGTGTGGCACCTAAGGTGCACATGAGGAGAAGTAGCTCCTAAAAGGAAAAGGCATACACTAGTAGGCTGGTCCACACAAGAACCAGCCAGTGAGGATGAGAAGGGCACAATCTGAGAACAACTACACAAGTCTTATGATGGCCTTAATCCAGATAAAGCACCAGCCAAGCCCTGTTGCCAGTCCACTGCAATGTGGACTGGAAATTGAAACTTGCAGCGTAGTCTCCAAAACTGAGATGCTGTGCAGAAGTAGAAGCCACTGCTGAAGGAGGTAAACATTTGCTTTTCTCAAATTGTTGTAGAGTTCAAATAATCTGCTAGCCAGATATTTGGGTTATTTTGTCCCAGTGACGTATGCATGAAGGGACAGTGTTGAGAAGTTGGACGTGACATCGCTGTTGCTTTTAATTGACTTCCTGATTTAATCAGTTTGAAAATCAAGGATGCACATACACAATCTACATTGTTTACTGGAATTGCACCCCAAGGAAGCTTGGAGAAGATGTTCTTGGTATTTCCCCCCTCTATAATGCTCATGTAGTATTAATGCTACAGTCATCCTCCACTTCTGTCAAAAGCAAGTAGGTACCATGTCCTACTGATAGGATAATAAGAAATACTTTCCTTGGAAGAACCTGGCCTTCTTTTGTTCCTCTCTCTTCTTCAGCCCATGAAGCGTTCAGGTGATCTAGCTCCATCTAGGAAGAACAACAGCAAAGCCAATAGATACCAAGGACTGGCCAAGGGACTCTGGCTTAGGAGGGCATATTCTCAGCCAGTGTCCAGCAAAGGATTATTTAACCACAGATTTGACTATAGCATTGGTTGAAGGTATGTCCAAAACATCATTGCCTAAAGGGCACGCAACCCTTTCATATGGGCCCTTCTCAAAGATTGTGGCCCATGTTTATAATGTACTTAAGCCACATTTTCTGGGTTGGAAATCATATTTGAAGGCACAGTCTTATTTGAAATGAAATGTTATGGAAAAACAGGACCGCAACCAGCTACTGAGGAGAAAGCCACTGTTGTTTTTTGCACTAATAGCCATGACAAAGGCCAGGAGAACATCTTCTAAACCAGCAGCCCCCAACCTTTCTGGCTCCTCGAACTGGTGGGAGTGGGTGGGAGATGATTTTGCCTGTGCAACCTAGATCCCGCACATGTACAAATGAAACTTGGCATGCTCACCCACCACTTGCGTGGCCTGGTTCCCAGCAAGCTGTGGACCAGTACCAGTCTGCAAATTGGGGATTGGACGACCCCTGTTCTAAATGACAAAAACATGGCAAATTTTTCTCTCTCCCCAACTGACTGCTAAATTCTGAGAACACCTGAATAGAATAGAATAGAATACTTTACTGGCCAAGTGTGATTGGACACACAAGGAACTCATCCTGGTGCAAATACTCTTAAGTATACATAAACAAAAGATATATTTGTTAAGAATCAAGAATTATAATATACAACACTTAATGATAGTCATAGGGTACAATTAACAATCAAATCATACTAGGAAACAGTCAATATAAATCGTAAGGATACAAGCGACAAAGTTACAGTCCTACAATCACAATTGGGAGAGGATGGGTGATAAGGAGTGATGAGAAGATTAACAGTAATAGTAGTACACACTTCGTAAATAGTTGAACAGTGTTGAGGGAATTATTTGTTTAGTAGAGTGATGGCTTTTGGGAAAAAACTGTTCTTGTGTCTAGTTGTTCAGGTATGCAGTGCTCTATAGCGTCGTTTTGAGGGAAGGAGTTGAAACAGTTTATGTGCGGGATGTGAGGGGTTTGCAAATGTGCGAATGCAATTTCAATTCATCTGCCTCTAGTTATCCCTGAGCAGAAGATTCAGCTAGCATTTTAACTCATTTCTTTATATAGGATGGGGTCATAAATGGAATCTGAAGCAGTATACAGTACTTCTTTGTACTTTGTCAAGAGAACTTTACCCTTCAGAATATGCTAGTAACGCTTAGCTGTTATGTGCAAAAGGCCAGGTCCACACATGAAGGTCCAATTAAATTGATTTATTGTCACATAGTCTATGCTTAAGAATCTTCTCATCTAATATTAGCACCTGCTTGGAGTCAGATAAGTGTGAACAGAATTCAAGGGTGTGTGTGGACTTAAATCTGCTTATGGCTACGTAGAGATTCTAGGCTGATTTCTCTTATCTCCACTCCCAGGTTCTGCCATTCCTTCTCCTACATAACTGGCGCTTAAATCTACTATTTAGTCTAAGATTCATGTCTGGAGCATGTAAAACAATGAGCATGTACCAATTTCCACCCTTCCTATTTCTTCTCCTGCTGATTAAAGAGCAGAAATAGCTCATCTCCAAATATTTGAAAGTAGGAAGCTGAGGACTTCCCAATAAAATTGTAGTTTCTAGGCCAGCTAAAACCTTAACACCTTTCTACTTTAAAAATGTTCCATGGATAAAACCACATCTCTTTAGTTATTTGGAAACTACAGTTTAAGTTATGGAGTTAGCTGGATTTACACAGCCCACTAGCCTAAAATAGGATTCGATGGTTTGTGGTTCAGCTTGCTGTGGGAGATCCAGCAGTTCCATTAGCATAGTTTGTAAGCCATACCATCTGAATAAATCATAACATGGCTTATTTTGGATCATAATGTTATGTGAACACAGCAATTATGCCTTAACCTGGCGTTAATAAAGTTAGCCAAGCTCTGAACCATTGGTCAATGGAAAAAGTCATAAAGCGGTTATTAGCAATACAGAACTCTTGCTATTTTCATGTTTCTTTTCATCCTTTTCTTGGTGATGTCTAGAATAATAAGAGTGATGACAAGTATGGTTATCCTTGTATTGAATGTTCTTCTACTATCAGAGGTGGGGAACGATGGCCCTTTTATGACTTGTGGACTTCAACTCCCAGAATTCCTGAGCCAGTTGAAGTCCACAAGTCATACAAGAACCATAGTTCCCCAACCCCGTTCTACTGCATGTCTCCAACACAGCTTCTTCTCAAGGGTAGGACACCACATCATATCTTATGCTTAACTCCATAGTTGGCACGAGAGAGGAATTTGTTTACATCATGATGTTGTTATTATTATTTCAGTTTACATCCTGCCTTCCTGTCCATAAAGCACTCATGTAAACTAAACTTAATTTGTCTTCCAGACCAATACACAAAATCAAACTTAGGTCTGCTTTGAAATGCTCTGCATTTTTACTGGTTCTTTCATGGTGGTTTGCTAGTTAAATAATTATTAATGAATATGGATCACCTGCCAACATACTTTTGTTAGAGGCAATTGTGCCAATCTATACTTTAGAAAATATTTCAAACAAAAACGCGTTTTGGAGAAAAAATACTCAAAAACACATGCAAATTTTGAGATAGATTTTTTTAAAAAATAGGTCAGCAAACCAATAAAGGAAACTAAACTTGCAAGTACAAAAATGAGCAAGTGAGATTGATAGAGTGAGAGGAATTGAACCTGAGAGACCTGTCCATTTCTACTGCCTTTTGCTTAAATCAGATACCTTCCAATCATGATAGGATTGCAACTTGCAGGATTTGAGCATATAGGCTGGAATTTGGGAAATGGCAGTCCCATTATTTCTGGAGAAGACACAATTTTCCCACAACTGGGAGAAGCCATTAGAGACATTATTTAAAAAAAATGAGAACAAGAATGTTCATTAGAACCAGCCTCCTCCTTAGAAGAAATAGTGTTGACCTCTAAATGAATCTAATTTACCTGGCCATACTTCTTCCAGTTTGGTTCCTCTTCTATAAAACAATGAAATAATTCAGCATTGCAGTAAATATCCCTTTTGCATTTTCTCAATTCCCAGGACAACTAAAAGAAATTTGGTTAGTGTTCCAAAACTATTGATGAAAAAAAAAAGTAAAGTGACAACATAGCCCACATTGGTATACCTGGGAATATGTTTGTATTACTGTAGTTATCAACAAATTAACAAATTATTAATGCACTATTATAGGAGAAGGAGTGGCAGAGCCTGGGGTGGGGAGGGGCAGAATTAAGAAAGTAATTAATCTAGAGTTGAGGCATTCCCACAATTGGTCTAAGTCCAACCCTTCTTGAATTCTGTTAACTCTTTATCTAGCACCAGTTTAGTGTTGATGGATAAGATTCTTCTGTATAAATAAATTAGCTTGACTGAAACTTAAGATATGGCCCTGATTCTTTGCATCTGATAACTATGGTAACTAATTAAACAATTGGTACGTTAAAAATAGTTCCAAAATCCATTGTACCAATAGAGGCGAATATTTGTAGTTTAAGATTGAAATAAAGGGTCCTTTGTGTTCTTGAGCTTGCTTGTTTTCAGGTAAATATTTCGTTACTTGAACTGGATAACATCATCAGATGATGATGTTATTCAGAGATGGGCTTCAAAAATTTTAGCAAGGGGTTCTCTGCCTGGTTGCTAGGTTGCTGTGGCCATAGTGGGTGTGGCCTAGTCGGCCTTCTGCACCACTGCAGGGGTGTTTTTGCTTTCCCCGGGCTCTGGAGGCTTTCCTCAAGCCTCTGGGAGGGCGAAAATGGTCTCCCCAGAAGCTCTCTAGAACTAAACTTCCAGGAGGCCCGTTTTTCACCCTCCCCAAACCTCCGCGTGTGCCCTGCACTTACCTGCATCCAAAACAGGCCACGTGGAGACTCCTGGGAGAGGTGGGTCGGGGTGGGCAGGGCCAGCCATGAGTGGGATTTGGGGGTTCTCTGAACTGCACAGAATCTTAGCTAGGGGCTCCCCCAAACCCCTGCAAACCCCCAGCAGCTCTTTAGTTTGTGTAATGAAATGTCTGCAAGAAAACAACCAAGCTCAGAGACCATCTAGGATCCCTCAAAATCCATTGTTTTAGCAATGTATTAGCACTTTTAATGGAATTTTTGTATTACACAGAAAGAGTACAAAATTCCTTTCCCATAATTCCTGAATTAAATTTAGAAATTTAACATTTTTGGACTAATACCATGTCAGTTTGGATGTATATCTTCTAGAAAGCCTTGTCTTTTATTGGTTAGCTTTCAGTCTGAGCATGGCATTCTCCACTATATTTTTAAGAAAATGACAGGATTATATTTTTTAAAAATCTACCATGAGAGAAACTTTATAAATCATGAGGATAATTCTGAACTAAAGTATTATTTTGCAGAGAGATTATAGAATTATGCTTCATATTGAGTTTGGCAATCAGTCAATATAGTTTAATATGATCTACATCAACTTTCTCACTGTTAGATCTCTGGCTGGTTGAACTACTTTTCTTATAATCTGAGTTTAGTGACCATTTGAAGTTACAAAGGCACTGAAAAAAGTGCCTTTGGGCCGATCCATTATCAGAAGACCAATCAAGTCCCTAAGAGGTATTCATATTCTAAAACAACATTCTTATATTGACACTGTTCGATGAACTTTAAAATTCTCATGCCATTATTTCCATATGGAAAGCAAGAATGCCCAGAGGACATTAATTTTGCTGCAGGAAAATAACTACGGTAGAATATTTGGGCACTTGAAAAACTGAAACACGACAACACTTTCCATGTGGCAGCATATAACTTGACCTCCAGGCTAATACAACTGGCAAAAACTATTGTAAAGTCATCGTGATATTTTAACATTCTGATAAAAAAACTCAGAAGATTTCAATAATGGCATGAGAATTTGAAAGTGAATCTGGATTGCTAATGACAAGCAAAGTGAATCTTTTTTATTTATTTATTTATTTGATTTGTCAATCGCTTACAAGATAATAGGTATAAGTATATACATAGTTATGAATACATGAAATGGGTACATATAAGAAAAATAAAAGAAACAATAGGACAGGGACGGTAGGCATGTTGGTGCGCTTATGCACGCCCCCTACAGGCCTCTTAGGAAAGGGGTGAGGTCAATAGTAGACAGTGTAAGGTTAAAGTTTTTGGGGTTTGGGGAAGAAACCACAGAGTCAGGTAGAGTATTCCAGACATTGACCACTCTGTTGTTGAAGTCGCATTTCCTGCAATCAAGTTTGGTGCAGTTAACCTTGACTGTGTATCTATTGTGTGCTCTTGTGTTGTTATGGTTGAAGCTGAAGTATTCATTGACAGGTAAGTCATTGCAATGTATGATTTTATATACCATACTTAGATCAGACCAAAAATGGCGTAATTCAAGGTTTTCTACATCTAGAATTTCAAGTCTGGTGGCATAAGGTATTCTACAACGAGTAGAAGAGTGGAGAACTCTTCTTGTGAAATATTTCTGGACTTTCTCAACTGTACTAATATCAGATACGTAATGTGGGTTCCAGACTGATGAGCTGTATTCGAGTATTGGTCTAGCAAATGTTTTGTATGCTCTAGTTAGTAGTGTTTGCTTATTTAAACTTTGCTTGTCGTTAGCTAGCAAAAGGTAAAAACATGACACCGGGACACGCAACCATGGGTCATGTGCAACCATAGTTACCAAGTGTCTGAATTTTGATCATGTGACCATGAGGATGCTGTCATTTTTTTCAATGCCATTTTAACTTCAAATGGTCACTGAACAAATGCTTGTAATAACTCAAGGACTAAGTGTACATGGTCTTTTTCTGATCTGGTTGGAAATGGTGGAGATTTGGTTCTTTTTATTAAAAATATGGGTTTCCCACTGAGCTTCACCCCTTCCCCAGAGAGAGAGAGAGACAGTAACTAAGACTAGAATGCCTTTTCAAGAGCCCCCTTAGGACATATATAAACCACCCAACTGTTCAACTAAAAGATTTATTTTCCATGCTCCAGTAGAAGCCTCCCAATGCTGCTGTTATGGCTGAAAGGCTTTTTCATTAAATAACTTTTTTTTTTGTCTCTGACCCTCATTCTTATCTGCTGATGTACAGTGGCAATGTAAAGAGCCCCTTAAATAAGTGTAAGCCTATAACTATTTAAGAAAATATTTGCAGTGACTTAAAAAGCTATGCATCAAAGTTATTTCCCTCTGGGCTAAAAGTCCAGGAATCCGTCTGGAGAGACTGCATTTGCGTCTTCTGGGTACGATGGCTTTCTACGATTTTTTTTTTTTTTTGGAAACCCCAGAAAATGCTGGGATTTCTCATACAGTTCCCTAGATTCCGTTCTCGAGTTGTCAGATTGTTGAGGTTGGACATTTCTTAAACAAATGAATTAAAGAAAAGAAGGCTGGAGACAGTTGCTGCTTAGACCAGCCTCCCCAAATTCCCCTAAAGTTGTGTATGTACACATTCCCAGAATTGTTAACAAGGCCCACGCTAGCTAGGCCATTCTGGGAAATGAAATTTATATATTTGGCAGGCATCCAGATTTGGGAACTTTGGCTAATGAAGTGTTATTGAAGTTTTATTTTTAGAAACACATCCTCAAGCATCCATTATGTGACATGATGTGTACCATATTTTCCGGCGTATAAGACGACCGGGCGTATAAGACGACCCCCGATTTTTGGTTGACTTTTTTCAAAGTCATCTTATACACCAGAAAATACGGGTATTCAAAATTAAGCTGCAAGGTCCTTCGCGCTCGCATCAGCCGACCGTACAACCTTCCTCCTCCGGCCCCAGGGCGGCTCTCTCGGTCTCTCTCCCGCACACACAGAAGACGACCCGGCCTCCCGCGGAGCATGATGGGCCGGCAGAGCGGCCGCCATCTTGTTCTGTTCGGGAAGGGGAGGAGCGTCTCCCGGTGACGCCGCCGGTGTGGTGGGGAAGTGGCTCCGTTTTGGTTTCGCTCCTGCTTGTTAACCAGCCCCTCGAAGCGCTCAAGCTTCACTCCTGATGTACCCGTATTTTCCGGCGTATAAAATGACCGGGCGTATAAGACGACCCCCGATTTTCGGTTGCCTTTTTTTCCTTTCAAAAGTCGTCTTATACGCCGGAAAATACGGTAAATATGCCACTGAAGTTATTTGTCCACCATTTTCATCATATAAAATGTCAATCAATCAGAATAGAGCTGGAAAGAGCCTTGCAGGTCTTCTAGAAGGAGACCCTGGCCTATACCATTTCAGATAAATGGCTCTTCTTAAAAACCTCCAGTGATGAAGCACCCACACCTTCTGAAGGCAAGCTGTGCCACTGCATAATTGTTCTCACTGTTAGGAAGTTTCTCATTAACTCCAGGTTGCTTCTCTTCTTTATTAGTTTCCATTCATTGTTTCTTGTCCTATCTTCTGGTGCTTTGGAAAATAAATTGACTTCTTTGTGTCAGCCCCTCAAATAGTGTAACACCTCTATCATGTCACACTTTTTCCTCAAGACTAGCATTACCCAGTTCCTGCAACTATTCTTCATATGTTTTAATCTTCAGGCCTTCTTTAATCATCTTAGTTACTCTTCTCTGCACTTTTTCCATAATCTCAACATCTTTTTTGTAATGTGGTGACCATAACTGGATGCGGTATTTCAGGTGTGGTCCAGTGATAGGTTTCTACCGGTTCTGTCCATCTCTGTAGAACCGGTAGCTCTGAAGAGCAGCAGACATAGAATTGGTTCTATGTCTTATTTATTTATTAAATAGTTTTGTATACCGCCCTTCTCCCGAAGGACTCAGAGTGGTGAACAGCCAACTAAAATATATTATAAATTACAGATTACAAGATTAAAAGAGATTAAATTATGGGCTGCCGTTAAAAACGTTAAGACCCCCGATTAAGAATGAGCTAAAATTACCATACCCCAGCCAAAATCAGTTCTAAAACCCCTCATTTAAAATCCCATTTGAAGTCAGCCCAGGCTGGCCTGCTCAAAGAGCCAGGTTTTCAGATCACGTCTGAACGCTCTCAGATCAGTGGTTGTCCGAAGCCCCAGGGAGCAGCCCATTCCAAAGGGTGGGTGCCCCCACGGAGAAGATTCTATTCCTTGGGGTCACCAGGCGGCACATAGATGCCGTCGGGACCCCAAGGAGACCCTCTCTGTGGGAACGCACCGGTCGGTGGGAGACTACTGGCAGAATGCGGTCTTGTAAATATCCTGGTCCAATGCCACGGAGCGCTTTAAAGGCCAAAACCAATACTTTAAAGTGAATCCGGAAGGCTACCGGCAACCAATGCAGCTCGCGCAGGAGAGGCGTCACATGGGAGTATCTCGACGCCCCCATAACCACCGCGGCCGCATTTTGTACTAGTTGGAGCCTCTGGGTGCTCCCCGCAGGGAGCCCCATGTAGAGGGTGTTACAGTAATCCAGGCAGGAGGTGACCAGGGCGTGGGTGACCATGCGTAAGGTGTTCCGATCAAGAAAGGGCCGCATCTGGCGTATCAGGTAAACCTGATAAAAAGCCCCCCTGGAGACGGCCATGATATGATCTTCCAAAGACAGCCGTACATCCAGGAGGACACCAAGATTGCGAGCCCTTTCTGTGGGGGTCAGGATCTCATCCCCAATAGCCAGCGACGGAGTCAGCTGACTATATCACGCCGCCGGAAACCACAGCCACTCAGTCTTGGAAGGGTTGAGTCGAAGCCTGTTCCCACCCATCCAGTTCTGCACAGCCTCCAGGCAATGGGACATAACCTCCACAGCACCGTTGGGGTGTCTGCTGATGTTTTTGCCCACCTACCCACCCGGGCTCTTACCTGATCTTTATTTCCTGATTTTTCAACTTCAGCTGCTGAACGAGGCACAGCTGCAGTTTAAAAAGCAGGAAAAGAGGGCTGTTTCAAAGGCTGTGTCTCTGCACGCAGCTGCTGATGACGATTTACAGGCGACGATTTACAGGCACCGATGGAAGCCTGCAGGAAATCACATCATAAATCACTGAACCTCATAAATCCTGAACCAGTAGTTAACCCTGTCGTATCCCACCCCTGGATTTATAAAGCAGTACTAATACTTTATGTGATTCTGGTCCTGTGCTTCTGTTTATACAATCAAGGATTGTATTAGCTTTTTGGCTGCTGCTGCTGCACACTGCTGGCTCATATTTAAGTGATCATCCACTAGGACTTCAAGTTCCCTGTTTTTGAGCCAGGTTTCATCTAATCTGTAATTGTACCTTTGGTTTTTTCCTGCCTAGGTGTAAAACCTTGCTTTTCTCCATATTAAATTTCATTTTTGTTGGATAGGGTCCATTGTTCAAATCTGTCAAGATCTTTTTGGATCCTGAGCTTCTGGGATGTTGGCTATTCTTACCATCTTAGTGTCATCTGCAAATGTGATGAGTTCCCTTTCTGTTCCTTCATCTAAGCCATTTATGAAGATATTGAAGAGTACTGGGCCTAACACTCCATGTCTGCATGTAGTGAAGGTCTGGGAATGTTTGGATTGGTCCAACTATGAGTTATATATTCTCCATTTATACAGTATTCTCTTGATGAATAAGGAGAAGGAATGTAGCTGTGAATCTCAGTTTCCTCTGGTGCTATAGGGTGGTCTATAATTTTTTCACCTCATCATAAATATGACCATGGGTAGACATCTCTGAATTGCCCAGGTCTATGGAAAACAGTGGCACTTTTATGCTACCGTTACTACCAAGTTAGGAAAGATTGTATATTTCTTTGATCTGATAAACAAATGTTCTGCTTTCTGTCTCAGGAATTAATAACCTGTTGACAGAGGCTCAAAAGTTTTATCCAAATGCGAAGTCTTATTTATTTAGAAGATAGTTCTGCTGAGTTCAGCAGGTTCTTTCAGTTAACTGATCAGGTCTGTAGTTTAATGTCTACATCTCAGTAATGCAATTCAATTTTTTGAATTACGAATATTTTGGCTGGAGTGCTGCAGTGCATCTGGGACGTTTGGCCAATAGTATGATTTAGGGAGTGATTTACGATGGAGTTTGAAAAAAAGGTTATTTTGGATTGTTAAGGATCTGAATATTTTGAGGTATGGGATCTGTTTTATCAATGGTTAAATGAGAGAGGAGTTAGAGCTTCAAAAATTACAGGAGAAAGATTAATTTTAATATTAGGGTTGACTACTGTAACTTATTAATTTTAATTAATTTTGATTAGTACTAACAATTAATATGTATCAATATTATGAAGGAAAAGCACAAGATTACTATTAGAGAATGCTATCATTATTACCACAATGACTATTACTCAAAAGAATTGTAACCGAACAACACACTGTCTATATGGATTTTGAACATATTGCTCTTTCTATTTATATTAAAAATAAAATAAAAGAATCTGAAAGCTTCCTGATGATGATTATGAATCAGTTTGAGGACAATGCAGCTCCTTGAGGTCTAAATAATGAAGGGCAAGTCCATGGGGAAAGAGACATTCAATTCAAACCCAAAACTAACTTGCTTTAAAAATACAGGGAGTCCTTGACTTATGATCACAATTGAGCAAGATACTTGTTAAGTGAGTTTTGCCCCATTTTACAAACTTTTGTGCTACAGTTGTTAAGTGAATCACTGCAATTATTAAGTTAGTAATAATGATTGTTAAAAGAATCTGGCTTCCCCATTGACTGTAAGAGATGACCAGGCTGAGTCTGAAGGAGGGGCCAAACATGTCATCAGCCTCGAGTCCCTTTGCGCCCACAAGAGATTTAAGTCAGCCCACCTTGAATTCCATTGAATGTTATCTATCGCCAACTCACTTGGACCGTTAGTAGTTCAGATTCTTGTAGAGAGATTTAGCATACGATAAAGCCATATATTCATCTGAACTTCCTTTGGCCATGTATTCTACTCCTGGTTTCTTGTGCTTGACATTGTCTTTGCTTGTCAGGAACTTGTAAAAGTGATCACATGACCGTGGAACATTTCATCAGTCATAAATACATGGCAGTTGCCAGGCACCTGAATTTTGATCACATAACCATGGGACAGCGCAATGGTTGCAAATGTGAAAAATGGTCATAAGTCATTGTAACAGGTTTCGAGGTCCGACCATAATTGAGCCCAAAATTTCTGTTGCTAAACGAGATAGTTGTTAAAGGAATTTTGCCCCATTTTATAAACTTTCTTGGTGCAGTTATTAAGTGAATCCCTGTAGTTGTTAAGTTAGTAACATGGTTGTTAAGTGAATCTGGTTTCTCCCTTGATTTTGCTTCTCAGAAGGTCGCAAATGTGATCACATGACCCCAGGACAGTGCAACCATCATAAATATGAGTCAGTTGCCAGGCGGTTGAATTTTGATCATATGACTATGGAAATGCTGCAACAGTCATAAGTATGAAAAACGGTCATAAGTCACTTTTTTCAGGACTGTTGTAACTTTGAACAGTCACTAAACCAGGAGTCTCCAACCTTGGTGACTTTAAGACTTGTGGATTTCAACTCCCAGGGAGTTGAAGTCCACAAGTCTTACAGTCGCCAAGATTGGAGACTCCTGCACTAAACGAACGGTCTCTAAATGAATTAAGTTGACTACCTGTGCTTTATTGCTGTCCTCCTACTTCATTTCAGTTTCATTCCATTCATAATTCCATTCCTTTAATTTTCTCTTCTTTGGCTTTCTACTCTATTCCTCCAGAACCTTATGAACATTTATAAAATTAAATAGACTTTGTTAAATTAATTCCAGCATTGAATCGTCTCGGATTTCAGTTTGTCTGTGGTTGTTTTGCACATGAATATGAGGAAAATGCAGGGCTTATCTATTTAACCCTATCTTTCTTCTCCCAAATTGCTAGTTGTCGAGGGGACCTGCGTTCAATTACTCATTGATGTCATAACTAAGAAGAATGCTGGGACCACAAAAACCTGTGCCGTACCTTCAGTTTACTTATGTTACTTACATTTCCTGAAATATTTTGTGGGATTTAACCTCTGGGCAATATTGTATGGTAGAAAAAAGAGTGGGAATAAGGGAGGAGGATGTAGGTTTTAGAGAAGTATGAGGTGGAGGTTTTTTTTTAGTAAAAAAATAAATTAAGGATATTGGGGCCTAAGGGAGATGAAATTAAAAGATGCTTGCTCCTGGGAAGAAAGCTATGGCAAATCTAGACAGCATACTAAAAAGCAGAGACATCACCCTGCCAACAAAAGTGTGTATAGTCAAGGCTATGGTTTTTCCATTTGCAATGTATAGCTGTGAAAGTTGGACCATAAGAAAGGCTGAGAGCCAAAGAATTGAGGCCTTTGAACTCTGGTGCTGGAGAAGACTCCTGCGAGTCCCTTGGACTGCAAGGCGATCAAACCGGTCAATCCTAGAGGAGATCAACCCTGATTGCTCTTTAGAAGGTCAGATCCTGAAGATGAAACTCAAATACTTTGGCCATCTAATGAGAAGGAAGGAAGGACTCACTGGAGAAGAGCCTAATGCTGGGAATGGTTGAGGGCAATAGAAGAAGGGGACGACAGAGAATGAGGTGGCTGGATGGAGTCACTGAAGCAGAAGACATGAGCTTAAATGGACTCTGAAAGGTGGTGGAGGACAGGAAGGCCTGGAGGAACGTTGTCCATGGGGTCACGAGGGGTTGGACATAACTTCGCAATCAACAACAACGAATGGAGATGGAGACCATAAGATGGAGGGAAAACGGGCTAGTCTTCCCTTCTCTTCCTGACCCTGGATGGAAACGTCATGTTATACATTGTTAAAATAAAATAAGGCCAGTTTACTAATGGAAACATTTCTTGTGCTATGTCTATTGGATTTTTTTTTTTAAAAAACCCAACTCTTTCAAAATTGTTTCTAGGAAGAAAAAGTTAAATATCTTCTGTCCGAGTATTATGATCTTGATTCATGAGAGATCCCTCATTTTTGGCTTTGATTACAGCAACTGTAGTGTTAAGAGTTATAAGCGTAGTATAAATACAAGGTTTAGCATATTATTATGACACTACACAATAGCCGGGGATGGAGTCCAGTTATCAAGGGCCAAACATCTGGTGAATCAAGTGACTTGGAAAAACAAAAGTAATTGTGAAGAACGATCTCTTTGAACTAGCTGCATGATCAACCAAATGCCATTCAACAAGAAAATGTAAAATGAGGCATGCCAGGCCAAAAGGATTAATTTCACTTCTACATTGAGCTCTTATGTAACTCACCAGAGAAATATTGGCATTATAATAGATGACTTAAGAAGCTGTTGTGTGGTTGGCATGAAAATTGCCAGGAAAAAGCCATGAAAACTTACAGTAATTCGGTAATGAAATGTCTGCAAGAAAACAACCAGGCTCAGAAAACACCAAGGACTCCACAGCCATTAAAAAAAAAAGCTAATTCCATGCTAGTGATCATTAAGAAATGTTCTGAAAATAAAACTGCCAACATTGTAATGCCATGCTATAAATCCCCTTGTATCCTTTAAATCTGGACTATGGGGTAGAAATATGGTTGCTGCATTTCAAAAAAGTCTATACTAGAGCTGTAACTGTAACGTGCTTGAGAGAAAACACTGTGTTTTGTGAGGAAAAAGACGTTCAAAGAATAGATTGGAGGGCATGTTGTGTCCTTTGTGAGAAGAGGCCATTAACATGCTGAGAGATAGAATTTAACACCCATTCAGAAGTAATAATTTCTCAGCAAGGGGGAAAGTTGTTCTTTGAAGACCTTTCCTCACTCTGTTGATGCCCTCACAAAGTGAGGGGAGTGGCAGGAATCTAAATTTGTTCCCAAATTTTAAGAATTGAGCAGACTCATTATGGGAGCAGATAGGCCTTCTGTTTAGTGGTGGGATTCAAAAAATTTTACTACCAGTTTTGTGGACATGGCTTGGTGGGCATGGCAGGGGAAAGATACTGCAAAATCCCATTCACTCCCCACCCCACTAACCTGCTTTCCAGCTCCACTCTCCTGTGCAGGGCAACAAAAGAAGACCCAGCTGATCAGCTGAGATTCGGGGGCAGAGAATAGAGGGGGGCGGGGCCAGTCAGAGGTGGTATTTGCAGGTTCTCCAAACTACTCAAAATTTCCGCTACCAGTTCTCTAGAACTGGTTAGAACCGGTTGAATACCACCTCTGCTTCTGTTACCATGGTGGCAAACCATTTTCAAACTTTCAAATACCATCTACTACTACTCACTTAGGAATAAGTTCCACCAGTTTGGTGCTGACCTAGAAACCGAGATACTGACCTAGGAATGACTTTCTTTCTTTCTTTCTTTCTTTCTTTCTTTCTTTCTTTCTTTCTTTCTTTCTTTCTTTCTTTCTTTCTTTCTTTCTTTCTTTCTTTCTTTCTTTCTTTCTTTCTTTCTTTCTTTCTTTCTTTCTTTGTCAAACAAACATGTACAAGATAACAAGTATAAGTATGAACATAAATAAGAACAAAGGGAGTAAATACAGATAAATGGGGACAGTAAGGCAGGGATGGTAGACACACTGGTGCACTTATGCATACCCCCTTTAAGGACCTCTTAATAATGGGGTGAGGTCCACGGTTGACAGCTTGAGGTGGAAGCTGTGAGGGGTTGGGGCTGTGAGGGGTTGGGGCTGTAACAACGGAGTTGGGTAGGGTGTTCCAGGCTTTGACCACTCTGTTGCTGAAGTCATATTTTCTGCAATCGAGTTTGGAGAGGTTTACCTTGAATTTGTATCGGTTGTCCGCCCGTGTAGTATTGTGATTGAAGCTGAAGAAGTCATTGACAGTCAAGATGTTAAAGCAGACAATTCTGTGAACTATGCTTAGATCGGACTGCAGGCGGCACAGTTCTAGATTGTCTGGGCCCAAAATTTCAGGCTTGGAGGCATAGAAAATTCTATTGTAAGTGGAGAAGTGGAGAACTTTTCTTGATAGATACCTCTGTTCGTAGGTATGAAAGCCAACTGGCTGGTCCCTCTCTTGCAGCCCAAGTTATCTCACAGGGTAATTGTTATGGGTCAATGGATATAAATGCTACCTATGTTAAATGTTAGAAAAGTTTAATTTTCTGTCTTTTGTTTTGCTTTTTAGATCTTTTTTAGACCAAGCTCTCTGTGTGGTTTTATGTTTTATTCTGTGTTTATGAATTTTGCACATCTCCCAGAGTCTATTGGTGCTGGGGAGCTATAACATTTTTATTGTGTTCACAATGACTTGTTAGAGTGTAGAAACTCAAAGGTTGAGCTTGACTTTCATTGCAAGACATGGATTTAGATTTGTTGTATAGGCACAAAATCAGAAAAAGAGTTTTAAAAAAGAGCAAACACGGCAGGTCTTTGCTTCCTTGTTGGAGGTCTAGAATTGGTGTTCTAAGCCTTTCATTTACTACCTTAGGTGATCGTGGTCTTATAAAATATCCTTGCTGACTTGACATCAAGTTAGTGAATATTGCAAATGTGGTATCATACCATGTGATGAGCAAACAAGGCATGCCAATGGACTGATAGTCGGAATAAATTATTGTAATTTTTTTTTTCATTGCTCTGGCAACTGCCAAGATGGTAAGACGGGTTGATCCAATAAAATTCTATCTGGGTGGTAATCTTGTTCAGGTCCATATCTGTCAAAGCCACAGCATTAAGTATCTGTTTCCCCTTTCCCACAAGACTTTTGGACTTCATTTTTTAGTTATGAAATGTGTTATGAGTAAAGAGTTATATTTAGAGAGGATGATAAACTATTAAATTTGTTTTTGCCTTCTGGGTTGAAAGGGAAAATACTCTTCCTTTCCTTTCCTTTCCTTTCCTTTCCTTTCCTTTCCTTTCCTTTCCTTTCCTTTCCTTTCCTTTCCTTTCCTTTCCTTTTCTTTCCTTTCCTTTCCTTTCCTTTCCTTCACCTCTCCCCTCTCTCCTTCCCTTTTTCTTACTCCTTCCCTTCCCTTCCTTCCCCTCCCTTTCTTTTCCTCCCCTCCTCTCCCCTCCTATTCTCTTCTCTTATTTTTACTTTTCTCTTTCCCTTCCCTTCCTTCCCCTCCCCTCCCCTTCCTCTCCTCTCCTCCCCTCCTTTCTCTTCCCCTCCCCTTTTTCTTACTTTTCTCCTTCCCTTCTCTTCCCTTCCTCCCCTTCCCTCCCCCTCTCCTCTCTTCCCCTCCCCTCCCATTCCCTTCCCTTTTTCTTTCTTTTCTCCTTCCTTTCCCTTTCTTTCCCTCCCCTCCCCTTCCTCTCCTCCCTTCCCTTCCCCTCCCCTCTCTTCCCCTCCCATCTCCTTTCCTTTTGCACTTTGGGTAGTTTGCACTAGCTTTAACTCTTAATAATGTGATTTGAATTCTTTGAAAAAGCTTTCCCCTTTCCCCTGAAGTTATCTATGTTAGCAAATTTAATGAGCCAGATTACCCCCTTTGTGTTGGAAGAGTTGATTTGCAGCTCATGGGACACGACCACGTTTTCTGCTCTCTGTTAGTGAGAACATTCCAAAGATTCCCCCTGTGAGCTGTCACTTCAATGTCTTAATAAGGCCAGCCATGTGCAGCTGTAAAATGGATGACGGTTGCCTTTTCTAAATATTGGGTGCCTGGAGATTCCATTTATGGTGAGGCTTGCAAACTTGGTATTCCACCGAAGGTCAGCCTCTCAGATAACAGCATTGCTCACCGTAGCCCAGAGTTTCTTCAGCCCGGAATTTCTTCAGATTGTAGGCGTCCCTTTTCCTAGAGAAACTGTGCAGAACAGGGATTGGAATTGGGGAGGACAAATAGGCCACCTAAAGGAACTAAGCCAATGAAGTATCCTTTTGACGAGATGCTAGTTTTTGCTGCTAGGATGTGGATGTGAGCCTGATGGCAGGAGGACTTGAATGCCTCCTGTAAATTTGGGCTTTTCTCTTCTGGTTATTGCATAGATTTGGCTCTTTCTTTCAATATTGTAATTAGCTCACAAGGTGGAATAAAATGGGCTATAGTATACCTATTTGAAAGAGCAGCATGGTAGAGTGTTGAAGACTCTCACCTCTTGCTTGGCAGGTTGAGAATAGAATAGAATAGAACAGAAATAGAATAAAATAGAAATAGAATAGAAATAGAATAGAACAGAAATAAAATAGGAATAGAAATAGAATAGAAATAGAATAGAATAGAATTGGAAGAATAGAGTTGGAAGGGATCTTGGAGGTCTTCTAGTCCGGTGGTTGCCAATCAGTGGGCCGTGGCCCACTGTGGGCCGTGAGAAAATTTTAGTGGGCCGCAGAGAAATCTCATCCCCAGAGCAAACCCCCCAAAGCAATTAATCCAAGCTGCACAAAAACGCAAGGCTGCGCCGCCCACATGGCCCGCGGGAACCCTCCCCACCCACCCACTCCTTACCCAGCAAACTTGCCTGCTAAATTGCCATTTTTCCTTTTTCTGACCATCAGCTGTTATACTGTGCTAGGAGATTTAGATTAGCTAGGAAGCAGGAAATGGTCGGATTTCTTGCTTTCTAGCTAGTCTTTAGATCTTCGGCTCTGCTTTTAAGTACAGCCAAACCTCCCTTAAGACTGAAGGTTCTACTATTCAGTGCAGACTCACGGCAAGCAAATTTTATGTGACAGACTGATCTACCAATGGCAGATAGATAGATCACTGAATGATTCTGTGAGCAACTCAATCTGCCTGCTTTGCCTGATTTTGGGCAAAAGTTACTCTTTTTTATAAAAAAAAATCAATATTTACATACATGGTGTGTTGTGAGTTAATTTTATGAGTTTGCTTGCTAGCAAATTTTATGTGACAGACTGAGCTAGCCAATGGCAGATAGATGTCTGAATGAATCTGTGATTCTGTTAGCAACTCAATCTGCCTGCTTTGCCTGATTTTGGATAAAAATTGTTCTTTTTTATAAAAAATTCAATATTTATATAAATATTTATAATATTTACATACAAGCCATGCCCAGCCAGTCACATGACCACCAAGCCACACCCACAAATTTAGCCATGCTCACAGAACTGGTTAATGGTCCCTGAGATTTAAAATTATGAGTTTGGTGGTCCCTGAGGTCCAAAAGGTTGGCAACCCCTGTTCTAGTCCAACCTCCTGCTCAGACAGGAAACGCTATATCAGTGATGGCGAACCTTTACGTTGTGGTGTGCTGAAAACACGTGTGCGCACTATCACGCACGCATGCATGCCAGCACCCACAATGCAATGTGCCCCACCCCTCCTGTGCATGCACACACAACACCCCCTTAACTGCACTGCGCATGCGCGCACCTCCCAGCTGATTTTCGTCCCGTTTGAAGCCTTTTTCACCCTCCCGGAGGCTCAAGGGGAGCCTCTGCCACCTTTGAAAAATGGGCCCGAACTTCTGCCTCCAAAGGCTGCAGAGGCTTCCCTCAAGTCTCTGGAAGGGCGAAAATGGCCTGAAAATCAGCCGAGAGGTGCATACATAGGCAGTGCAGATAAGTTTGGCTGGGGCTCATGTGCCCGCAGAAATGGTTCTGCGTGCCACTTGTGGCATGTGTGCCATAGGTTCGCCATCACGGCCTTATACTATTGCAGACAAGATAGTCCTAAGGTGGTGGCAGATGTTTCGCTCCTAGGGTGTAAAGAAAAAAAAATATGCTGTAAACTCCACATAGGCATCAGGAAGGGCATCTGGCCAGTAAATGCTCAGCTCCAACCAGTTGTCCCAACTCTACCTCGAATTAAGGGATTGTAAAAAGGGTGTTTTTTTTAGTGTGCCTATTTGAAAATACTTCCATATATGGTTAGACCTGCATATTTTGATAGGTATTTTATTTATTTTATTTATTTTATTTATTCGTACTTCTATACCGCTCCCTCTCCCAAAAAGGGACTCAAGGCGGTGTACACTCAACAAACAAGGTAATACAGAAAACAGAAGCGAAAACAGGTAAGTAATCAAAATGGCCAAGAATCATCCCTATAAAGTTACAAAATATAAACCCCAATGATCTTATTTGGCTAGACCGGCTTGCTTGAACAGCAAGGTCTTAACTGCGCGCCGGAAGGTTAGGATGTCTGACATGGCTCGTATATCCGGGGGGAGACAATTCCAGAGGGATGGGGCTCCCACAGAGAAAGCGCGTAGTCTCGGGGCTGCTAGACGACAGCGATCCAGTGGTGGTACCCCGAGCAAGGCAACTCTGTGGGAGCGTACTGGGCGGCGGGAGGTTGTTGGTGGCAGCAGGCGATCCCGTAAGTATCCAGGTCCCGAGCCATGGAGCACTTTGAAAACTGTAAGTACCACCTTGAAACGAATCCGGAAGGCCACAGGAAGCCAGTGCAGCCAGCGGAGAAGAGGTGTTATGTGGGCGTCCCGAGGGGCGCCCAAGATCATCCGTGCGGCTGCATTCTGAACCAACTGTAACCTTCGGAGGTTTGTTTATGAATTTACAGAGTGAGCTTTTCTTATTTTTTTTAAATTAAAATTACAAATTAAAATAGCAACAGAGCAAAAAAAAAAAAAACCCCAACCAAATTAATATCAAATTGATAAGGATACAAGATGAAATTTCCTTCCTTTTGGTACCAAGTTTTCTAGTTTATTGCGCTGCCCAGATATATGAATGTTGCTGACTGTTTTTTTAAATTATGCCTTCAATTCTGTAGTTCTTTCAGTACTACATCACAATCTAGTTGAAGTCCAGTGCAAATGTAAATACCTTCAATCCCCAAATGCCATATTGGAAGTCAGCCTCTGAAAGGAATGATTGATCCTGTTGCCCTCTTTGTTCTGAATCCAACCTGGGTTAAAACATTGGCTTAGTCGAGAATCCTGATTAACGTCAATTATGCAAAGCATCAGTTTGGTTGTAATAGAGGTAATTCTCAACTTACAACCATTCATTCAGTAACCATTCAAAGTTACAATGGTACTGAACCAAGTGGCACATACCTGTTTTTCACACTTACGACCGTTGCAGTACCCTCGTGGTCATGTGATCAAAATTCAGATGCTTGGCAACTGGCAGGTAATTATGATGGTTGTATTGTTCTGAGGTCATGTGATCACTACTTGTGACATTCTCAGCAGGCTTCCGACAAGCAAAGTCATTGGGAATGCCAGATTCACTTAACCGCTTAACAACTGCAGTGACTTGCTTAACAACCCTGGCAAAAAGGTGATAAATGGGACATGCCTCACTTAACAATTGCCTTGCTTAGCAGCAGAAATGGGCTCGTAAGTGATTGTAAACTGAGGGAGAGGATTTGTTGCTGTTGTTCCTGCACTTTGCAAATCATTAAAACCTGTTGTATAAGGCTAAAGAGGTGAGTTTTAAATTTAAAGGCAGAGGTGGGTATTCAGCAGATTCTGACCAGTTCTGGAAAACCGGTAGCGGAAATTTTGAGTAGCTTGGAGAACCAGCAAATGCCACCTCTGACTGGAGATTTCACAGTATCCCTCCCCTGCCATGCCCACCAAGCCACACCCACAGAACCAGTAGTAAAAAAAAATTGAATCCCACCACTGGTTAAAGGGCCTTCTCTGTGGTGGCTCCCACCCTATGAAATCTCATTCCCCAGGTTATCAGATGGCTCCCACCTTAATATTTTTCCAGAAGCCTCTGAAGACATGTTAGCAGATCTGGGCACCCCAGATTAATAATAAAGCCAATCATGTGGTTGGGTGTTTTTGTGTGTTGCTGCCATGGGGGTGGGGGATTTATGGGTTATTGTAATGTGAATTTTAATTTTGTAAGTCACCCAGAGTCGTCATGTCAGTAGTGGGATTCAAAAAATATTGCTACTGGTCCTGTGGGCGTGACTTGGTGAGTGTGGCATGGCTTGGCTTGGTGGGTATGGCTTGGTGGGTGTGGTAGAGGAAGAATACTGCAAAATCCTATTCCCTCCCCACCCCACTAACCTGCTTTCCAGCTCTGTTCTCCTGTGCAGGGCAACCAAAGAAGACCCAGCTAATCAGGTGGGACTCAGGAGGCAGAGAATAGATGGGGGAGGGGCCAGTCAGAGGTATTTTCCAGTTTTCTGAACTACTCAAAATTTCTGCTACCGGTTCTCCAGAACTGGTCAGAACCTGCTGAATACCCACCTCTGCACCATGTGTGAGTTGGGCAGTCATGTAATTTTATTTTATTAAATAAATAAATACATTAATTTGTGCCTGGCTAGGATTCTGTACTGGAAAGGGTCTTATGATTCTCATGAATCTGGCTCAAGATTGAAATAGCCACCTCGATGCTTAAAGAGGGCTTTAAATTAGCAGTATGACAGAATATTGTCCCTTCTCTCATTAGCTATCACATGCTGGTAGTAGGTCACTTTTGCAATGGAGGGAAGTTTACAGAATTGTCTGATACATGCATGCACACATGCATCTCTTTCATGTACCTCTACATATGCTACGCATTTTCTTCAGCCTATCTGAATTTGAAGGATTCCCAGAGATTTTAGTACAGGTTAATCAATACCAAAGGCAAATTTAACCACCTGTGATGTGGCAGAGGCAATATCATCTCTTTCCAGTTGTGTTTGTTCAATTTATTTATTTAAGATGTGTAGCCAGCACATTTCCTTACCTCATCCATCCTTAGCCTCTGAATTAAGTCATCATTCTTCTCACTGTTAATGATTGGGAATTGAGACTCACAAAGTAGTGAATCACATAAGGCCACCCAGTGAGTTTGTAGCTGGACTGAGATTTGAATGTTCACCTCACAGGTAGAAGCCCCAAATGGATGAAATACATTTGAATTTTTCATTGCTCCAACATGATTGCTCTTGTTAAAGCAATGAAATCACTCTTCATTTAGACAGTGATTGGGCAAAAGTACAAGTACATATTTCCCCAAATTCCAAAATACTTATCACAATAGCTTTGATTTTTTCCAAATGCAACATCTGCAGGTTGTGTTAATCGGTTGAACATTTCAGGATCAGCTTTCTTCAAACATTGAGTTAATTTGCTTAGAGTCCATTAAGCTTTTGATGAGACAGGAATTCAAATTTTCAGTTCCAACCCGTATAATTCATCTGGGTCCTGAGTTGACTGGATTTAAAGAGAGTTTCAGTCCAGGTGCAAAACACTAAATACTCGATTTTGATTAAAACCTCACATTTGTTTGGAATACGTCTCTTTGAATGTAGTGTTGTTCCAAATGAACGAGTGTAGGCATAGGTTGTGAATTTTCATGACTAAATAAAATAGTTAGAATTGTGTCTAATGTCCATCCTAAAGGAAAAGTTTGACCAGAAATGTATGGAAGTTTCCGGCATGATCTCCAGCTTCCCCATTTAACTGACAGTAGGAACTGGTAATATTAAACTGTTTCCAAGTCAGTTGTGGTCAGCTGAACTAGGCAGACTTGACCAGAAAATCATTTTCATAGGAATGCTAGAAATATACTTTACTGAGGTAGATTATAATGATAGAAGTCTGATTCAGAGGTGGTATTTAGTAGGTTCTGACCAGTTCTGGAGAACCGGTAGCGGAAATTTTGAGTAGTTTGGAGAACCGGCAAATACCACCTCTGACTGGCTCCGCCCCCATCTATTCTCTGCTTCCCAAGTCCCAGCTGATTGGCTGGGTCTTCTTTTGTTGACCTGCACAGGAGAACAGAGCTGGAAAGCAGGTTAGTGGGGTGGGGATGGAATGGAGATTTTATAGTACCCTTCCCCTGCCACGCCCACCAAGCCACGCCCACCAAGCCATGCCATGCCCACCAAGCCACACCCCACCCATCAAGCCACACCATGCCAACCAAGCCACGCCACGCCCACCAAGCCACGCCCACAGAACTGGTAGTAAAATTTGTTGAATCTCACCACTGCTCTGATTGTTTTTACCTTCCTCCTAATTATACCACAGTGAATTAGGGAAGTGTTTACATGAGCCACTCCAATATCATCTTCCTTCCCCAGGGATCTAAAGAAAATTCCAGTCTTCATTGTTGAGGTATAGTGGTTCTTGCATACAGGTAGTCCTCACCTTACAATCATTCATTTAGTGACTGTTTGAAGTTACTGCGGCATTGAAAAAAGTGACTTATGCCTGTTTTTCACAACTATGACTGTTGCAGCATCCCTGTGGTCATGTGGTGAAAATTTGGATGCTTGGCAACCGGCATGTATTTATGATGGTTGCAATATCCCGGCATCATATGATCCCCTTTTGCGACCTTCTGACAAGTGAAGTCAATGGGAAAGCCAGATTCACTTAACAACAAGTTAACAACTGCAGTGATTCACTTAAAAACGGTGGTAAGAAAGGATATAAATGAGGCACAACTCACTTAACAAACTGCCTTACTTAACAACAGGAATGTTGGGCTTTGAAGTGGCCGTAAGTTGAGGACAAATCATTAAAACCCATTGTATAAGGCTAAAGAGGTAAATGAACCAAATAAAAGGGTATCTGTGTGGTGTCTTCTACCCTGTAGTTGTGAGTCAAGGATTGCCTCTATTTCTGTCATGTACAGTTGTACATGAGTTGCACGCATCCATTGTGTTTCACCTAATGATTGATGTGCCATTATCTTGATTACTCTTACATCCCTTCACCAAGGACTGTTTTGCTCAGCACGATAAGCCACGATTCGTTTATTTGGGGTTATTGGGATGTGTGAATCAAGTCTCTGCAGCTTGTTCTTCTGTGGTTCAACAAATCCTGATACGATGAACTAAATTTAGGTTTGATGAGCCCTTATTTATATCAGAATAAACACTCGAAAATTCTTTCTGAAGCGAGTTGAAATTTGGCAAGAATATTGTACCATAAAAGCTTTCAGACATTCGAAGCGGTTGACTCATCTTTAGATGGGACTAATCATAAAACATACTGGCTGGTTGCTGACTTTTCGTGCGGTTAAGAAAGCATGATCCTTTTACTAGAGTTTTCTGGGGCATGGTAACCTCTTGTGTTTGGGATTTCCTGCTTCTTTCAGATAACTTCTTGTCTCCAAACCTTTTGCAAACTGAGTGGGACTGCATTGGTTCAGTCCATCTTTTTTTTTGGTCCTTCGGGGATTTTATTTATTTGTCAATTTGTCAATTGCTTACAAGATAATAGGTATAAGTAAAAACATAGTTATGAATACATGGATACATACAGAAAAATAAAAAATATATATAAAAGAAACAACAGGACAGGGATGGTAGCACGTTGGTGCGCTTATGCACGCCCCCTACAGGTTTCTTAGGAAGGGCGTGAAGTCAATAGTAAACAGTCTAAGGTTAAAGTTTTTGGGGTTTGGGGAAGAAACCACAAAGTCAGGTAGAGTATCCCAGACATTGACCACTCTGTTGTTGAAGTCGTATTTCCTGCAATCAAGTTTGATGCGATTAACCTTGAGTTTGTATCTGTTGTGTGCTCTTGTGTTGTTATGGTTGAAGCTGAAGTATTCATTGACAGGTAGGACATTGCAATGCATGATTTTATATACTATACTTAGATCGGACCGAAGGCGGCATAGTTCTAGATTTTCTAGATCTAGAATTTCGAGTCTGGTGGCATAAGGTATTCTGCAACAAGTAGAGGAGTGGAGAACTCTTCTTGTGAAATATTTCTGGACTTTCTCAACTGTGTTAATATCAGATATGTAATTTATTTATTTATTTATTTTATTTATTATAACATTTATATACCGCCCTTCTCCCAAGGGACTCAGGGCGGTGTACAGCCGAAACTACCCCAATCAATACAAAAGTTAAAATACAATTAAATAATAGGCTGTTAAGCTAAAAACAACCCTCCCCCTAAGAATGTTAAAACCCAAATTAAAATCCAAATTAAAAGAGACAATTAAAACCTATGTCAGCCCAGGCCAGCCTGCTCAAAGAGCCAGTTTTTTAGCGCACGCCTGAAGGCCCTCAGGTCCACATTGGTGGGTATCTCAGGTGGCAGAGTATTCCAGAGGGCAGGGGCCCCCACAGAGAAGGCCCTACTCCTGGGGGCCACCAGACGACACATAGAAGCCGACGGCACCCGGAGAAGGCCCTCCCTGTGGGAATGCACCGGTCTGTTGGAGATCACCGGCAGAATGCGGTCCTGCAGGTAACCTGGCCCAATGCCATGGATCGCCTTAAAGGTCAAAACTAGAACCTTAAAGCGAACCCGGAAAGCCACCGGCAACCAATGCAGCTCGCGCAGGAGAGGCATCACATGGGAGCTACGCGACGCCCCCATAATCACCCGCGCGGCCGCATTTTGCACCAGTTGGAGTCTCTGGGTGCTCCCCACAGGGAGCCCAATGTAGAGAGCATTACAGTAATCCAGGCGAGAGGTGACAAGGGCATGAGTGACTGTATGCAGGGCGTCCCGATCCAGGAAGGGCCGCAACCGGTAAATCAGGCGAACCTGATAAAACGCCCCCCTGGAGACGGCCGCAATATGATGTTCTAAGGACAGCCGTGCATCCAGGAGGACGCCCAGATTGCGAGCCCTCCCTGTAGGGGGCAAAGTCTCTCCCCCAATAGCCAGCGAAGGTGTCAGCTGGCTATATCGGGGCACCGGGAACCACAACCACTCGGACTTGGATGGGTTGAGCCGGAGCCTGTTCGCGTCCATCCAATTCCGCACGGCCTCCAGGCACCGGGACATAGCCTCTACAGCATCGTTGGGGTGGTCTGGGGTGGAGATGTATAACTGGGTGTCATCTGCGTACAGGTGACACCGCACCCCAAGACCACGGATGATCTCGCCCAACGACTTCACATAAATGTTGAACAAGAGAGGGGAGAGGACCGACCCCTGAGGCACCCCACAAATAAGGGGCCTAGAGGTGGACCTCTCCCCTCCCGCCAACACAAATTGCGAACGGTTGGAGAGGAAGGAGGAGAACCATCGCAGGACAGTTCCCCCAATCCCTAACCCCTCCAACCGCCGCAATAGGATACTATGGTCGATAGTATCAAAAGCCGCCGAGAGATCTAATAGGACCAGGACAGAGGAGAACCGTCTGTCACGGGCCCTCCAGAGATCATCAACCAATGCGACCAATGCTGTTTCGGTACTATGCCCGGGCTTGAAGCCCGATTGGAACGGATCGAGGTAAGTCGCTTCCTCCAGGTACTGAGGGAGCTGACGTGCCACCACACTCTCAACTACCTTCGCTATAAAAGGAAGGTTGGAGACTGGACGATAGTTGTTTAAAACAGCTGGGTCCAGGGAAGGCTTCTTGAGGAGGGGCCGCACCACCGCCACTTTCAGGGTGGTTGGGAATGATCCCTCTCTCAAAGAAGCGTTGGTAATCCCCTGGAGCCAGCCTCGTGTCGTCTCTCTGGCGGCCGAAACCAACCAGGAGGGACACGGGTCCAACAAACATGTGGTGGCATTCAGACCCCCCAGCAGTCTGTCCACGCCCTCAGCGGTCACAGGGTCAAACTCCCCCCAGATATCATTCTCAAGACCTGCCCCGGACACCTCCCCCGGGACCACCCAATTGGAGTCTAGCCCGTCCCGAATCTGAGCGATTTTGTCATGCAGAAATCGGGAAAACTCCTCTACCCTACCCTGCAAGAGGTCATCCCGCGCTCTCGGTTCAAGCAGAGAGCGGGTCACTCTAAACAGGGCGGCAGGCCGATTTTCTGCCGACGCAATAAGGGCGGAGAAATGTGAACGCTTCGCCGCCTCTATCGCCACAAGGTAGGTCTTAATATAAGACCTCACCTGTGTCCGGTCAGACTCAGTGCGGCTCGCCCTCCAAATGCTCTCTAGACATCTTTTCTGGCACTTCATCTCCCGCAGCTCCTCCGTATACCACGGAGCCAAGTGGGATCTATGCCGGGTCAGAGGTCGCAAAGGCGCAACTTGATCCAGAGCCCCGGCAGCCAACCTATCCCAAGTGGCTACCAGGTCTCCAAACGAGTTGTGAGCCAGAGACTCAGGAAATGGCCCAAGCTCCCTCTGGAACCGCTCCGGGTCCATCATGTGCCTGGGGCGGAACCATCTACGTGGCTCCGCCTCCCTGCGGTGGGGGGTGGCGGAACAGAAGTCCAGTCTAAGAAAGGAATGATCTGTCCATGACAAGGGTGTAATAACTAAATCCCCGAAATTACAGTCATTCAACCACTGACCCGAGACAAAAATCAGGTCCAGCGTGTGTCCTCCTATATGAGTGGGGGCAGAAACTAATTGGGTCAGGTCCATGGCTGTCATGGAAGCCAAGAACTCTCGGGCAACTCCCGAGGTTTCACCGAGTGATGGCAGGTTGAAATCCCCCATGACCAAAAGCCTAGGGGTCTCAACCGCCAGCCCGGCTATCACCTCAAGGAGTCCGGGCAGGGCCGATGACACGTGGCAGGGAGCCAGGTATGCCATCAAAAGGCCCATCTGAACCCCTTGTCCCCACTTCACAAAGAGAGAGTCACAACCAGCCGTCTGAGGGACAGTGGCCTCCCTAGGACAAAGGACCTCTTTAATAAGCACCGCCACCCCGCCACCCCTCCCCTGAGACCTAGGCTGATGAAATGCAAGGAAACCTGGTGGGCACATCTCTACCAGAGGGACACCACCCTCTGGGCCCAACCAGGTTTCGGTAATGCCTACCAGGTCCGCGCCCTCCTCCTGCACCAGATCACAAATCAGGGGGGCCTTGTTAACAACGGACCTGGCATTGCATAGCAACAACCGGGTATTCAGGACCTGAGGCTCTGGACAACCAGGACTGCAGGATGGGTGAAGAGGGTCGGAGCGTGCTGCCGCTTGAAGATATCGGCAGCGCGATCCCCTAACCGGATATGGCCCTCTACCCCTGGCATATCTGCCCCTCCCAACAACCGTGCTAATAAAATTGGCCCCCAGCATCCCACCCTCCGTCTGCCACCCCAACACGGAACCCCCCGAGCCCCTCCAGGTGCGCGTGCTGGCCTGGTTGTGGGTCTCAGACTGATGAGCTGTATTCGAGTATTGGTCTAGCAAATGTTTTGTATGCTCTTGTTAATAGTGTGATATTACTAGAGAAAAAGGGCCTTGGTGGTGCAGGCTGTTAATCATCTAGCACTTAGCTCAATTGCCTGCAATTAGTGCAGGTTCGAATCCCACCAGGCTCAAGGTTGACTCAGCCTTCCATCCTCTCGGGGTAGGTAAATTGAGGACCCAAGATTGTTGGGGGCAATAAGCTGACTTTGTAAAAATGCCGCTTCGGGGCCCCAAAAGATGCCCTAGTAATAAGCAGGCATATACAATGGAATGAAGGCTATTGCTGAGCACTTAGCATGGTGCTCCATAGACTGTAAGCCGCCCTGAGTCTCCGGAGAAGGGCAGCATATAAATGTATGGTAAAATAAAATAAAAATAAGGAAAAAGCTACAACTCTTAATGCCTTTTTGGCTATGTAGTTACAATGGGCTCTAGCACTTAGATCATTAGAGATGAGTACTCCAAGATCCTTGACAGAGTTTGGATCATCAACAAGGTCTTGACTATTCAGCCTGTATTTTATGTTCTGATTTTTTTTGCCAATATGTAGGACAGAGCATTTATTTATTGAGATTTGAAATTGCCATTTGTTTGACTATTCTGATACATAGTCAAGGTCTTTTTGATGGGTAGCAGTATTGTTTGTGGTGTTGAATAGCTTTACATCATCAGTGAAGAGAACGCAGTTGCTCTTGATATGATCACAGAGGTCTCTTTATTTCTGGATCCATTCTAATTGGAGATGTTAAAAAATCTAGAAACAAAGGCTATGGTTAAAGTGAAACAAAACGTTTGTCTTTTCTGCTAGGTCTCAGTTAATCTTTTTTAGAACTATTTCCATGCAAGGATTCTGTCCTGGGATTTAATGGTTGCTGGGAACCACAGATTGTGAGTCACATTGCTGGTCTTAACATCCTTCGTGTAGATACATTACCAGTTGTTGATGCTCATCCCAGTGCTAGGAAAAACTTACTCATTTCATATTAACCTTTGTAATAGACCCTAAAGTAAACAAAATCATTTTTATACAGTTAACTAGCATGCAAAAAAAAAGCCCCAAATCAAAACTGCTTCGGAGTGAGGTCATTATCTCCTAGGCTCAAAGGAATAAAGAGGAACTTCATAATGGAAATTGTATTCCACACAGACAGTCCCTGGGTTAAGAAGGTTCTAATTTAAGGACAATCCCTAGATATCACTGGACCATCTATTACTAAAAAGGGCGAACGGCATTTTCCTTTCTCAACAGCTGACAAAGGGCTGAAGCCACGGGAGCTTTCAGCAACTGCTGAAGCCGCATCTTTTTTGATATACAGCCTGATTCCTAGAAGCAGTGCAAGACTTCAGTGCTTCTTGGCTCAAGGAGCGAGAACGCCAATCACCACTTTCAGTAATAAGCAGTCCATTTGTAAGTACAAGTTCTGACTCACATACAAATTCAGGTTTAAGACAAAGTTAGCAGAACCCGTTCTTAACCCAAGGACTGCCTGTACCAGTAAAGTAAGATCCTGCTTGTTTTAATTCAGTCTTTACTTAGAATTAGCGAGCTAACGAAATTAATAGGGTTGGAAGGAATCTTGGAGGTCTTCAATCCCCAGCTCAAGCAGGAGACCCTATACTAAAGTTTCCCCAACCTTTCTGGGGTGGGGGAAGGAGGAAGAGGGGATAGTTTTGTGGGGGGATGAACATACCCGCTGCTCATGTGAATGGGGCTGCGACAGTGGTGGTATGCTACCAGTTCTACCCGGTTCTACTGAGCCAGTAGCAGCGATGAGCAGTGGAGACCGAACTGGTTCTCCCTGCCGCGCTGCTGTTGGGCCCACCTGCCTGCCCGGGCTCCCATACTTACCTTTATTCCCTGCTTTTGAAGCGCAGCTGCTTTGCGCGGCACAGCAGAGTGCTATGCGGCAGCTGCTGAAGTGACTGGGAGAGTGCAGACTTGCAGGAGGTGAGTTGGAACGCCTCTGCACCTGCGCAAAGTGTGTGTTTGGTGCACGCATGCACGTAAAATGTGTGCATGCATGCAAAGCGTGCCCACCAAGCCACACCCACTGAACCAGTGGTACAAGTTTTTGAATCCCACCACTGGGCTGCTAGTGCCCATGATGCTTGCGTTGGTGGGTCCATGAGCCTCTGGGATGCTCACACGAGTGGAGCTGTGCATATGCGCGCACATGTGTGCACCAGCCAGCCACTAATGTGGCCTGGTTGCAGGGGTGGGATTCTACAGGTTTGCACCTATTCGCTAGAACCGGTTATTAACATTCTAAGCAATTCGGAGAATCGGTTGTTAGAAGAAATTACTGGTCTAATCCTGTAAGGAAGGCAGGAAGGAAACATTCTGGTGTTGCTTACAGAAACTGCCTCTCCATTAACCTTTATTACATTCTTGGCAGGACTAGACTTCTTGTCTCTGGAACGTCTCTGGAGTTTTTTCCCCCTCCTTTGCTGGTATTTTGCTTGTATGGAGTGACCATTCAAAGTTACAATGGCACTGAAAAAAGTGACTTATGACCATTTTTCAGACTTACGACTGTTGCAGCATCCCCACAGTCATGAGAGGCCAGGCGAGGAGATGTGTGCCTCGATGTGAGTGATGTTGAGTTGGTCACGCCCAGCCAGTCATATTACCACCAAACCACGCCCACCAACTAAGCCATGCCCACAGAACTAGTTGTTAAAAAATTGAATCCCACCCCTGCCTGGTTGTAAATAGGTGGTGGCCCGGTAATGGGCCATAGCCCACAGGTTGGGGACCCCTGCCCTATACCATTCCAGATAAGTGATTGTCCAGTCTTTTCTTAAAAGCCTCCACAACTTCTGGAGACAAGCTGTTCCACTTGTTAATTGTTCTCAGTGTTAGAATATTTCTCCCTAGTTTTAGTTTGTTTCCTTGATTAGTTTCCATCCACTGTTTCTTGTTTTGCCTTCTGGTATGTTGGAAAATAGGTTGTCCCCAGGGTGGGATTCAAATTTTTTAACAACCGGTTCTGTGGGCGTGGCTTAGGTAGTGGGCGTGGCTTGGAAAAAAAAAGACCCGGTTTCCAAGATGGCGGACGGCTGCTTTCGCCGGAGTTTCCTCCGACCCGGGTGGTCTTCGATACGAGCCCCCATGTCCCCTGGGCCCCCTCGCCAGTGGCAGAGGTGGGGGAAGGCCAGGGGAGACCAGCGGTTTCCAGCAGGAGCTGGTTGGGGGCTTGTCGGAGCCATGGGGCCGGAGAGAACGATAGCGCTAGCGCGGCGGCCTTGGCGGCCTCGGAGCGGCCTCGGAGGCTTCGGTTTCGGCTTCGGAGGTTTCCGGGGCTTTGGAGGCCTCGACCTAGCTGCAGGGGTCTCGGAGCAGTTTGTGGGCGGCCTCGGTGGCCTCGGGAGTGATGGTGTCGGTGCGGAGCGGCCCTGGTGGACTCACGGTGTCGGATCCAGCACGACCAACGCGGAGTTCCGCCGCCGCTCTCTCCGGCCTGGACGGCCTCAGCTATGCCCCCCCTTGTCCCCTGGACCCCCCCGCCGGTGGCAGAGGCGGGGGAGGATCGGGGGAGACCAGTCGGGACATCTGAAAACTGGCCGGGGGTCGGCTGGAGCCGCGGGACCGGTGTGGAGGGCGGCGTGGTCGCGACGGCCCCGGCGGCTCCGGGCTGATACTGGAGGCCTCGGAGGCCTTCTCCGGTGGTCGGCGGAGCGGGGCGGCTGCGGACGGGCGCTCGGCGGTGATGGACGGGTGCTCGGCGGCGGCGGCCCTTCCCGGCGGTCGGCAGAGCGGAGAGGCCGCAGACGGGTGTTCGGCGGCGGCGGCAGTGGCAGCTGCGGCCTCCGGACTTGCTGTGACGGCGCTCCCTGTGTTCGGTGTGCCGGTGGCCTTGGTGTGGGCTCGGCGGCCTTGTTTGGGCCGCGGCGGTCGTGGGAGGCCCCAGTTGGTTCGGATACGGGCCTGCTGTGGTCAGGGCGGCCCTGGAGCGGACCTGGGGCACCCTTGATGGCCCCGAAGATGGCGTGGAGGCTGGGAGACCCACGGAGGGGCTCGGCTGAAGAGTGGTGGTGCCGATGCCCCCGTGGGCCGCTTGGACGGAGCTATGGTGTCCCTTCCTTTCCTGGGGCCCCCACCGGTGGCAGAGGTGGTGGGCCTGGGGGAGGGTCTGGCTCTGCCTGTGACTCTTTCCCCCCCGGGGGTCCCACCGGTGGCAGAGGTGGGACGACCGGGGGGAGGCGGCATATACCCCAGCCTGACTGGACTTCAACATCCGCCGCCAGAGGACGGCAGAGACCGCAGACGCTCCGGGACTGTAGAGATGAGGCGGCCGGGTCCACGGATGTACCCGAGGGCAGAGCTTTGGGCCCTGAGGGATGTCCCCCTCTCCCTTAGGTGGCCTTCGAAGCTCTCTAAGACCTTCCGTAATGATGGATCCTGGGATCCGGAGCGATGGTGGGACCGGGGAAACCGGGGAAAGCATTGTAATCCTGGGGTCATCAAATTTTTAATGGGGTTTTTTAAGGGGGAAAGGTCCAGGGCGGGTGGGGGAGACAGCCCGCATGGAACTGGGGGCAGCCGGGCCGGCTTGCGCGCCTGGGGGGCCTCGGGGGTTCCCGTGTCGGGGGGGCAGACAGAGGGTGGGCAGCCGGGGGCCAATTCTATTAGCACGGTGACTGGGAGAGGTAGGTATGCGGGGGGTAGAGGGCCATATCCGGTTAGGGGATCGCGCTCCCGATGTTTACAAGCGGTAGCGCGCTCCGACCCTCCTTACCCATCCTGTAGTCCTGGTTGTCCAGAATCTCAGGCCCTGAATACCCGGCTGCTGTTGTGCAATGCCAGGTCCGTGATTAATAAGGCTCCCCTGATCTTTGAGTTGGCTCAGGAGGAGGCCGCGGACCTGGTAGGTGTCACCGAAACCTGGTTGGGCCCAGAGGGAGGTGTCCCTCTGGTTGAGATGTGCCCACCAGGTTTCCTTGCATTTCACCAGCCTAGGGCTCAGGGAAGGGGTGGCGGGGTGGCGGTGCTTATAAAGGAAGTCCTTTGTCCTAGGGAGGCCACTGTCCCTCAGACGGCTGGCTGTGAATCTCTTTTTGTGAAGTGGGGGCAAGGGGTTCAGATGGGTCTTTTGTTGACGTACCTGGCTCCCTGCCACGTCTCATCAGCCCTGCCCGGACTCCTAGAGGTGATAGCCGGGCTGGCGGTTGAGACCCCCAGGCTTTTAGTCATGGGGGATTTCAACCTGCCATCGCTCGGTGAAACCTCTGGGTTGGTCCGGGAGTTCTTGGCTTCCATGACGGCCATGGACCTGACCCAGTTAGTTTCTGCTCCCACTCACATAGGAGGACACACGCTGGACCTGATTTTTGTCTCTGGGCAGTGGTTGAATGACTGTAAGTGCGGGGATTTAGTCATCACTCCCTTGTCATGGACAGATCATTCCTTTCTTAGACTGGACTTCTGCTCCGCCAACCCCCACCGCAGGGAGGCGGAGCCACTTAGATGGTTCCGCCCCAGGCGCCTAATGGACCCGGAGCGGTTCCAGAGGGAGCTTGGGCCATTTCCTGAGTCTCTGGCTCTCAGCTCGCCTGGAGACCTGGTGGCCACCTGGGATGGGCTGGCCGCCGGGGCTCTAGACCGAGTTGTGCCTCTGCGACCTCTGACCCGGCACAGATCCCATTTGGCTCCGTGGTTTACGGAGGAGCTACGGGAGATGAAGTGCCGGAAAAGACGTCTAGAGGGCATTTGGAGGGCGACTCGTTCTGAATCTGACCGAACACAGGTAAGATCTCATATTAAGACTTACCTTGTGGCGATAGGGGCGGCGAAATCTTCGTATTTCTCCGCCCTTATTGCATCGGCAGGAAATCGGCCTGCCGCCCTGTTTAGAGTGACCCGCTCTCTACTCGAATCGAGAGCGCGGGATGACCTCTTGCAGGGTAGAGCAGAGGAGTTTTCTCGATTCCTGCATGATAAAATCGCTCAGATCCGGGAGGGGCTTAACTCCAATTGGATGGTCCCGGGGGAGGTGTCCGGGGCAGGTCTTGTGAATGTTATCTGGGGGGAGTTCGATCCTGTGACCGCCGAGGGTGTGGACAGGTTGCTGGGGAGTCTGAATGCCACCACCTGTTTATTGGACCCGTGCCCTTCCTGGCTGGTTTCGGCCGCCAGGGAGACGACACGAGGCTGGCTCCAGGGGATTATCAACGCTTCTCTGAGAGAGGGGTCGCTCCCGACCGCCCTGAAGATGGCGGTGGTGCGGCCCCTCCTCAAGAAGCCTTCCCTGGATCCAGCTGTTTTAAATAACTTTCGTCCAGTCTCCAACCTGCCCTTTGTGGCGAAGGTTGTTGAGAGTGTGGTGGCACGTCAGCTTCCTCAGTACCTGGAGGAAACAACTTACCTCGATCCGTTCCAATCGGGCTTCAGGCCTGGGCATAGCACTGAGACGGCATTGGTCGCGTTGGTTGATGATCTCTGGAGGGCTCGTGACAGAGGGTTCTCCTCTGTCCTGGTCCTATTAGATCTCTCGGCGGCTTTCGATACTATCGACCATAGTATCTTGTTGCGACGGTTGGAGGGGTTGGGAATTGGGGGAACCGTCTTTCGATGGTTCTCCTCCTTCCTCTCCGACCGTTCGCAATTTGTGTTGGCGGGAGGGGAGAGGTCCACCTCTAGGCCCCTGGTTTGTGGGGTGCCTCAGGGGTCGGTTCTCTCCCCTCTTTTGTTCAACATCTATATGAAACCGCTGGGCGAGATCATCCGTGGTCTTGGGGTGAAGTGTCATCTCTATGCAGATGACACTCAGTTATACATCTCCACCCCGGACCACCCCAACGATGCTGTGGGGGCTATGTTCAGGTGCCTGGAGGCCGTGCGGGATTGGATGGGCGGGAACAGGCTCCGGCTCAACCCATCCAAGACCGAGTGGCTGTGGTTCCCGGCGCCCCGATATAGCCAGTTGACTCCGTCGCTGGCTATTGGGGGGGAAATTTTGCCCCCCACAGAGAGGGCTCGCAATCTGGGAGTCCTCCTGGATGTGCGGCTGTCGCTTGAACACCATGTCGCGGCCGTCTCCAGGGGGGCATTTCATCAGATCCGTCGGATCTACCGGTTGCGGCCCTTTCTGGATCGGGACGCCCTGCGCACGGTCACTCAGGCCCTTGTCACCTCTCGCCTGGACTATTGTAATGCCCTCTACATGGGGCTCCCTGCGGGGAGCACCCGGAGACTCCAACTGGTGCAGAATGCGGCCGCGCGGGTGATCATGGGGGCGTCACGTAGCGCCCACGTGACGCCTCTCCTGCGCGAGCTGCATTGGCTGCCGGTGGCTTTCCGGGTTCGCTTTAAGGTTCTGGTTCTGACCTTTAGGGCGATCCATGGCATTGGACCAGGTTACCTACAGGACCGCATCCTACCGGTGATCTCCAGCAGGCCAGTGCGTGCACACAGGGAGGGCCTTCTCCGGGTTCCGTTGGCTGCCATGTGTCGCCTGGCGGTCCCAAGGGGTAGGGCCTTCTCTGTGGCGGCCCCTGCCCTCTGGAATACTCTGCCACCGGAACTGCGTACCGGCATGGACCTGAGGTCCTTCAGGCGCGCGCTGAAGACCTGGCTTTTCGAGCAGGCCGGCCTGGGCTGAGAGAGGGTTTTAATTTGTCTCCATTTGCTTTTTGCTTTTTAGAAATTTTAATTTGGGGGTTTTAAGGGGGTGGGGTGGGCTTTTTATTTGGCCAAATATCCAATTTAATCTTTTTTAACTTTTGTATTTGTCGGGGTTTTAGATTGGCTGTACACCGCCCTGAGTCCCTAGGGAGAAGGGCGGTATAAAAATTTTATAAATAAATAAATAAAAATAATAAATTGGTGGTCATGTGACTAGGTGGACATGGCTTGGTGGTCATGTTATTGGATGGATGTGGCCAATTCAATATCACTCACATCGAGGCATGCATCTCCTTGCCTGGCCTCTTATGACTGGGGATGCTGCAACAGTTGTAAGTGTGAAAAATGGTCATTAAGTCACTTTGTTCAGTGCCATTGTAACTTTGAATGGTCACTCCACACAAGCAAAGCACCAGCAAAGGAGTGGGAAAAAACTCCAGAGAAATTCCAGAGAAAGGAAGTCTAGTCCTTCCAAGAATGTAATAAGAGTTAACTGAGAGGCAGTTTCTGTAAGCAACACCAGAATGTTTCCTTCCTGCCTTCCTTACAGGATTAGGCCAGTAATTATTTCTATAACCGGTTCTCTGAACTGCTTAGAATGTTAAAAACCGGTTCTAGCGAATGGTAGAATCCCATCCCTGGTTGTCCCCCTCTTCTTTGTGGCAGCCACTCAAAAATAAGAACACTGCTATCATGTCACCCCTAGTACTTTTTTTCACTAAACTAGACATCCCAATTACTGTAACTGTTCTTCATATGTTTTAGCCTCCAACCCTCTAATCATCTTTGTTGCTCTTTTCTGCACTCTTTCCAGATTTTCAACATCTTTTTTTATAATATGTTGAATTAAATTCAACATTTCAGTGGAACCAAATCCCTCTCAAATGTTTATAGTCTTAGCAGCATATTGGTTGTCCTCAGAAGCATTCCCTTGGTAGGGCAGTATTGTTCTTATTTTATATATTGATGGATTAAGAATAATGTAGTGATTTGTTTGTGGCAACATACAGGATATACAAACAAGGTTGGGAGGATTCATATCTAGATTTCCTATATTTGGGTGAGCTCTGCATTTATTGGAGGACACTGCCTTTTCTTCATGTCCCTAGGCATGTACATAAGAAGGAAACCAAGTGGAAAGGAGAATTTGAAGAATCTGCAGTATACAGAATAGTCAAGCTTGCTTTAGTAATTCTGCTTTGCCTCAACATGTGCAGAAAAAATTTGTGGACTGTAAATTATTGGGATTTGTAGTGTAGTGTTATTAAAGTAGTTTCCTTTCTCTTTCCCTAGCTCAGTGTAAGATGTATGGACTTTAACTCCCAGGAATCCTAGACACCGAAGTCCACACCTCTTAAAGTTGCTGGGTTTGGGAAACGTTGCTCTAGCTAATTAATATCTGTGAAGCATATGGAATGCCACAGATAACTAGCTGTATAAGAACTAAGGAGGAGGTGCTTTGGTGACAATATTGGAAAGAAGAACTACGAACGTTTCCAAACTGCCTTACGGAAGAATGAATATCAGATGTGCAAAAACCAAAACAGGATGTAGCTGTATTCTCTAAGACTGCCTTCTGTCCTTGCAGTGCATCCCTTGCTTATAAAACGAAAGGCTAAGCTTGAAAAATGGATGTCAGCATCTAATACTACTGGTGTGGTCTTTAGAAGCCTCTATTTTCCTCTGCTTCATGTGGAATAGATTAAACCACCCATTAAGTTTGAGTCTTAAGCCTGCTAATTCTGCTATATTAACTAATTTCTCTTGGTAAAGAAAGTTGAAGGAAGTCTTAACTTAAGAACAACCATTGAAAACTAGTTATTTATTTATCCTGTTAATTAAATTCACATTGCTAGGACAGAAAACAAGTGCTTGATATAGCACCTATAGTGCAGTACAATGGCAACTCTATAAATAGAATAACAAAATCAACATAGGGTAATGGCTCAGCTTGGTTCCGATCAATATCCAATTCCAAAACCTGGTGGAAACCATTGCTCAGTTCATAAAGGTTGAAATGTGGAGGAATCTATTTTTTTTTAGATGTTGTTGATCTATGACTCCCAACATCCTATATTGTTACTGACTAGAATGTTTAGAATTCCAGAACATCTCAAAAATGATAAAATCGAATGATTGAATAAACAAACAAACATAGAAATTAAATATAAAGGCAGTCAATAAAATATTATTAGATCTATGCATTAAAGAACATACAGATATGCTTTAGCTAACCAAGATGCATCTTATTAATCAGTAGAGTTGAAAAGCAATCATCAATTTCTTGAAATATAGGAACTAGAAATCTATGTATTATTTAAACTCATTTGTCTGTTTGTCTGTTTGCAACCTTCATCTGGGTGAAATGGTGCATCGCTGGGCAACCATTTTTGAATATACTTATTTCAAACGGGCTAACTTTAAAAAATGCATCCAAAATCCAGGAACTGTAACTCCCATGGGACTGAAATGTGACAAAGCTGTGACATGTGATCACCATTTCCAATACTCCCTGCCAGTTTCACTCATGTTTTGGATATAGAAGACTCCAGCTTTGGTATACCGTATTTTCAGATGGGGCTGTGAAATATTATGGTCTGAAATCCTAAATATCTGCCTTGATCAAAGAACCAAAGGGTACCTGCCAGGACAAAGTTACATGGAGCATTAAACTTATGCGGTAGCCCATATTTATCAATGACAAACCGATTAGTATTCTTTGTAGAGTGACTAAGTGATGTCTCAGAGTAAAAACCCTCTCAGTTTGCTTGCCTTTCCAACTTTTCTAATTCCAGTATGAACTGCACTCATCCCAGCTATTTCGAGATCTTGTCTCTCCCTCCTTCCAATTTTTTACCTGGGTGTAGATACAGTCCCGGGAAAAGTAAATAGGAGTGAAATTGACCAGAATGTTTTAGAAACAGATCAGTGGCAGTGTTTATTTGTAGGTCGGTTTTGAAAGGAGCAGTTGCTTCAAAACAGAAGGAAGAGATAATTGAGATTTCATGGAATTTCAAGCCTCTGATTATGGTATAATTTGCTCATTGGAAGCTATCTTCCACTGGACATCCAACTGGCTCCCACCCTAATTGTCTTCTGGAAGCTGCTCAAAACAAAGTTGTTTTGGACAGCCTTGATCCCACCTGGATTTGGTAATGCTTTGATCTCATTAATTTAATGTTACTTTATGTTTTCAGATAATGTGGAGATGTTTTATTTGTGTATTCTTTGTATATTGTACTTTGTCATTTGTGTATCTTATTCATAAACTGTCAAGAGTTCTTCAAGGTTTGGCAATCAGTAGATAAAATTAATAATAATAGCTTACACATGAGTGCATCTTTGCCTGCAAATCTTTCTGCTGCGGTGACCAATCAAAGCAAACAACAGGGAAATTGATTAGAGTTAATTAGCAATAGACCCCATGCCAGTTTGTTGGGAAGCTCTTTGAGAAAAAAAAGAGGTTCTTCATTCAATGAAAACAACAGGATTGTATTTATATTTTGTGAATTTGCAAATTTCTTATTGTAACATTAGTTGACTATTATTGCAACCAAACCAAATTCATAAAACGTTTTAAGAAAATGCATAATGACATTTAAAACAGATAATGGAATCTGTTTCAATTAATGTAGGACTTCGTATTCAGCATTGTCACTAGACAAAAAAATAGGATTAGGCTGTTTTGGTAACCTTCTATAGTCCTTTAGCTGCTGCAAATAATCTTTTGACATAGGCTGTCTGATTACTATAAATACTACATATTTGAATCCAGGATACATTTCAGATAAAATTATTTTTAACTGCACACATTGTTTAGAGTACAATATTCTCCAGTAAGGTCTTGTTTTCAATTTTCAATATTGCTGGCTTTCTCCCACCCATTTATTCTCCATGCACAATCCAAGATAAGCATGGATCTGTAGGAAAGGCAGACTTTTGCATGTATATGAATCTAAAATAGTTTTGAACTTGTTCATTTTCGCCTTCCAAAGTCATGGGAGAATTGAAAGCATTTCAGGGACTATCAAACTGCCAGCAAGATATGATGCAATTTTTTTTTTTTGCCATGGATAACAAATGTTTTATAGCAATAGCACCTAGACTTATGTACTACTTCACAGTGCTTTACTGCCCTCTCTGAGCGGTTTACAGAGTCAGCATCTTGCCCCCAACAATCTTGGTCCTCATTTTACCCACCTCGGAAGGATGGAAAACTGAATCAACCTCGAGCTGGTGAGAATCGAACTGCTGGCAATCAGCAGAATTAGCCTGCAATTGCGTTCTAACCACTGCAACCCCACAGCTCCTTTATATTTTAAGCCCAGGGACCATTGGAGGAACAAACTTCTTAGAATAATAATGGCTAATCCGCTTTATACTATCAGAAAATATTCTGCTTTTTGTAGGTAGGTGTTCTCTATCCAATATGATGAGGTTGAGGTTACTCCCTAGTAGTTCAGGTACAGTCTGCCCCACACAAAATAGAGCATGATTTGGACAATTGAAGTTGACTAATATTATTTAAATGTGTTTTTTAGTTGTTGCTTTTGAAATGCGGACTCTTATTCAGTGTTGGAGTCTTTTTTGTATTTAATGTTACCAATCCAGATGTGTCTTTAATAGCTATGTAAAGAGCTTTCAGCTTATCTTTCATGTGCATTTGAATAGGTGTTTAAATCTGTTCATCCAGAATTTTATTTTTGAACTTAGTTCCATTCTTGTTGCAATTCTCTTTCTGTCGACCTGAACTCAAAATGGATATTAGTTGATGCATGAAAAAAATTCTACTGCAGACCTCAGAATTCCTTTAGAATAGAATAGAATAGAATAGAATAGAATAGAATAGAATAGAATAGAATAGAATAGAATTCTTTATTGGCCAAGTGTGATTGGACACACAAGCATAAGCTCATAGTGTACAAACAGCAAGTAAGATAGGACATAGATTATAAATAATAATTACAATCCTTAATAATAAGTTACAATCAACAATTGATAAATCATAAGATGCCAATAGGAGAAGATAGTACAAAAGATGAGAAGTTGAGAAAAAAATGAGAAATGAGACAGTGCTGTAAGAAGCAAAGTGATGGCACGGGGAAGAAAAACTATCTGTCTGTCTAGTTATTTTGGCATGCAATGCTCTATAGCAGTGTCCTGAGGGGAGGAGTTGAAATAGATTACGTCCAGGATATGAGGAGTCTATAGATATTTGTAATGTGTGAGTGCCATTTGGATAGCCCTCAGGTCAGTCCTTGGTATTTCCAGTTTAAAAAAACCTGTGATTTCAGAACAGCATTTCTCAATCTTGGCAAATTTAAGAGGCGTGGAATTCAATTCGCAGAATTTTCCAGCCAGGCATGGTTAGCTGGGGAATTCTGTGAGTTGAAGTCAATCCCTCTTAAAGTTGCCAAGGTTGAGAAATATTTTGTTAGAAAGCTGTTGCAAGTCAATATAACTAACATTAATGTAGATGGACAGATGTGGCTTGATTTGGGTAGACCATTTTCCTATCCAAGCAGCAATAATTGTACTGATACTTAAAAATATGAGAGGCTTTCCTAGAATGTGTTAATAGAACTGCTGTTAGCCTGCAAATATTGTTAGCAGAGGCATCCAGACAGCGTTAAAATAGTGTCAGGGGAATAAACTTCTAAGGAAATGTTAGTTTCCTTTTCCTGTTTTTCAAGAATGCCATATGCATAGGGATATTGAAAACAAACTTTTTTGTCAGTCTTTGAAACTTTTCAGCTTTCAGTTTTCATTTTCATTGTGAAGAGCCATTAGAGGAAACTCTGCTCAGCCTGATGCTGTATTCATTGCAACAGAAAACGTGGTCCGAAAGATAATGCATTCCTTTAATAACACGTTTCTTTATTTAAACTGTCAATGGCAAGAAATATTCCTGAATGTATAGTATATTAGCCGGATACCCATGCTTCGCTATGAAATTATATGATGGGGCTTAGTTTTTGGGGAGGAAAATAAGAAGGAAAAAATCTGCCTCTGCCTACCAGCATCCATCGGTATTCATCTGGCGAGCGTCCTGTCAGTGTGTGAGAGAGTTGAGGGCTGTTTGGAAACCAAAGCACTATTTGCTGTGTGAGCAAGAAGAAGCAAGGAGCCTGGGTGGGAAAATCACAGGAACCTCCAGAGTTGGTTTTCACCAGATCTGTGCCAATATGATATATCCAATAAAGCTATTCTTTGAGATATCTACCTGCCTGGGAGTTTTGCTTGCTATGGGTCTATTACTTGGAACCCTGACAATGAGCTTAGTATGAGCAGAAGAAATGCTAACCAGATACAACCTAGCTCTTTTCCACTCCCAACCCAATTCATTTCCAAACGACAAACTCTGGTCGTATCAATATGTGTGGTTCAGCACCAGTGATGGGATTCAAATTTTTTTACTACCGGTTCTGTGGGTGTGGCTTGGTGGGCATGGTGTAGCTTGGTGGGTGTGGTTTGGTGGGTGTGCAGGGTACTGCAAAATCCCATTCCCTCCCCACCCCACTAACCTGCTTTCCAGCTCCATTCTCATTCTCCTGTGCAGGGCAACAAAAGAAGACCCAGCCAATCAGCTGGGACTCGGGAGGCAGAGAATAGATGGGGGCAGGGCCAGTCAGAGGTGGTATTTGCCAACTCTCCAAACTACTCAAAATTTCCACTACCGGTTCTCCAGAACTGGTCAGAACCTGCTGAATACCACCTCTGTTCAGCACCCTACATTTTATTACATTGCTCCATCTACAGTATCACAGGATTCAGAAGGAATGGGAAGTCATTGTTCTCTAGGGTCAGGTTAGATTCTTACATTTTTAGTTGCTGATTCTTACTTCAATAGAGTAGAGTAGATCTGGTTCCTATGAGAACATGTTGGACTACAACTATGATCCCCATTGTGATCAAATCTAGGTTTTCTCATGTAATCTGAGAACAAATGCTGTATTTTATGTTCAGTGACATTTCAAAAGTTCAGCTGCCAATAATGCCAATTTTTCTTTTTCTTTCTTGGTGGAAGTTTGGAATATTACATTTTTTTACTGATTTCTTAAGTAAAGTATCATCTCCTGTCTTTAATTAACTCTGTTAATAATTCCCAGAACCTTATAGCATGCACGGTGGTATTTAATTAAATCAGAGGAGACATGATTTGAACAAGACTTTAGTTTCACTTTGAAAGTTATTAAATAAACTGATATGGTTTTTGTTCTCTAAGGTTCCTGGGAGCATCCGGTTAAATTTTAATCATGTGCAGCTAGTCAAATAATGGCCTCTTCCCAAAAATCCAGAAAATAATAGTAAGATATTAAAAAGAGATGCTATGTAAGATTATCTAAAGGCTTTAAGCTGGCAGATATTTGAACAGAATACAATTTTCACCCAACTGAAAAGGTAAATATCAGCTCATTAAATAGACTTCAGGGACTAGTTTCGTATATTGCCCATGTGTTAACCATCTATTGGGATATTGTGTGGAAATGGCTAGAATTTTATGGCATAATCACTGCAGCTGCTTATCATTCTATTTTCCAAACTGTTTGCCCCCATTACACCTTTCCCATATTTGAAGGCTGTAAAGAATGTTTATACATCTGCTATATACCATATATGCACTACACAGAATTCTGGAAACAGTTCAATATCATTACTGAAAGAATGACCAGAGATTTCAATCAGTCTGAGTCCTGCCTTAGTATACATCGCCAAGGCTTTCAACTGTTTTTTTCCTATTTCAGCTTGACTGATGCAAAAATTTAGGATGAATCATCTCTCACTAGTGGCTGATTCATTAAGTCTTCCTGAGTCAGTGGGAACATTTGACATTTTAATAGCATGTCTTGGATACACAATGAAAATGGCTGCCGGATGGGATTTGCCCACTCAAAAATGGCTCCCATAGTGGGCGTGGCCAGTCACAAAGCAGCCATATACCTAAAGACAAGCTTGGCAGCTTCCACCATTTGTAACCTTACCCTGCAGGAGAGTCACTATCAATCTTCAGTTCACTCTTCCTTGATGTTGTTTTTCTGGGCATGTAGGCAGCCTGTTCCTTTTTATTTTTGGAGAACACCTGGGGTGTTAGATGGACTGCAAAGGCTTTGTAGGAAATTATTCTTGAGTTTGGTTCTTTGCTTTGCAATAAGCCAGCTTTATTTTAAAATTTCTTTAGGGTTAAAATGATAATCCCAAAAGTAGAATGAGACAGGTTCTGGTGGACACTAAGGAAGTTGTCTGCAGATATATTTTTGTCTAGGTTCACATATCCAAGATCCCAATTTTGTTAGATGTAAGAAATCCATGTCCTAATGATGTTCCCTTACACAGTTGTACTGCAGGAGAAGAAAACTGTAGTAATGTAGAAATATATCCTAATCTGATAGAATATCAGTTCAGGCAGTAGCTCTGCTGAATTCTACTGTATAGTGCAGTGTTGGTGTGTGTCAGGGTTTTCAGTTCAATGTGTGGAGTATGAAGGATGTGTGTTTGTGTTTATTTTCATAGTCATGATGTGCACTGAAGATGGTGTTTGATTTTGTTGTACGAGGTGCAATGACAATAAAGTTAACTAACTATTTGTAGTTTAGGGTTAAACTATGAGGTCCTTGGTGTGCTCTGAGCTTGGCAGTTTTCTTGCAGATATTTCATTACCAAACTAGGTAACATCATCAATGCTAGTAAGGATGTAGGGTTTGCCCTCATTTTATATACTAGTGGCTTGCCATGTCAATGTTGGTGGGCGTAGACTAGGAGATTCTATGATATCCTAATCATTTCACCCATTAGCAACGATTTGTTTTTAAAATGAAATACTGTATTGATAGGCAACAAACATGTTCTCTTTTGAACCTTATATTTAGAAGCTTGTGATAAAAACGAAGAGCAAATGGTTGCACATGCATTTATTTACTAACATACCCATTTTAATATTTATTTTGCTTTTGTGTTGCACTTTTTTCATTGATTTTTTCCCAGGGTAAACTTGGGAAAGTTAGTGTAGTATACTCAAATATGCATAATTTCTGCCTATTGTCCCTGACTATGTGCTTTCTATGATAAGAGCTGTGCAATTTAGATTCAGTTCCAAAAAGCGGGGGGAGAGGGGCATAGTCTTTAAGCCAGCCATTGTTTTCCTGGGATTTCGTGCCAGTTGCACCATCCCAGGGATAAAAACAGCTGCTTGCTTTAAGGAGGTGCAAACAGGTTTTCCATCTGCATGCTCATGAGCTGCAAAACAGCTTTTTTGGAATTATTATTATTATTATTATTATTATTATTATTATTATTATTATTATTATTATTATTATTATTATTATTATTATTATTATTATGGTTGGTTGCAGTCAGCCAGATGTTTAGACTGGATTTGGCATTTTAACCACTTATTGAGTCCTTTCCAAGGACCAGGGATAGGCAGATGTTGTTTGATGGTGCTAAAGGTATCATCTTCAGGATGTGTCCTGTCCCAAGTAAAACTGCCTTTTGCAATTGACTAGTGGTGATTTTATCAATGCCCATGTTCAAGTGATGCCCAGATGTTTTGAGATGGCATCCAAGGCTCCTATTAATTTGCTTTCTTTTGTCACAGTCATTCTATTTCCGTTGGTGGCTCTTTGTGCTTTGTGCTTTTCTATAGTTCTTTCTCTTCTCTTCCAAATCCACCATCCAGACTTTTGGTTTTTTTTTGCCTTTCAATTGTTTTAGGTCTGGGGTACTATGTGACAGATGCCTGCCTGTCTGAATTCTAAAGCCCCAGAGCAATTTAGCTTCTTCATTTTATATCATTTTTATCTATTGTGTGGTCCAGTGGGGGGAATTCAAATTTTTTTACTACCGGTTCTGTGGGCTTGGCTTGGTGGGCGTGGTGTGGCTTGGTGGGCGTGGCTTGGTGGGCACAGCAGAGGAAGGATACTGTAAAACCTCCATTCCCACTCCACTCCTGGGTGAAGGTTACTGCAAAATCTCCATTCCTTCCCTGCCCCACTAATCTGCTTTCCAGCTCTGTTCTCCTGTGCAGGGCAACAAAAGAAGATCCAGCCAATCAGCTGGGACTCGGGAGGCAGAGAATAGATAGGGGCGGGGCCAGTCAGAAGTGGTATATGCCGGTTCTCCAAACTACTCAAAATTTCTGCTACCAGTTCTCCAGAACTGGTCACAACCTGCTGAATACCACCTCTGGTGTGGTCCCAATTGATCTTGCTTGCAGGCAAATGGTATTACTTGCAGATATTCCAATGGACCATTGTTGCTACTTTGTCATGCTGTTGTTTGTGGTCAGTCTATATGATCTCCTTGCAGCAGCAAACTAGGTGGTCCATTGTTTCTTCAACTACTTTGCAAAGGTGGTGTGTTCTCAGTTCTGGCTTATTATGCATTTGTTCTTAAGGTTTGGTCTTGTGCAGTCAGAATTAGCCCCTCTGTCTCTAATTATTAATAATATTGGGCTGAGAGAAAGCGACTGTCCCAAAGTCACCCATCTACCTTCCCTGCCTAAGGGAGACCTAGAACTCTTACTCTCCTGCTTTCTAGATCAGCACCTTTACCTCTATACTAAATTGGCTCCAAAGAAAACTACCGGAGGGCTATAATTTGTATATGCATGTTTGATATGTGACTAGTGTTATAGAATTCTGAAAAATATGGTTTTGGGCAGGCCTGCTTATAGTGTGAGGTCTGAAATAGATTATCCATGTCTTAAAGTAAAGAAAGATCTAAAATTCTTGGGAACTCACATTTGATCCTTAACCAGCTTTTTCTAAGGCTTTGTGGCTGGGACAGAATGGGCTATGCTTGTGCTATTTGACTGTGGTGTAATTTCCTGCAGTGCACCGCAGAGCCACACTTCAGCTGATATGCTGCTGCTTTTAGGCATCCAAATACCCTTTTCAGTGAATGTTTGGAGTGAGGGGATTATTTTTTTTCTTCCCTCCCCCCCCTTCATCTTTAGGTCACATCCATCTTTCAGAGTCTTTAGGGATTAGCTCTCTGTATATTTCTGATGTTTTACCACATTGTTTAATTAATTTCTAAGTTTAAATGGGTATCTTGTTTGATGGTATCTATCAACGTATTCTTTGATGGTCCCTCTGCGGATTTTGCAAAAGGTTCAGGATCTATTTGGCTGTCCAGTTCAACAAAAGGAGACTGGATTCTCACTGGCATGCTTAAGGAGGTTTTATTCCATTTTTTGTTCAATCCCCATCATCTCCTTTCTCTCAAAATTGAAAACTTCTTATAGAAATGGCATGCCTTCAGAAGAAAGGACTCCACCCACATTGCACATAAGAAGCCTCTTTCCCTGGTGGTATATTTTTGCTTTTTGAGAACTTTGTAAGAAAAACAGACAAACGAACACATTCAAATAGCCTATGGTATTTATATTGGAGTCCTTCCTGTAGCTCTGTTTCAGACATACATAGGCTGGCAGCTGGATACTTTAGCTAGTTGCTCAGCCAAGAACTGGATGTTATGGCAGACATATGATTGTCGCCAAAACCATCAATGCAATGTCTCATTCTTTGCTCCTTCATAATTTCAAATAACATCAAATGTAATTCATTGGTTTTTAGCCCGTTTTTCCTCCAAGGAGCTCAAAGGCAAGATATATGATCTACTCCTGTTTTATTTTTCCTCCAAGACTGGGCTATGAGAGGAAAAAGTCAACTGGCAAATGTCATCACCAAGCAGGAATTTATATCCCCAGTCTTCATCTGGTGTAGGGGAAGGAATCACAGAGACTGTGGTGGGAGTGAAAAAAGGGATCTATGTAGCCATAAGTGAGCTAAGTTCAATTCCTACCCCTTGAATTCCATGGAACCTTCTCTAACTACAAGCAGGTGCTTGAAGCACGGTGGCTCAAGTAGTTGGGACATTGGGCAGCAGTATAGCTAGCCCGCATTCAAGATTTGACAGCTACAGTCGGGCAGGGTTGATGTTCTGACCAAGGCTTCCTGAGACACCAACAAACACATATAAAATCCAAAACTCTTTTATTTTAGTTCAATGGCTGGAATTATCATCATTCACAGCCCGGAATGAGTCTTAACCGGTTATAATTAGTCCCAGGGATGTCTGCCAAAGTTCTTTGTAAGATGTCTGATAAGGACGCACCTTATCTTACTTGAAGTGCTGCCAATGACTAAAGTCCCAATTAATCTTTCCAAAACCAAATAGAGAACAAATTCATCACAGAGCTTTCAGAGTCCAAACCGATCAGAGTGAAAAACATTGCCTCCTGCAAAGGTTTTCCTACCTTTGCACTTCCTTTATACCTTATGGGAGGGGCAATCACCTCCAAGCCTTACTCCCAAGTCGCCCCTTTTGTCTCAGCTGCTCTTGCCTTCTAGCATCTCTGTGCACTTGTGCACTGGGGACAGGCTCCCCTTGTTCCTTGGCCTCACTGCTCCCAGCCTCCGGAGGCTCCGGAAGCAGCACACCATTCCCAGATGGTCCTGGTCCTATCTCTGTATCGGATGCAGGACCCTCGTCCAAATCCTCCCCAGACTCCCAGACTGGTCCATTCTTCCCCACTGTCCAATTCTGCTGCTATCTGCACAGGCTGCCAGTGTACAGTTGCTGCCATCTGCACAATTGAGCTCCGTTGTGGCTTGTCCTGCCAGGGACATGAAAGGAGCCTCCAACTGGGTGTCCCCAGGGCAACAGTGATGTCACTGGCTAATCCTTTCAACCCAGAAGCACCTTGGTGCTTCTGACACAAGGGCAAAAAAAGCAGGTGCTACCCCTTAGTTGAGAAGATTCCTATGCATAGTCTGTTTAACAATAAATTAGCTTAACTGGACTATCATCTGTTTTTTCATGCCTGACATCTGGTGGCCGAAGGCAGTGCTTCTTAATCTCAGCAGTTTCATAATGGGTAGACTTCAACTTCCAGAATCCCCCAGCTAGTATGCTGGGAGTTGAAGTCCACACATTTTAAAGTGGCTGTGACTGAGAAACATTATCTTAAGGCAATGTTACACCAAGCTAACCTCCAATTATGTTGCATTATAGCTCCCATGATTCCCAGCTGCATAACATATTTTGAGAGTGCTAGGATGGGGATTCTGCTTTAGCCATTCAGATTCTGGATTCATGCAAATAATACCCTGTTGATATATCATATGTTACATATCAAAATAGATTATGGGCAAGAGACAAAAGAGGGCCATTCCTGCTGTTTTCATGCTTTCACAGTTATGGCTCAATCCAGCCTGAAAATTCAGCCATCTGTACCTATGGCATCAAAACTTGTCATTTCATGTGTGATTTCTTTATATTTACAAGAACAATTCTGATTTGTTTTGCAGGGCTTACAAGATGAATTTTTGTGCAATACGGGAGATAAAAAATCTTTACCTAATTGGTCATCAAATCTTCTTCAAAGAGCTTTAAATAAATGCAAAAATATTGTTCATAGTCCCATCAAATGAAGTAGAATTACATACGTGTTTAAGTACCAGTACATCTATTAAAAAAACAGTGTTTCTCAACCGTGGCAATTTGAAGATGTGTGGACTTCAACTCCCAGTATTCTCCAGTCAGCAAAACTAGGGAATTCTGGGAGAAAGTCCACACACCTTCAAATGGCCACAGCTGAGAAACGCTGCTCTAGAAAATCCTCAGAAATGCATATTTTAAGATCATTTCCATAATAGCAGCATTATAAACACTTAAAAATACCATCCATCAAAGGGATAAAAATAGCACTCCCAAATACCATCAGAGGGAAAGATTTTACAAATGAAAATACTTTGACCTGGTGGAAAAACAGGACAAACTGGGGTCCAGCTGTAAATAGGAATATAGCATGTGGCTGGATTGTTGGAACGATAAGGGCATTTTCACATAGTTCTTTGCAGAAGTCGCTTTTCAGTTGAGCGATTGTAAAACTGAAGCCAGCAAAATTTGGAAGCAACAATTTTGAGCCCAGACAGCATCATTATGTAAACACTGAACAGATGCCCCCCAAATTTCTAGGTTGGGAAAAATCTCATGGATTCAAAAAGGCAGAAGGAGAAGGCCTAGTGTTAAATCCTAGACAATATTGAGAATTTGATTCCAATGTTACATATATTGTCTGCATTTAAGGCAACTTATCCAGATGTTGAGACTGTTGTTGCTTGGTCCATGAATGAATGAATGAAGGTTTGAGAGATTTAAGGTTTCTAGTCCTGCCTGTTATGAAGTCTGACAATCCTCTCACAGCAACTGAAATGAATTAGTTTAGCTCAGCTATGGTGTCTAAAATCACAAAAAAGCAATATTCTTCCCTTGCCGTGCTCAAGTTTCATAAGAGTTTGTGGACAGCTATGTTTTCACTGGATGTCTCACCTGTTTTCCGGTAAGCATTAGACTCTTATGAATGCAGGTGAATATTACATATTCCAGGATAATATTACAGATCCAATCTGGGTCGGTCACCAGAGGTTTAGTCTTCTGAGGTTTTGGACTTGTGCTGGAGCCCATCCTCAGGGAACATTTCTCTAGCACAGAGGTCTTCAAACTTGACAGCTTTAAGACTTGTGGACTTCAACTCCCAGAATTCCTCTTCCAGTCATGTTAGCTCAGGACTTCTGGGAGTTGAAGTCCACAAGTCTTAAACTTGCCAAGTTTGAAGATCTTTGCTCTAGGGGTATGTCCCTTTTACTTCCACCTTCCCATAGAGAACCAATGACCTATTCTGGGCTTTCTTTCTTTCTTTCTTTCTTTCTTTCTTTCTTTCTTTCTTTCTTTCTTTCTTTCTTTCTTTCTTTCTTTCTTTCTTTCTTTCTTTCTTTCTTTCTTTCTTTCCTTCTTTCTTTCTTTCTTTCCTTCCTTCCTTCCTTCCTTCCTTCCTTCCTTCCTTCCTTCCTTCCTTCCTTCCTTCCTTCCTTCCTTCCTTCCTTCCTTCCTTCCTTCCTTGGATTATGTTTCTCCTTTTGTTAGCTAGCCTCAATAGATAGCAGCCCTTAGCCAATTTTGGCAGACCCCAAAAAGCAAAAAAGAATTGGACCATTTAAAAGTTTGATAAAAAAATCACTAGAGGATCTTGAGCTGTAGGCTAATTGGGAAGTTGAAAAATATTCCTTGGAGGAAAGCAATGGGAAACCACATACATTCTATTGCCAAATAGTCTCCTTTCTATTGTAGTGTTTCAAAGTTTGACAGAACTGAAGTTGACTTCAAGTTGGCTTCAAGCTCTTTTGTGAATATGGGGAAAGTGAACGGATTTACCTTAAGAGGAAAATATCAGAGCATCATGTCTATGGAGATTCTCGGCCATCCAGATCATGGTTCTCCCAAAGATGATTTTTTTAAAAAGGCAACTGGACTTCCTTTGTTTTTCCTTGAAGACATTTCACTTCTCATCCAAGAAGCTTCTTCAGTTCTGATTGAATGGTGGAAGAAGACTGCAAGGAATAAAAATCCTTATATTCTCCATCATTCAGTCAGAACTGAAGAAGCTTCTTGGAGGAGAAGCGAAAAAAAAAACAGTTTAGTTTTCTTCTAGTATGTCATCTAGATTCCTCACTTGAAAACTGGATGTTTAAAGTGCTTTCCATTACTTTACTGGAGATTGTTTGGGGCCAAAGAAAGGCACTTCCTGTTGAGCTGTTTATAAAGTCAGCTCTTAGGACAATGTTTCCAACCTTTAAAATCTGTGGACTTCAATTCTCAAATTCAAATGCTGGGAGCTGAAGAATTCTAGGATTTCAAGTCCACATATCTTAAAGCTGCTGAAGCTGGAAATACTCAGAGGTCTCCAACCTTGGCAACTTTAAGACTTGTGGACTTCAACTTCCTATGCTGGCTGGAGAATTCTGAGAGTTGAAGTCCACAAGTCTTAAAGTTGCCAAGGTTGGAGACCTCTGGAAATACTGATCTAGGAGCTTTTGTGCACTGCAACATTAAGCTGCTTGACTCCTGCGTGTAAATCAGTTTGATTTCAGCTCCTTCATCTATTTTGGCCATGATGCTACCTGTTGCTCTGACTGGACAGTGCTTACCACATCTCCAAATTCCTTACTTCTTCCTCTCCTCCATCTGTGTTAGAAAAGCAACCACCAACCCCATTTTTTCCTTCTGTGGATGATTTTTTTTAAAGGATCTGTGCTTTCTATTGATTAGATCTTTTGGTATAAGCTGCCCTCTGTTGACTTCTCCTCATGCATGATTTTGGTGCATCCACCGGTAAGAAAAAAAACAGAAAGGAAATGTAATTTTATCATTCTTCCCCTAGTTTGGGCTAAAGCAGGAAGTAGGTAGGATTCTTGTCAATTTCACTGAGTTAAAAAAAGAAAAAAAAATGGAAAGGAAATGATAAAGTCTCATCAATGAACTTGCAGGGAAAAAAATGAATGAGAAAGAACTTTCACCATTTGAGCATAAACTCTGGGGAAAAAAACCCTGCTATTTTACTGTTCCATTGTTGAAATGAAGACCTAAAGAAAATAAATATCTTGTAGATGTGAAGGATTGTGGAGGATGGTATGAGTCTTGGTGGTGCAGTGATTAGAGTGCAGTACTGCAGGCTACTTCTGCTGACTGTCAGCTGCCTGCAATTTGGCAGTTCAAATCTCACCAGGCTCAAGATTGACTCAGCCTTCCATCCTTCCGAGGTAGGTAAAATGAGGATCTGAATTGTTGGGGGAAATATGCTGACACTGTAAAGCGGTATATACATCTAAGTGCTATTGCTATTGCTATGGTAACCCTTCGGAGGTGCTGCTCCTGCCACATCATGCAATTGCTTATTGGAATGGAGGCCTATCATAAAATTGAGCGCTGTAAGACTAGGACAGCTAGTACAGCCAAAGACAGGAACACCACTTGAGATGGGAACACTACTCTAGGAGGGAAGGACAGATGGAAGCTGTCCTCCTGGTGGACAATAGAGGACAGAGTTGTCCATTCCTACCCCTGAGAAACAGTAGCCCATATTTTTCATCCTGGGCAACCTGCTTCAGATCATAACGGCATTTCCACTAGAGGAAATAATGCTAATATTTATTTGTTGTCCATTGATATTCAGCAGTGATGGTTAGCCCATGAAATGTGTGTCAATGGTGACATGACATGATATTTTGAGTGATACACCAGCATTCATCAACACCCAACAACAACTACTCTTGAAAGCATGTCTTGATCTCACATGATTTTTGGAGGTTGCGCAGGCCGCATGAGAAGGGACTTGGCTCTTGCACAGCCTCTGGGCCCCATGAAAATGAGTTTGTTTTACTTGTATTTCATTTTTGTAATTATTTGACGTTTCTCTATGTAACCGTGATGGCGAACCTATGGCACGCGTGCCACAAGTGGCACGCATGCGAGCCGCAGGCAAACTTACCTTACTGTGCATGCGTGTGCCTCACAGCTGATTTTTTTTTTCAGTTGGTTTGAAGCCTTTTTTGGCCTCCCAGAGGCTTGGAAAAAGCCTCTGCAAGGCTTTTCAGGATGAATTATAGGCCCATTTCGTCACTTCCTGTAATACCAGAAGTGACGAAATGGGCTTATAATTTGGCCTGAGAAGCCTTGCAGAGGCTTTTTCCAAGCCTCTGGGAGGCCGAAAAAGGTCTCAAATCAGCTGTGAGGTGCAGTGCAGGTAAGGGGGTGGGAGTGGGGGTGGATTGCGCGCGCATGCACAGGTGGCATGGGGAGAGGGGCACATTGCATTCTGGGTGCTGGCATGCGCACTGGTGCGTACACAATTTTTGTCACAAGAGCCCAAAAAGGTTAGCCACCACTGCTGTATAATAAATACAGAACACCACACAAGATTGGACTGTGTTTATTTAGAAATAAATATGTAAATAATTCTCTTTTATTCATGGGGGCAGTGTCACTCCAGCAGAGCCAAATGAGGTATTGTCTGAATTTTTGATTCACTGACCCCCCTCCCCCAAAAGGTCCACCAAAGTTAAAGATAAAGCCCCTCAGTTGAGCCACACTGACTGATAAATTATTTTCAAAAGAAATTCAGGCTAGTATTTATTATTTTAAATTTTAGGTGGGTTATTTAGGATAATTCCCTCCAAGACATCTTTTTGAATGGCTTATTTGCCTTTTTATGTTTGTCTACGTTTGTTGGGGAGGGTAGATATTGATTTCCCTCCCACTAATTCGTGGGTACCAAACTTGTGGCGTCATGTTGCTGTCATGTGACGTTTCATGGCATTTTCCCCATTCATGGAGCTGGGGTGGACGTGGTCTGCAGATGACTCATCTGGCCCGCATGATGCCAGTTTGACACCCTGTACTAATTATTCTGTTATTCTGTGAGGCCACATTTTGAATGCTGCATTCAGGTTTGGTCGCCATAATGTAAAAAAGTTGTTGAGACTCTAGAAAGAGTGCAGAGAAGAACAACAATGATGATTAGGGCTCTGGAGGCTAAAACATATGAAGAACGGTTGCAGGAACTGGGTATATCTAGTCTGACGAAAAGATGGACTAGGGGTGACATGATAGCAGTGTTCCAATATCTCAGGGGCTGCCACAAAGAAGAGGGAGTCAAGCTATTCTCCAAAGCACCTGAGGACAAGAAGCAATAGGTGGAAACTGATCAAGGAGAGATTCAATCTAGAAATAAGGAGAAATATTGTGACAGTTAGAATAATTAATATAATTAAAGAGCCATGGTAGTTAGAATGCAGTATTGCAGTATTGCAGGCTAACTCACTGCTCACTCTAGGAATTTGATTCCGAGCAGCTCAGAGTTGACTCAGCCTTCCATCCTTCCGAGATCAGTAAAATGAGGACTGAGATTGTTGTGGGCAATATGCTCACTCTAAACTACTTAGAGAGGGCTGGAAAACACCGTGAAGTGGTATATAAATCTAAGTGCTATTGCTATTGCTAATCAGTGGAGTTACATGCCTTCAGAAGTTGTGGGTGTTCCATCACTGGAGGTTTTAAAGAAGAGATTGGACAACCATTTGTTTGAAATAGGATAAGCTTTCCTGCTTGAGCAGGGGGTTAGACTAGAAGACCTCCAAAGTCCCTTCCAGCTCTGTTATTCTGTTTTATAATATATTTTAAACAGATGTGTTACAAAATGTACCTCTCGCCTATAATTTTTTTTTTTAGGGTTGAAAGAGTATTATGGAGAAGTTTTATAAACACAGATTTAAATCTCTGCATTTTCTCCTTTAGTTATGAAACCCTGGACGAGTAATTTAATCCCAAGGATTATAGGGATTCCATTGTGCAATACTTGGTATACATTTTCCATCTTCCATAGTAGTTAAACGACCCAGGAAATCTTTCATAGAGATCATATTTTTTTCTATCACCTTGATAAAATATTGTTTCCCTTTCTTGCTGGTTTTTTTTTTTTTTGCATCACTTCCTGCATTCTTGACTGAGAAGTGATTTGCAGAAATACGGTTTTCTCATCAGGCTTTGATTTGCAGCAGAGAGAGGGAATTGATATCATATCTTGTTAGCCTGTGATTATAATGAGCATAACAAAGTGAAGCATGAAGAATATTCTGGTTTAGAGATTGCTAGAGAAATGGGCTAAGAGTCATCTACCAGAGATTTTTTTTTTTTACTGTTGCATGTTTTTGGAGAAAGCAGAAGATTTTAGAAATAATGGGTATAATTCAAATAAAACTTATTTTAATTCAGTATTTATTTGCAGTTTTCACAGATGTTCACTCTTCGTAAGATAAAGAAGTTGTTTATGTCTCAGTTCTACCCAGGGGTGGGATTCAAATTTTTTAACAACTGGCTCTGTGGGCGTGGCTTAGGTGGTGAGCCTGACTTGGTGGTCATGTGACTGGGTAATGGTCATGTTATTGGGTGGGTGTGGCCAGCTCAATATCACTCACATCGAGGCACGCATCTCCTCGCCTGGCCTCTCATGACTGTGGGGATGCTGCAACAGTCGTAAGTGTGAAAAATGGTCATAAGTCATTTTTTCAGTGCCATTGTAACTCTTGAATGGTCACTCCACACAAGCAAAGTACCAACAAAGGAGGGGGAAAAAACTCCAGAGAAGTTCCTGAGACAGGAAATCTAGTCCTACCAAGAATGTAATAAGAGTTAACAAAGAGGCAGTTTCTGTAAGCAACACCAGAATGTTTCCTTCCTGCCTTCCTTACAGGATTAGGCCAGTAATTTCTTCTAACAACCAATTCTCCGAACTGCTTAGAATGTTAACAACCAGTTCTAGCAAATAGGTGCGAACTGGTAGAATCCCACACCTGGTTCTACCTTCTGAGTAATTGATAAGCAGTACTTTAAGTTGCCCTTGCAGCAAAAATCACTCAAAGCAGCTTATAAAGTTTAAAACTCTTTAAAAGAAGACTGTAAACAAGAGTAACATAGTATGTAAAAGGAGATCAAATAATTAAAAAACTTTAGTAGTCAGAGGTAGGATCTGGTGGAAGGAAGAACAAAGATCTGGGGATACAACTCTCTGGGCTCCAAGGCAGCAAACCTACCAGAGACTTCCTACCTCCAATGGTGTGAGAGTTCTGGCTTTGAGACCAGTGGTGGAATTCAAATTTTTTTACTACCAGTTCTGTGGGCATGGCTTGGTGGGTGTGGCAGGGGAAGGATACTGTAAAATCTCCAGTCAGAGATGGTATTTGTCGGTTCTCCGAACTACTCAAAATTTCTGCTACTGGTTGTTCAGAACTGGTCAGAACCTGCTGAATACCACCTCTGTTTGAGACCCTCTTTCCATGTGACACTGGCAGGAGAAAGACCTAAAGGTGTCTGCAGGATATGGTCAAAGATAGTAATAGCACTTGGACTTCTATACCACTTCACAGTGTTTTACAACCCTCTCTGATCAGTTTACAGAGTCAGCATATTGCCCCTCACAACAATTTGGGTTCCTCATTTTACTGACCTCAGAAGGATGGAAGGCTAAGTCAACCTTGAGCCTGGTGAAACTCCAACTGTCGAATTGCTGGCAGTCAACAGTCAGCAGAATTAGCCTGCACTACTGAATTCTAACCACTGTGCCACTACAGCTCTTCAATACACATTGAACTTATCTTTTGTGGAGCTACTTCCCCAACAGAGAAGGAAGGGGAAGTTGCCGACCAATACGGAGCAGTGGTAGAGAGGAATCAGTGGTGGGATTCAAAAATTTTTACTACCGGTTTTGTGGGCGTGGATTTGTGGGTGTGGTGTGGCTTAGTGGGCATGGCTTGATGGGCGTGGCAGGGGAAGGATACTGCAAAATCCCCATTCCCACCAGGAGGGGAAGGACACTGTAAAATCCCCATTCCCTCCCCACTCCTGGGAGAAGGATACTGCAAAATCCCATTCCCTCCCTACCCCACTAACCTGCTTTCCAGCTCTGTTCTCCTGTGCAGGGCAACAAAAGAAGACCCAGCCGATCAGCTGGGACTCAAGAGGTGGAGAATAGATGGGGGTGGGGCCAGTCAGAGGTGGTATTTGCTGGTTCTCTCAAACTACTCTGAACTACTCAAAATTTCCGCTACCAGAATTGGTCAGTTTTTCAGAACTGGTCAGAATTGCTGAATACCCACCTCTGAGAGGAATGGCTGACCCAGGAGAACCAGTAGCAACTTTATTTTCCCCTTGCCCATGCAACTCCTCTTGGAGCTCTGTGTGATCAGTTATACTGAAGTATGGGTCAAGGAGCAGCCTGGGGCTTCATGGCCTTGTAGGCTCCAAGGTAGCCATCATTTTGGCCTTCAGTAGGTGCACATCCTTCCTTCAGTGGGATTGTTCCGTGGTTTGATACCGTCATAAAAAAGGTCCTGTTCTGTAGTTGCTGTGTCTACTTTGACCTGCTGAAGAGGCACATGAGAACCATTCTCTTCAAATAACCTGAAACAATAGGGAGATTCATATGATGATATGGTGAAATGTAGTCCTGATCTTAGAGCAAAGAGACAACATCGCTTGGAATCTTTGGTATGCAGGAAGAGAGCAAAGGCAACCCCCGCCCCAGCAGTTCACGAGCTATATCTAATATTTTTGCATATAGATGCTTTAGTCTGGCAAGATTGCTGTCTATAGGCGAGCAACAATCAACTACTGTGAAATAAGTCTTTCTATCATTCTTGGTTCTTTGGGCCTGACAGCTATAGAAATATTGGCATTCATCAAATTGGGATTTAAAGAGAATGTAAAGTTTTGGCCCATTGAATAAACTTAGATTGAACTGGAGATGAAATCCTAATTATGCTGTTGATTGTTTTGTGCAATAATAGAATCTTAAAGATCATACTATTTCCTTCCTCTGTTTACTAAACAAACCAATGACTCAGAACTGATTCTTCTTGGTGCCCAAGAAAATTTCCCATCAAGGCAGTTTTTAAGGTCCATCTTTGTGAAGGCTAAGTTAGTCAACAAGACATTGTACGTTTTTCAGACCTGGTGGTCTGTCAATACATTTAAGACAACAGTTTCCAGAAAAAATGTAGAAAGTATGTTATCTAGGAATTATGGGAGATCCAGTTCTAACACATCTGGAAGGAGACAAGTTTGAGAAGGCAGCTATAAAGTATTTCCTGTTCCAGTCAATTTTATGTGAGTGCAAAGCAGCCTTCTCCATTTGCAATGCTGGCTGCCAATTCTGCGAGATACACCCTGAAGACATCTGGTGGGCAACAGAGAATCAAAAACACAGATTTCTAGTTCTGTAACAAAATGAAAGTTCCTCGTGGCAGCCCTGGCTTTTCTGGGCAGTGAAGAGTTAATATTATTTTTTAAACAACGAACAGATGTTAATGTCATTATGGTGGATTTTTAACAACAAACACATTTCTTTTTCCTGCAGGATACCAATAGTCTTGTGGAGCTTTTGACAAATAGGTGGTATTTTCTGAGAAGGGCTATATTAGAGGGGGGAAAAGAGGTGAATAGGGGACCTGGAGTCTTTGAAATGAGGTAATAATTTCTAAAAATGATTTTGTATGTTTGATTCTGTCTTCTCCAAATCTTCAATGTAATTTTTCTATATTGCTGGAAAAATTAAACTGCTTTGTTAGAAGAATGGTGTAATCAAATAAGGTCTTGTTTTTAACACAGTGTTTAGTTTTAGAGCAGAGGTCTCCAAACTTGGCAACTTTAAGATTTGTGGACTTCAATTCAAGCTATGCTGGCTGGAGAATTCTGGGAATTGAAGTCCAGAAGTCTTAAAGTTGCCAAGTTTGGGGACTCCTGTTTTAGAGGGACAGTTATCTCTGGTAAGATGCCCTCACACACTTCAGATATGTACTGTGATTCATTTTGAGTCTTTGTCTTTTTAGGGCTTGAACTGTTCTTGGGTTATGAAACATACAACTGCTTTGTGAAGCTGTGCACCAAATACTTCCATTTCTTACAAGAAGAAATTTTTGTAAAAGACAGAACTAGTTCGTTAGATTAATTTTAAAATGTGTGAGTCAGTGTCATAATACGGAACACTGTACCCCCTTATGGCTCGCCTTCATGAGTTGGAGATTTGAAGTAGAGTTTTGCATTGGGCCTGTGTAGTGGTGGGATTCAAAATTTTTTACTACTGGTTCTGTGGGCGTGGCTTGGTGGGTGTAGCAGGGGAAGGATACTGTAAAATCTCCATTCCCTCTCCACTCCTGGGGGAAGGTTACTGCAAAATCCCATTCCCTCTCTACCCCACTCACCTGCTTTCCAGTTCCGTTCTTCTGTGCAGGGCAACAAAAGAAGACCCAACCGATCAGTTGGGACTCAGGAGGCAGAGAATAGATGGGGGCAGGACCACTTAGAGGTGGGAACTACTCAAAATTTCCGCTACCGGTTCTCCAGAACTGGTCAGAACCTGCTGAATACCATCTCTGGGTTTGGGTCTCCCTAAGTAGGAAGTTCTACCAGTAGATAGTATTTTTGTGGGTAGAGGTTGCACCCTTGAATACTCCAATATGGGACAGTCTCCCTATTAATTTCAATATTTAAATGATATCTTTGTGGAAGGTCATTTGTAAATTTTGAGACCAGGAATCATCAAGATGATAGATGTTTCGCTTCTCATCCAAGAATTACCCAAAGTCAAGCTCATAATTTAGGAGGAGACTTGGCCTGATGCTTATGGGCCATGAAGAACTGGATGAACATCTCAGACTGAAGCTCACCAAGCAAAATTGCTGTTGGTACAGAGACCTTCTGAATGCATAAAGGTCCCATCAATTGCTCTTGATGGTGCCGCTACTTCTGAAGGAGCAAGTAGCAATCTAGAGGGTCTCCAGCTTTGGCTGATTTATCAGGCGTGGTTCTTTGTGGACAAGGAGGAGTTGGAAGCAGTGACTTATTACTTTGTCATCTGATTACATTATTGCAATTGGCTTCACATGGGGCTATCTAGCCCTAAGTGAGCAAGGTCTCATTGCAGTTAAAAGTCTGTAGGGAGTCTCAGTCATACAGGTCATGGCTGACCAAAAGGTATTTGGGGGGGAGGCAACTGTTCTTGTTTTTTTCTTTTGAAGACGTTTCGCTTCTCATCCAAGAATTATTGGATGGTCTGATTGCAGTTCCTTCACTTTGGAATACTCTGTGATCCTGGAGGTCAGAATGATCAAAGCTATCCTTCTTGGTAGGACTTTCAGAATGTAAGGTCCTCTGTAGTGAACAGCAAAGCATTTGTGATCTTTTCATTTTCATTTTATCAGATGCATTGTGTTTTATATTTTCTATGCCATGGTTTTAAGCCCCCTAGAATCTAGTTAGTAAGTTGCGTGAAGTGATTTGTACATAGATAAATAATATTCACATGCCCAGATTTATGTAAAGCAGAGGTCTCCAAACTTGGCAACTTTAAGACTTGTGGACTTCAACTCCCAGAATTCCTCAGCCAGTTGAAGTCCACAAGTCTTAAAGTTGCCAAGTTTGGGGACCCCGATGTAAAGTGAATTCCAGGTAGACATGTCAATGTGCTGTTTGTGTTTGAATCATAGATGGATTAGTGTGATTCTTCTCATTCATTCAAACCAGAGGTGGTATTCAGCCAGCTCTGACTGGTTCTGGAGAACTGGTAGTGGAAATTTTGAGTAGTTCAGAGAACCGGTAAATACCATCTCTGGTTGGCCCCTCCCCCATCTATTCTCTGCCTCCTGAGTCCCAGCTGATCAACTGGGTCTTCTTTTGTTGCCATGCACAGGAGAATGGAGCTGGAAAGCAGGTTAGTGGGGTGGGGAGGGAATGGGATTTTGCAGTAACCTTCCCTTGCCACACCCACCAAGCCACACCCACAGAACTGGTAGTAAAATAATTTGAATACCACCACTGATTCAAACCCAATGGAATAGTAAAAATATATGCTTGGTATTACCATCTTTGACTGATATTTCAGGGAATAAATACAGGACTTAAAACCTTCCTTGCTCCTTATTAGATGCTTGGTGATACAGTATCATCTTTGAGAGCATCCATCACCTGGCTATCACATACATTCAATTCAATGTAGGTGGGCATCTCTATTCCATTGTGATATGTAGGAAGCTAGCACTCACCCCTCTCCTAGAAAATTATCCTAGGAAAAATATCCTAAGAAATATTAAAAAGGCAGAATATTTCCCCTAAAAGGAGTAGAAACTCAGAAGCAGAAACTCATCGCAGAAGTAGAAACTCACCCCCACCTTTGTTAATGGGTGGGCCATAAAGGCCTGGACCAGAATACTTTACATAACAAAGATTTCCAGGTAAAGCTATAGCAATTGCTCAAAAGCTCCTTTCAGTGCACCATCATCCAGTAAGGCTCAACCAAGCCTGGAACTCAGGACAGTCTATGGAGTTGCCCCTGCCTGGCGTCATGGGAGTCTGACAACCAATCAGAATACAAGCTCCAATTCAAATCCCAACAAAGGTTATAAAACCCAGGCACTCTCAGCACCTCAGCCCTTTTTTTATCTCTTCCTTTAGCTTGAAGCATGTGATGATCCTTCCTTTTTCACTTTGGAGCTTCAAGCCATGTGGTCCTCCCGTCCACCATTAAACCTTCCAAACAGCCTCCATGTTTCCAGTGTCTTTTTCCCCACTTGGAATTGAACCCAGAAGGATATTTCTTCCAACAGATGTAAGGAGCATGTAACACAACTGATAAGAGTCAGAATACATGTCTGACTTGCATTTCTCAATCTTCTGACTTCACAATTTCCTTTTTTTTTTTTAAAGAATCCCAGTCACGTGGATTGATGTGTTTCATTAATGCAATCATGGCCTGTGAAACAGTCAGAATAACAATGTTGGAAGGGACCTCAGAGGTCTTCTAGTCCAACCCTCTCCTCAAGCAGGAAACCCTATGCCATTTCAAATAAATGGTTGTCCAATGTCTTCTTAAAAACCTCCAGTGTTGGAACATCTGCAACATCTGTAGGCAAGTCTTCCACCGATAGTTCTCGCTATCAGGAAATTTCTCCTTAGTTCTAAGTTGCTTCAATCCTTGCTTAGTTTCCATCCATTGCTTCTTGTCCTGCCTTCGGATACTTTGGAAAATAATAAATCCACGAATCTTTTAAGTGCTTTTCTGTTGTTGTTGTTGTTGCTCTTGAGACAGTCTGATTGCTCTGAAATACAGTTCTTGCACACGTGCTGCCTTCTTGTTGGAGTGTGTGTCTCTTGCTGCAAGCAGGTATTTCTATTTGTAGGTAAGCAAACACCTTTGTATTAAGTTTCACATTCCAACTGCTCATTGCAATGAAAACTGAACTGAATCCAGCCTATATCTGTTTACTTGTGACATTATAACCAAGTAAGACTAAAAACTTTTGCCTGCTCTGTCTCTGCCCTTGCAGAATAGGGGCTCTTGAGTATTGCAAGTGGGGCCCTATTAGAGAGAATACAGTAAAGGTAGTGTAGGGTGGGAGTGGGGGTTTGGGATCATATGATCTTACTGCTGAGGGTGTGGGTGGGTGGAGAAGGAGGAGGTGGAGTATTCAGGATCAGAGAGGCAGTGGATCGAAGGCACCACCATTGTCGTTTGCTGCCCTACAATCCTACCAAAGGATCGCTCCAGACAGAGGACTGTTTGCAAGGCAGGGTGGCGAGAAGACAATCGGCCCATTCTTTCTTCAGCTGCCCTGAAGGCAAAACAAATATTTTGGTTGCCTCCTCCAATTCACTAGTCTACTTCAGCTGCTCCTCCGTCTCGGAAGCTGTCAACGAACAGAGAGGAGCTTCTCATTCCTCTGTTCCAGGCATGATCAGCGGAGCCTTCTGCAGGACAAATTTATCAAGTCTTTCCAAGTGAGTTTTGCTGACTTATATTGGAGGTGGTGGTGTTGGCGCTGCGGGGTGGGATACGGGCGTCTGGCTCCAAACCCTTCAAGCTGCGGGGGTTTCTTTTCTTTTTTAAAGCTGAAGTTGGCTTTGACGAGGCGGAATAGGTTGCAACATGTCAGCCACCCGTTGCGCGAATGCTACGGTTTTATCTGACGTCCCTCCTTGTGGATGCTTGGTTGCAAAATTCACCATAACTTGTATAGCTACCAAAGCATGTCACCGTAATAGAATAGACTGGATTCTCCCCCCCCCCCCCATTTTTCTCTTTTAAATTCCTTGGCTGCTTAGTGGATGCAGTGCAGTTCAGAAGTTGCTTTCATCAGCGTGAAATTTGGATGTTGCTTAATCTCTCGGTAAATAATGGAGCAAATTATAAACCAAACGCCAGAACTGTGTAATAATTGATGATATATATATTGATCAAAGAACTACGTTTTGTTGGCTTGAGTAACCCTGAAATATCTTCAGGGCACTAAGCTACACTCTGTTCTTTTTGAAGTGCTCTAAAATTATTTCTGCCTTTTGTAAAATGTTAAAAGAATTTTCAATTAGATTCTAGCTAAATCTACAATATGATTACAGCTGGGGATGAGTTAAAACTGCTTCTTGTTGCTTTTGTTGCCATTGTTGAATAAAATATAACTATAAAGCTGTGATATGCCTTAGACGTACAGAAATAATATAATCTGTATACAAAAGGATCCAAACAGATCTCTTTCAGATTTTTTTTAAAAAAACCTCTGGATTTTATGGCATGATTCATAATGTGAGAATGTGCAAGAAAACAAAATGTGCATAAGCCAAAGTTTTCCTCAAACAAAAGACTGTTTTAAGACTGCATTAAATAAATCTGGATAAATGAATCTGCAGCCTATATAATCCCCAATTAAATTAGTTGAGTGCAAGATAATGATCGTTACTTAACTGTCATTGTGATTGATAAAAATAAACTGATTTGACTTGGCTCCTGAATTATCTGATTTAGCTGGCACGTTTTCATAACTACCAAAACTTCACCTCGCCCTTCCCTCAATCAGGTAGCTCCCTTATCTGCTTATAGTAGAAGTTGGAGTATTCTGACTCAGGAGATTCAGATGACTGACTCATGGATGAGTTCATCCATAATGCTTAACTATAAACCTGGGTTAATAAAACGGTGCTCACATAACATGCTGTGTTTAAGTAAACCATAGCATGACTAAATGTGAACAGCTTGCCCTCAGAACAGCTTGCCCTCGGAAGTTGTGGGAGTGTTATCACTTGAGACTTTCAAGAAGAGATTAGACTGCCATTTGTCAGAAATGGTGTAGGGTCTCCTGCTTGGGCGGGGGGTTAGACTGGATGACCTACAAGGTCCCTTCCAACTCTGATTATCTGTTATCTATGAGGGCTTAGTTCACTTAACATATGAGAATGTGACTGAATTTTCCCCATCAACTGAATCATAAACTACCCAAACTCATTATAGACCATTGTAGTGTGTTGTGTACTCAGTCAATATTTCCAAACATCTGTTGCAGCTGAGAAGTAAACACAGATAAATTGGCACACAACCTATGATTATACGACCAGCAAAATTGGTTTACAGTCGGGGTGTCAAACTGGTGGCCCATGGGCCGGATGCATCACACCTGACCACGCCCACTCACGATTTAGCGAAGGGGGGAAGTCACAATACATCATGTGACGATGATGTGACGATGCATGTTTGACCCCCTGGTATGTAGGCTGCATCCATTTTCTTTCATTAGTTCACCCAGAATTATATGGATGAATTATACTGACTGTATAATTGGTTCACACAAGACACTGAACTGCTGCAACCCTACCCCTCCCAAAAAAACCCTCTTAAACAAGTTGAAATCTAATTCATTTAAGTGTGTTGTGCATATAGATCCAGGTAGGCTTCTAACTAGCCAGGTTTAATATATTGTGGGAACTCATCTGGAGAATCCAATGAATGCAGAATCATTCTTCTTCATGCAGAAGAGAGTAAGCAAAATAAGCAAAGCAATTGTTAGTCATCTCTTAGGAACAGTGTTCAGTGTACCAATGTCATGTTGCAAACTCTGCTCCTTTTGGTCTACTGCACTGCTCAGAGAAAAGGCACAGGGCTTGCATTGCAGTGGCATGATGCTTTTAAAAAAAGGGTGACTTATACCAAGCAAAGATTAATATTTGCTGTGCGGTTGTAGCAAGTTGCCAATTTTTACAGAGCTGGATTCATCAATGGTTGTGTCAACAATTCTGCTTTGTATTAAAATGAACGATAATGACAGGCTGATATGAACACTGAATTACATTATAAGTTCCCAATGGGAGAGCTTAAGAGCCCGTTCAGTGTAGTGGTTGAGGCACCAGGCTAGAAACCAAAAGTCCAGGCCCACCCTTAGCCACAAAGGCAGCTGGGTGACTTTGGGCTACTCACTTTCAGCCCTAGGAAGGAGGCAATAGCAAACAACTTCCGAAAAACCTTGCCAAGAAAACTTCAGGGACTAATCCAGGCAATCACCCGGAGTCAAAAACTGTCTCAAAGGCACATATACACATACAAGCACACTAGAGCTTAGTTGTGTGAATGGCTCTTTGGGAATTCCAAGGGGCTCTAAGGACAGCTCAAGAGTAATTCCTGCTTCAGGAAAAGATCTCCCACTTCCATTCTGATTGTAGAAATCTTTCCTTTACACCTACTATGACTTACTTGAAGAAGTTAAAGAAGTGTAGAACAGGGATATCTTCTTCAAATCCTGGATCTCTTAGCTGTGACCTCACCTTGCCTCCTGATAGGGCAGGCCATGAATGATGACTCCTCCTCTTCCTCTTCCTCCAAATTGAAATAAGAAGGGGTTGGATGCTTAGAGTATGAGTGGGGTTTTTTTTTGCAGCCCAAAGCCATTTTATTGCTATCTAAGGACAAGAAGAGATGTCAAGGGTAGGTGGGTAGGTTTTAGGTAGGAGTTAAGGGATACAATAGATGCCTTTAAGCCTTTGCAAGGTTAAAGCATTAAAGCACCTATTTTGTCTTTAAAGCTACTGAAAATTGATGTGAACTTTTACAAGGGGTTGATAGGTACTAAAGATTAGTTGTTGTACATTACTCAAAGTGTCTACTATTTCCATTGCTCTTCCTCCTTGGCTTATTCCAAAGCAGGCTGGTAATTTTAGCTTTGTCCACTCTGGAGCTGCTTGGAGACCACAGGATGTATATGCATACAACTTATATCCTAAGATTTGTCCAACTTCATTTAAATCTAATTGAACCAAAGAATCATATACCTGGAAGGGACCTTGGAGGACTTCTAGTCCCACGTCCTGCCCAAGATAGGAGCCCTTATAACATCTTGGACAAATGGTTGTCCAGTATTTTCTTGAAAACCTCCAGGAATGGAGCACCAACAACTCTGAGAGGCTAGCTGTTCCACTGATTAATCATTCTAACTATCAGGAAATTCTTCCTTGTTTTAGGGTCTTCTCCCTCTGATGAGCTTCCCCATTGCTTCTTGTCCTGCTTTCAGGTGCAGTGGAGAATAAATGGACTCTCTCTTCTCTATGACAGCCTTTCAAGTATTGGAAGACTGCTATCATATCTCCTTTGAGCCTTCTTTTCACTAGGCTAAACATGCCTAGTTTATCAATTTAGGTGGCTGTTACATAAACATTCAGTTGTGTGTGTGAATGGTGCCATTTTGCTTAAATGTGGACTGGCATTTAGTGATTGAGTTCTCCATTAATATTGCACCATGCAGATTAAAGTTGGCAATCGTACCTATGATGCAGGACTTATGAAATAATAAGTGACTTGAAGATACAGAGAATTTTATCCTTAAGAAGAGACCAGTCAGATAAAATGTAGTATAAATTAAAAGTTTAAGAAACAACCAAATAAGGATGGGGAAAGATGACAAAAGTGTATATAATGGAACTGTGTGGATAAAGAGAACAATATATCCTTTTACAGCCCTAAACGAAACCTCTGGATAACCAGCCAACTGGAATGGAGGGAGATTTAGAAAAAATAAAAAGGGCTTTTCTAAAAAGTAGAGATAAATATTTTGTAGTGTTTGTAACTGAACTCTTGTCCTGCTCTCAGGTGCTATGGAGAATAAATTGACTCTCTCTTCCCTATGACAGCCTTATACGTATTGGAAGACTGCTATCATGTACTTGGTACTAGAGTCATGACAACAACAAATATGATGGTTTTTAGAGTGGTCAGGGCCTTTTCCCCCTATTCAATTAATGTCCACACTTCGTTGTGTTGGCAGAAAACAACATAGGTCGACATTGATTGTCCCAATTGCTGGTCTTTGTCTTGCTCAGAGGTGTCTACAGGGTGTTGGAGTCAACAAAACCTAAGATGGAAACACAGCCTGTGATCAAAGCAACAACCTTCTTAGACTTGTGTCATGACACATGCAAACAAGAGCAAAGCTTTCATTGTATGGTTGTGCCATCTTGAATATGGTTCTACTTCTGTTGCCTTCTTCTACTCATTCACAGCTACTTGACTTTGACCCTGAAATTAAAAGGCAACAAAGACTAACAGATTTTAGATTCGATTTTTGTTGATATTTGTTGGATCCATATCCCTTTTATTCACAGCCACCTAGTGTTTTTCCCTTTTCTTTTCAGAGGCTAATATCAGGGCATATCAGCTTTTGGGAAGGAATCACTGCAAAGGATTGACAGTTTGGTCATCTTGGCCACTTGTTGGGGGCATCTGTCTGCCTGGAGACAAAATAAGAGAGACTTTTGATTTCTTTGAACAAGGTTGTTCTTAAATCCTTAGAGGTAAGATTTGCAGTGTGCATTGAAGAATCGTGGTGGCGCAGTGGTTAGAATTCAATATTGCAGGCTAATTCTGCTGACTGCTGACTGCCAGCAATTTGACAGTTCAAGTCTCACTGGCTCAAGGTTGACTCAGCCTTCCATCCTTCCAAGGTCGGTAAAAGGAGGACCCAGATTATTGGGGGACAATAGGCTGACTGTAAACCGCTTAGAGAGGCTGTAAAGCGCTGTGAAGCGGTATACAGTCTAAAGTGCTATTGCTATTATTGTTGATCAGCATTCACATCTATTAAAAAGAAAAATAATTTTTCACCTGGATGTCATACTAGAGGATTATTTATTTCACACCTAAAAAATTTGTGTGGATTTTTGCTCTAATTTTCTATCCCAATGAAAATATTTTTGTTGCTTTTCAAGTGTCTTATTTTCTCTATTGATTAGTGAACTTTCCATTTCATTTTGGGTGTCACCATCTCCCTTTTGAGGAACATCTGGAAAAATGGTTTTTCTTCTCCAAGGCAGTCTTTAGGTAGAATTGAAACACTGAAAGGTAAATCTACATTTCTGACAGTAACAAAATACTTGACTTCCTTTGGTTTTGCTGCAATCCAAGGTCTACAGCCCCCTCATTTAAATTCAGGGAAGAAATAGCGAGGAACGGATTGTATTAACAGGTTATAGTTTTCTTTTAAAAGAGATTTGGCAGGAGTAAAATGGAAATTCTGGGGGTGGCATAGTTGGCAAGTCTTTTTCTTAACCTCCCAGATGTTTTGGCAGCTAGCATTGGTCTTACCATGAGCTTCTAGATCCACAAAAGTTTGGTTTGTGAATAGTTCCAGGTTGGTTTAAGAGAGGAGTACTTATCTTGACAAACCAGTAGTTCATTTCAAATTTGGTACAACCATGGACTTTCCAGATGTCCAAATGGTGGTTACTCATTCCTTACAGATGGACTGTTTTTCTTATCTATATTCACTTATCTCACACTCCCAACTAGGTTAACCGTATTTTATATGTGTGTGGTTTCTGAGCACACTGGAAGTTCTTGGTGATTATTTTAAAATTTTCCCTAGCAGGGACTTCCCTCCCTCACTATCATCTTCCTTCCCAAATCCTCATTATCACACTCAAGTGGTCTCACAGAGTGTCAATTTCTTGCTAAGTAAATTCCCTTAGCAAAGCCAATGGTTTCTCAGTTGTTGAATAAGAGTTTTAACAAAGAGGCCTCAGAAGTTGTGAATGCTCCAACACTGGAAGTTTTAAAGAAGATGTTGGATAACCATTTGTCTGAAGTGGTGTAGGGTTTCTTGCTTAAGCTGGAGGTTGGACTAGAAGACCTCCAAGGTCCCTTCCAACTCTGTTATTCTACTCTGCTCTGCTCTGCTCTGCTCTGCTCTGCTCTGCTCTACTCTACTCTACTCTACTCTACTCTACTCTACTCTACTCTACTCTACTCTACTCTACTCTAAAGGCAGCTTGCAGTCAACTTTCCTCAACTCACCTTTTCCTTGCCTTGTTGTATCATTTCCCCCCACGGTGTTGAAAAAAAGACCCTCTCAGATCTTTGAGTAGAGGCAGTGTTGGGCTTCAGAGTTTAATGATGTAGAGTTGTCTTGCTGCCTTAGCAAACATGGCAGCCTGAAGAATTTTGGGAGTTGAAGTCCACAAATTTTAAAGTTGCCAAGTTTGGAGACCTCTGGCCTGGAGAACAGATTTCCTGATGGGTGGGTGGGTGGGTGGATGGCACCTTCAGAGGCAAAGTGGTCTGATACACATTCCATAGGCAAGGCAGAGACTGACTGACTCTTATCTTCATAATCAGATGTCTTGACATCTGATTGGCCTGTAGGTGAGCTTCTAATTGGTGCAGGTTGAGGAAGACTGGTCCCGGAGAGGTAGAATTTGCCACCAAGGACTAATTTTCCTGAAGCTCCAGACATAATACTGAAAAATTATCTTCACAGCATTTACCCTGTGTCATGAACTCTGCTGAAAGATGATTAGTCAGTTGGAAAGACTCCTTAAGAGCCATGTGCTATGGGTTGTAAGGGGCATATCCCTTGAGCATGGCAGTGGAGTTTCTTTGTAGAATGAAGTAGGAATACACTCATGTCCTTGGTTCTGGTCAAGCTGTGGATGAAACTTGCTATCTCTGAATTCTTGGCTTGGTTTTCTTACCCCATTGCAAGAAGCTGTCATATGTGTAATGGTACAAAGGTGTCTTAAGCTCATGGTTGCTGTATTCCAGCCTTCCCTAACTGCTACGTTTTTGATGTATTTGATTCTACTTCTTTTATTCCTCTCCAGCATGACTGGTGGCCTTACTGACGAGAATATTATGAGTAATTGCAAGTTGGGAAAGGCTACTGTACCACATGTCCAAAATATAAGGATTTTAAGTTAAAAAAAAAGAGAGGATCCAGCTTTATGTTCATCCATCGAGCAGTTACTCTGCAATTACCATGTCGTGCTTGCCATTCACAGCAATTTCAGTACTTTGCCAGCTGCAGTCCATTTGAGAGATATAGCATATATCAAAAAATGAAAAGAAGTGAAATAATGAAATAGAATGGGGTCATTTATATCTTTGGGGAAACAGGTTCTTAATACCGTGTTTCTCACAAAATAAGGCCGGGTCTTATTTTTTTTTTGACCCCTGAAAAAACGGCTAGGCCGTCTTTTGGGGGTGACTTAATTTCCTCCCCCACCTAGAGCGCCCCATGTGCACTCACCTCTCCATGAGGCTGCTTCTATTGAAGCGTTCCAAAGCCACTTTGGGGCAAGGCGTGGCTGCCCGCATCCCCTTGCCATGAGGCAGTTTCTTTCAGGCGATGGAAGCTCCCCAAGGGCAGTCACCAAATGCTTCGATCAGCTGGTAGAAGCGGCCTCATGGCGAGGGGAATGTGCGTGGGTGCTTGCCCGGAGGCCGCTTCTACCGGCTGATCGAAGCGGCTAGTGAAGGCTCGTCTGCCTTCGGGGAGCTTCTATCGGCTGATGTTATATCGGTAGTAGATTGGGTTATTCTAGCCTAGGCTACCTGCAGGGCACTCCTAAAGGCAAGTTTTCTCCCCTCTCGCCCTTCCCCCAATTTCTCTTCACCTCGTGTAGTTCTAATGAATGATGTGAGAAATGGGGAAACGCATGGTTTAAATAGGCCTATTTAAATTTTTTTTGGGGGGGGCGCTTAATTTCACCTCATGCCTAGAAATCATGCTGGGCCTTTCTATTGGTGGAGGCCATATTGTTGGAGAAACAGGGTATTTACTAAAGAGCCAGAAGGAATGTACACACTTCTTGGGTATGCTACATTGCTCAGCTGAGTCAAGTCAGGGAAATCATAGACGCTTCCTGGTAGAAGACATAGAACAGGGGTGTCAAACTTGCGTCATCACATCATCGACATGTGACATATTGCAGTTTCCCCCCTTCGCTAAACTGGGGTGGGTGTGCCAGTGTATGATGCATCTGGCCCGTAGGCCGCGAGTTTGACACCCCTGACATAGAAGGAGCTTTTCAAGGAGTTTGAGTGCTTAAATATAGATAGTCCTTGATGTACGACCAGTCACTTAGTGACAGTTTGAAGTAAAGATGGACCTCCCAGGGGTAATTCGGACCTGGTTCTGATGTTCCAGTGGCCACAACACACTTTGTGGGTCATGTGACTGCATTTTGGGTGCTTGGCAACCAGCTTGCATTTATAGCCATTTGTTGTGTCATGTGAATTTTATGATCTTTTTTTCCAAAAATTGGCATTTATTTCTTTTAGACAAAATCAGCTCATAGTGAATAATTGGCTTGAATAATGACTATGATGGTCAAATGAGAAGTTTTGGGGGTTGTAAAGCCAGCAATATTCTTATATATTTTGTTCGTATGATTTATCAAGCAGAGAAATAAAGTATTTTTTCTAACCCATGGAATGCCTAGAATTTCTCTCATTTCTGAAATCTCAGCAGCCTACACCATAACGGTTATCTAATTTCCACTACATTATGTTTTTTAAAAATCCACATTCTAAATAATGTTTCCTACTTTAGGTGGATAAGGAAAATGTCCATAAATGGGCTCATTTTATAATTGGATTTTCAAAATTATTCAATGGAAACTTTTTTTAAAAGAAAAGAATATACGCGGGCACATACTGTATGTGCATTGGGTAAAACAACTACTGAGAAATCTGTAGTTGGTAGATTTTTTTAATGTTATGTAAGTTCACTTAACCTCTGGCACTTGGAAGTGGATCTGAAGTTGAATTATGGTCACATTAACAAAATGTCTACCATTTTAACTGTTTTACTCCCTTTTAACTTCCATTATTTGTAGGACAGTGAATTTTGAGGGAGCTATTTAGATGCTCAAGGCCCACATTCTACTCAGTACAGAAATCCAAATTAAAGATGGCTGCTCAGCTGTTCAATCGCTCTTGCACCTAGAAAAGTTTTCCTAGCTTTCTATTGGAAAACTGCCTTCTTCGACCTAAATGTTAATTTTGATGCAGCAAATAAACACAAGCAAAGGCAACCATTCATTCCCTAATTTTTTTATTGCCTTCCTAGTCATTTTTATTTAACTTAAAACCTGGCTGTATTATATTTATTTTATTGCTGACGCGGAGCATCTGTTAACAAAGGAAACTTCTAGCACCAGCCACAAAACTTGTCCTAATAAGGATAAATGAAAAATACCCAGCTTTCAGCGGTGAGGTCAAAGATATGAGGCAGTGGATAATAATTCCACCCTCTCCTTCGCCACTGAAAATATTATGGTGTGGTTTGGCTTAGACAGCAATGGTCTGACTAGCTGGTCAGGGACAGACTGTTCTGTTGAAAACCCTTCCAGAGTAGACAGTCTTATTACCCTTCCTGCTCCTTTCTGTTTTCTTTTTGCAATTGCTAATTAAGCTACACACTAGATGTGTCAATTACAAAACTAAAGAACGCTAATAAGGGGGATTGCCAAGGAGGTTTTGTGGCACAGTAAGAATGAACCAATTATAGTTTTGTACACTCATTTAGTGCTGTGATGGATGGGTTAAGGCAAGTCCCTTGTGAGATTGTGTGTGTGTGTGTGTTATCTGATCCCCTTGTTAATACAAAGCGAGTTTTTACAGAGAGGAGATGTGCCACGTGCCCAATCTCTCATACCCTAGCAGGATCTAAAAATTCCAGTTTGTCTTTCAATCTACAGCTCAGATCCTCCTGTTTCCCTCCTCCCATTTCCATGCCCATTGCCCAGCCTCCCAACTTAGAGAGGGAATGTGTGTAACTCTCTCTCTGTGTGTGTGTGTGTGTGTGTGTGTTCGTTCAGCTTTTTTGGCTTCTGTGTTACGGAGCAAGGAGGCCAAAAGCAGCAACTGCAGCCCTGATGGCTATTGTGCGGGAGCAGGTTGGAAAGAGCTGGAGGCTGCTCTGGTTATCTAGATCAGAGTTTCTCAACCTTAACCATTTTAAGCTGTGTGGACTTCAACTCCCAGAATTCCTGTAGAAGATGACTAGAGCCCAAGAAGATGAGCCCAAGGGAGGGATCAAACATGTCATCAGTCATGAGTACCTGCGTGTCCATCAGACCTGCCACAGCTTGATCTTCTTAGGAAAGCAAGACTCTCGATTCCATTTGTAGCGAAAAGAATACTTTTACTAAAAGCCAAATGGTTATAGTAGATCAAAGCCAGAACTGAGGTTTTTACAAATGAAAGCTTCCCAGTTAATTGTCCCTTTCTCATTCTACCTCCATTATCTGCTGATTGTCTAGTTACATTTGAAGAAGTTGCTTTGGTAACTGTCCCTGCAAAGGAGGGCTGGATCGTGAGCCGCGATAGTGAGCCGATGTCCCGGGATGGCACTTAGTTTTGTTATCTCCCTTCCTCTCTCTCTCTCCTCCCGTAGTTTGCATCTAGCGAAGGATGACAGTTCTGACAGCACCCACAAGAGATCCAAATTCAGTCCACCTTGTATGCCTTATCTCCCACTCATTTCCCCTGACAGTTAGTAGTTCAGATTCTTGTAGAGAGCTTAAGCTGGCAATAAATCTTTATACTTATTTGAACTGCCAGAATCTCCTGATTTCCCTGGTGCTTGACAATTCCCCGCCAGTCATGTACTTGACCCTGTGGTTCCATGTTTTTGCCCCACCCCCTCTCCTCCCGGTGTGCCTCTGCTTTTTTATCCAAGCAACTTCTTCCATTTTATTGCAATCTTAAGATTATTCAGCGATGCAAATAAAAACAAAGTGCATCCTGCATTTTCAGAGACCAGCAGGAATAGGTTGAGGCCTGTTTCCCTTTTCATTAGATCAGCCATCTTCCATTGAAAGGTTATGGCTCAGGTGGCTTCCCTTTTCTTTTGTGGATGGTGGTTGACCAAGTTTCTTCTGGTCAACCTATTTTCACCATTTCCCTCATTGCTCTCTCCTGGAGTAGAGTTGGAAAGGGAGGGAGAGTTTCCAGGCAGGAGTTATGGCGGAAAGGAAACAAAATGCAAAACATTAAAAGAAAAAAAGAGAGATGGAAACGAACCTCAACATGTTGCGCTTATTTCTGATGTTTTGAAAGTGCCCATTCAGTAGTACAGGAAGAGGGAGGATGTTCAATCATTGAATGAGCTGTAAACTGACCAGTGTTTTGAGTGGTTAGTGGAACAAAACAGATGGTGAAGAATCTTCTTTCCATCGGGGAGCTTTTCATAAAATAATTGTGCCATTTTGCCCCATTACTTGTAACAGTTTATTCTAACTACCCAGAGACCTTTCGTGGAGTCATTGAATTTATTTGTTTATTAGTAATCAAATGTATATAGCTGCTCATTTCTTCAAAGGAGATTCTGGGCTGTGCACAACAGTAAATAAAACAATTCCAATATAAGATAATTTTTTTTAAAAAAAGCCCACAGCAATAATAAATAATATAACAACAAAAATATTAACCATGGGCAAAGGGGGGATAAAAATGACCCCATTTGGAAATGACCCTGTAAAGGAAATGGAACTATTGAGACAAATCTTTGATTTCACGGAAAACCCAAGTCTCCGATGCCATGAAGGGCTTTAAAAGCTTTAAAACCCCTTGAATTGGACCAGAATCAAACTGGCAGCTAAGGCAACTCTTGGGGCAGAGGTGTAATGTGTACTGCCCTAGGAATGTACATAACTGCCCAAAATGCTGCAGGAAGAGCCCTGGTGGCATGGTGGTTAGAATGCAGTATTGCAGGCTGACTCTGCCGTTCGATCCTGGCTCCAGGTTGACTCAGTCTTGTATCCTTCCAACATGGGTAAAATGAGATTGGGCTCAGCAGATGTAGAGGACAATCTGCTGACTCTGCAAATGGCTCAGAGAGTGCTGTAAAGTGATATATAAGTCTAGGTGCTATTGTTATTCTGTACCAGCTGAAGCTTCCAATACACTGCAAGAGCAACCTCATATAGAGCTTCTTGAGGAGGGACAAACCAAGGCCTCTTTAAAAGATAAAAAACAACCCCCTTACTGACAGAAAAATGAGCCACTGCCAGAACCCATTCACATGACACTCCCTTCCGCCCCCACCCCGCCACTGCTTTAATAGGCCAGGATTTCTAAAGCTTTTGGATAAACTGGACAAACTAAAAAAACATCTTGTCATGCCCCTGTTGGAATCTGACTGGAAGGAGGAAGCCGAACAGCTGACAGGGAGTGGGAGAGGGAGTGTGGCTCCGTTGGCTGTGGAAGAAACTGGGGAAGGGCAAAGTCCGGCTGGGCAGAGCAGGGGAGAGGTTTAGCAAGGGAGATGGAATTCCAAGGAAGGCCCACCCCTTCTTCATCCTAAGGCATACAGGGAGGAATGGAGAAGAGAGCAATGTGGGTTGCGTGGCTTACAGGGGAGGAAAGGGCCCTGATTCCCTTCATTAGCTGCAGCTGGGAATACAGTGTATAAAAAAGGAAGCTGCATGCAGCAAGCTGTTGGGAGAAAATGTGAATTTATCTTGTACCGTCATGGCTTATCTGTGTTCCTGGCATCTTCCCAATTGTGTGAGTTTTTGCTGTGCTTTCAAGTCTGAAATTCCTTCTCCTGCCCTGTCAAGCTAATTATTTCAGTTTGGTTTATTTGGATTTTAAGTTACACTTTGTGTGTACCTTATTTTGGACTGAATTTTCCACGGTTAAGGGCTGTTCCTGGGAGAGTTTTTCTGCAGCCGAAGGTAACTTGGACATTGGGGGCAAAGTTGGAGATAATAAAGAGACTCTTATTGCGTATTTGATTGCGTTGCCTTTGTGCCATGCCCCAGGTCATCACACATCTTGGAAGAAAATGTTGATAAACAATTTCTATTAATGCTGCTGGGAAGGTTGCATGGCTGTAGTAGCCACGTTCGACTTGAGATCATCTTTACTTTTATTTTATATCTACTCTAGAATTTTTTTTCCCCAGTGGGAATTCATTCTGTTTTTTTAATTTTTCTGTCTAACCTTTAGGTTTGTGATCTCCAAACTTTACAGCTTGGTGGCCTGGTGGGGGGAGGGGGGGAAGGGGAAACCAGCTCCCACAAATGCAAAGCACCCTGCCCAGTGCTACTACTGCTCTGTACTCTGACAAGCCTGCTCGCTCGCTTCCCATCTGCTGCAGCCTAAGGTACAGAGGCACTGGCAGAAGGAGCCAAAATATTCCCTGCCTGCCACTGCCTCCATCCCATTTCCCCCACCCCCCGCTGCAGCCAAACTGCTAGTTTGGCATTTGGAGCGGAGCCAACTTACCATCACCCGCTCGCTCACCCTGATATTCACACAGCACCCGCAGCGAGTTATCCCCACAGCAACTTTTACAGTATTGAGATGTCCTGCAAAGAAATAGCGGCACCAAGTTGCAGAGGAGACTTGGTGATGGCGAGAAGGCTGCCCCCAGCTGGCCATGCCAAGTTAGCGGCGTTGAGTCATCCCATTCCATCGTGAACAATAGGTTCGTTTAACGATTGCCACAAAAATGGCCATAGGTTCATGGTTTACATGATGACCCACTTTACAAGCATGACAACTTATAACTCTAATGGGCAGGCTCCATTACAGTTGTAAGTCGAGGACTACCTATATACTTTGTTCATCCACTTCCAAGAACTTAAGATGTGCATTGGAGTCCCTGTCAATCCTTGATATGTGTTTGCTTCTTTTTAGCCAAATTTGCCTATCAGTTCCCACCCTCCCTCACAAAAATATATTAATTACATTGTATCTTCAGCCCTGGAAGTATAATTACAACATAACTTCCTAGCAATAGAAATGTTAAATACCTTGGCGGGCGATCTGCATTTGCAGGAAACTTACCTAAGGCCCAATACAGGTATTTCAAGAGATTATTTTGATGACAGATCTGGCTTTGCTTCTGCTCCCCATCTGTATCTATCAAGATTTTGTTACTTCTCCTTATGAACGCTGATGTGGGCAAGTTTATATCTGCCAATCTTGGCAGATTCAGTCAGAAGGAGAAATGTATTACTGGTTGTGTTTTTAAAAAAATGTCATCGGTGTACATACCTTTTCATCCAGGTAAGGAAAAATAGACTCACACAGTCAGAAATAACAGATTCCCCACTGTGAAGCATCTTGCAATTTAAAGTAGAGGAAAACTGCAGAATCAGAGAAGAAAGTAGAGACCAATATAGAGACTTATCCAGAGGTGGTATTCAGCAGGTTCTGACCAGTTCTGGACAACCGGTAGGAGAAATTTTGAGTAGCTCGGAGATACGGCAAATACCACCTCTAACTGGAGATTTTACAGTATCCTTCCCCTGCCACACCCACCAGGCCACACCCACAGAATCGGTAGTAAAAAAATTTGAACCCCTCCACTGCCTGTTGCTACATAATAATTTTTTTTTTTAATCTGCATTTCTACATAGCTGTAAAGAATTCACAGCGTTGAATTCCTAGTAATCACTGATTCACAGTTATTTGGATAAAATAGATTAAAACCAGCTTGTTTGTTTTTTTCCAATGGTAGCTTCAAGTAGAATCCCTTCCTGCCAGTGAAAGGTGCTTTGAGGTAAGGCTTTGACTGTGCAAATTGCTCTGCCGTAAATAAATCAGGAAAGGAAGGAAGGTGCTAAATTATACCTTATGATTGGTGGTGCTGGGAACGATCCAGCTAGAGAATTCAGAGGAGCCATTCTTCTCCCTGAGCTATAATCAAAAGACAGACAAGTTGATGTTTTTCAGATGTTCCTGGACTTCAGCTCCTGTCAGCTTGGATCAACTTGGTCAGTTGCAAAACATTTTAATATAAAATAGCCAGAGTGTGCTAGATTGCATATGCTTTCTTTTTTTTCCTTCCCTCCCCTCCCTTCACCCACTCCTCCTGCCCTTCCCTCTCCTTTCTTCCCTTCCCTTCCCCTGCCCTCCCCTGCCCTTCACTCCACTCCACTCCCTTCCCTTCTCTCCAATGTTGCGTTTTCTACAAGACATATTATCATTATTTTCTTTCCTAAAAATGCAGAATTTAGTTTCATGCCTTTTATGTTCACAAGGTCTTGTTCCAGATTAACTTGTTTTCACATTAATCTGAAGGATTTCTTATCAATTTTATTCCGGTCTCCTTTTACTATTTAATAAGCAGATGAGGACAGCTGGTTTTAGAGCAACCAGCTAAATTCAAATGATTATTTTTGAATTATAGTTCTAAGCCTAGGGTATATTGTTTTAGGGCATTGGTTTTAGAAGAGTTTACATTTGATGGTTGCCTTTGAAAAGGTTTCTCCAGCTTTTCCATGCAAAGAAAGGAGATATCCTGAATGAAATTTGAAGAGAATATTCTATGTTGTATATCCTGAAGAAATTTGAAGAGAAAAGTGGAAAAGATGGTGACAAATTGGAGCACGTTCAATGCCCCAGCTGTCGTAGAGCAGAAGTGTCAAAGTCTATTTCATTGAGGGCCGCATCAGGATTGTGTTTGACCTTGTGGGGGGCTGGGGGGGGCGTGACCCAGGGTAGGGGTGGCCAGCTCGATGTCACTTGTGTCGGGTGCCTATGGCAGCCCAAGCGTTCTGCCAGCAAAAATAGGCTCCCGAGCTCTGTTTTGGGCTGCGATGGCCTCCTACAACCCTCTGCCAGTGAAAACGGAGCCCGGGAGGACCACAGGCAGCCCTCCTGAGCTCCGTTTTCACTGGCAGAGGCACTACGGGCTGGTCCTTCACTATTTCCAGGGCAGCCAGATCTAAGCACCTCGCAGGCTGGATCTGGCTCACGGGCCTTAAGTTTGACACCTCTGTTGTAGAGCATCTAGAAACCTGTGAGGATCCTAGGATCTGGATATGTTTAGCAAACAGAAAAGATAACTGAGAGGAAGTATAACTGCAAATAAATTGTCACACACCACAGCAAATGGACTAATTCTCTCTTGGGGTGACATGTTAGTATTCCAATATCTAAGGAGCTGCCACAAAGAAGAGGGGGTTAACTTATTCTCCAAAGTATTTGAAGGCAGGACAAGAAGCAATGGATGGAAACCAATCAAAGAGAGAAACAACCTAGATCTAAAGAGAAATTTCCAGACAGTTAGAACAATTAAACAGTGGAATGACTTGCCTCCAAAAGTTGTGGATGCTCCAAACCTGGAGGTTTTTAAGACGACATTCAGACAACCAGTTGTCTGAAACAGTATAGTTTCCTTCTTGAGCAGGGAGTTGGATTAGAAGACCTCCAAGCTCCCATCCAACTCTATTTTGTTGTTTTTCTTAACTGAACATTTCCTGGAAAGGTTTAGCATTAGATCCAATCAACTGTAGTATTAATCATAGGCTATATCCTTGAACTCTGTCCTTGAATTAGTTTGATTTTTTCAAGTAGATTAGAATTAGGGTTTGGATGACATCAAAAGATGCTCCCGGTGACATCACAAATATTGCCTTATGACGTCAAAAGAATCTGGCTCAGTCCTTGAATTTCAGGCTCCTTCATGCTGCCTTTTAGAAATCTGCAATGCTGCCAAATTCAAATAACCCAAATAAGGATCAATATATGAAGCTTAGCTGTTCTTTGAATAGGAGAACAGAAAAAAGCAGAATAATATTGAAGAAGCAAGGTGTGCATGTGTGTGTATGTGCGCGTGCATGTATCCATGCATACAATAGAAGTTCTCAGATGTCTTTAGGAATTGCTCAAGAGTAATATGAAGAAGTAGGCAAACATCTAGAAAGAGTGCAGAGAAGAGCAACACAGATGATTAAGGGACTGGAGGCTAAAATGTGAAGAACGGTTGCAGGAACTGAGTATGTCTAATCTAATGAAAAGAAGGTCCAGGGGAGACATGACAGCTGTCTTCCAATATCTCAGGGGCTGCCACAAAGAAGAGGGAGTCATGCTATTCTCCAAAGCACCTGAAGGCAGGAGAAGAAGCAATGGGTGGAAACTAATCAAGGAGAGAAGCAACTTAGAACTAAGGAGAAATTTCTTGACAATTAGAGCAATTAATCAGTGGAACAACTTGCCTCCAGGGGTTGTGAATGCTCCAACACTGGAATTTTTTTAAAAAAATTTGGATAACTCTTTGTCTGAAGTGGTGTAGGGTTTCCTTTCTAGGCCGGAGGTTGGACTAGAAGACCTCCAAGGTCCCTTCCAACTCTGTTATTCTAAATGCTATTGTAAATGAGAACCTATCCATTATAAATGAATTCCCCTCTGATTTTTTGAGGGGATATTCTCCTCCTGCATTATATACTGTAATAGGCCTGATTAGTAGCAAAATATGAAATGAGTGGCAACCTGGAACATAAATTTTAATCTTCTATCATGCAAAAAAGATCTTCTCTGATATCACGAGTCAGTGATTTGGCTGACAGATATACAAAATGAAGGGCAACATTTTGAAGTCTTAAAATGTTAGTTTCCATAGAGCCAGTGGAGTATAATGATGAAGGTGCTGGCCTAGAAACCAGGAGAAGGTGAGTTCTAGTCCCGCCTTAGGCATGAAAGCCAGCTGGTTGACTTGGGCCAGTCCATCTCTCTTTGTCCAACTCATCTTCCAGAGTTTTTGTTTTTGTTGTTGTTGTGGGGAAAATAGGAGAAAGAAGGAGTATTGGGTATATTTGCCACTTTGACTTATATATAAAAAAGTGAAATAAAAGGATCCTCCTCCTGTTCCTCCTGTTCCTCCTCCTTACCATGCAGTAGATAAATGACTAAGGAAGAAAACAACAATGCCAACTTAAGCTGCCTTTAGCATTTTGTGCTTATAGAGGGCATATCTCTAGAACAAGGATCTCCAACCTTGACCATTTTAAGACTTGTGGACTTCAACTCCCAAAGCTGGCTAAGGAACTCTGGGAGTTGAAGTCCACAAGTTTTAAAGTGGCCAAGGTTGAAGACCTCTGCTCTAGAACATCATTTGCATGATAGTTTTTTGAGTATGTGTGTGTCTCTGTGTATCTATATATTTATCTCTATATCTCCATATATGACTCAATTGTTCTCCTGCAAAAATTTAGATTGCTGTGGCTGCTGCTGATAGAGATAGACCATGTGTGGAACAGGATATGGTCCTGTGGCCCTATTTCTTCCACATGACTTTCCAAGTGGGCAACAGTTGTTTCCAAACACAGTTCAAAGTGAAATAGATTGCTTTGTTATTTCTCCCCCTGTTTTTCTTTCAGTGGCTGCACAAGTTGGCTTTTAAGATAAATCAAAAGCCTTGCTTTTAAAAAAAGGCACCTTTAATGCACCTTGGAAAAATGACACGATTTAAAGAATCTTCAGAATTTGAATCAGCAGCTAAGAATCTCACAAATAAATCCAGATTGTTTCTGGCAGCCTTTCCCAAACTTGGCCCTCCCAGTTGTATTGGGAGTGCTCCCAGGAATTTTTAGCTCCTGGGTTAAGCCTTGGAATTTGGGAGTTGTTGTCCAAATGAATGTGGAGAACACCATAGTTGGGTTATGGACAGGGGTGGGATTCAGATTTTTCAACAACTGGTTCTGTGGGTGTGGCTTAGGTGGTGGGCGTGGCTTGGTGGTCATGTGACTGGGTGGACATGGCTTGGTGGTCATGTTATTGACTGGGTATGGCCAATTCAATATCACTCACATCGAGGCACGCATCTCCTTGCCTGGCCTCTCATGACTATGGGGATGCTGCAACAGTTGTAAGTGTGAAAAATCGTCATAAGTCACTTTTTTCAGTGCCATTATAACTTTCAATGGTCACTCCACACAAGCAAAGTACCAGCAAAGGAGGGGAAAAAAAACTCCAGAGAAGTTCCTGAGACAGGAAGTCTAGTCCTGTCAAGAATGTAATAAGGGTTAATGGAGAGACAGTTTCTGTAAGCAACCCCAGAATGTTTCCTTCCTGCCTTCCTTACAGGATTAGGCCAGTCATTTCTTCTAACAACCGATTCTCGAACTGCTTAGAATGTTAACAACCGGTTCTAGAGACTAGGTGCGAACTGGTGGAATCCCACGCCTGGTTACGGAGTATCTGGTTATGAAGTGTGGCTTTCACCGATCTAGAAGAAGTGGCCAAGGGAATTACAGCTACAGACCTGCCAAAATGTTGTGGGAGGAAGCAGAACAATTACTTTACAGATAGTGCTTGACTTATCACCATTCATTTGCTGATTGTTCAAAATTATGGCACTGGAAAAAGCAACTTATATCTGGTTCTCACCCTTTTGACTATTGTAGCATCTCCATGGTCATATGCTCAAAATTTGACTGCTTGGTAACTGGAATATATTTATGATGCTTGCAGTGTTCCAGGTCAAATGATAGCCATTTGTGACTTTCCCGGCTGGCTTCCAACAAGCAAAGTATACGAGGGAAACCAGATCTGCTTAACAGCCGCCCAATTACTTAGTAACTTCTCAGTGATGGGATTCTATTTTTTTTACTACCGGTTCTGTGAGTGTGGCTTGGTGGGCATGGCTTGGTGGTCATGACGTGGCTGGGTGGGTATGGCAGGGGAAGGAATCCACATTCTCTCCCTACCCCACTAACCTGCTTTCCAGCTCCGTTCTCCTACGCAGGTCAACAAAAGATCAGCTGGGACTCGGGAGGCAGAGAATAGATGGGGGCGGGACCAGTCAAAGGTGGTATTCCAAATTATTCAAAATTTGTGCTATTGGTTCTCCGAACTGCTTAAAATTTCTGCTACTGATTCTCCAGAACTGGTCAGAACCTGCTGAATACCATCTCTGTAACTGCCGTTATTCACTTAACAATAATGCCCCCCAAGAAAAGATTATAAAATTGGACATGACTCATTTAACAACCAACTTGCTTAGCAATGGAAATTCTGGTCCCAATTATAATCATAAGTCGAGGATTACCTCTAATCCCCTCTGCAGAGTAGCCATTGAGTAAAACTGGTTGCTGAGATTTTTTATTTTTATTTTTGGAGGGTAAATCCCTGAGTTAAACATTTGCCTGTTTCATCACTATTGGGCAACAGTCATTGTTCGACGGCTTTTGAAATGTTGACTTCGGGATCTAACTTTCCGACTTGCATTTCAAGGTATAAGGCACGCTTCTTGAGAATGAGTTTGGTGAAAATGTCGAGCTACGTGCGCTTTCATATCCACAGCGGTATTACGAGACTGATCCCTGCCTTTTGTTTTTTTGCAGAAAGGGAGACGGAAGCCAAGGGCCAGTGGCTTGACTTGAGAATTGTTTTCTTTCTGGGGCTGTGGAGCAAGTTCAGGCAGACTTATTTGTAAATGCTAGAAAAGTACACAGCAAGATAATACTGCAGATAAGGCCACAGATGTTCTTTGGGATCTGGGTTATGAAATCCTTTGGTAAGGAGCTTCCTCTCCTGTTCCTGATAAAAGGAAAAGTCAAACTTAAAAGCTTGTGTGAAAGTGAGATGTGGGAGTGGAGAAATTTTGTGGAGAAAGGTCCTCTTGAATGCCCAGATCCTTGTACAGAAAAAGAGCTTCAAATAATTAGAACCGCAGGAAAAACAATTGCTACCAACCCGCCTTCCATTGAGGGCCTATGTACTGCACAAGTCAAAAAGAGGGCTGTGAAAATATCTACAGACCCCCTCACATCCTGGACATAAACTGTTTCAACTCCCCCCCCCCCCCAAACGAGGCTATAGGGCACTGTATACCAAAACAACTAGACACACAAGAACAGTTTTTCCCCCAATGCTATCAATCTGCTAAACAAGTAAGTCCCGCAACACTGTCAAACTACTTAGTAAGACTGTATTATTATTATTATTCTCATCCTTCCTATTATCTATCTCTTCCCACTTATGACTATAACAGTGTTGCTTGTATCTTTACAATTTCTATTGTTTTATTTGTTCCCTAGTATGATTTGATTGCTTATTAGTAACCTATGACTATCACTAAGTGTTGTCCTATGATTCTTGATGAATGTATTTTATTTTTTTCTTTATGTATTTATTTTTATTTATTTATTTTTATTTGTCAATTGCTTACAAGATAATAGATATAAGTAAAAAACATAGTTATGAATACATGGATACCTATAAGAAAAATAAAAAAATATATAAAAGAAACAATAGGACAGGGATGGTAGGCACGTTGGTGCGCTTATGCACGCCCCCTGCACGACCTCTTAGGAAAGGGGTGAGGTCAGTAGTAGACAGTCTAAGGTTAAAGTTTTTGGGGTTTGCGGAAGAAACCACAGAGTCAGGTAGAGTATTCCAGATATTGACTACTCTGTTGCTGAAGTGATATTTCCTGCAAACAAGTTTGGTGCGATTAACCTTGAGTTTGTATCTATTGTTTGCTCTTGTGTTGTTATGGTTGAAGCTGAAGTATTCATTGACAGGTAGGACATTGCAATGTATGATTTTATATACTATACTTAGATCGGACCAAAGGCGGCGTAGTTCTAGGTTTTCTAGTTCTAGAATTTCAAGTCTGGTGGCATAAAGTATTCTGCAATGAATAGAGGAGTGGAGAACTCTTCTTGTGAAATATTTCTGGACTTTCTCAATTGTGTTAATATCAGATACGGTACACTGAGAGCATTTGCACCAAAGACAAATTCCTTGTGTGTCCAATCACCCTTGGCGAATAAAGAATTCTATTCTATTCTATTCTATTCTATTCTATTCTATTCTATTCTATTCTATTCTATTCTATTCTATTCTACTCTATTCTACTCTACTCTACTCTACTCTACTCTATTGCATCCCATCCTATTCTAATTCTATTCTAATTCTATTCGATATGCCTGTGTGTTACCTGTGTGTAGTTGCAATAAATGTTAAAGAGCCCCAAAGCCTGTTTTAAGCTTCATTCCCCACTCCCACTTTGAAGAAAGAATCCCTCACATGCCTGCCAACCAGCCAGCCATAAGTACAGGGACACTGATGAGACAGGAATGTGGACATCTGATTCCTGTTAGCTCTGTTCCCCACACGTTGCTGCGCTGTGCATATTTTTGAAACTGGCCCTCACTTCCCCATTCTTCCCCCCCTCCCCACTCTTCAGCACAGTTTACTTCCATCAATGTGAAATTTCACAGCCTGCTCTTATTCTGTAGCCGTTGCTTTATACAGTTAGTAATAAAAGTTACCCTCCTTGTCCATAAAGGAGGAGAAGAAAGTACTTGGGAGAAGTTGATTGTCTGGGATGTAACTGTGGAATGTTTTCAGTCTTATTCAGAAAGATCTGGGGAACTTTATTTGAAAGTATAAGGCCGCAGGGATGTCTCTCCTATCAGAATTGATTATCAATAAATAATAAATAGAACCAGAGTGTATTTTTCCATTCTGATTAGGTTCAAACATTTTTGTCTTTTTGTCTAAATTTTCTAGTTGATTTGAGGTGACTTGAAAAAGTAAAAGATGTTATTTGGGGTTGAATGGTGGAGTCCTTGGTATATTGTGAGTTTGGTGTTTTCTGGCAGACATATATTTACCTGACTAGATAATATCATCAGTGCTAGTGAGGCTACCAAACCAGAGCTAGTGATTTGGAAAAGATAAGCAGGATTCGATCTAGTTATCAGTTAGAAGTGGGGCCACCAGCAAATGCACAGTTGCAGGCTAACCTATAGAGAAAGTCAAAGTTCTTTATAGATTGCCAAGAAAACTACATGGCTAATCAACCTTGACTGGAAAAGAAAACGTTGCCCTGAATACTTGGAATTGCTAGCATTCTTCAAACAGTGATGGACAATGGAAGATTTATGACACCTGGTTTGTAATATTTTATTATTGTCAGAGTATTGTACATGAATATAATTTAAGGAGGCCGCTTTCAAAATAACCAATAGTACAGTTAATAAGCTGAAAGGCTGACAGCCATTTGAAGTATGTGTGATTTGCAATCTCAAGTAACTCTGAAAATGAGTGTATTAATATTTCCTTTACCCGACCTGATCATAAAGAAACTGGGGATTGGGGAAAAAGCAGCAGGAGTGATTTTAAAAGAAACAGAGATGATTTTCTGAGTTAGAAAGTCCCTGTTAATTTTACCATCTCTGTATTTCCTGGGTGTAACATCTTCCTTGCTTGCATATAGAATTAGTTTGGGATGCATCCTGGGGACAAAAAATGGAAATGAACCTGTCAGTGCTGTCTTTGACAAAGTAAGTTTCTTTCTATCTTTTCCAAAGATGAGAAAGGAGAGTCAGAGGAAGCTGAGAAAATAATTAGTCTCTTTGGGAGTTGGGGAAACTTTTCAACGCAAGTGGCGGTGTCAATACAGAGATCCTTTCAGAGTGGAGAAGGCATGTGAAAAAGTTGTTAAGAGAAGGAAAGCAGAAATGTTTTGCCGCCTGGGGTTGCGTTACTTTTTTAAAAAAAATAAATGTTTGGAGTGGTGGAGGTTCTTGGAGAATGATAACAAGGGATCTATTTCACTTGTTACTTTGCAAAGAAACAATAGAAAACCGCCTTGCTTTCAGCAATTGGCAAACAAAGATGACCATGATAATGTGACAGGGCAGCTTAACCTAGGCAGGAGTCAGGAAGCCACTGAAAAAGTGATGCAAGTCACTCACCGCTACCTTATCAATTTGTGGCAGTGATGCTTAGTTTGTCCCATCTGAACAAAGATAGCAGTCATTGTTCTTCAGATGACCATCTCTAGCAAGTACATAAGAGAAGCATGTGAGTGTGTGTCACCGATCAGTAAATGGAAGGTGTCTGTGTGTGTGTGTGTGTGTGTGTGTGTGTGAGAGTGTGTGTGAGAGAGAGAGAGAGAGAGATAAAATGGCAAGCCTGCAATTTTACAACAGCATCAGGAAAGGTAATGTATTATTTTGATTTTTAATCAGTATTCCCACCCCCAAAAAGTTCAAAAGTTTGTATTTGAATCTATTTTGATAATGTTAGGAGGAAACTCTCCTCAGTCACTTGTTCTATAGATACAGTATGTTAAATGAGGTATTCCTGGAATTTCACCCAGGATGGTCATCTAGGAGAAGAGTGCTCTACGCCATCACAGACAGACAAATGCTAACTGAATTATTATACTGGTCAAGGTTTGTGCAATGCGTTCACAGTTTGCATCTATTCATTATAACTGATAAGTATATGAAGTTGTACAATTTCTCCAGGAAATGAAACATCTGATTTTGGAAACCCTTCTATTCATCAACCTTGCTCATTTGTCCTCTTGATATCATTGAAATTGTTCTAAGCATGGCTAAAGCACCACGATTTTTACCCTTACTCAGTTCCTCAAAAGCAGCTTGAAAAAATAACCCATATCTATCTTCACTTTGCTTGGCTTAGAAATGCTGAGGAGTGGGATGCACTGCTTTAAGTTGAGCCCAAACCCTCTTACTGCCAGTCCAGACAGGAAATCTTTGTATGGCCTCAAGGTGGTCATTTTCACTCTGTTTGCCTGGAGTACTCAGTCAGCATGCTTATGTATTTAATAAGATTTACTGGGATGGCTGAAATTCAGGAGCTGGAAGGAAAGAGGAGGGATTCCCTGTAGTTGGGAATAGTTCACCACCAAGTTCCAGAGAATTGCAGCATTTCCGGGTGAACTTCCAGCTGGAAACATTGTAGTGGTTCTTGAACCCAAAATGAGCCGGAAGTAATACAGTTCAGCTGCTTATGACAGAGGAAGTGGGGGAATACAAAGGCATGGAGCCAATCTGGGAGTAGCTCCAAATACCTTGAGTGGAAGTGCCGTAAGGCTGGACCTGGAACATTTCATTTGGAACTGATGGTTCCACATGAATCTACTGTCCATTATTTTACTTGATTCAGTTTTCTGTGGGTAATTATGCAGTAGGCAAGGGAAGAAGAATGGCAGAGCTGTTCAGCTTCAGATATACATTTGATCTGTGTATGGGGAGGGAGGGGGAATTCCTGCCATATGGTATATGCAAACCAGCCAAATCTCAAACATATTATAGAGGGACGGAATGAATGAAACTATGATTGATTGCATATTGAATAAATTACTTGCTTCCACTTTGGAATGCTACCAGAAAGTCTTTTTAATTTTTATGCTAAAGGCAATTTCGACATGATTTGGGTAGCTGAAGGGGCTATTTATTTATGCATTGTTCTCGTTATGGGCTTTCTTGGCTAGGCTTCACTCGGAGAATCATGAAAGAGGTTGTATATAAAATGACTTGAAACACAGTAGGTAAAATGCATGCTCTTGGTAATAAAGTATCTTTTCAGCTTTCTCGTCGTTTTATACACGTGCTGCATAAAAGGCATACTCTGCTTTTTGTACACGTAAGAATTGTGATGCTCAGTTTTAACAGATTGTCAAAAACAGAGTGGATTTGATTTAAATCAAACTGATTTAATTCACGATTTAAATCATGATTTAAATCACTAGTCAGTAAGGCATGATTTAAATCATAGTTTTCTACATAAAGACTAATTCTTGCTGGTATAACTTTAATATGCAAGTAGATGAAGATTTTTAGAATAACAACTTTTCATATTAGTTTTTTTTTATCCCCAGTTTAATAGGTTAATCATTCATATTTGGACAACTTTTCTGTTGTACTTAGGAAGAAGAAAAATAATCATTACCTTAATAATAACAATTTAAAAATAAACCAAGCATCTATGATAATATCTTGTAGGCAGAGAAACTGCCCAATAATCTTACAAAAACCTCTGGAAGAGCATGACATTATGAATGGATTAATGGAATTTATTTACCCCAAAAATTAAACATATACAGCCTTATTCTACATAATTAAAAAACTAATCTTTATTTCATGATGGAATAACCTTTGGATGGTAATATATTTTCCTCAAAAAGCATTTTATTTAAAAAAATCCGATTTAAATAAAAAAAATCCGATTTAAAAAAAATCATTGATTTTTATCCACCCTGGTCAAAAATGAAGAAGAATGCCATTGGATGAATGACTTGCCAGTAGTTCAGTTGGAGATACTGACCTTGTTTTGTTCTTCATCAAGATATGTATATCTCTGCATGCATAAGCCTTGGAGTGTGGGAAATCTATACACCTCTGGCTTATGTTCCATTACCATTCCTAGCACACACACCCATCATTATTTTTGATGATTGAATCTACTGAGGGTTGAAGTTCAACAAATACCTGGATGGACTATGTTTGCATCCTTGGATATGGTTCTTAGACTGCTCTTTGAGTGCTCCATCATAGCCAAGCATAGTCATTGGGAACAAGTAAAGAAGGAAATGATAACATTGGAAAGTTGTATTTGGATCTTTGTATCCAAACCTTACTCAAGGCAGGAATTCAAAGTAAAGCATGTTGGAAGATGTTTTTCCAGTTTATGTTTGAATACATTCTTTGAAAAGAAGTCTGTTCCCTTTCTAAGGACCTCCCTATCTCTTTTGTAAAACCAAACCAAAACAAAACAAAAGAAACACTCATGTTTATAAACTTCTGTAGCTCTGGTGTTCTATTTCTACGTTTTGGTTTATTAGGTTATTGCTTTTATTTTGAGTATGAGATGCTGTTCTGAGTCCTGTAAGTCAAAGATGACTCTGAAACTTTGTGCACACAAATCATAAGTTCTCCTATGTTCCTTTTCCCGAGCTGGAGAAGATGCAGATGTTTTCACATGCTCCTTAGTTCTGTGCATTAGAGCAGCCCATAGCATGAATAGGAATAGGAGTATTATTTATCGGCCAAGTGTGGATTGGACACACAAGGAATTTGTCTTCAGTACATAAGTTCTCAGTGTACATACAAACAACAAAGTGAAATCATAAGATGCAAACAACAAATCATAATACACAGTTTTACAAAGTAATACAAATTTGTATTACGAATCATACTCAATACATTTACTGAGAATATGTGTCACACCAAGACACACTAATTCTTTTCCTGGGTTTTCAAACTTGACACCTTTAAGATGTATGAACTTTAACTCCCAAAATTTTCCCAGCCAGCCCAAGTGGGATTCTACTGTTTCAGCCTGGTTCTATAGAACCGGTAGCTCTGAAGAGCAGCTGACACCGAACCGGTTCTCTCTGAAGATCTTCTTTTCTTTGGTTGGGCCCACCCACCTGCCCGGGCTTTAGGCTGTCCTTTATTCTTATCTGAGTTGTTTTGTGTGGCACAGCTGAGTTCCACATGTCAGCAAGAGATGGTGATTGCTTGCAGGAAAAGTTGTTTTACAATTATTGCGCATGTGGGCAAAGTGTACGCTCACCAAACCAGTCGTTATGCAGGTAGGATCCCACCCCTGCAACCAGCACATTAAAGACAGGAGCCTAACCTGAATTCTTTGGTCAGAATGAGAAACATACAAAAGTCATTCATTCATTCATTCATTCATTCATTCATTCATTCATTCATTCATTCATTCATTCATTTAAAATTTATTTGCTCACTATCTTGCATCCAATAGCTCTGGGCAACATAAAACATACTTTTTTATTTCAGAATTCCAACATCTGTTGTAGGTGTATAGTATCTATTGTGATGTATCTTTCACTTCATGTAAAAGCATAAAAACACCATGAAACCACCAGGTCACTAAAGCCCATCCCGTTCAGCTTTCTGTTACCACTAGCAACAGCAACAGAGTGTGAAGGGAGAAAATCTGAGTTTGCTTGGCATGTTTGTCAAACAAGCAGAATTTTCTGGCTTCACATAGCATTATAAACCATAATGTTTATGGCACAGACAACAGTTTATAAACCACAGAATCTGGTTTTATACGGCATGCAATGCCAAAACCGAAGAAATCACATTTTGCAATCCTAGCATGTGGAGTATGAATATAATAATGTTATCACAGTAAAAAGCCACTGGTAAATTAAGCTTACCACAAATTCTAATTCCTTTATGAATAGTAATATCAATAATTGACCCCGTCTCTCTGATTTAAATAAAAGTTGATAGTCCAGGTTGTAGCATTTCCATAGAAGTTAAAACAATATGATTTTCTAAAACCATTTAGCGTCAAAAATCATATATCAGCTAAATGAAAAGGACTAGGGGTTGGCATGATAGCATTTTTCCAACATTTGAGGAGCTGTGACAGAGAAGAACGGGTTAACCTATTCTTCAAAGCACCCAAGGGCAGGATAACAAATAATTAGATGGATAAGAAATAATTAGATGGAAAAGAATCAAGAAAAAGATCGAACTGGTTGTCACCAGTGGTGGGATTCTACCAGTTCGGCCAGGTTTGGGTGAACCGGTAGTAAAAATGATACCATTCGGCTGAACCAGTAGTAAAAACAACAGCTACCGGTTCAGCTGAACCGGTATTTTTTTTCTCCTCCTGACAATCAGCTGTTTCGACAATCAGCTGTGCCAGGATCCCTCTTGCTGTCTTACTGCTTCACCCAGGAGGCAAAAAGGAGTGAATAGGGGTGTGTGTGTGTGCTACGTGCCCCTCCCCGTGCTTCATTTTTTGCTTTCCTGGGACTCAGGGAAGCCTCCTGGGAGCAAAAATGTCCAGGATGTTTCCTTGAGGCCCACCCCTTAAAGCCCTTCATGGCTTGGGACTGGGTTATCTGAGGGACCTCCTCTCTCTGGTCACATCTATCGAATTCACTAGAGCAGGGAGGCAAGGAATGTTGTGGGTCCTGTCCCCTAAGGAGATATATCTGGTGGGATCTAGAAGAAGGGCCTTCTCCGTGGTGTCTGCTTCCCTCTGGACCATTATCCCTCTAGAAATTAGCCTTCCCCCCATTCTAACACACTTTCAGAAGGCCCTGAAGACGTGTTTTTGCCACGGGGGTGGGCTGGGGAACCCAGAGCGGGATGGAGCCCATTAAATGGCTGTTATGAATGTGTGTTGTTGCTGGGGGTGAGGTGGGATTATTATTTTATTTTTTTAATTTTCTTTTATATTGTGTTTTTATATCCTGTAAGGCACCTCGAGACACCATCTGTGAGGAGACAGCAATATAAATTTTCTAAATAAATAAACTTAGAACTAAGGAGAAATTTCTGTATTCTGTAAGTGGGTGTACTACAGTTTAGATGAAAACCCAAGAGATAGAAAATTGAGTGTCAGCTGAGTAATCAACTTGGGGCTTTGTAGATATGTAGGAGAACTTGACTCTCTTGGAATGTTTGAAAATATTTTAACATTTGAGATACAGGATACCATAATTGCTTTCTGATTAAATGGTTACGTTTACTCCCACCTGAACAGTAAGAAACACAATGCTTACTTATGTTTAGTTTGTTTTGCAAGGATTCCACAAGAGATGTATTAGTATTTTGTACTTTCCTTTCCTTTACAAATTACAGTTGAGCATAAAAGAGAAACTATTATAATAATTTATAATAGGCAAACAAATGATAGCTGAGCATCATAGAGAAACTATGATGCTCAACTGTAATTTGCAAAGAAAAAATTGTAAAGAACAAAAAGTACAAAATACTATTACATCTCTAATGGAATCCTTGCAAAACAAACTAAACGTATCTAAATACTGTGTTTCTTACTGTTCAGGGAGGTGGGGATAAACATAACCATTTAAACAGAAGCAGTTATGGTATCCTGTATTATTAATTTCTATTCACCTCAAGTGAGATATGAGAAGCAGTAGCTGAATGTGTGAGGTGGTCTCTTTCTGGGGTTCCTAGCTTGCTCTGAGTAGCATGAGGATGTTTGGGACAAAACTACACCATAGTTGAGATTATAGTCTATTAGTTGTTAAACTCATTTGCCACCCATCTTGCCATGGGCTATATAATATATATTCTGTACATATATGTATGTATACATACACACAGAGCAATTTTTCAGCTGCAAGTACCTTTTGTCTGTCTTGAACATACTTTTATGGGGTGAGTTCGGGAGTGGGCTTCAAAAATTTTAGCAACAGGTTCTCTGCCCAGTTGCTGGATGGACGTGGCCATGGTGGGTGTGGCCTAGTTATCCTCCTGCACCATGGAATAGGGGGCGTTTTTGACCTCCCTGGCCTCCTGAGGCTCTCTGGAAGCTGGAAACAGGCCCATTTCTTGCCCTCCCCAAGCCTCCGTGTGCGCCCTGCACTTACCTGCATCCAAAACGAGTCGCATGGGGATTCCTGGGAAGGGTGGGGCGGGGTGGGTGGGGTCAGCCAGGGGTGGGATTTGGGAGTTTTCTGAACTGCACAGAATCTTAGCCAGGGGTTCTCCTGAACCGCTGCGAACCCCCAGCAGCCCACCCCTGGGTGAGTCTGAAAGAAAGTGAAAATATTGAAATTGTCAGCATGATTCAGATGTTGTAGATTTCCAGTGTTTGGGCACCATGTTGTTATGCAGAGAACCATAGAATGAATGTCTTGGAATGGGCCTCGGAGGCCACCATCCTACTGCCTGTTCAGTCTGGGAGTCCAAATTCAAGGTCAGTGTTGCAATTCCACATTTTGCCAATGGGGGATTTGAGGCAGAAAGGAAACAATTTGCATGTGGTTATTAGGGAAACACAAAATAGAATGAAAGTCTGCTTTGTACCTTGTGGCAAGATATTGGACAGGAACAGCTATTTGAACAGCCACGTTCCCTATCAAAGAGAGGAAGAGGTGTTTTTATTTATTTAATGAGACAGAAACAAAGAAAAACTACACCAGCAAAAACAAATAAAAGGCAAAAAAGAGAGCAACACGACAGCAAAAATTGTATGCATTAAGACTTCTCATGCATGAAATTGTTACCCAACAGTTCCATCAAAGACTGGCTATATTTCATTGTAATCGTACCTATGCAACCTGCATTTGTATGCAAGCCATTATAAATCACAAGTAACATCAGGCCTTCAAGATGCTGAATAATTGGAGCCATAAAATTCTTTCCAAAGTTGAAGAATTAGCCTCTTAGCACTAAAGATTAATCCAGATAAATGGAATGGAAAGAGAGGTGGAAGCAAGCTGATAGAAGAACAAATGAACACAATCCTTAATTCATAAGTGTTTAGATGCAAAATTAGGGAAGAATACTCTTTAAATTATTTGCAATTATGATTCCGTTAATACAAATTTCAAAGCAACAATAAAAGCCCGGTAAGCATGCCGTAAATATTTTGAGCGAGGTGAGATAAAGGGAGAACATTTGCAGCTGAATATTTTACAGGCCATAACAAGAACATCAGATAAGCTGGTGTATTCTGTTTCTAGAGCTGTTTTCCCAGTATTGGAAGCAGAGATTAAACCAGGAAAGAAGTTTGATCTGAAGCCGAAGAGAGAAAAAGTTTGTTTAATATGGAATGAATGAAAATGCTTTGTGGGGAAGAACCCTGCTTATTTTTGGTATTGAAGGAAAAAAGGAAAATGAATTTGGACCTTTTATATAAGTATTTTCCATTACTTTTAATCTCATTTTTTTTCTGTGAAAAGAGGGGAACTCCATTGAAGAAGGTTGGAGAAAGATGAAGACTCTTAGGCAATCAGACTAGGAAAGTTTGTGTCCTGATTCTTAAAAACTTTGCAAGAAAATGGTCCTCTGGTGGCCAGATATATTGGCAGGTGGGCCACAAATTAAGTATGGGAGGTTGTCATGCTCTAGAACAGTGTTTTCAACCTCAGATGCGTTGATTTCTATTCCATTATAGCAATAGCACTTAGACTTATATACTGCTTTATAATGCTTTACAGCCCTCTCTAAGCGGTTTACAGAGTCAGCCTATTGCCCCCAACAATCTGGGTCCTCATTTTATCCACCTCGCAAGGATGGAAGGCAACCTTGAGTCTGGTAACTTTTGAACTGCCAAATTGCAGGCAGCCGGCAGGCAGCAGAACTAGCCTGCAGTACTGCACTCTAACCACTGCGCCACCGAGGCTCATATAATTCTCCAGCCAGCATGCTAAGCTGGAGAATTCTGTGGGTTCAAGATTATACATCATAAAAGTTGTAAGGGCTGGGAAACACTGCACTAGAACAAGTAAGCAGCCTTTGTGTATTTTATTTATTCCCTTTTTGTGCTGAAGTTATGAGAGGAGGCACATATGATCTGCATATACGACTCTAACGCAGCCTGCCCATCATGGTAATTAGTCGAAATGGTCATGATCCACATCACAGATCCAATTTTATCCTTTTTATCATGGTCGTTAAGCCAATGCCACAGACATAGAGCGATTGCTGTGGTTGTTAAGTATGTCAGAGTTCCAAGTGATAGATCCATATCAAGCAAAACTCCAAATAAACGAATAAAGCAAGTAGATTCCTCAAAGAATAGCTTTATTGGAAATATCATATTGGCACAGATCTGGTAAAAACTGCCTCTGAAAACTCCCACGGTTTTCAGCTAACTAAAAGCAAAAGTTTTCCTACTTTCTCAGAACAATCAGTTGCATGGTCCAATCACGGTGTGGACTGACAGCCGAGAAGCATCACTCCTCCTTCCTCTGACCAAGTGTGAGAATGTCCTTGGTTTCCAAGAGAAAGTATTTTGTTTTGACTACAAAAATTATGTGAATTCAGGCAGTAAAGATGCTACTTCTCGCTTTCCAAGATTTCTCAGTGTTATGGATTTTATTTGTAATGATTGTGCCAGTTGTATGTAGGCATTTTTTTGTAATTTAGTAGACTAAATTATAGGATTTGCTCAGTGATCCTTGGTTATTCTAGTTGATTGATATTTCTGTTTCCCTGATTTTTGTGTTTTTTATTAAGATAAAATCCTTGTAAATCTGGGTAGCTGTAACAATCCCTGTTGCTATGGAAAGTTTAAAGTGACCTAAAGCCCAGTTTAATGTGAAAGTAAAAGCTTCTGTCCTAGCTCTGGCATGTTAAACAAAGTTTTGCCCAACAGCTCAGTTGGAGTTTACACAGTTTAGGTCAGGTGTCAGTAACCTGTGATGCGGCTCTTTGGGCCCTCTGCTGTGGTTCTCTGCTGGGTGATCCCACCATTGGCTGGCCCTGCCTGTTGCCCTCCCCTTCCAGTCACTCCTCACCTGGCCTGAGGAGGTAAAACACAAAAAACAGGAATGAGAGGGAGGGAGGGAGGAAGAGGAGGGGAGAGAAAGAGAGAGAAAGAGAAGGAGAGACCCATTTCCCATAGAAAACATTGGGAGCCCCAAAACCTGGGTAGGCGTGGTGGTGGTCATATGACTGGGTGGGAGTGACATTGAGTTGGCCACGTCCACCCAGGTTTTGAGGCTCCCGGTGCTTTCTTTTCTGTGGGAAATGGGTCCAAATGGCTCTTTGAGTGTTTAAGGTTGTAGACCCCTGGTTTAGGTACTCATTAAACCACGGTTTAGTAATTCAGTTCTTCTGAGAAAGTCTTTGCTTTCATTCTCCTCTTCCTTTTTAAGATAACCTTAGCCAACCTGATGTTATCCAGAAGTGTTTGCCTGCAGCTCCTTTCCTCCTTTCCAGCTAGCACTGGATATGATGTGTGGAAGTCCACCACATCTCCAGATTCAGAAAAGCCATTCTAAAGCACTCTTCCTAACACAACAAAAAGTTGTCAGAAAACATATCTAGGCACTTTTGGAATACAGAAGAACTTGAAACTTTGGACACAAAGAAGGAGACAAATCCTTTTGTTTCTAACAACACTAGAAACAAATAAAGCATTCTACTCTATTCTCTTTGTAGCACCATCTCTTTGTGGTGTCTTGGCTTCACACTTTAATTCTTAGTCGCCAGCAGAAACAAATCTTAATTATACTTCCCCTCTTGCTGGTTTTTTTTCCCATCTAATCATAGAGTGCAGAAACATTTTTATTGATTATCTTGTAAAAATATGTTACATTTTGATGGTGCTGAACAAATTTAGTATGCTCAGAGTAGAATGTAGAGCATTTCAGCAAATATATTTATGCTCTTGTAATGACCTTAGATATTATAGTGGCATCCTGAATTGAGGATCTAGCTTTTCTGAAACTCTGTTTTGCAGATTATCCTATCAAAGAAATGATGATGATGAAGAAGAAGCTGCCCGAGAGCGACGCAGGCGGGCCCGTCAAGAAAGACTGCGGCAAAAAGAAGAGGATGACTTAGGGCAAGGAATCGAGAAACCTGAAATGAATGCCCAAAATAAGTAAGATTCTGTTACATGAATAGTTTTGGTGGATTTTCATTCTAGATCATGCCTGCTTTGCAAAGGGATTTAATCAGGGAAAAGGAGCTGAACAATTTAGTTGCTCCTGTCCTTCAATACATTGTTTTATGTTATCTATCCTCTAAAGTGGAAGGAAGTTCTTGGTGCAGCTTTACAGACACACTTTCCTGGTTAGGAGAGAATATATCTCTTCTCTATCTCCATCTCTATATACCTACCTACTTCCTATCTATCTATCTATCTATCTATCTATCTATCTATCTATCTATCTATCTATCTATCTATCTATCTATCTATCTATCTATCTATCTATCTATCTATCTACCTATCTACCTACCTACCTACCTACCTACCTACCTACCTACCTACCTACCTACCTACCTACCTACCTACCCACCTACCCACCCACCCACCCACCCACCCATCCATTCATCCATTTATTTCTATTATTAAAAGAACAGTCTGGTTTCTCCATGTTCTAGGAAATTGATTCTGTGATCACACTTTTCAGAAGGTATCCTCCATTCAGTTTCAAGTTTAGCTGAAGACAAGCAATTCAAAAATAAAAGCCTTAAAAACAGAACAGAAGGTGTTTTTTTTTAATCAAGAAGTCCCTTCTCATGTTCTACTCTTAGAGACTTGAATGAGTCCCAATATTTGGGAGAGTCCTGATTGGAAGCACAAATGAGTAGAGATTTTTTTGCATTTTCAAATTACAGGGCATTAAAAGCAATATGATATAAACTCCAATATGATACCCTGGAGGATCTTTGACAGTCAAAATAAATAACCTGGGTTTGTGTGTGTTAACTTGACAGGTTTGTGTCTTTGTGTGTAATGGCTAGACTCAACTATTAGCTGTCTGATTAAGATTGCTTCAAATCCCAATTCATCATGAAGTTTACTATCTCTTAGTTCAAAGGGCTCCAAACTTGGCATCTTTAAGACTTGTGGACTTCAATTCCCAGAATTCTCCAGCCAGCATAGCTGGTTGAATTCTGGGAGTTGAAGTCCACAAGTCTTAAAGTTGCCAAGTTTGGAGACCTCTGTCTTAGTGAAACCTGTCTGTGATGATAAAATGGGGAAGAAAGAAGGCAATTTAAACAATCCCCATTACACTTCAGGGAGTAACATAGAAAGTAAGAGCAATAGACAAATCAATAAAACTAAAACTCTGCATCTCTTGTAGCATTGCAGAAGGAGAGTCCAAAAGTACTACAGTGACCACTGTTACAACTACTCAAGGTGATGGAGACGATGATGCTGTATTCCTGGAGAGGATGGCGCGGAGAGAGGAAAGACGTCAAAAACGTCTTCAAGAAGCATTGGAGCGCCAAAAGGAACTTGACCCGACCGTTACTGATGAGACCGTGTCCTTCACAAGCAGAAAAGTGGTGAATAACGTGGAGGAAAATGAGACCCCGGGAAGAGAAGAAAAGGTAGAAACCCACAGAAGACGCTATGAGGTGGAGGAAACAGAAACCATCACTAAATCATACCAGAGGAACAACTTGGAGCAGGATGAGGAAGATGAAAAGAAAGATGAGGAAGACAAAGAAGAGGTGGAAGACCAGAAACCAAAGCCACAAGCCCTAGAGGAGAATCAGGTAGAACTAACTGTAGAGAAGAAGAATGTAGACAATGAGGAGGAACCTGCAGTCTTGGAGGGAAAGCATCCTGAGGTAAATGCAGAGGAAGACAAATTAGACAATGACATCCACATCCTTGCCAGTTCAAAAGAGGCCCTCAGCATAACAGTAGTCATAGATGAAAATAAGGAGGAAAACAATGAGGCAGAAATGAACCAGAAACAAATTGAGGAGAGGGAAAGGCTTGAGAGGGAAGAAAGGGAGAGAGCCAAAGCTGAGGAACAGAGGAAAGCTGAGGAAGAAAAAGAGAGATTGGAAGCTGAGAAAAGAGAAGCTGAGGAGAAAGCGAAGAGGGAAGCTGAGGAGAAAGCAAGGCTTGAGGCAGAAGAACGGGAGAGGGTGAAGGCAGAAGAACAGCAGAAGGCTGAGGAGGAGAGAAAGAGGATGGAGAAGGAAGAGGCAGAGAAGAAAAAAGCTGCCCAGGAGAAAGAGAGACGGGAGGCTGAGGAGAGGGAAAGGAGGAAGGCAGCCGAAGAGAAAAAAGCAGCCGAGGAACGAGAGAGGGCTAAGGAGAAGGAAAAGAGGGAGGCAGAGGAGAAGGCCAAAGCTGAGGCTAAGAGGGCAGCTGAGGAAAAGGCTAAGCTAGAAGAGGAGAGGTTAAAGGCCAAGCAAAAGGCCGAGGAGAAAAAGGTAGACCAGCTGAAAGGCAAGAAGGGGGACGAGAAGAAAATAGAAGAGAAGCAGGTAAAAGAGAAGAAACTCCAAGAGGAGAAAATCACAGCAGCTTCCCTCAGGAAACAGGTAGAGTAAACATTTTGCACCCAACCACCGTTTTGCCTGTGTTTTGTAGAAAATGTAATGCATTTCACCAGGAAAAAAAAAATAGAGTGAGAAACTGGAATTTGTTCAGTTATCTCCTTCCACTTTGGGCTACTAACTCTTGCCAATGTTTTATATCCTTTTGGATTTAAGCTTCCAGCTTCACCTCTCCGTAGCATGATCAGTGCATGACAGTTGGTTAAGCCGCTCTCTCTTCTAGTCGCTTGAATCTTCTGGAAATCTGTGCATGCTCAATCCTTCACAGCTTCTTTGTCTCCCCTTTCTGTGGCTGATGGTTGGACAAGGAAGGTAGCCAAAGCCCTACACCAGGTCCAGAAGCACAGCATGAGCCATGGATGAGCACCTGGGAAACCTTGGTGGTAGGAGTGTTGAATAAGCATCCACAAGTATTAGAAGCAAGCACAGCCAAGATCCTGCTGAGATCTGTGGGAACACGAGCACACCAGAGCAGAGGAGAGGGTGCCAATGCGCAAAGGAAAGTCACGGTGCCACCCAAGGGGAATGGCGTGCACAGCAGCAGATGCGAGGTTGTATGAGCACAGCTTTGTAAAGCTACGGTGGTAGTAGTAGCTGTTAATAGGGCTTGCGATGGGATTGATGTTTTCCTCTTGAAAAATATTACAAAAGGGGGAAGAAAATAAAGTGGAAGCTAAAAAAGGAAACCTACAGGACAAGAAACTTCAGCCAGCCTTCAGGAAAGAGGAGGTAACTATCACTTGCGGATAGAGGGGGGCGTGTGGGAAGTAGCCTCAAACCCCACATTGCCTGTGTTCATCATGAGATCCCATAGCAAAAGTCAAAGGTCATTTAATCCAATTTGAAGCTTAGAAGCAACCTGATTCAAGTTCACATTTTCTCCAGCAGCCATCTTGAAGACTGTTGGCCAAAAGCAGACAAGAGCTTTCCAAAACTGGCCGCTTCAGCTTATTCCAATTGGTTTTATATTGTACTTTGTGAGCTGGATATTTAACTTGCTTCTTTGGTGTATGATGAACATCAGAGAAGTATTTTAAGTTTACCTGAGCTAAGATCACATCTGGGAACAGAATATGGGCCATAGAAATTGGACCTAGATTTGTGTGAAATTCCTGAGTGCCCTCCAGTTAAGCCTTCTTGCCTTAACTTCTCCCTCCACTTCTTGACTTTTCTTGATGGAACTGATGGTTTAGATTATAGATGCCTCAAGATATCTTTAGTTCTGTAATCTGAATTTAACCCAATGATTTTTCTGTTTCTTAATATAAATTATGCACTCTCCAAAATCTCCTATCTTCTTTTGACTCCCCTATCCCCTTGGTTTACAAAAAGTGGTGCATTGCATTTCTACTTAAACTCAGAAGCTGGTGCCATGGTGTTTTACTGTATGGTGAGTAAAATTATTGGTATCAAACCATCATTTTTAATAATTTGCAGATAGGATACTGCAGATACCAAAATGTATTCATAAGTTAGCCACTTTTGAATGTTTGGATATTGGTATTTTTATCAACTTGTTTTATCACTTATCTTGCTTGCCATCCATGAAACATTACTCTAAATTAGTCTGTTAGGGGAATTATAATAATTCTGAATGGATCGTTTGTTTAATGTCTGCATTTATAAAATGCCTGTAGGAGAAATTTTATGCCATTATGCAACTCAAACATAAAGCTGTAATACAGTGCAGAATGGAAAAGCCACAAGAACATAGCACTGTAGAAAAACAGGTACAAAGCCAATATGGCAAAAAAAACCCAACAACTCATCAAAGCAAAATGAAATACGATAAGAATGGGCTAAAACAAGTAAAGAAATGAAATAAAAGATAAAACTATTAAAACACAATGAAGATTAAAAGACAACCAAACCCTGGGACAAACTTTAATCTGGAGAAGAAGAAAAATAAATTGCCATTGAGCAAATTTCTTGGAAAAAGATTTTATTGGAATTATCTAGAAGGTTTTCTCTGTAGTGATCTAACTCCAATAGATGAAGAATTTTGAACTACAATAATAGACATATTTTCCAATTCCCTCTCTTCTATACCAAAACAGTCAATGTAGGGTAACATGTAAACCAGTGGTGGGATTCAATTTTTTTTACTACCAGTTCTGTGGGTGTGGTTTTGTGGGCGTGGCTTTGTGGGCGTAGCAGGGGAAGGATACTGCAAAATCCCCATTCCCTCCTCACCCCACTAACCTGCTTTCCAGCTCTGTTCTCCTGTGCAGGGTAACAAAAGACCCAGACCATCAGCTGGGACTCAGGAGGCAGAGAATAGATGGGGCCAGGCCCAGTCAGAGATGGTATTTGCCAGTCCTCTGAACTACTCAAAATTTCCGCTATTTCTCCAGAACTGGTCAGAACCTGCTGAATACCACCTCTGATATAAACCTTCAAAAACCAAGAAAGAAATGTAGGGTTGCTTCTAAGTAAGTTCTTTTATTGTTCCTAACCTATAGACAGAAATCTTGCTGAACTAAAGCAACTACTTGCATCATTAAAGATATCCTCTGGGAGGAGCTATCTTGATGCTCTTTCTCCCAATCGGGCAATCTAAACTTTGCTGTCTCTTGGTCCTTTGGAATATAGACTATATTCCAGCATACAACCTGATGTTTCTTTCTCATGCTTTCTGGTTTTCTTGGATTGAGCTCATCTTCTTCAAAGCTACCTCTGTGTTCCTCTACAACAGAGGTCTCCAAACTTGGCAACTTTAAGACTTGCGGACTTCAATTTCCCAGAATTAGCTGGCTGGAGAATTCTGGGAGTTAAAGTCCACAAGTCTTAAAGTTGCCAAGTTTGGGGATCCCTGCTCTACAGCTAGACTCAAGGCTTCCATTTAGATATGGAAGGAAAGAGGGAATCATGAAAAAGGGAATCAATCATGAAGAAGTTGAAAGATACCTCCAAATATGTAAGGGTTGGAGTTTCCAGATTTAGAAGCTCCATTGGAGAAGGCTGAAATAAGTTGCTCTCTCTGATATTGGATTCCACTAATAATAGCCCTAGGTAGATTTTATGGATATTACTTTTTAGGTTTTCAACAGGAATATCTCATTCTTAGTAATAGTGAGACGTGGTTAATGCAGGGGTCTTCAAACTTGACAACTTTTAAGACTTGTGGACTTCAACTCCCAGAATTCCTTCTCCAGTCGTGTTAGCTCATGGATTCAGGGAATTGAAGTCTTAAACTTGCCAAGTTTGAAAACCCTTGGGTTAATGGGAGACTCCAGGAATAGCAAGGATCTATATCTCAGTGGTAGAGAGGATGTTTTCCATGCAGAAACTTCCAGACCCATTCTTGATATTTGTAATTGAAAAAAGAGGGGTAGCCAGGAAAGTAACAGCCTGATGCAGTAGACTTCTGTAGGAGTATCTAGGGGGCTGTTCTCTGTACGTAATGTAGACAGTCCTTAGTTGGCAAGAGCAGAATTTCCATGAGTAGAAAGCCACCTTCTGTATCGCACGAAGTGAAGCTCTTCAACTTGCAGTTTTCTCCATTCTTCAGTTGCACCTTTCCCTAAATGACATGGAGTAACCAACATGTTTAGTCTCATAACTTTCCTTTGGAACAAACCAGAGGTGGTATTCAGCAGGTTCTGACAAGTTCTGGAGAACCAGTAGTGGAAATTTTGAGTAGTTCGAAGAACCAGAAAATACCGCCTCTGACTGGCCCCATGCCCATCTATTCTTTTCCTCCCAAGTCCCAGCTGATTAGCTGGGTCTTCTTTTGTTGCCCTGCACAGGAGAACAGAACTGGAAAGCAGGTTAGTGGGGTGGGGAGGGAATGGGATTTTGCAGTAACCTTCCCCCAGGAGTGGCGAGGGAATGGAGATTTTACAGTATCCTTCCCCTGTCATGCCCACCAAGCCATGCTCACCCAGCCACGCCCACAGAACCAGTAGTAATTTTTTTACAATCCCATCACTGCAACAAACCAATTTACAGTATATTCTGACTGATACCAAGATTTAATCAACGTTTCCTCACTTTCAGCAGCCAGCAAGATCTTAACTATAAGTCAGTCATCCTGGAAAAATTGAAAATGGCTAGACTATAAGATGAAATTTCATTTCATGTGAGGTTGCCTTTCCCTGGTCTGTTTTGAGTTTATTTTACATCCAAGGATTTGTACTGTTTTCTGGACTGCCTTAAGATCTTGGGTGCGCAGAGCTGGACTGCAAAGTTTGTCCTGAAGCAAGCTTTCTCATGACATGATAGTTGTGGTATTTCCTGCTTCCAGTTTGGCTAGACATACTACATGAACAGCATTTTTTCCTCCTTTTCTTGCTTGCTTGCAGTGTTCCCCTCCCTCCCTTTTAATGCACTTCTGTTTATAAGAAGATAAGCGGTTAACCTAATCATTCTGCTCAGATGCCCTCAACCTGAGTTAAAACTTAAATTCAGATCCCTGATTTGAAATTGCCAAGGAAGCATTAAATATCTAAAATAACATTTTGGGGGGTGGGTGATAAATAAAGCTGGTAGCCAATGGTATAAAGAGTTAATTGTTTATTAACTCCCTGCAATTTTAGACAGTCAACACTGCATTAATCAAGCATATTTAAATGACCCTGTAGATCACTAAAAACATCTAGGCATTTTTTAATTTCATAAGGAAGTATGTTATTTTAATGCGCATGTTAAAAACAGAAATTAATATTGATATTAGAATGGAAAGAGGGATCTTTCATCCTCTCTCCAATTCAGGTTGCTACCATAATTTCCCCCAGGAATTTGGAACCAACCCAGAACTCTTTGCTTGGCAGATCCAAGCTTGTTTCAGAAATACCATATTTAGTACGATGAGGAATAGATTTTGAATTTCTCCCAATCTTTTCTCCATGTAAAAGGGATCCAAAAGGCAAAAAAGGTAGACTGACTAAACCAGAGGTCTTCAAACTTGGCAACTTCAACTCCTAGAATTCCTCAGCCAGCAAAGTTGAAATTCACAAGTCTTAAAGTTGCTAAGGTTGGAGACCTCTGTCCTGGATTAAACCATTCTCATCAGTAGTGGGATTCAAAATTTTTACTACCAGTTCTGTGGGCATGGCTTGGTGGGCATGGCAGGGGAAGGATACTACAAAATCCCCATTCCCTCCCCTCCCCATTTAACCTACTTTCCAGCTCTGTTCTCCTGTGCAGGGCAACAAAAGAAGACCCAGTCGATCAGCTGGGACTCAGGAGGCAGAGAATAGATGGGGGCAGGGCCAGTCAGAGGTGGTATTTCTGATTCTCTGAATTACTCAAAATTTCTGCCGCCAGTTCTCCAGAACTGCTCAGAACCTGCTGAATACCACCTCTGATTCTCATCCTACAAGAAGCAATTTCATTTCATTCATGTAAATATCACTTTTCCAAAGTACTTTCTTGTCCTTATGGAGAAGATACCAAGTTCTTTTTGTTTCTTTGTCTGCAGGATTAATTTCAGGGTTGTGGGTTCCTTTAGCTCAGACTTCTTATGCAGGAATGGTGTGTAGCAGAGGTGGTATTCAGCAGGTTCTGATTGGTTCTGGAGAACCGGTAGCGGAAATTTTGAGTAGCTTGGAGAACCAGCAAATACTACCTCTGACTGGAGATTTTACAGTATCCTTCCGCTGCCACACCCACCAAGCCACGCCCATAAAGCCAATAATAAAAAAATTTGAATCCCACCACTGGTGTGTAGTTATGACCATGGGGGACAGGGCCATAAGACTAGCCAAGGGAATAGTCAGATAAAAGACAGCTGAGCCCACAGCAGGAATGTGAATGTGATAAGAGGCTAGGAGGAGACTCTCCCTAATTTCTTGGGATATAAAGGAGACAGAATGAGAAATTTAATACCAAACTTGCAGGATTTATAATAAAGTAGATTTAGCTCACCTGGTCTCCTATCTGGCCTACCTCGTAAGGCTGACACATGGTATGCTTGCTTTTCTACCTTGATGTCCCAAAGGTGCTTTTTCAAGAGGCACCTGGACTTTCTGGTTTTTCTTTGAAGACGTTTCGCTTCTCATCCAAGAAGCTTCTTCAGCTCTGGCTGGATGGTAGGGAAGCTGAAGAAACTTCTAGGATGAGAAGCGAAACGTTCTTCAAAGAAAAACCAGAAGGTCCAGGTGCCCCTTGAAAAAGCACCTTTGGCACAACCCTGAGCTGGATGACTGAGAATCTCCATAAACATCTTTCTGCCTTGATATTAGGAAAAAGAAAAGGGAAAGAAATATCGCCCCCTAGAGCAGCTGTCACGCTGGTGTTTTCTAGAGAGGTTACATGTTTGAATCATCCTGGTGGGGTAATATAGAAGTTGGTGGTACCAGACTGAGCCTGCTCTAAACTTAAAAAAAAAAGTCTGATGAACTCCAGAAATGCTGTTTTCCAAAAACAGCAATGCTGAAAGCAGGATAAGCCACTGAACCAAATTCGGATTTCCTGAACCTTCCTTCTGAAATCAGTGAGAGTTGTCTCATTAAATTGATTTAGATTGATATATCAGTGGGCCTCCTTGCCATTTGGATCAGGATCAGTTTAGTCAGGGAAGAGCATTTTACACAGTTGTTTGTTACTATTTCCGATTTGCATTGGCTGCGGTTTTAGCTGAGGTCCTTCATGAGATTAATCTCTCCTGCAGACCAGAACAAGTTTTCTGGAACGCTGCACACTCTGCACACAACTCCAATTAGCATCAAGGCATGTCTCAGCATGCTTGATAGTCAGATGGTCAAGAGCAGTTCCAAAAGGCACTAATCTGAGAATGTTTTTGGGTGGGGGAAGTGGGAAACCAAGACAAACTATGCATAAAACTTGCTCCATCCCCAGATCCAAATTGGGAGGATAATTCTCGACTTGGCTTATCTTTGAGATTAATTACAACATGTCTACTTAAATGTCTCCGCAAACATTGTAATGCATCTTTTGGCTGCCCTTAGAAGCACTGTTTACAAATACTGTAATAATATTCCAAATAAATTGTTTCCTACTTCATAGACAAAGGGACTTTATGACTCGTTGGATGGGAGCAAGGAATATGTTCCATATGCGCATCCAACTCAGAGAGTCAGAACTAGATGTTACACAGACTGTAGGACATCTAGTTGGGGGATGAGACAAAGTGCCTCTTCCAGCTTCTCTATCTTGGACATGAACCTGTAGACAATTTAATGCTTTCAATGATTGCTTACTTAGCCCAGATACCATGTGGTTCCTTGGAATCCTCACTGTATAGATGAGCCACAATTGAATGACGATCCAGTAACAATGGAAGCACGTATTATTTTAAGCTTGTGAAATTATGTGTAAAATCTTTCCCAACCGAGCAAAGCTGAAGCCACAAGCTGTTTTTAGGACTTTACATTTGCAGTAGATTAATGGTTCTTTTATCTTCCCATTCACAGTGGAGATGGATGCCTTTGAACAACTCCTTCAGAGTCTTGGATGTAACTCATTCTTTTTTTTTTTTTTAAACAACCATGTCTCTTTATTAGATGAAAGATAACAAACTGAACAGAGACAAAATGCCCAAAGAAGAGGCTAAGTCCATCTGGGATCGCAAGAAGGGAATTCCAGATTCCAAGCCACAAAATGGGGAATGCATCCAAGAACTCCCTGCTCACAAGCTGAAGCACACAGAGCATGCTTTTGGGTAAGATATACACTCTAGGGCAAGGACGTTTACACTCGGACCTGATTGTTGCCTTTTATGGGTCTTATTGCAACAAGCTAGAGTGCCGTACAAAGGCCAAGAATGACTTTTTTTGCATCACCTTGAAAGAGTATCTTGCTTTAGCTTGTCAGGGAACATAAATAAACCTTCTCTAGTCTTGTAAATGGCCCTTGCCTAATCTTGCAAATGTTAATATTATGCAGTTGATATTCATATCCACTGGGAAAGTCTGTCTGTCTGTCTGTCTCTCTCTCTCTCTCTATCTATCATCTATCTATCTATCTATCTATCTATCTATCTATCTATCTATCTATCTATCTATCTATCTATCTATCTATCATCTATCTATCTACAGTATCTATCATAAATATGCAGTGTATCAGCAAAGTTGACCCCAGTCCATAACTTCAACAAGGCCTTAATTCTTCAATAGAATCATAGAAACATAGGGCTAGAAAGAATCTTTGAGATCTTCTAGTCCAACTCCCTGCCCAAAAGCAGGAATCCTTATATCATCCTGGACAAATGGTTGCAGATAGATTTCAAGTGATTATAATGATGATGATGATGAGGAGGAGGAGGAGGAGGAAGAAGAAGAAGAAGAAGATGCCAGAGTCAAAGAAAAAGAGCTGGAAAAAAAATGACGAAAGATTGCGACCTGACCATTGAAACTAAGTGATTATCGATGAAACATGTAACAGTGATATCCATTGTCATTGGGGCACTTGGTACCATATCCAAGAATTTTGCAAAATACATCAAGAAGTTGCAGCTTCTTGCTGTAGTGCCAGCAGAGCTGCAAAAAAACCTGCGCTACTCAGAACAACATACATTTTAAGAAGATACTTGGTTGATACCTAGGATGCTGATAGCAACTTGTATCAACCATCAGAGTCAGTCAATGATACATTTTTAAATGTTCAGTTGACTGAGTTTCATGCTTAATGAATAAAATTAATAACAACAACAATAACAACAAGCCTTTTTCGAACATGTGATTGTGGGAATGATACAATTGTCGTAAGTGTGAAAAACAGTCATAACTCACATTTTTGATGCCGTTGTAACTTCAAATGATCATTACATGGATGATTGTAAGTTGAGGACTACCTTTCAGAAAGCAGTAGTTATAAAGAGGATTTAGATTTTAAGGTTTTAAAATGTGGAGAGCCCTTAAAATCTTGAAACCAACATGAGGTTTAGGAAGAGATACCATTCACTGTGGTACCCAGTCTCTGGTGGGGATTATAATTCTTCCTTCAGGGTTGGCCCTGATCGGTGACCGAGAGCCTGCTCCTTCGTAAAACATTTCTCTTTCTTTCTCAGACGACCGGGGTTCAAAACGACACCGGGATCTGAAGACGGCAAACCCCAGGTAGAAGCTGGCAAGAGGGTGGAGGAGTTGCGCCGTCGGCGGGGCGAAAATGAGAGTGAAGAATTTGAGAAGCTGAAGCAGAAGCAACAAGAGGCGGCGGTGGAACTGGAGGAGCTGAAGAAGAAGCGTGAGGAACGGAAGAAGTTTCTGGAAGACGAAGAACAGAGAAGGAAGAAAGAAGAGGCGGAGAGGAAAGTTCGGGAAGAGGTAACAATAATGTTGATGCATTCAGAAAGGGAGCAAGGATGCTATTTTAGAGTAAAGTTGTCCCTGGGTTTCATACTTTGTCTGGCTTTGCACAAGGCACTTAATCAGATAAATTAAAAACCTAACAGACGCAGAGAACCAGCTTGGCCTAGCGGTTAAGGCACCAGGCTAGAAACCAGGAGACAATGAGTTCTAGTCCTGCCTTAGCCTGAAACCCAGCTGGGTAAACTCAGGGCCAATCACTAGAAGACTGTAAATTCTAGTCCTGTCTTAGGCTGGGTGACTTTGGGTCAATCATCAAGAGACTGTAAATTCTAGTTTTGTCTTATGTATGAAAGCTGACTGGATGATCTTGGGTCAATCTCTCTATCTCAGAGGTGTCAAATTCAAGACCCGGGGGCCAGATCCGGCCCACAGGGTCACCCTGGAAACAACGAAGGACTGGCCCACAGTGTCTCTCTCAATGAAAACAGAGCTCGGGAGGGCTGCGTGTGGCCCTCTCAAGCTCCTTTTCGCTGGCAGAGGGTTGCAGGAGGCCGTCACAGCCAAAACGGAGGTTGGGAGCCTGTTTTCCCTGACAGAGTTCTTGGGCTACCACAGGCGCCCCTGAAATGAGTGACGTTGAGCTAGCCATGCCCACCCTGGCCATACCTCTCCCCAAGGTCAAACACAACCCTCAATGAAATCAAGTTTGACACCCCTGCTCTATCTCAACCCATTTCACAGGGTTGCGGTTGTTGTTGTGGGCAAAATACAAGAAGGAAGGGTACAGGTAGCCCTTGATTTATGACCAAAACTGAACCCAAAATTTATCTTGTTCAGTGAGAAATTTGTTAACTGACTTTTGCCATATTTTACGACTTTTCTTGCCACAGTTGTTAAGTTCTCACCACAGTTGATAAGTTAGTAACCCTGGTTGTTAAGTGAATTTTTCTCATTGACTTTGCTCGCAAAAGGTGATCACATGACTTAGGGACATAGCAACGGTCATAAGTATGAACCAGTTGCCAAGCAGCTGAAATTTTAATCACGTGAGATGGGGATCCTGCAAGGGTCTAAGTGTAAAAAGCGGTCATAAGTCACTTTTTGCATTGCCGTTTAAACGGTTGTTAAATGGACTGTTATTAAGTCGAGGACTAACTATTAGGTATGTTTGCTGCCTTGAGTGATAAAAATAATAAAAGTATGGCATAAATTAATAAAATAAATGCACACAGCTTGGCTGGTGCTGATTTTAGAGTCTGTGAATGTGTGTGACTTAGCATTTTTGTGTACATCTAACCTGGTTAGTTTGTGATTCGCTGTGCTGTATGAAGAAAGAAAACAGGTTAATTCAGTGATGGATAAGCATGTTACTGCCGTTGGGTTAAGCCAAAAGTGATAGAATAATTTACTTAGGATGATATGTGAATCCGCTATTCTTTTTTTGACTTACAATTTAACATGTGGTGTGTTTCCAGTTGGCAGTGATTTATTCAGTTTTAGCTTAGCAGAGTGAATGCACTAAATCCCAAGAAGCAATTCTGTTTGATTTCTTTGGATTAATATACTGCATGGATGCTTCCATCGTGGGCTGTAAACTATGTGTAAACCCTTTACTCCTACTCATAAGACCATACCGAAGCTGAGAACCACAAAAGCAGATTTATGAGCAAAGGATTAGATTACAAAATCTTAGGAACTGGATGTGCCTACTTGGCCCTCATTTATCAATGATTACATTAAGGTGGAACCTCCTTATTATCTGTCATTTTCTTTCTTACAGTGCCTTAATTTGATGGGGTGGAGGCTGAGGCACAAATGATCATCTTTCTTGTTCTGCAATATTTTAGTAATGCCCATTTTTATTCCCAGAGTCTGCGAATTCCAACACTGTAGTTTTGTGACCTAAGTGCTAGAGCCCACTGTAACTACATAGCCAAAAAGGCGCTAAGAGTTGTTAACCTAATCTGACGTAGCTTTTTCTCTGGTAATATTACACTAATAACTAGAGCATACAAAACATTTGCTAGACCAATACTCGAATACAGCTCATCAGTCTGGAACCCACATTACGTATCTGATATTAACACAGTTGAGAAAGTCCAGAAATATTTTACAAGAAGAGTTCTTCACTCCTCTACTTGTTGCAGAATACCTTATTCCAGCAGACTCGAAATTCTAGACCTAGAAAACCTTGAACTACGCCGCCTTTGGTCCAATCTAAGTATAGTATATAAAATCATACATTGCAATGTCCTACCTGTCAATGAATACTTCAGCTTCAACCATAACAACACAAGAGCAAACAATAGATACAAACTCAAGGTTAATCGCACCAAACTTGATTGCAGGAAATATGACTTCAGCAACAGAGTGGTCAATGTCTGGAATACTCTACCTGACTCTGTGGTTTCTTCCCAAACCCCAAAAACTTTAACCTTAGACTGTCTACTATTGACCTCACCCCTTTCCTAAGAGGTCTGTAGGGGGCGTGCATAAGCGCACCAAAGTGCCTACCGTCCCTGTCTTATTGTTTCTTTTATATTTTATTTTTCTTATATGTATCCATGTATTCATAACTATATTATACTTGTACCTATTATCTTGTAAGCAATTGACAAATAAAATAAATAAATAAATAAAATAAAATAAGAATCATGAATGAACCAGGTCACTGATTAACATACTATATTTGAAACATATTATGGCTTGGCACAATGGGCATTTAATTGATCTCTTGTTCCATCTTTTTGTTATGATCTCCAGCAATCATGCCTAACCTGGAACCATTCAGATGTGTTGATAATTTAACAGAACAGCCATCTATGGATTGTATTTAAAAACCTGAAAACATTTTCAACATTATTTAAGAACAACCATTACACATTCACATTGCATAGAAATTGACGCTGACTATGGTCAGGCATTGAATGTAAGATGTCTACATTGTCTGACAAGTAGGTTTAAATGATTCAGGTTTCATGTACACTTTTGCATAACTTAAATGGTGCCTAATAGGTGTCTACAGAATCTGAAAATAAGAATAAGTGTTGTGATGATCTAATGTAAGGGTCTTCAAACTTGGCAAGTTTAAGACTTGTGGACTTCAACTCCCAGAATTCCTGAGCTAATATGACTAGAGGAAGAATTCTGAGAGTTGAAGTCCACAAGTCTTAAAGCTTTGAAGACCCCTGCTCTAATGCAAGGGTGTCAAACTCACATCATCACGCTTTCGTCACATAATATATTGGAATTTTTCCCCCTTTGCACGTTGACGCATCTGATCCGCGGGCCGGGAGTTTGACAGCCCTGATCTAAGGCAGGTTCTGCCTTGTAGGACATTTGTATGATGCCACAATGCATGTACAGAGTGTTAGATCTTGCATTTATTATTTGCTTCCTCTTGCTAATACCAACATCAATTATTGCAGCTGGACCTGTTCCTTATTGCCACATTTATGTCCACAGACCCCTCACACCCTGGACATAAACTGTTTCAACTCCTACCCTGAAAATGATGCTATAGAGCACTGCAGACCAGAACAACCAGACACAAGAACAGTTTTTTCCCGAACACCATCACTCTGCTAAACAAATAATTCCCTCAACACTGTCCAACTATTTACTAAGTCTGCATTACTATTACTACTAATCTTCTCATTGTTCCTATCATCCATCCCCTCCCATTTGTGACTGTATGACTGTAACTTTGTTGCTTGTATCTTTACAATTTATATTGACTGTTTCCTAGTATGATTTGATTGCTTATTGTACCTTATGACTATCTTATGATTCTTGATGAATGTATCTTTTCTTTCTATGTACACTGAGAGCATATGCACCAAGACAAATTCCTTGGGTGTCTAATCATACTTGGCCAATAAAGAAATTCATTCATTCATTCATTCATTCATTCATTCATTCATTCATTCATTCATTCATTCATTCATTCAAATCTTAAGGATTAGCCAAAATTGCTGATACAGGCAATTAAATGTTTCCTTCCTGGTTTTTTTGGGCAGGAGGAGAAGAGGCGACTGAAGGAAGAAATTGAGAGAAGAAGGGCAGAAGCCGCTGAGAAACGCCAGAAGATGCCAGAAGAAGCCCAGGGTGATGACAAGAAGCCCTTCAAGTGTTTCACTCCAAAAGGTTCTGCTCTCAAGGTAATGCTCCTTCCAGCTGCTGATGCCGTATCATTTTGATCAAATATCTGTGAAAGACCTTCCAATCCTCATCTTCATGGCTGTACAAGAATCAACATTAGCAATACTGTGCACTGTATGTGCTGCTATGGCAATACCTAAAAGCACCATTATATAACACAAGATACATCTTCTGAATTCATTGTTGTCCTATGTTCTGTGCAAAGTTCTTAGACTTTTGTATGTTAGGCAGGGGTGGGATTCTAAAATCCCAGCAACCGGTTCGCTGCCCGGTTGCTGGATGGGTGGGGCCATGGTGGGCGGGGCCTACCAGAACTTCCTGTTTCCGGTCAGCCAGTCGGTTGAAATACTGGTTCAGCGAACCAGCTATAACTTTAACATCCAGTTTGCTTTAACTGGTCCGAACCAATAGAAGCCCACTCCTGATGTTAGGGCTTCTTTCGTCACAACAATTGTATGTTACGACAAATCCTGGGTGCGAGGGAGGTGCCAATATTCACCGCCCTGGTGGAAAAAAGTGTTTTGTATGCTGAATGAAGGAAGCAAAAACCCAAACAACTTTCTGCAAATTGAATTGAGGTAGATAAGGAACAGTGGCAATCTCATCCATGCAAGGACTGAGTTGCATTACAATGTTTATTTCTTCTTTTTAGCAGGAACAATCACTGAAAAGACAGAAGGTGGCCTCTTTATTTTGACTCTCTAATTTACAGCATGAATCCTAAGCAATGGGTGCGGGAAAGTTGTTTGGAAATATGTCACATAATTCATTTCCATCAATGAATCATGTGACATATCCACCTGAATATATGAATTCATATGTGTGAAGGGAATGCTCTATAGCAGGGGCGTCAAACTCGCGGAGTCACGGCAGCATCACGTGACATATCGGGATTTCCCCCCCCTTCGCTAAGCCAGGCGGGGGTAGGGCCAGTATGTGACTCACTCGGTCTGCGGGCCGCGAGTTTGACACCCCTGCTCTATAGAACCATTGAATTGATGGTCTTTTACCATTCATTTTATCTCATAGGATTTCACCTTATTATTTTTATGAATAGAATAGCATCAAATTTCGAAAACAGAATTAAAAAAAAGAGACTCTGGCGTTCAACTTCCTAATTTAAGGACAAGTACAACAGCACCTTCTTAACACTATGCTTTCCATCTTATTTTACAGATATATTTTGTAATTCTGTATACAGTATGTTTCTTACCAATTTTCAGTTGTGGGCATGTGGTTGCTTGTTGCGGTGGTGACTTTTGCTTCGGAAGAGTGTGTATGGTGTTATGCTGGTTTAGATCGAACAGTCACTGGTCTCTTTGTTCTAATGAATCCTGTTAGCAGATGCACTCACTTACCCAAACAGAAAAACAACAACAATTGTAATATATTTATGTGATAGCATATTTATGCTGTTCTTTGAATAAAAGCCAGCCAATAGCATAAAAACTGCCAGCAAAAGCAGGTAAGTATAAATATTTTGTGCAACTAAATTGCTTTGCCCCTGATATAGAAATGAACATTACCAAGATGCTATAGCTATAAACAATTTTTGGTATATTACTATTTTCACGGGTAAAAGATTGGGCTTCAAGAAGAATTTGACAATTAAGTATATGACAAGAAGAAAGTTAAGATGCGGATTTAATTGAAACAAACTTTCTTCTTGTCAGTTACTTAAGCATATGCTTACCTAAAGAACCTTGCTAATTCTGAACAATTGTGTGCTATAACAAGCACACTTCAGTCTTACAAATAAATGATGACCTATACATTTTAGAGTTATTACTGAAACACTTTTAAAGCATTGTTAAGGCATTCAAGGGTTGAGAAATCAGATGGATTGCTTAGTTTTGGACATGCCAAACAAGGAAGTTTGTATTTGCTTTAACTAAAATTGAATCACTTATCCTTTTCTACCAAGAGTTGCAAAATCTGTACCTGGTGTCTGACATTTCTGAAATAACATCTCTTGTTGGTTTGGGAAAAGTGTGGATTTTGGATAGGGACAGAAATGAAAATGCAAGTCCTGAAAAAAGAACAGAATGTGTTGGAACCTGCAGTGAATTTTGTCACCTAATTATTCACCCCTCCCTCTATATAAAAAGCCATACAGATTATCCACAGATAGTAATCCATTAATCCCGTTGTAGCTAACAGTGGCATTTTCTAGCATGTGCTTGCGGATTAAAATAAAAATAAGAGCAACAAGAGCTTGTGGTGGCTTGCAAGTGTTATCAATGTGGGAAATTTGTAACTTTTAAAAGAACACTGAGAGTTGGAAAAGCAAACTTTACCTCAGTTTTGCTGCCATCTGGTGACTTTTAAAAGCAGCACAACATCATGGTATGGTATTCCTTTTTGGACAATCAATCTAGAGATTCAAGTATTCTTTAATCTGAGCATTCCAGTTTGTGGAAGATTTCCCAATTTCTTAAGCAATTTTGTGTATGAAATCTTTCACTCCTTTCCTCTGTACTTTAGAATAGGTTCCTGTTTTTTTTAAAAAAAGTTCCCTATCATATCTCAAATAAAATCTCGTGGTCCAACTTTGATTTTTAATCAGGGTACTAAGGTGGAGTAATTGATAAGTTTGGGGTTGTATTATAGATAGAACTGTGCAGTGAGAAAATTAGACAAGAAGATAGATAGTTGGGTTTTTTTAAAAAAATACTTAGGATTGTGACATTTTAAAAACTGGATGGCCAAATTACTTCTTAAATTTATCTCAGATAATTTGAGGTTTTTTGGTTTCACTCTGTTGGTAACTTTTATCAAAGGCAATTTCAAGAACTATGTGCATAATCAATAATACAGGTGCTAAGAGGAGGTAGCCCTGGACTAATGTATTTGGATGGTTTGAGAGACATGTGCTACATCTGACATCGCTTTCTTTTCTTCTTTCTAACATATAGTTTTGTCACCTGGTACACTCCAAAAAGGATGTCAAACCTGGGGAAAAGGGGTGTCAGAATGGAATGATATGCATTTTAGAACTCTAAATATTCTTAGAGAAAGAAAAACAAAAGGCTGCTGTTTTCAGTTCTTTTACAACATCTGGTTCCATTTCTGTATTGAGTCTGCATGTGGAGTGATTCTGTTTTTCTTCCTGTCCTGGGGTAACTTTTTAAAGCCACTTTGTCTTAACACTTTTGCTCTGTTAATTTTGTTTTTCTTAAAAACTCTGTGACATTTTGGGATCCAAAGTTGACCCTCAGTATAACTGTAGGCCCTGACCCTTTCATTGTGCTGTTGCTGTGATGTGTGTTACACACTTGATATGTTTGTTGCGTCTATGTAAAAACCATTGCATTATTTAAACCTCTTCCAGGTTCTGTGATATTTGTAGACCTCACTTTTATTTTCTTACTTTTCTGTCTCTTTTCTTTAGATAGAAGAACGTGCAGAGTTCTTGAACAAATCTGCCCAGAAGAGGTAAAGAACTCAAACATAAAGAAAAAAGTCACAATGAAACTTAACATGCAGGATATGAACTGATAAGTCTCTGCCATTTCATTCTTTTCACAGTGGCTTGAAACCTACTCACACAACTCCAGTTGTCTCCAAGATAGACAGTAGGCTGGAACAATATACCAGCGCAATTGAGGTGAGCTGCTTTTATCTTCTCAATTTCCCATGCTCCTCTGATTAACCACCGTGGTCAGGTCTAATCAAACATTTTTCATAGACCAAGATTTTTTAAAAACATATCATTAAATACTCTGGAATTCCTTGGAAAAGATGGAGCAATGAATATTGATTTAGGTACTGGTTAGCATGTTACATAGGACCCAGAGAGACCTAGTCATGGAAACTCATTGAGTTATTTGGACCAGTTACTCTCAATCAATCCAACTTACCTTACAAGGATTTTTGCAGGGAGAAATATACTGCTATAAACTTCTGGGGCAGTGTGGTGGCTCAGCAGTTAAGATGCTGGGCTTGTTGGCTAGACTGGCAGACCAGATTCAAGAGCCCAGCGCCATACGAGTCCTGTCCTTGCCCCAGTTCCTGCTAACCTAGCAGTTCGAAAGCATATGAATGGGAGTAGCTAAATAGGTACCAGTTTGGTGGGAAGTTAACAGTGCTCCATGATGTCATGCTGGCCACATGACTGCAGAAATGTCTTTGGATGGCACTGGTTCAATGGCCTTGAAATGGAGATGAACACTGCCACCTATAGTCAGCAACAACTAGAGGAATAAAATATGTACCGACTCCTTTACCTTTAAAACTTCTGGAAGAAAGGTGGGATAAATCTAACAAATAAATAAAACGTATTTCATTCAAAAGCCCCCATTCACTTAAGCTTCCTTCACTGCCCGGGCCTCTGTTTCAGTCTTCCTTTCAATGGCTTTTGGGTGAGGTGTATTTGAGAGATTGGCATGAGATGAACTTGGAGAAATTGTGGATTTATTTTGGCCAACTCTCTTTCGAATTGTTGGCTTGTAAGTTGGTGACATTTAGCCAGGCTGTAGCCCAATAGCATCTGGTAAAGTAGGAGGAAGAAAAAAAAAGAGGAAGAGGAGGAGAGTGGTAGCACATCACTCTTGTGATATTGGAACAGCTCCCTGTCAACCCTGAAGCTGGCCTAACTGTGGCCCTTTTCTTTTTGTAACTTTCCTCTGTGGAGGTTTATCTTTGCATTGCTTCTGGCTGACACATCCTGGAGCAAGGGCAGAGGTGGTATTCAGAAGGTTCTGACCAGTTCTGGAGAACTGGTAGCAGAAATTTTGAGTAGTTTGGAGAATCGGCAAATACCACCTCTGACTGGAGATTTTATAGTATCCTTCCCCTGCCACATCCACCAAGCCACACCCACAGAACCGGTAGTAAAATAATTTGAATCCCACCACTGAGCAAGGGGCCAGAGAGAGGGGTGTAGAGATAGCTGGAGTGTTGTAGCCAAAATAAATAAAAAAATTCCCCTGGGGATCAAGGACGTTTGTGCAGATGTTCGAAAGGTGGAGACTGAGGTCACCTAGCAACTGGACTACATGCTGATTGGACCATGTGACTGGGGACTTGGGGGTGGGGGAGTGACAAAGTTTTACTTTTAATTGGCTGTAAAACTGTCAGGAACCTAGAGCTGGTTTTCCACCAAGTCTGTGCCAATTTGATATGTCCCAATCAAATGTTATTTGAGGAATATGCCTGCCTCAGAGTTCTCATTGAAGGGGATGTGTTACTTGGAAGCTTGACACTACCCTGACTCATCAATTGCTTCTTGCAGGGCAACAAAGCTGCGAAGGCCACCAAGCCAGCTGCTTCTGACCTCCCAGTTCCTGCTGAGGGGGTTCGTAACATCAAGAGCATGTGGGAGAAAGGCAATGTGTTTGCGTCACCCTCTGGAATGGGGACACCCAATAAGGTACATGCGTGGTGGCACAGTGGTTTTAGAGTGCAGTACTGCAGACTACTTCTGCTGACTGCTGGCTACCTGAAATTTGGCAGTTCGAATCTCACCTGGCTCAAGGTTGACTCAGCCTTCCATCCTTCCGTGGTCAGTAAAATGAGGACTCAGATTGTTGGGGGCAATATACTGACTCTGTAAACCGCTTAGAGAGGGCTGTAAAGCACAGTGAAGCGGTATATAAGTCCAAGTTCTATTGCTATTGCTATCCTTCAGACTCTTCTGCTGTTATGACTGCCTCTGCAATTCCCAGGTCAATCAATGCAAAGGAAATGCAAGGCACATAAGTAAGACCTGAGGTATTAATTTAGTGAACATGCAGGTTTTGAACTTCAAACAAGAAGGGAAGAGTTGCATAGTTTAGCCTTCTGAAAGATATTTTTTACTCTGTTTCTGAGATGGTGTTTCAAAGAGACATTGCTCTAAGTTTATGCAACAAAACTTTGGCATAAGATCTCATGGCTTGGTAAGCTTTTCAACTATAGGATGTATCATGCAACCCTCCTGAATGTTTATCATTGTTGTTATTTTAATCATATAATATCTTGCAAGATTGTCAGATTTCACAGGCTCTGGACAATCTCATTTCTAGTATCACAGGACTTCTTACAGGAAAGCTGAAATGTTGTGAGGTTTAAGACAGTCACTTGAAATCTCCTAAGATTAAAGTGCTTTGCTACAGGCTTCAACATTCTCCTACATTTTCTCATGAAATTGCACAATTGTTTATGAGATTTAGCAATCCTACAGACTGAGCCATATAGATTTGGTAGATAAACTGTTGCAATCTGTAGTGCATCCCTGTTGATTCTTACTGTGAAGTTTCCAATCCTCTTTATAAAACAAATGTTCTGCAGGAGACAGCTGGTCTGAAGGTCGGAGTTTCTAGTCGCATCAATGAATGGCTAACTAAGACCCCAGAAAGCAACAAATTGGCTGCTTCAAAACCATCGGTGAGTATTTGCTGCTCTGTTTTCAGTAGTATTGTCATCTACGCTGCAATAAAGAGAGATGTTTGATAATTTTTACAGGAAGGAAAAAGAACTTCAGTGCTATTTTGATAGGCATTACTGGCTTCGGAGTTGGAGATGCCCACCCACAGAGGCTGATCCTCATTTCAGTAGCTTCTTGTCCTTGCCATCATCACTGGTTGATTGCCCAGGCATCTGAGAGAGGAGTTCAGGGTTTTAGCTTAGTGCTGTGCTAGATCACAACAAGATGAGAAGCCAGCATATCATGGATAATGCAGGATTTGGTGCACATTTGAACCTATTAATGAACTCTACCATTTCTAAATGATAAAAAAAAAACATAACTGTGAGAACTCAATGTTCAGAAGATTGTCCCTGTTTTGAGTTACCAGGGACATCCATACTCAACCGGATATTCTCCAGTGGTGAACATCAGGGGTGTCAAACTCAAGGCCTGTGGGCTGAATCTGGCCCGCAGGTTGCTTAGATCTGGCCCACGGGGCCACCTTGGAAACAGCAAAGGACTGGCCTGCAGTGCCTCTGCCAGGGAAAATAGAGCTCAAGAGGGCTGCGTGCAGCCCTCCCCTGGGCCCCACTTTAGGCTGCGATGGCATCCTGTAGCAGTCTGCCAGTGAAAACAGGCCTCATTTTTGCTTGAAGAGTGCTGCAGGAGGCCATCACGGCTGAAAATGGGGCACAGGGAGGCCACACATGCACCTCCCCCCTCCCCGAGCTCCATTTTCACTGGCAGAGGGCTAACAAAACAAACTAAAAACAAAACAAAAGGAGAAATGTTTCCCCTTTTGCATTTGAGCATGTAAGAAGGGACAGGAAAAGGGAAAGAGGAAAGACAAAGAAAAAGAAGGGAAGATGGGAAGAGAGCAAGGAAGGAAAAATAAGGAAAGAGAGGAAGGAAGAAGAAAGGAGAAGGAAAAGAGAACGAAAAAGAAGAGGGAGGGAGGAGATTTTAATGAGAGGGAGGGACGGTCTGAGGGAAGTCCCGCCTTAGCACTTGGCCACCACAGGTGCCCCTGACACAAGTGACATCAAGCTGGCCATGCCCACCCTGCCATGCCCACCCTGGCCATGCCTCCTCCCCCTCCTCCCAAAGTCAAACACAACCCTGATGCGGCCCTCAATGAAATTGAGTTTGACACCCCTGGCTTAGACCATCGTTTCTATATTTTGCAACCAAATGGAAATTGCAACCTGACAGCATTTGAAAGCAATGCCTGAAAATGGTCAGCTGATTACAGATGGAGCTAAAGTAGTGGTTTAGACAGCTGTGGTGTGGTTTCAATGTCCTGTTTCTACATTCTTCTCTATTCAGAACAAGCAGCCAGATGTTCATACACTCAGAGATAAATACGTTTTCATATAAGAAGTCTGGATGTTATAAGTGGACTATAGTAGAATTATTCACAGAACTGAGTTGGTACTAATCTGTCTTTTCTCTTCATTCCTTCTTTCTCAGTCAACTGCTTTCTTCTCTTCCCTCTTTCACCACCATCTTCTTGGCTGGAATTCTATATATATATATATCTCCGTTGTTCTGTTCTTCCTTTGGATTGGCTGTTTTCTTTTAAACTAAGTCAGGTAAATCAGTTTTGAAACTCCTCTGCAAAACCTTGAGCTTCCCGTTCCAATTCCTGTATGTCCAGGTAGCTGTGGACCTATGTTTGAAAAGAATTATTTCAAAGCCTCAGGCTACTGCCTATGAATTCATCTTTGGGGAAAGTTTATTTAAATAGCACAAACTTTAATAATAAGTTTTTACACCATTCTTGCTTTCAAATGCTTGCTTTGGGGTGGGATGTTTTTTGGGAAATAGGACTTACGACCTGGAGATGTATCTGGCAAACGCAACCTTTGGGAAAAGCAGTCGGTTGAGAAGACCAGTTCTTCATCAAAGGTGACCATCCCATCTGTTATTCTATCCCACTTTGGGGAGTGGGGATGGGGGAGCAGGGGTGGGCTTCTCCCAGGTTGGGCGAATCCCTCATTCCAACAATCAGCTGGTTCCAAACCAGTTCACTCCGATGAGCATGTGGCCCCACACACCTGTCCCTGCTCTTTCCTGTGCTTTATGTCTTTTTGCTAGAGCACAGCTGATTCGCGCGGCAAAGTGGTTTGCCGTGCCTCAGCTGTTTTCTTCAGCTGCAGTTGAAGGTAAGTATTAACTTTTTTAAACGCGGAACACGTGCGCACAGTGCACGCTTACCGAACTGGTTGTTATACTGGTTGAATCGCACCCCTGTGCTGAAGTCCCCTTCAATTGCACTGCTGAACTTCAGTGACATAATTGCCAAATCTAGAAGAATGATGTAGAATAGATCCCAAACTATTTATTTATTTGTACTGTACCGTTCTGTCCTCCTTTTGAGATGGCCTCCTGAGAGACGGGTCAAAGAGGCCATCTATGTCAAAACTGAACAGCCCTCTCAGGGGGAAGGATATGACATCATCAATCTCCAGTCTACAACACAGTCCTTTCAACAGTTCCAAGAAGGCTCCTCACCACTCAGGACACAGATAAACCTTCAGGTGGCCTTAGCGACCTGCTAAAAGAATGCAAATGACCAGTTGTGTGGAAGGAATATAAATCCTTCCATTGCCCACCATCCAATCAGAGCTGAGTAAGCTTTTTGATGAAAAGTGAAATGTCTTCAAAGAAAAACCAGAAAGTCCAGTTGCCTCTTGAAAAAGTACCTTTGGAACAATTTATGTTTTTGTAACCTTTTTTTTAAACTTCTCTTTTTTTGAATCAGGTCACAGCAGCAGGAAGGAAGTTGGAGACCAATGGTAAGCAAAAGTGAGCATTCCAGTGCTTGGGATCAGGCATGGCATGAGCAAGGGGCCCAAACCTCAATTTTGGAATAATATTAGTTGGATTGTCAGACAGTCTCTCCTCCCCAAATGGCTTGTCCCTGATGACAAATGGGGTTCTTTGTCTGGAATCTGTAAGAGGCAAACAACAGAACATTCACTTTCCTGGCTAGTTTCAAACCCTCTGAAGACGTGATCTACCTGTTGAATATTGTATTGTTCTTCCTAAGGTCCTCTTGATCGGGGTCTCCAACCTTGGCAACTTTAAGACTTGTGGACTTCAACTCCCAGAATTCCTCAGCTAGCTTTGCTGGGAGTTGAAGTCCCCAAGTCTTAAAGTTGCCAAGGTTGGAGACCCCTGCTCTTGACAACAGCACTCTATTGTTGCTATATCTTCATCTCAGTTCCCCTTTTATGTTTCCCAAAGCATTCGTGTTACTGTCTTTTCTTTCTTGCCCTCCATCATTGGGTAAATTTGCCTGTGAATTGGCTCACCTATCACATAAAGCTATGTTTGGCATGGCCATGGCTGAAGAGAATAAACTATCATTAGATGGTTTGCTCAACAAAATCCAAAGTCATAACCATGGTTTGCATACAGCAGTGCCTGGATCCATTTATAAACAAGAATCTAGCCAAGCACTTTATAGCTTAATGTAAGATATATCATAGTCTTCCTGTTCACATTCCTGCTTGCTGAGTATAATTACTCTTATTTCCTTCCTGTTTAGCTCCGTACTTGTCTAATTAAGCATCTCCAACTTGAGTAGGAATTAATGAGCCTTTTGAAATCTTTTTAATGATTCTCTGCAGGATCCATTTCTTTTCAGGCATGATGCCAGTAGTGAGATATACTTTCTTACCCAAGAATAAGCTGATTCAAACCCAATTTTGCAACTCGATGTACTAAAATATTGCATTCCCACATGAATGAGGAGGTAAAATTTGAGATGGGAGCAATAAAATCTATGGACCATTTAAAAAAACTAGGCGTTTTATTAATTTGTCTTTTGAAAATAATCAGTGGGTATTATTTTAAAGGTGGTTAAGACTGAATCTATTGGGAATCTCTTCTAGATTGTGGGGAATGGGCAAGAAAGAAAGTTGATATAGTCCTTAAAAGTTCATCTTAGTGTTGCAACCTTCATCAGCAAGTCCTTGGACAAGTAGGGATTTTCTAACTAAACCCCAAATTTAAAACAGTTAGTCTCTTTTAATAATTTAAACAATACAGTCAAAAGACTGTAAACTCCAAATGTTGACATATCTGGTGATTCAAGGCAATTCCACCAATTTTTTTTTCTTTCAGCAGGTTTGAGACAATTTGAAAAGGAGCCTTAAGGAAGCCACCAATTACGCTGGACCAACTCGGTTTTCAAAAACAGAAGTGCTAAATTTGTCCTTTTCTTTTTATATATATTTATGTTTGTTTTTGTTGGTTTACTTGGGAGGGCGGGCGGGGTTGGCTACATTATCCCAGTTTTTAAGGAAACCATGTATATTAGCACTGTATTTAATATTCAGTCTTAAAAACATTTGTCTTAATAGTAGTGCCTTGTAACCAGAGCCTTATTCCTAAAAAAACAACCAAAAAAAAAAAAAACAACCCATGCTGTGAAAGAGAGAGACACGTCTACTGATGAAGTCTAACAAACTGCGTCCAGACAAGGAGGAGAGAGGCATCTGCTGTGCACATCTTCCACTTGTGGGTCCTATCCCAAATAGGTGAGGCAAATATAGGGCCAGGATAGGAACACAGGCTGGTTCATTCACAAGCAAAGTACCTGAAAAGTCCTCAAAGTCAAGACAGAGTCAACCACTTTGCTCCTATTGACTTATTGTTGACTTGAGTGTACAAAGGCGTGGTATAATTTCCTAAGCCTATTGTGGTCAACAGAACATTATATGATAGGTTCACCATCTTTGGTGGTGCATCACCTTTGATGGAACAGTGGCCTTCTCCCCCTTTGTTCTCCAACATCCTGTCACAGATTAAGAGGATGCCACATATGTTGTTGTTGGAGGAGTACCTAATCCATCACTTACATTTTGCTTGGGACATTCCTGTAAGTGGAAAACATCTTCTCCATCCGTAAGGTCATGTGCAGAGCAAAGGAGTCTTACTTTCCACAAAGGGAAAGTAAGAGATATGCAAGGAATGGCACTCTATGGATCCCACACAAATATCCTTCCTGTAGCTAAGTGGGATGAGCCCAGTTTTTTTTTTTTCCTTTCAGCACTTTAGAGTAAGGCATGGAAGAAACATGCTGTGTTGGCCATTTCCTTCCTTAACTAGTCTGTGATGAATTAGGATCATCAATACAATCTTCATAGTTTTTAAAGTAGCATTCCCCGCTCCCTTTGGTAAATTATAATTAATACCTTGAATTTGGACAATTGCAATTAGCAGTGGTACTGATAATGTTTCTCTCTCTTTTTTGTTTGTATTTTTAAAAAACTAGTTAACAGTTTTAGAACGTATACATTTCGCTTTTCTAAACGTTATGTATGAGGCACTACTAATAATAGAAGGCTTTTAATACTTATTTACTTCATTTAGCTATAAACTTACATAACTAGTCAATATCACAACTTTTTTTAAAAAAAAGAATACACACCTTTTATATTAATATTCCATAATTGCCATTAGGGAAATGGCAAGAGAAGTATTAGATTTAAAAAAAAAAATAAGATGAGCAATTAAAATTATAGTTTTAAAGAGGGAAGAAAAAAAAGTTTTAGGTCATAGGTCACATGTATAAAACAGTATAGCTAATTTATATAGAACTACCATAACTACCACACAAGAAATACATGCACTCACGCTGTTGGTAATCCTTCTTTCCACCTTATTGCACACTGATTTTGCTTTTTATCAGGTCTGTATACACTTCTCATGTTCTCACTTTCAAAAACAAAAAGGACACCATCCTTCCTATTGCCATACAATTCTGTCCCTAAGTATAGCAGACCTTGACCCTAAGTGCACTAACCAAGGAGAATCAAGGATCACTTCCTGTCGACCAGATGGTATCTTCCAGATGCGTTGAGAATCTGAGGAGTTGTAATCTCAACACATCTGGAATATGTCAAATTGGGAAGGGTTACTTGATGTTCTTCAACTTTCTCCCTCGAGTCCAAACATAGATATCCTTTGTCCTGGAGAACAAGCATTTGCTGAATTCCAGGCAGTGAGGAAGAAGGCTTCATTTGAACCCAGAACCCTCTCCAGAGAGGATTGTGTTTCAGTCACTCCACCCCAAGTCTTTATTTTAACATCAATATTATTTGACCTGTATATAGTAAACTACTAAGTTTGAATTTATAAATCACATGATGATTGGGGGTTTTTTTTACACCATACGTAGGGGTGAAGTGAAGTGAGCTTTATTTAAAATTTATAGCCCACTCCAATTGCAAACCATAGCTTGAGAATGGTTAATTTCTGTATACAGGTTTACATTTTTATTGCATCTGTTTGTCCTTTTTAATTTTTTTTAAGGGGTTAAGATGGAGTAGCAGTATCCAAGCTCCATTGCTTTTGTGAATCATCAAGTTTACATAATGAATTTCACTAGAACTTACAGGTGGCATCAGAATCATAGAAGACAAAGCCTTGGATCTGTTTGTGGTTTGGCTGTTTGTTTGTTTTTTTTAAAATACACTTTGGAATCCTTACATCTGAATAACTACCATAAACCAGTAATGCTGAATTTGTAATTCACAATAAATGGAGTTTGTCTGCCAGATGGATGGATCGGTTTTGTTTCTCAAACCAGAGCTTTTGTATGCCATTGGGCTCATGAAAATAGTCAAATGGGACAAAACTCACTTAACAATTATCTTGCTTAGCAATATAAATTTTGGGTTCAATTGTGGTCCTAAGTTGAGGACTACCTATAGCAAAAAAAAGGCCATTTATAAATGTAATTGTGTCATAATCTTGCTCTTCTTAGTAGAGTAATAGGAAGCGCAGCATTCTTTTTAATCCGTTTGAAGCCTCTCTGTGTAGAGTAGAATGAAGCACCCAGATAATAAAAATTCTGACAATAATTATCAATAAATATGTGCAGTTGGTGCTTATGTGGTAATTTGGTTTATCCTGATTTCTGAAACTGCATTGCTCATTAACTCAAGCTGCCCATTGATGACAACTCAATAATAATAGTTTTAAAGTAGGAATGGATGAGTGTGAAAATTCTTGCCAGAGACAGTGGGATGGAAAGGGGTCAATCAGAAAACTGCAAACAAAAGAATGGTGTGGTGAAATGGGATCAGCCAAGAAGTGGAAAATCAAAAAAGGCTACCTAGAAGCCACCAAGGGATGTTGTGACCTCTAAATGTGTTAAACATAAGTGTAAAATTTGATAGGTTTGCTAAAAGTTGCAAGTTTTAGCAACTTGAAGGAATCAGGGGGAGATTTGGCACACCTGACTGTTTGTGTTGGATTTATAAAATTCCAGTCTCCAGATTTTTGAAAAGTTTCCTCTGTTGAATTAAATGTGACTGTATTAGACACAGCTGGCAGTTTGTGTTTGCTTGTGGAGTGGCTGAGATTAACATCGTCCTTTCCAGTTGCTTCCATAAGAATTCCTCCTTGTACCTTATTTTATCACCATTTAGGATTAAATCTAGGATTTACTCCCCCTAGATCACGGGTCATGTTGCTATCATGTGACGTTTTGTAATGTTTTCCCTTTTCATGGAGCTGGGGTGGGCGTGGCCTGCATGTGATGCATCCGGCCCGTGGGCTGGCAGTTTTAAACCCCTGCCTTAGATGGTTCCAAAATTGAACTCTTCTAAGGAACAATCCTTGTTGGTATAGTTGGACCCTTCAACCTTACAATAATATGAGGATTTTGAGATTTGGGTATTGTTCTGCTTTCCCTTTCCATCTCTCACCCTGTAGGTTGTGTATGGGATTCAGAGATGGCTGAGAAGAATAAGAAAAACACACACAAACGTGTCAGATAGTCAATTTCCTATTTTACTGTAAGCTTGCAGCTGCCCTGGGGTTTTGGTTAAGAGCCAACCCCTTCATCTGTCCAAACCCCTGCACCTCCCCTTTTTTCTCCCCCATGGGTGACCAGATGCAGGGTTCAAGTGGCTGCAACTATTGAAGAGATTCCACTTCCTTCCAGTCCAGCAAGACTGACCTTTGATGCCTGCGCCCTTTGAATGGCCTTTAAAGCTTTTGCTGTGCTATCGGTGGAGGTCCTACACTGGCAATGATTTGTAAAGAAACAGAAGGGAAGCGTTTGCACGATATAGTTCAAGAGAGTGTTGAGGTTTTCTTCCTCTGACATTTTTTCCCAGACACGGGCAAAGATTTTCCAGCAGAGTTCCTGAAGGCAAGTGACCGCAGACAGGACCAACTTGAGATCTTCTAGGATGTAACAAGCTTGGGGAATGTTCTCATTAATTTTGGCAGACAATTCTTCAACAGTGAAGATGAGGATCAAGTAGACAGTCCTCAGGGGAAGTGTTATGGTGTAGTACAAGGCTATTAACCAGCCTTTCCATTCCTGGAGGGCGAAAAAACCAACAACATACACCAGGGATTATTAGAATTGGAAAGGTCTTACAGTTAGTTAAACCACTGTTCTGTTGTCTTCCGATTCTCTAAGCTGCTCTTTGAAGGCTTTCCAGAATGTCAGATATGAATCTTACTCATCTGGACAAAGCAGGCATTTTTATCACTGAGCTATGGCCTCGGTTTAAAGACAGATTTCAATGTAACATATATTGTGGCACAATTGTTGGGTTTTTTTTTTCACTACAGGTAGTCCTCAACTTATGACCATTTATTTAACAACAATTCAAAGTCACCACGAGGCTGAAAAAAGTGACTTACGACCAGTTCTTGAGGTTATGACCATCACCCTGCTTTCTGTGGCCATGTGATCATGGTTTGCGCACTTGATAACAAGCTCTTATTTGTGATGGTTGCAGCATCCTGTAATTACATGATCATGATTTCATAGCGCCTTCCAATGAGCAAAATCAATAGGGAAAGCTGGATTTGCTTAATGACTGTGTGATTCGTTTAATGACTGCACTAAAAATCATAAAATCAGGATCAGTAATATGGTGGGGATTTGCTTAATAACTGTATTGTTTAAGTGATTGAAATTCAGATCCAATTGTGGTTGTAGCAATAGGAATAGCAATATCACCTAGACTTATATATCACTTTACGGTGCTTTACAACCCTCTCTAAGTGGTTTATAGAGTCAGCATATTGCTCCCAATAATCTGGATCCTCATTTTACCCATCTCGGAAGGATGAAAGGCTGAATCAACCTTAAGAATCGAGGTGCTGGCAATCGGCAGAATTAGCCTGCAATACTGCATTCTAACCACTGCATCACCACAGCACTACCTTTTAAGTCGAAGAATACCTGTAGTTCTTATTATCTTTAACAATACCTTAATGTATGCTAATAATTACCTCATGTTACAACCTGACAGATAATTTAACCCACTTTTCCCAGGAATTCTTCAGCAAAAGTTAATGACGAGAGACCCAATCCTCTCAGTTTAACTGGGGATCCTTAACTCTCCTAGTAAGGAGTTTCTCTTAGGAGTTTCTCAGTTTTAGAAAAAAAAGATAGAAAGGAAGCTACTTTGGATCTTCCTACCTGAAGCGAACAATTGAAAACTGAAATTATTCTTGAAACACAAGGGGGCGCTGTGCAATCATGCAGTTTTGCATAGGGGCAGCTTTTCGGAAGAAGTGCACTTATCTGCCTTTTCTGAACCAAGGAAGCCAAATCTCTAGATTTTTTTCAAAAAGGGAGTTATTGGGAAAAGTAAAACAAGAGTAGCCAACAATCATCCACACAACAATCCAAATAAAATCAATTCAGGCAGCAAATTACATGAGTTCTATATTACCCGTTTTAAGGGAATTGTTCAAAGTTTATTTGCTGAGAGATGGAGAGAGATTAAGTGAGCCACCACTTAATCTGTTTGGATGCAGTTAGACAGGACTTTGGGGGCTCCTTCTCTGCTTCCCTTTCTGCTCCCTTAGTTTTCTAACTTTTCTTTGCCTTTGCAGCAGAATCGTCCCGGTTTGGGAGAGAATAAAATCACTGGGAGACCGGCTATTGCTTTGTCCATACAAAACAAATATATTCGTTACATTTTCATGCTGCCCTTCTCCCTTACAAGGTGATCTGTCTGGCATAAGACAAACACACCATTTTTGCATCTTTCCAACAAATAAAGAAAACTTTATGACCAAACCTCCCTTTTTAACAACCCTGGTAGAATGCTAAAAAGTGCAGGGTTCTGTCAATGTAGTTTACAGTAGAGGAGAATGAACTCATCAGGTTGGGATTCTTGATGGTGTAGTAGCCAACAACCATCTTGCAATTCTGAAAGTACAGTTCTCCCCCTGACTCCTTTACAGCCTGGAGAACTTAGGGAGAGCCTCTTCTGAGCCTCTTGTCCCATCCATTATACAGCTGCAGACTATGTTGCCTCTTATCTAACTGTTCCCTTGGCAGTGTCTCTTGGCTCTGTCTCACAAGGTCTTTCCCACATACAGATTATGCCCATAAACTGATTGACTCAATCAAATTAATAATAGCAGTAAAATTATCTGACTAAAAATAATTCAAAAGGGGAGAAGTGCTGTTAGGGCCTAAGTACCTCCTTCTTTAAGACTGTCCAGAGCACAAGATATGTGCTTAATGGATTTTTACTGACCTGAAGGGGAACTCTGAGCCCATGGTTGTGGACCTGAGCTATGGACCTTCCATAAAGTGGGTAAATGGAATTAATAGCAGCTTCAGCCTTTAGAACATGACTGCCAAACTCCCAGCCCGCGGGCCGATGCGTCACGTGCTGGCCATGCCCATGCCCGGTTTAGTGAAGGGGGGGGGGAAGTCCCAATATGTCATGTGACACTGCTGTGAAGGCATGAGTTTGACTCCCCTGCTTTAGAAAATCTTTATTGTTGAGGCACCTATTTTCCTTGGGTGAATTTCAGCTAACCCTGGCTGTAAGGAATAACTTCAAGGCCTCACATAGTTGGTTGTATCTTCTTTTCCCTGCGATCCTGCAGAACCAGGGGTGACTCTGACCTTCCCTGAGGTTCCTGTACTTTAGATAATAACTCCCTTGACTATTGTGGTTACAAATAGGTCAACAAATTTATCATGTCAGAGGCTGCTTGGCGGAGACTATTACTCAAATCTATTTTAAGTAGCCATGAATGGAGGCAAATATATTTGCTCATGGAAAACCAGTCACTTTTCAAAGTTGAAGAGCTACTGGAAAGGAGAGAAATGCTGACCTGGGTCTATGTACTTGCTCCCTGTAAGGGGGTGCATAGCTCAGTTGTGATAGACTTCCATCATATGTACAACATATCAAAGGTGGGCATTTTTTTTCAAAAAAATTTCAAGGAGCAACATGAGAAACTGGGACTGTTGTGAAGGGCTGAACCAATGTATTCTGATTTGATGTCCCCAGACCTCATCATCTCAACATCTGAGGCAGCTCCAGGCAAGGGGCAAACACTGCACAGGTGCAGAAATGCACTTTCTCTCTCCATCCTCCCACAGCCACCAGCTGACTGAAGGAACCGACTCGGCTGCTTTTTTCTGCGGCATGCTTATTTACTTTTGATTTCTAATTTCTGATTGACCTCACGCAGGCTGAAGAGGAACCACCAAAGATCTGATCCAAGATGTCAAAACAAATTAATTTCACTAAAACGCTTGAACAATCTCCTAGAATTTTGACACTTTCTGGAGGTTTGGAACGGAGTGCCCATTAGAGATCCTGGGAGTTGTAGTTTCATATTAAAAGGGATCCTGGGAGTTGTAGTTTCATATTAAAAGGGATCCTGGGAGTTGTAGTTTCATATTAAAAGGGATCCTGGGAGTTGTAGTTTCATATTAAAAGGGATCCTGGGAGTTGTAGTTTCATATTAAAAGGGCACCAGGTTTGGGGAAACGTTTCTTTTTTTAAAAAATAAACTCATTGTAGAATCAACTTAGCCTCCAGTCTCACTTCTAGGTTCTTGAGGAGGCACTAATTATGCTGCCAATTTTTCCCAGAGTGATTTTTCTTTTTAAAAATCTTTTCATTTAAAAATAAAATATGGTGGACACCTGGTAGGGACCAGTGGTGGAATTCAAATATTTTTACTACTGGTTCTGTGGGCGTGGCTTGGTGGGTGTGGCTTGGCTTAGTGGGTGTGGCTTGGTGGGCACAGCAGAGGAAGAATACTGAAAAAAACCCATTCCCTCTTCACTCCAGGAGGAAGATTACTGCAAAATCCTCCCTCCCTATCCCAATAACCTGCTTTCCAGCGTCGTTCTCCTGTGCAAGGCAACAAAAGAAGACCCAGCTGATCAGCTGGGACTCGAGAAGCAGAGAAGAGATGGGGGTGGGGCCAATCAGAGGTGGTATTCCAAGCAACTCAAAATTTCTGCTACCAGTTCCCCAAACTACTCAAAACTTCTGCTACTGGTTCTCCAGAACTGGTCAGAACCTGTTGAATACCACCTTTGGTAGGGACTGATGTTAGTTAAAATGGGGGAAAGAAGAAAAGAAAAGAATAAAAGCCAACAATGTGGGTCTTGTGGTTATTTGATTGATGTCATTGCTATATATAAGATTGGGTCCAGATAATGTTCAACCTGGCTATAAAAAACCCATAATTGTTGTGTTCATTTCTCCAAGATTAACCTTATTCTGATTTAGAGCAGCGGCTTATATCATGCAACATGTTAAGAGAATAGCTGAGTTCCCACATCACTGAGTTGCAAACTACCAATCCTAGTTACCCTAATGCAGTATTTCCCAACTTTGGTCACTGGCTGGGGATTTCTGGGAGTTGAAGTCCATATATCTTTAAGTGGCCAAGGTTAGGAAATACTGCATTTAATCTATTAGGTTGTGTAAACTGAGCCATACTCCATCTCTCTCACTTACTGGGAACAATCAGATGAACTACCACACATTGAGCCAATCATAAATATGTAGGGGTGAACCATCTCTCTCATAAATGTACATAAAGATAATCAAATAATTATTTCCATTTTGTTCAAGATTTTTAAATATATATATTCTGGGACCGCCAGGCTCCAGAAGATCAAGATGGCTGTCAGCTGTCACCTCACACTTGTGCTTCACAACCATTCAATATCTGCTGCCATGAACTCAAGGGTGGGATGGATGGGAGAAGGGGATGCTTCGAGGGTAATGAAACTTCACTGTATTTCTCTGAGATAGGCTTCAAGGACAAACAGCTGGGAACAGAATGCAGCTGCATACCGAACCTACGCCTGAAGCAACCATTCTGAAAGCATCAGTTTTAAATTTGATTGGACATGGGAGACCCTGTCACATGAGGCGATTAAGAGAGGGAAAAATTAGACTTGGGGATTTGGGCACGCAGTTCTCAGTTCTGGCAATGCATCTCTGTAATTCACTTGATTTCTAGTAAACTTTACCTTTATCAATCAACGGAGTTAAGGATCGTTCTTACTCAGAGGTTCAAGCTGAGGTAGCTCTAACAACGGCTGTTTTGAGTGTGCAGGACTGGATGCCATTTTGGGTGTTTTGAACCCCCCCCCACTTCCCTCATAGATGCAGGAATAGGTGCAGAAATGTGTTAAATAAATACAGAGTGAGGGTTTTCTTCCGAGGACAGGCAAAGAAAAAATGGAGAGTTACCGAGACTTACCGAAAAGGTGTTTTCAACGACTATTTGGAGACTCTCATTAGCATGCCTCAGATGGCACCAGGATTGCTGGGATATATAGCGTTGGAATTTATTCAAGAGAGAAAGCACGCAGGCCAAATAGCCATTGCACTTGATCTGGGTCTGTACTTCCTGCACAGGATCCATCCCTGTCCCTTGAGAACATGTTTTCAGATCCACTGAAAGGAGGAAGGCAGTGTAAATAACAGGCTCTAAAAGTAAGAGGAAAGGATATAGGTAGTCCTCGACTTAGAACCATTCATTTAGTGACTGTTCAAAGTTACAACAGCAGTGAAAAAAAGGAACATACAACCGTTTTTCACACTAACAAACCATTGGGGGGGCCACATGATCAAAATTTGGGTGCTCAGCAACTGGCCTATGAGAGGTTGAAGCATCCTTTGGTCCTGTGACCTTGTAACCTTCCCAAAAAGCAAAGTCAATGGGGAAAGCCAGATTTACTTAATGACTGCATGATTCATTTAACAGCCGCAGTGATATGCTGAAAAACTGTGGCAAAAAAGGGCCATAACATGGGGGCAAAACTCACTTAACAACTGTCTAGTGTAGCATGTTAGGCTCGTGTTTGTAAGTCGAAGACTACCTCTTTAGCAAGAACCTTACAAAACTCTTCTCACTTTCCAGTTCTTAAATGAAGGAGAGTTTTGTTGGACTCCATTGTTAGAAGATATGCTCATGCCTTTGGATGGCATTTTATTTATTGTTGCCACTTTGTGCCCCTGTGTCCAAGTAAGTATGGCCGATACTGAATAGGGACCCCTTTGGTGGGAAGGTAACAGCGTTCCGTGCACCTTTGGCATTTAGTCATGCTGGCCACATGACCACAGAGACGTCTTCGGACAGCGCTGGCTCTTCAGCTTTGTAATGGAGATGAGTAGTGTCCCCTGGAGCCCAGAATGACTAGCTAGCAGGTATGTGCGAGGTGAACCTTTACCTTTAGTTTGATAACACCTCTTTGAGGAAAGTCAAAACAACTTTGATAGGACTAACATTTTTAGGATGTTGATGACTAACAGATGCAAACTAGAGTATTAAGTAGAAATTGAAGTCTTCCCTGTTGATTTTGTTCCCAAATAAAAACAGTAAGTAAAATTTAGGAGCCACCTCACTGAACTTTTGTGATATACAAATGCTTCAGTTTTTCTACCTCATTCTCAGGATGCTTGATAATTTCTTTTAAATCTCTCTTGGTGGCATTTTGACTGTTATTTATTGTTAGAGATAGCTAACAATGCCCTTTGATGTTCTAGTCCTTCATTCTGAGGCCTTCCCGCCTACATAGACTTGGAAAATCGAAAGGTTTTATGGGGAAATATCCTCTTATAATATCTTCCCTCAGAACTGATTAAGCTTGGGAAACCATAGAATCTACCAATAACTGGTCAACTGATTTTATATTACAGTCAGAACATTCACAGGGCTTTCTTGTTGCTCAAGTGCAAGAGCACTTGTTTCGCACATGAGCATTTCATTGAAATTCTCTCTTTTTGTCTACAGGAAATGAAAGCAAATTCTCTTTCATCCACGTGAAAATAAATGCAAGAGAATTTTTCTGCATAGTGATAACATTTTCTGGGATAACATTGTTGAGAGTTGCCCTCTAGTCTTTGTTTTAAAACCTCTAAAGAGTCAAAAAGAGAGTCCTTCTACTACAGCATGTGGCCCACCATAGATGGGGGCGGGGCCAGTCAGAGGTGGTATTTGCTGATTCTCCAAACAACTCAAATTGCAAACTACCGATTCTCCAGAACTGGTCAGAACCTGCTGAATACCACCTCTGATCTTGTCCTGCCTAACCTTTAATCAAAATTCTGTTTCAGTGGTGCTTCATTATTTGCCCAAATCATTAACAACCAGAACCATTCCAAGATATATACATCCTTAGGCTTTCTAGAGGGCTCTTACTCAGGTCTTCATCACTGATGAGAAGGTAGTGATCTATAAATGCATGGGACCGGCCCAGCACAGTTTCCACACTGTTTTTGGCCATCTTCCCCATTCTTGTTCCCATCACCACCGTCATGCTGCTGCTCACAAGGGAGGCCGTGGTTTTCACACCATTCTGAACCACATCTTTGGTCATGCCAACCATCCCTGACAACCTGCGAGTCACTGCATTCTTGGCATTCGTGACTTTAGAAGTCATCAGTTCTTTTGTACCAGACACAACCTGTAGGAGACAGAAGAGAGGTCATTTTGGATTAAGCCACGGGTGTCAAACTCACAGTGTCACGTTGCTGTCATGTGATGTTTTGTGATATGTTTTCCCCTTTGTGGAGCTTGGATGGGTGTGGCCTGTATGTGACGCATCTGGCCCGTGGGCTGCCAGTTTGACACCCCCTGAAATAAGCTGTCTTTCTCACATCAGGGGGTAGGACTTGCATTTAAGTGTGATTCACAGAATGAAATTCACTTCGATTCTTTTAAAAACTGTACAGCTCCAATTCCCAGGCATCTGTTGGAGAGAGGATAAATGAAGGCAAGATGATGGCTGTGATCTCCCAATGGTGGCTGCCATTTTGATTTTTTTAAAAAAGCCTTCTATGGATGCCCTTGGTCCATTCTGCTCTTTGTGCAGCAAAGGGGAGAGATAAAGCTGCACAGATGATGAAATTTTAGAACCTATAGCTTAATAAGCAATTTTATTTATTTCAAATTCCCATCCCCTTCTATACAAAATATGAAAGGGGGGATTTTTTTCCTTTACAATTTTACCTTCTCTCTAACTCTCTTTAAAAAAATTCATTTTTAAAAACTATTTCAAGATTTTTTTTAATGTTTCTTCTGTATATTCTCCCAAAATTTAGTGTAAATTGGCAAGGTAGACAAACAGATATTTTAATAAATCTTGTACCAGTTATGGTCTTAGCCAGCCTAACTCCTAAGTGAAGAAAGCTGAGCTTTATATGCAATAATATTTTTTTCTTTTAAAGCAGGCAGATAACAAAAGAAAGTGTGTAGTTCAGCAAAGCATAGAATCACTTCTACCATGTCTCTGCTGTTTCATTCTGGCTGTAATTTGCTCTGAACAAATAAGGGATCTGAAACTGTAAATAATCTCTGTTGAACTGGTTTTAAATACTACACTTAGCCTACTGTTATTTGAAATGGTCTTTACAGAAACACAAGACATTATCTAAAGTAGCCTTTCATACCTTTGTGCTTTCCAATATGCTGAAGTAGAACACACCTGGAAGATCCAGGCATCTGGCTATGGAAGACTAATCTAATGTCTCATTCATTCATTCATTCATTCATTCATTCATTCATTCATTCATTCATTCATTCATTCATTTTTACATACATACATACATACATGTATACATACATACATTGTACAATGTATTTTTGAATACATTCAAAATCACTCTGAGCTATCGCTTAGTATGGTACACTAAAACTAGGATTGGGCAAGATTGGTTTATACTTTCTTCCTTCATACCAAGATATTTTCAGGATTTTTTTTTAAAGCTAAAAGAGCTACCTGATCAGCCCTTTGTTGAAGAATTGGCACCCTCTGTTCCACTGTATCCAGGCCACGACATACATATTTGTTTGCTGTTGCAACTAATGAAAGACAAGGAAAAGGAAGGGATTTGCAGTCACTTTTAGGCTCATTACAATATTTAGGATTTGGAATTTTTATGGTTTAGGAACAAGTTCATAAGTTTCATACATCCATTAAATAATCACAATTTTGCAAAATGTAAGAATTGAGTTCACACTGCACAAAGTCATAAAGTGCTTGCTTGGATGTGTTCTGTCTCATTGTGGGAATTCAGCCATTGGTTGAAGAAGTCACACATACAAAAGTTTTGTTACAAATCCATAAGAATAACATTAAGGACACTGCAGCAGTTCCAGGGCTTCACAACCTAAGAACACTCTGATCAGCTATGTAATTTTAAAAAAATGTATGGACCATATTTTTAAAAATATTTTTTACTCAGAATTATAAATGAGAACAAAAGTTGGTATAGGTAGTCCTTGACCTAAGACCACAACATAGCCCAAAATTTCTGTCGCTAAGTGAGACACTTGTCCATCCCCTTTTAGCTTCCCCTTGTAATAAAATAATAAATTGATTTTGGATTCTGGAATTACATCAACTAACCTGCCTGTTACATGAGATTCATGTATATATTTATAGAGGAGATTACATATGCTGATAACTGGACAGGCTGAGCCATAGTTTCAACTGGGAAATTGAGCATCCTAGACCAGGGGTCTCCAATCTTGTCCACTTTAAGACTTATAGACTTCAACTCCCAGAGTTCCTCAGCCAGCTTTGCGGAACTCTGGGAGTTGAAGTCCACAAGCCCTAAAGTGGACAAGGTTGGAGACCCCTGGTTTAGACCAAGCTAAATTCAAAAAGCTAGAGATTTCCTGGAAGTTTGGTTCTCACAGAAACCAACCATCAATAGACACATGAAACAAAATTCAAAAAGAGACAATAAAAAAGCCAAGAAGGAAACAAACAGACCAGAACACATCTTCTCCATAGCCAACATTCAGATAAGCAGGGAATGACACCAGACAAAGAATCAAACAGAAAACAACATGCTAATCAAGGAAATAAATAATCAAGCTGAAAACAATATCTAATTAAGGAACCAACAAGGAATAAACCACACTCTTAGGCCAAGCAACAGTCCTTGTGTCTAGTTGTTCTGATGTGCAGTGCTCTATAGCGCCATTTTGAGGGTAGGATTTGAAACAGTTTATGTCCAGGATGTGAGGGGGTCTGTAGATAATTTCACAGCCCTCTTTTTGACTCCTGCAGTATACAGGTCCTCAGATGAGCAGACACTTGTAATACCAGTGGTAGTATGCTACCGGTTCGAACTGGTTCTCCTGAACCGGTAGTTAAAAAAGCCCACAATCAGCTGAGAGGAGGAAAAAATATCAGGACAATCAGCCAAGAGGAAAACAAAGAGAAAAGCGCAGGATTGGCCCTCCCAACCGCCTCCTGTGCTTTTCTCTTCTTTATCCTCTCAGCTGATTGGCGCTGCAGGTCTCAGCTGGTGTGGGAAAAGTTGCGCGCCGGTGTTAGGCAAAGCATGCACATCAAGCCATGTCTAAGCCATGCCCACCAAACTGGTGGTAAAATAATTTGAATCCCACCACTGTGTAACACTGTGACCTGAAGGTATTGGAGTTATTCTGAGAGAGGCCCAACCACTGAAAATGTCTTGACTGAGGGCACTGAAAACCTGTAACTAGCAACGATCAAGGAACTAACTCCTGCAGGATCATAATTATTCCAATTAAGGCAACTTACTTCACACATCATGCTGTGTGCATCATGAATCTGTTTGGGCCCATAGATGAATGAAGAGGGATTAGAAATAACAAGCAAAATCCAAATGTTTTCTACTTTCTTTTTGAATTTGTTTATTATTTGTAAAGTTGAAATGTCTGAGTAGGGTTATTACCTCTCTCTTTAAGATAACTATTTCCCAACACTGCTAGATCTTGAAGACAACCACTTTAACATGAAGGCTACAGTACAACTATCCATCCAACTACATACTGAGATACACTTTATGATGGGATCGTCTGCTACACAATGGCATACAAAATATTATATTATCATAAGTTGTTTACAGAGATGCATACACAAAGAACATTGCAGAAGGCAAAGCAGACACTCCAAATGTTTTCTAAAGCAATTGATATGGATATTGAAGCACATTTAAGACTGAATGTTCACAAAACATAATGTTTTATTTGATAAAGACTCGTCGTAGTTATTCTGTCAAACAAGGATGGAGAATTTGCATTAGGTCACAGCCCTGAGGCCACATTGCCAAGAGAGAGGAAAAGTTTTTGAAAGTGTGCATTGGGTGAGGGATTAAAAAATTAAATTAATTAAGTATTAGTATTTTTAATTGCATCCCTTATAAAACAGTTATATTTTAACTAAATTAAGAAAGAGTGACTAAGCACCAAGCTTATGAAAGATTTTTCTATGCAAATGTAAACATTTTGAACTTTTTGGTTTCACATTGTAAGAAAGTTCCCATTTATAGGGGGAAAAAGTTGGAAAGAAAATGTTGTTGTAACTCTGTGGAAAAATATATACTAATTATGGGTTCTTACTCTCTTAAAGTAATTGACTTAATTAATATATGTAGCTAAACTATAAAAAAATCTTTCTGCATTCCTTGTATCCTTTATAACTTGCCCAGTTACTGCCTGGCTCCCTGATTTGAAGCTGCAAATCTTAAAAAGCGCCAGTTGATTCTAGTTAATCCAGAACTAAATTCTGTGTATAAACGCCAAAGGAGCTTAACTGATTATAATGTTGAAAGCAAGATCTTTGGACAAAGAAGGATTTGTGGTTGAAAATCCAAATGTTCTAAGTTTCATTTCAGTCTTGGCCATAAGGCCCTCATAAGGGGATTTTGCACTTGTGCATACGTGTTCAAAAGAACAGGAATGGGCTCAAAATAGCTAAGGCAAGCTTTCAAGAACCATTGATGCCTCAAATCTCTGAGTAATGGATTCCTGGAAATCCTGAGTTTGCACAGGATGAGTATTTAAGGGGAAGTAAGAAGTTCCGCCTCAGTCCAGTTTCTTAGTGAATCAGCTATTGTTTCTAGAGGAATTTTACACAATGAATTACATTGTAGAGCTACACTATTGAACATGTCTTGAAAATGGTTTGGAAGACAGGCTTCAGATCTCATGTGAGCATAGAACCTCCCTGTGGTTTATTAAAGCAGCCTGGTGTTTTGCAATCTTTTATGCAGAGATGAAGAATAATACTACTGCTTTAAAGAGTAAGATGTAATGGTAAAGGAATAAGTAAATACATATATTGAAAAATGTAAGGAGATACAAAAGATGTCTTGATGTTGATAATAATGCATAAAGTTTTATTTTATGTTTTTAAAAATTTTAAAAAGTAATAAAATGTATTTAAAAATGCTGCTGCTTTAAAGAACCCACTCATTGAAGTTAACTCTTAATCTTTTTTTTTAAACTCATGTGGATGCCAGAAAAGAAGTTAAGTTTCTTTAATAAAGTCATTTTTAAGGTATGCACAGCCCTACTCTGATAGTTATCTTTGAGGAAACATTGTGTTGAAATAATGGTTCCTGAAATCCTGCATATTCAGAAGAAAATATGCCAAGTTTATACAATGGTGTTTGGATTTGGAAAAGGAATCTTTAGGTTAATTTGTAAATTATTGGGTAATGAAGCATACAAAGTTAGTTTGTTTGCTTGCTCCTTTCTACAGCCTTAGCTAAACACACAAAGAGAACTGCTCCCAGCTATTCTACAGAGCTTCAGATCTAAGACAACCCCATTTAATATTGGAGATATAAGGAATGAACCTGGAACCTTACATAGTAGATTTGGTGGGCCTATTCTGTTGTGGCTCCCATCTCAGTGATGGTATTCAGCCGGTTCACACTGGATCGGGCAAACCGGTAGCAAGAATTTGGCATGGGTCGCTGAACTGGTAATAAGTTCTGCCTGGCCACGCCCCTGATCCAGTCACCCTCCCGCCTGATGCTTGCTTACCCGCCCGCCTGACATTCACCTAAGGTATTTCTTTTTTTTTCTTCCCGACAATCAGCTGTGCAGAGATCAGCTGTTCCGGGATTCCCCTTGTTGAGACCCAGGAAGGCAAAAAATGGAAGGAGGAGTCACCCACTCCATTTTTTGCCTCCCAGAGCCCCAGAGGAGCCTTAGGGGAGCAAAAACACACCCCAGAGGCTCCTCTGGGGCTAGGAAGCTCCCAAAATGGAACTTGGAGGGGTGTTGCATGCCCCTCCCAAACTCTGTTTTTTTTTTCCTTCCTGAGCCTCAGCAGAGCCTTAGGAGAGCAAAAATGCCCCCCCAGAGGCTCCTTGGAGGCTAGGAAGCTCCCCAAAATGGGTGGGGGCAGCAAAAAAGCAAAAAAGGCCACACCCACTCAGTCACATGGCCACACCCGTCAAGCCACACCCACAGAACCGGTATAAAATTTTTTGAATCCCACCACTGTCTCACCTTATGGAATATTCTTCACCCTGAAGTGGTTTCTTCTCTTCTAAATTTTTGAAGGTCCCTCAAGGGCTGGTTATGCCACCAGGATTGGAGACCCAGGGGACTAGTGAAATATTGAGATGATTCCAGTGTAATAAATACCTACTCTTTGTTTTTTAAACTTTTTTTTTGCATTTGTCATTTATAATCTTTATGGTTTTTATAATTATTGGTTTTTTTTGCTTGGTGGTACACTGCCTAGAATCTCTTGTTGGTGAGATGGACAGCCACAGAAAAATAAATACACAAATAAGTAAATTTTGCTCTCCAGAAGGCACAATTGGATATTAGAGTTTGAATTCTGTCTGAAACTCTTCTTACCTTTTGTAGATCTCTTAGTAGAAGAAGGCCAGGATGGTTGCCATCAGAAGCAACATTGGTGATTTGATTTATGCCACCAGAATTTTTTTAAAAAAATAGCAGGACCCTTTCTTCACCCAAAGCTTCAAGACAGGATGCCAGGAAATTTATTTATTATTATGTTTTGGTACATCAGTTAAATCTACTGGCAGTTTTATGATATTCCAGAGTGTCTACATCTTATAATGGCTCCACAGGTACGGAGAGACATTTGACTTTTATGAGAAACCATTGGCTGACTTGACAAAAAATGATCCCTTTCCATTCTTCAATCAATTCCAAAGCACTGCATTTGATACCCAATAGAAATGCCAAATTTTCTGTGATAATTTTTACTCACGTTGAGGTTCAAAGCTGTTTAGAAGTGGTTGTGCCCGGCTAACAGCAGCACCTGTGAGAGTCTTCACACCTTTCTCTGCCCCATCGCACACTGTCTGAAGGTAGGAGTTTTTTCGCTTAATGGAGGTGTAGTTTGAAGAAACCAAGTCACAGACGGAGCAAACCAAGGGCAAACTGCTAACTCTCTTCAAGATATTCTGACATTGAAAACCAAGAGAAACCACATCACTCCTGCATTCCTGATAGTTTAAGAAGCAATGTTGACAAATGGAATAAAAGCCATGCCATTTTCCTTATTGGGGGAGGGGTTGTGGTGGCTCAGTGGTGAAGATGCAGGGTTTGTTAGCTGGAAAGCTGGCAGCCTAGGTTAGAGATCTGAGTGCCATGCGATGGAGACCCCATCCTTGTTCCACCTTCTGCCAACCTAGCAGTTTAAAAACATGCAAATGCAAGTAGATAAATAGGTACCACTCCGACGGGAAGTTAATAGTGCTCTGTGACATCATCTGGCAACATGACCATGGAATTATCTTTGGATTACACTGGCTCAATGGCTTTGAAACAGAAATGAGCATCACCCCCTGTTGTCAGCAACAAATAGCAAAGTAAAATCTGAAGGGACTCTTTCTACCATTTGTACCTTTTTATCATTTTCCTTATTAAATCCCTCATCTGATGGAATTATGTTTTGTCTTCAAGGAATAAATGTCTAGATACTGTATATTTGTTTCCATAGAAAAAAATAACAGATCCAGAATGTGGGCCTTTGTAACTGACCAAAACAGAGATAGAGATAGAAGTATGTGATATATTCTGGGATATTTTTAAATGAAAAATCACATTTATTTCCTCTGGATTCGTCCCAAGTCAATCTTCTGAGAAATTAAAAAGTTATTCTGTATTTTATACAGTGTTTTTGGACATGGGTTTGTGGGGAAATAAATCAAATCATTATATGATATACATTAATTTCACATCATAGGGATTGCTTCTAAATCTCTGGTAATCTCTGGTAATCTTTCATTTGTTTTTTTTAAAAGATGGAGCTTCTATTCTATTGAGCGATTAAAAAAATCAGTAAAGTCTGCATGCCTCAATCAGATTCTTGTTGAACACCTGCAATGTCTTCCTTTCCTTTTTTAAAGGAAATGTAGCTGGGTTCTCTATTCTTTCAACACTCTTTCTTTCCTGTCATTTTTCTTAAACCTCTTTGCAACATATGACAACAATATGAACGAAATGAAAGAAGAGGTAAGGTCAACCTTCCCTTCCTTGCACTATGTTGGAAATGTCTCATATCTCAACAAAACAAAACAAAGCAAAACAAAATATAACTTCTGCCCTTGACAAGAAAGAGCTACCTCCTCTTCAAGGCTTTCGTCAGAGGTCTCCGAAGACATGGTACCTTGGTCTGGTTTCATGGAAGACATGGTGGGTTCTCTGGCCACTAGAAAAGAAGATAAATTGTTACCTAAAATGACAAGTAAGGATCATATAACAGCAGTCAATTGGTCCAAAGGTAGCAGACAAATGTCACCTTCTCAGTCTAATGATGAAAAATCCATCCATACATTTTCACTCAAACTATGAAACCTACTGGCTGACTTTGAGTTATTTGCTACAACTCATCCTGAAGGATTAAGGGGCTGTTCTGAACATAGAATGGGGAAAGGATGAGAAAAGTAAGTACACTGCATTGAGTCTCTTGGAAGAACAATAAGACATAAATGTAGCAAATTAATCAATAAGGAAAAAATATATTTCCAATAGCTATCACTTTTCATTTATGGAAATTCTTCCATAGTTGAAAATAAAACATTTCTGGCACTCCTGAAGGCATATCTATTGTACTTTCCTTCTCCTTCTGAATATTAGAAAGTCCGATGAGCCTTTTTTTTAGAAAAAAAATATTCTCTAAGTCAGCCATCCCCCACAACCTTTTGGGCATTAGGGACCGGTTCTGTGGAAAACAATTTCTCCACATATTATGTGTGTGTGTGTGTGTGTGTGTGTGTGTGTGTGGTGGTAGTGATGGTTTCACATGCTACCTAGATTCCGCGAGGGGTGGGATTCTACAGGTTCACACCTATTTGCTAAAACTGGTTGTTAAAATTCTAAGTACTTTGGAGAGCTGGTTGTTAGAAGAAATGATTGGCCTAATCCTATAAGGAAGGCAGGAAGGAAATATTCTGGTGCTTACAGAAACTGCCTCTCCATTAACTCTTATTACATTCTTGGTAGGACTAGGCTTCCTGTCTCTGGAACTTCTCTGGATTTTTTTTCCCTTCCTTTGCTGGTACTTTGCTTGTGTGGAATGACCATTCAAAGTTACAATGGCACTGAAAAAAGTGACTTATGACCATTTTTCACACTTACGACTGTTGCAACATCCCCACAGTCATGAGAGGCCAGGCGAGGAGATGCGTGCCTCGATGTGAGTGATGTTGAGTTGGCTACACTCAGCCAGTCACATGACCACCAAGCCACACCCACCAACTAAGCCATGCCCACAGAACCGGTTGTTAAAAAATTTGAATTCCAACCCTGGATTCTGCCCAGGCACAGATGAAGCTTTGCTGGCTTCTGGGCCCAGTTCCTAATGGGCCACGGCTCAGCACCAGTCTATTGCTCGGGGATTGAGGACCCCTGCTCTAAGTGACTCTTTCTAGGAGAAGAGAAGGCAAAGTTAAGTGGATTAATACCAGAAACTGGAATCAAGATAACTGTTAGGCTGCAGCATTGAAGTTCTATTCAAGCCTATACACTAGAATCTGGTCAACTAAAATTTAGCATTATATTGGTACCAGATAAAGGGTTGGACTTGGAGTGCTTGTGGGAACTCCAAGGACTCTAAGTTGAGGATGCCCCATCCCTGTTCTGCCCACCTCTGCCTACTCCTACACCATTTTTTTTGGATATTAGTGGGTTTGCTTGCCTTGGGATGACAGCTCTAGAAATCCATTTCAGTTTCCCACAATGGAGTAGTGGGATCATAGTGCTCCAAAACCAGCAATGTTTAAACTCAACAATGAAGATCTTATCCCCACAGTCTAGAACTGGGAGAACTTTGAATTACTCCAATAACCTTAACCACCACACTTAACAACTCACAGTGTTAACATTTTGGAATGCTTCCCATTGGCGAGGGCTTTATTGGCTCTCAGGATGATACTTCCTGTGACATGTTTCCAAACTTTATTCCCCGAGTGTACTAGGCTGGGCTGAAGCAAGACAATACTATTTTGTCATGGGCTAACCAGTGTCAAGTGGGGAAAACCACCAATAGGACAAGCTATGGAATTTCCATTGTTTCTTCAGTATGATAAGCACTCATGCAGGATATGTTTTTAACCAATCAGACTGCATATGTAAATTGACATCATTATGAGTTCTTCCCCCATTGGTTTTCAGCAGAAGTTCAGTCTATAATCTTATGCCCATTATTTGGGAAATGAATCTCTCTATGAATCCAATGGAGCTTATTTTAAGTGAACATGCATAAAATCAGGGCTCGAAAGCCATATAATCTTGACTCTCTTAAAGAAAATTTACGGTTATCCTTTCAAGGCAATGACTGACCGATGAACAGTTTTAGTAGCTCCAAACATTGATGGCCAACATGCTTGGTACATTTTTCTACGTCAAATCTGTAATCACCATTTTAAGAAAGATGCTAAAGAGCAGCTCATTATAAGCAAAAGAACCTAAACCTTTAACAACTGTGTTCCAGGGTCACAATGGAAATATTGGTGCACATTAGTTTCCCGAAATCCTAAAGCCCGAGTCTCCAAACGTGGCAACTTTAAGACTTGTGGACTTCAACTCCCAGAATTCCAAGGCATGGCTGGCTGAGGAATTCTGGGAGATGAAGCCCACAAGTCTTAAAAGTTGCCAAGTTTGGAGACCCCTGTCATAAGGTGACACTTTGAGCAGAAAAATTCCAGTTATGTATCGTTTCTCCGAAAATACAATCTATTCTGAAAGTAAGCCCTAGCTTGATTTTTACACATGCATCCAATATAAGCCCTACCCCCAAAATAAGCCCTAATTAAGATCCTACCCATTCCACAGGTAAAAAGTAAGCTAGGGTAGGGATGGGGGGATGGAGCTGCCCTACTACTTAACTTTGGACAGTTGTAGCCAGGCCTCGCACACCCCGCCTTGCCGAACCATTTCTTCTGCAGCTGGCAAAGCTGGCAAGGTTTTCCTGAAGGTTTCTGTAGCTGATAACAAAGCTCCAGATCAATTCGGAACTCTGTTATCAGCTACTGAAGCCTTCAGAAAAGCCTTGCTGGCTGCAGAAGTTCCTGAAGGCCTCTGACAGCGAAAAGGAGGCCAGGGATGATGCATGCAAGTGAGGTTAATCAGTGGATGACTTCCCCAGTGCCTTTTTTAGTGGCAAAAATATATAAGACAGGGTTTTATTTTGGGGAAACATGGTTGTTAAAAGTCCTTCTTCTGTGCAGTGATATCTTTGCATTTATAAAAATGTAAGTTGGTTTGCAAATGAGACATATTATACAAAAGAGTTGAATTAAGAAGGGCATAGAGGGCCCTGGAAAATTATATCTACTCAAGTGTTTGTATGAAAAGGCTGGATTACAATTCCGAGAATTTCCACCTAGCTTAAATCTGTAGAACTGTAAAGTATCTTTTTGTTTTGAAAGACAAGGATGTAGTGATTTTCCTTTTTTTAAACTCAGGGTTTAAATTTCTCAGGGGAAAAAATAACCTGCTGTGAGTCTTTAGCTCCAACAACAAAACTGATACGTTTTTGCTGCATATGACAGTAGAAACACAGCAAATACTGCCTTACACGTGTTGTACATGGTATTTATGTGTACTACTTGTAGAAATTTTGAATTGTACCTCAATTCTGTCTCTTTCTGAGTATATGAGAGAGGAATATTGTACTTAAGGTCTATAAGACCTTAATAATATTGTACTTAAGGTCTATATTTGCTCATCCTGGATTTATTTGATCCTGGTGTTCCTCTCATGAATTTGGGATTCTTTACATGTTTTCCTTCTGCTTTTAAAAATGTTTATAACAAAGGTATTAGACTGATTGGGAATGATACACCACCCAGTCTGTACCGTTTTCCATAGTTAACGATCTGCATCAACCATCACAACAGGTTGAAATTGGAGGCCTAGCTAAGTTGCTGTCCCTAATAAATCTTGTCTGATATCAAAAAAGCTAATTAAGTTAGACACCAGAAGATCCCAAAAGTGGGAATTAAAATAGGAATATCCCAGGAGGAGGCACTATCTAACCATGTCTGTATTGTTTCTTTTTAAAAAATGACATGGATACATCATCAAGAGTGAAGCTTGATTTCAGGGAGATCTTACTTTTTAAAATAATAACAGATATGTCTTCCTAATGCAGGGAGATGTATTCTGCTTATGTTCACATTATTCTTATACCTATTCCTGCAAAACAGGCCAAATTTAAGCAAACTCTGGTTTAAAGGAAGTTTTGTTGATAGGAGCAACATTATATTAGAATTTAGAATTTAGTTGATTTGCCAATCGCTTACAAGATAATAGATATAATTATATACATAGTTAAGAATACATGAAATGGGTACATATAAGAAAAATAAAAGAAACAATAGGACAGGGACGGTAGGCATGTTGGTGCGCTTATGCACTTATTGACAGTGAAATGATATAGGACTCTTTTATACCTCTTTTAATGCAACCTTTGCTTCTAAACTCATTATGGTCTTTGAGAACAGTCCTTGAATGCTAAATGATGTGCAAAATATTTCTAAGGAGAATACCAGGTATTATTTTTTTTGCTTGCCAAGCTTATTAAAGGTCATGAACAATGCCGTTTGCATAATTATATCATTTCAGAACTAAGAGAAGGATGAATCATCTATTTCCCACAGAGACATGAGAAAACAGCTTGATATTCACCTCAGACACCCCCCCATTAAAATGCAAGGTAATGGTGCACCTGTTCGCATGTCCATTGAGAGGGCCCTAAGCATATTTCTTCATTATTGCATTCCAATGACACCGCTGACATTTGGCTACCATTTTCCCTCACTTGTTTTGAGACCCAACGGTTTACCAAATGTCCCGGGAGGGGTGAGTAATCCTGCCTGTATTAAAAGTGGCAAACCGAAGGAGACAAGACTTCCCATAAATGGGGAATTGGCCTATCACTACGTCTTGTGGATTTCTAGCATAGCAAATCATAAAATGGCTGCAAGAAATTCCCCTCAGCCGCCTAAGGAAGAGAACATTCTCAAAACAAAACAACAGAGAGGGGTGAATGCCACATCAAACCCTTCAGGAATAGAATCTCTCAGTGGAGCTTAAAGTGTATCTGAAGGGCTATTGGATTAATTGGTAATCACGTGCTTTTGTGACATCAACAAAGCTCAAAATCTTCTTTTGCTACAGGAGTAACATGGTGCAATCTTGAATTCTGGATCAGTTTTTTGTTTAAATGATCCATCTAGACCAGGGGTGTCAAACTCACATTATCAGGGTGTCATCACGTGACTTATTGCAACTTTTCCCCCTTCACTAAACAGAGCGTGACTAGGGCATGATGCATCCAGCCTATAGGCCAGGGAGTTTAACACCCCTGAGTAGAGTGATGGCAGCTAACATAATTTCCTCTTATTAGAAGATTTTTAGTTATTATTCGAAGGTTTCTAGTTCTGCCTGTGATTTGTGAACGACCTAGAAATATATGTTTGGCTTTAGATAGAGCGAGGGCATTGGGAGCAGTTCTTATGGTATTATTTATTCATGTAAGCTAGGAATCAGATTTAGGAATCAGATTTAGGATCTCAGCCTGGTAACATAGAGTGTCATCCATAAGTTTTCTTAGTAGGCAAATCATTTTGGAGGATTGAGTGGGCACATTTGAAAGACTGAGACAAAGGAGCAACACTTGGAACTCTTGACATTACACACATTTCTGTCCTCCTTGTAGAAACACATTCCTTAAAACCTGTTGGATAGCTTGAATTTCCAACAGGTGTTGGATTGCGGCCTCCATGAGACCTCTTTTCGTGTTGTCTTTTGATATGGGGCAATGTATGGGGGTGTGAAGAGAAATTTGAGTATGAGGCCTAGCCTCACCATGTTTAGGACCCAGGTGTCTGTCGTGGTTGTCTCCCATTGATTTATGAATAGTCCTAAGTGACCACCAATGGGAGGGTTGGACCTGTGGTCACTTGTAGCGACGGAAGGGTCGGCCTTTGGAGCCAAACCCTATCAATGACTTCCTTAGCTTCAATCACAATAATACATGGGCAAACAACTGATACAAACTCAAGGTAAACTGCTCCAAACTTGATTGCAGAAAATACAACCTTAGCAACAGAGTGCTCAACTCCTGGAATGCCCTACCTGACTCCTTTATTACAGCTTCAATGCCTCACAGCTTCAACCTCAAACTGTCTACCATGGACCTCACCCCATTCCTAAGAGGTCCTTAAAAGGGGTGTGCATAAGCGCACCAGTGTGACTACCGTCCCTGTCTTACTGTCCCCATTTATCTGTATTTGTTTCCTTTGTTCCTGTTTATGTTCATACTTATACTTGTTATCTTATGCATGTTTGACAAACAAACAAACAAACCAATAAATGTAATGTTGGGTAGGGAAGGGGAAGAACAGTCAGAATCTCATCAATGCTGTTTACTCAGAAGTAAATCCTACAATCTTTGTTAAGATGTAATCCCAGGAAGATGTCTATAGTAGCTTTCCATGAGAGTGTCCTTGTGGGAGTGATCTTGGGAGACTGGGCCCAAAGGGGAGACTGGGCCCAAAGGGGGAATGGTTAGATAAGAGATAGCATAGTCCACAGCTGGATAATGGACAAGGCAAGAGGCTGAGAAGAGAATTTCCTCCCTAATTTCTCAGGATGTAAAGGAGACAGGGAAGAATTGTACGTCAGATTTGAAAGATGTTGGTAATGTAGTCTTACAATAAGCCTTAACACAGAGGTATCAACTCATGGCCTGTAGACCAGATGCATCATGGGCTGGCCATGCCCACATCCGGTATAGCAAAGAGGGGGAAAGTCATGATATGTCACATGACGATGCCATGATGACATGAGTTTGACACCCCTGCCTTACTATATCTGGTCTTATTTCCTACCTGATCTACAGTTCCAGATCAGTATTTTTCAAACTTGTTAACTTTAGGTTCAGTTTAAAGAATTCCCAGAATCAGCTCCCAGAATTCCCCAGCCAGCATGAATTGAAGTCCACAGGTTTTAAAGTTGACAGGCTTGAAAAAACATCACTGAAAACTGATGGAGATGGCCTCTTCCAGAATTACAAGTCAACAGGGCTTTGGGTTAAAAATTCAATCAATTACAATCTCAATACAGGCAGCAGGGCTGAGGATAATTCACATATTGCTGTGACAGTTGCATCTAAGAATAAACATGTTTAAAATCCCTGGGAATATTTGCACTGACATTCGTTAATCATGCATGAGTTATGGATGTGATTCTTTCAAACATTTTAACCCATACCTAGCAAAGAAAAACCTCTAATGAACCTCTAATTCAAAATTATCATAATGAAAAATTCAGAAAAGTAGAAGAGCTAAGCAGGTAAGATGTTAAAAGCAACAACAGAATCGGAATGATTAATTTCCCAGGCCTAGCTTAGTAAAGACATTTTCACCAAGTGCCTTAAGATCAGAATTAAACAAACTATTCCACAACGTCACAAGTCAGAACACTGATTCTGGACCATAGCAACCACCGATGTGGAGCAGACCAGGGATGGGCTGCTGGGATTTTGCAGGGGTTCGGGACAGCCTCTAGCTAAGATTCTATGCAGTTCGGAGAACCCCCAAATACCACTCCCGGCTGGCCCTGCCCACCCCGCCCAACCTTTCCCAGGAGTTTCCACGCAGTCCGTTTTTGATGCAGTTAAGTGTAGGGCACGTGTGAAGGCTCGGGGAGGGTGAAAAACAGGCCTCCTAGAAGTTCGGGAAGGCCGAAAATGGGCTCGTTTCTGGCTTCCAGAGATCCTCCAGATCCCGGGGACCTCATTTTCGCCCTCCTGGAGGCTTGAGGAAAGCCTCTGGAGCCTGGGGAGGGCAAAAATCTCCTCCCCCTGCCATGGTGCAGGAGGTCAACTAGGCCACACATACCATGGCCATACCCACCCATCAACCGGACAGAGAACCTTTTGCTAAAATTTTTTGAAGCCCACCCCTGGAGCAGACTCATCTTAATGATGACATTACACTATTATATCACCTACCTGATGGGGAGCTATTGGAGAAAGCAAACTTCTCGGGTGCAATCATCATCGCAAAGGCCCTACGCAGTTTATATAATGTTGATTCTAGAAATAAAGAATGCAATAAGGAAAAATCGGTTATGCAGCTCCCAACTATTTTAAGCCAAGGCCTTTGCAAATAGTTTGTACCTTCTAAAAAGAACTATGCTCTTGAGATCTTTTTTTTTGTTTTTGGTTTGTCTTCTTGACCTTTGGGGGGAAAATACATTGAGGACAAAATCAGACGGACACCAGATCATCTTCATTTGGGAAAAAAAAAAGCTTAATTGGGCTAGAGCAAAGTGAGAACTGGGATCTAAAAGTTTGGTAGTTATTAGGTCAAGTCAATTGATGAATCTGGGCAACATTTAGTACCCTCATAGTGGCCAATTGATACAAGTCTTATGTTTCTTTGGTGGACAAGTGAGAAAGTGACCTGATTTTCTCACTGGTTATAGTATATCATTCCAGAAAAATTAACTTAGAGTAGAGAGCAGTCTTAATGACTGCTGTAATATTAACAGAAGGATAGAATCAAGTTCATATGAAGTGTTACTACCATTTTATAATACCTTGGTAAGACCACAATATTGCATCCAGTTTTGTGGCCACAAAATAAAAAAAGATATTAGATTTAGAGTGCAGAGAGGAACAACAAAAAGGATTCAGGACTGGAGCAGGGGTGGGATTCAAATTTTTTAACAACCAGTTCTGTGGACATGGCTTAGTTGGTGGGTGTGGCTTGGTGGTCATGTGACTGGGTAGACATGGCTTGGTGGTCATGTTATTGGCTGGGCGTGGCCAATTCAATATCACTCACATTGAGGCACGCATCTCCTCGCCTGGCCTCTCATGACTGTGAGGATTCTGCAACAGTCGTAAGTGTGAAAAATGGTCATAAGTCACTTTTTTCAGTGACATTGTAACTTTGAATGGTCACTCCACACAAGCAAAGTACCAGCAAAGGAGAGGAAAAAAACTCCAGAGGCTTTCCTGAGATAGGAAGTCTAGTCCTGCCAAGAATGTAATAAGGGTTAACCGAGAGGCAGTTTCTGTAAGCAACACCAGAATGTTTCCTTCCTGCCTTCCTTACAGGATTAGGCCAGTTATTTCTTCTAACTATCGGTTCTCCAAACTGCTTAGAATGTTAACAACCAGTTCTAGCAAATAGGTGCGAACTGGTAGAATCCCACCCCTGGACTGGAGGCTAAAAAATAGTTGAAGAAATTGAGTATGTCTAGTTTCATGAAAAGAAAGACTAGGGGTGACATGATAGCAGTGTTCCAATATCTCAGGGGCTACCACAAAGAAGAGAGGGTCAACCTATTCTCCAGGAGAGAACCAACCTAAAACTAAGGAGAAATTTCCTGACAGTTAGAACAATTAACCAGTGAAATGGCTTGCTTCCAGAAGTTTTAAGTGCACTTTAAGTACACTGGAATTTTTTACAAAGAGATTGGATAACCATTTGTCTGAAATGGTACAAGGTTTGCTACTTGACCAGGGGGGTGGACTAGAAGACCTCCATGGTCCCTTCCAACCCTATTATACAGTTATTTCTGCTTTCAAGGGCAAATGATTAAGGGGAGGAAAATAATGAGGCTTACAAGTTATGTAGGATGGGTACCCAGCAACAGAAATACAAATCCCGTCTCACTTTTTTTCCAAAACCTCTTTAGCTTCAGGGAGGGGCGCCTCTCCTTTTCTGGCCCCCAAAGTGGCATTTCCCTTGCACAGATAGGAGGAAGCTCTATGGTTAATAGAATTCTAATCCCACCCATTTCTTTCCTACCTCCTCACAAGAACGCATCAACAATGCCGAGGTTGCAGTTTAGAATATTGGCAATATTCCATAGAAGGCCTTCAAAACTTCCCCTTTGAAGGATGCTCCATTGATTGGCCACGAAATACTCTTGCCAGCGCTTCTGAAACTGACATTTTATAGTTGACTGAAATTAGAAAAAAAAAATCATAAAGAAAACCATAAAACCATCCGCCCTACTCTAAATCAAGTTACAGGGTGGTGCTTGAAACATTTCTGTACCTTAAAAACCAAACCACCCTCTTTATTCTTTTTTAAGAAAATAACATGGGGAAAAGATTAGAAAGACTTTACCAAAAAGAAAAAGAAAAAAACCATAGGTTTTTAAAGAAATTGTATCTAAAAAGTGTTATTCGATAGCAATACACAGAGTTTTCTGTCTTTTATAAATTTAAGTAGAAAATTGTCTCTGATTTTAAAAAAACAGGTAGCAAATCTGAATGAATGTGCAGCTGTTTGTATGAGGCTTCTCATTGGTGGTTTTTTTCTCGTTCACTTCACAGCTTTGGGCACAAAAAAAATCAGGCTCACACAATGAATTCTAGTTAAGCTGATTAATTGCTCATCCTAATCTAGTCAATTAATAGTCAGCACTGAATTGGCACTAAGTAAAAATCAACAGAATTCAAGACTTAGACCCGTGGTGGGGTTCAATTTTTTTTATTACCAGTTCTGTAGGCATGGCTTGGTGGGCATGGCAGGGGAAGGATATTGTAAAATCTCCAATCAAAGGTGGTATTTGCCGGTTCTCCTAATAACTCAAATTTTCTGCTACCGGTTCTCCAGAACTGGTCAGAACCTGCTGAATGCCACCTCTGACTTAGACCTCTTGTGACAATATAATGACTCCAGGCTGATTCCTCTCTTGACTTCACCCGCAGCTTGTCCATCTCCTACAATTTCCCATGCAACTTATTGTAAGTGTTGAATCCATTCCTCTGTGGGCATTATGTGGGCATTAAGGTTAAAAAAAGAGTGGTGTAGAAATAACATTCTATCTCTTCCAATAAAGTATTTGACATTTAGAGACGAGGAAGTGCAAATATTCCATTTATTTACCCACTAGTGCACTCTTTCCCATACTCAAAGGATGAGCAATATTGTTTAGAACTAGCCATAGCTGTTGTGAATATTATTGCCATTATTAATTTTAAAATACAACTCCTGATGTGAAAACCTGCTCTTAGAAACCTTTGTCTGAGATTGGGTTTGACATTAATTCTACATTTAAAAAATGACCCACAAGCTTCTCTCAAATCAATACTGTTTTGAGCCAGAGAAGTATTGATCAGTGCCGTTATCAAGACTAGCTGAGACATTTTTGTTTTTCGAGGCTCATTCGTCAATCTACATGGAGTTGTGACTCATTCGCTTTAGATTTCCAAGCAGTGGAGAAAAAAAAAAACACAAAGGGGAAACAAAAGACCTTGAAGGAATCTCAGGAGAGAGATACACAGAATCCATTTTTCTTGGTGAGTGAAAATAATAAAAGAAATCAGGCATAATTGCAAACGGCAATTTCTTCCTCTTTACTCGTAGCATTTATACAGCTGTCTACAGCAGAATGCAATGAAATTACAATCAGATCTTTCAAATAAGCTATTGAACTCCATTCTTTTTTCAAAATTATGATGGTATAATTTTGGGGATGAATTTTACATTGTTCTTAGCCTATTTCCCCCGACCCTCTGCCTTTGGTTATCTCTTTTTATTCATTTTACTTCCGCATAGGGATGGGAGGGTTTATTTATTTATTTAGAGATTTCTGACTTATTTGGGTTTCTCAAAGCTACATCATAACCTGAAAAGCTAACCCCCATAAGATTTTTTGCTTGGTTTAGGTGGCTTTAAACACTGACAATTCTCAAAAAGAAAAAGGAATGATAATGTTTAACAGTATAAATGCTGAGTTGTATGAGGATACATTGACAGTACGTAGAACAATCAGATCTGGTCCACTAATATTTGGATGAGCTTTAGATGGCTGAAAAGCTATAAAGCCTTACCTCAAAAATATTTCGGAAGCAGTAGAACGCAGCTTCTGAGATCTGCAAGTGGGCATCACACCCCACCTAGAACACGGGTGTCAAATTCGATCGCAACATATGATGTATCGTGACATACCATGATGCTTTTTGTCTTTGTGCAGCCAAAGTGGCCGTGGCCTGCGGTGGGAGGCATCCAGCCCTCAGGCCACCAGTTTGACAGGCCTGGCCTAGAGGCTACCATACGAGGACAACTTATGTACTGTAAAGATCGCTTGGAGGTGGGAGATACTTCCAGTATAATCTACCAGATCACCTGCATGGATTGCTCCCCTGACTATGTAGGAATGACAGGGAGGAAGCTGAACACCAGAATGCAAGTGAGGGGTCAGATGAGGAGACTCGAACTCATTGGCAGCCTCACACTTCAATGAAAAAGGACACACATTTAATTTTGCAGCTACTAATATTGTTGGATGAGCAGGCATAAAAACCAGTGGTGGGATTCAAATTTTTTTTACTATCGGTTCTGTGGGCATGGCTTGGTGGGCGTGGTGTGGCTTGGTGGGCATGGCAGGGGAAGGATACTGTAAAATCTTCATTCTCACTCTACTCCTGGGGGAAGGTTATTGCAAAATCCAATTCCCTCCTCACCCCACTAACCTGTTTTCCAGTTCTGTTCTCCTGTGCAGGGCAACCAAAGAAGACCCGGCTGATCAGCTGGGACTTGGGAGGCAGAAAATAGATGCGGGTGGGGCCAGTCAGAGGTGGTATTTGCCGATTCTCTGAACCACTCAAAATTTCTGCTACTGGTTCTCCAGAACTGGTCAGAACCTGCTGAATACCACTTATGATAAAAACACCCAGGGAAGTGAATCAAGCCTGGGAAATAGGTCCCTCAACAGTCAACAGGATTTACCACCAGCTTATCAAAGGAGACTTGGCAGCCCAAGGAAGCAACAGCCAATGACTTAATAGCCTGCCAGCAACACCCCAATCAAGGTCTAAAACAGGGGACTTCAAACTTGAGAGCTTTAAGACTTGCGGACTTCAACTCCCAGAATTCCTAAGCTAACATGACTGGAGGAGGAATTCTGGGAGTTGAAGTCCACAAGTCTTAAACTTGCCAAGTTTGAAGACCCCTGGTCTAAAAAGCCACATGCAATACACACCTTATAAACACCACACACAGAATAGCCCAGAGCTAGAGAGAAATTCCCTGAGGATGGCTCCAGCATGAGTGCAAAAGCTCGGAAGACAAACTGGTGACCGATCCAGATTGGATCCTGCAAACCTTAGTCCTTTTCACATCTCTCTGTGCTATCTAATGGATTCTGGATTTTTGCAGATCTATTCTCAGATTGGGATTACTTTATATATTTCATCGCAGCAGATATCAGGCCACTTGCAAGTTGCAAGTAATCAGGTTTACTATGTGAATCAAGTACTTAGAAGTGATTGTCAGATACATAATCAGGGAATCCATAGAGAGGTAAGAAAAGTCAAATATTGGAAGCCTTGACTGCATAATGAAAACCTTTTCATTGTGCAGTTACATGTAAGATAGGAGCAGGTTTACCCAATGCAGTTTTCTCATCATCTTGACTTTTCTGGCCTTCTTATGAATGCCTGTGCCTATAATTTTTTATTAAATCGTGTAAAATAAAATACCTTGTAATGTAACTCATTATTTGAGTAGAAATTAGTATTAGCAAACTCTAATGAGAGCTACTAATCCAACTGCTAATCTAGCAAAGACCGAAGTGGGGGATAGTCAGAGTACAGACAGTCCTCAACTTCCAACCATTCATTTAGTGACCGTTTGAAGTTATAATGGCACTGAAAAAAGTGACTTTTGACCATCTTTCACACTTACAACAGTTGCAGCATCCTCATGGCTACATGATCAGAATTCAGATGCTTGGCGACTAGCATGTATTTACGATAGTTGCAGGGTCACAGGGTCATGTGACCACTTTTTGCAACCTTCTGACAAACAAATTCTATGGGAAAGCCAAATTCACTTAATAACTGTATTACTAGGTGAACAACTGCAGTGATTCACTTAATAACTATGACAAGAAAGGTTGCAAAATGGCCAAAGCTCAATTAACTATATAGGAGACAAAGGAAGAGAATTAAAATAGCTACTCCCTACAATCTCCCAAAATATGTCTGTTAAGATGAGTAGTAAAGGTTTAATCTGGCAAGATTCTGTCTATCTGATGTAAGCTACTAAGCCTCTGCAGACCTAGATGAGCTCACAGATACTATAACATCATATGTTAGCTTCTGCGAAGACTTATGTGTACCAACAAGGAACCTGAAAATATATAGCAACAATAAACCTTGGTTCACAGCTAAACTTAAGCAGCTACGTTGTTCCAAAGAGGAAGCTTACAGAAAAGGTGACAGAATGCTATACAACCAGGCCAGAAACATATTAACAAGAGAGATCAGAGCAGCAAAAAGAAGCTACTCTGAAAAGTTAAAGAACCAATTCTCAACAAATGAACCAGCAAACATGTGGAAAACTCTTAAAAAAATCACTGGCTTCAGCAAACCTCCTTCCCAGGCAGAAGGAAATCAACAACTAGCAGATGACGTAAATGTGTTCTTCTGCAGGTTTGAAAAGAAACCACAGCCATCTATCTCCACAACACACATCTCAAACACACCAACAACAGACAAGTCTCCTACAACTGGCTCCAATTCATTGGGCTCACAACCTCTGGTGATCACAGAAAAAGAAGTGAAAGATCTGTTACACAGACAAAAGCCAGGAAAAGCACCAGGGCCAGACAAGATAACTCCTTCTTGCTTAAAAGTCTGTGCTGAGCAATTGGCCCCCCATCTTCATCCGAATCTTCAATAGATCATTAGAGATGTGCTATGTTTCTTCCTGCTTCAAACATTCTACTATCATCCCAGTGCCAAAGAAGCCCTCCATCAAGGAACTGAATGACTACAGACCAGTTGCTCTAACGTCTGTAGTTATGAAAATCTTTGAAAGGCTTGTGCTGTCCCACCTGAAAACCATCACGGATCCGCTGTTAGATCCCATGCAGTTTGCATACTGAGCAAATAGATCTACAGATGATGCTGTTAACATGGCTCTGCACTACATCCTACAACACCTCGAATCTCCAAATACCTATGCAAGGGTCCTCTTTGTAGACTTCAATTCAGCATTCAATACCATCATTCCAGACACTTTTCTAAGTAAACTAAACCAACTAGCAGTACCTGAACACACTTGTAAGTGGATCATAAGCTTCCTAACAGACAGGAAGCAGCAGGTGAAGCTAGGCGAAATCACATCCAATATCTGTACAATCAGAACAGGGGCCCCCCAAGGCTGTGTGCTATCTCCACTTTTCTTCTCCCTATATACCAATGACTGCATCTCAAATGATCCATCTATTAAAATACTGAAGTTTGCTGATGACACAACAGTCATTGGTCTCATTCGAGACAATGATGAATCTGCATACAGACAGGTTATACAACTTGCCTCATGGTGTAACCGGAACAATCTGGAACTGAACACACTCAAAACCGTAGAAATGGTGGTAGACTTTAGAAGAAACCCTCCCATACTACCACCTCTTACAATACTAGACAACACAGTATCAACAGTAGAGAGCTTCAAATTTCTAGGTTCTACTATATCACATGACCTAAAATGGACACCTAACATCAAAAACGTCATCAAAAAAGCACAACAAAGAATGTTCTTTCTGCGCCAACTCAGAAAGCTCAAAGTGCCCAAGGAACTGCTGATACAGTTCTACAGAGGAATTATTGAGTCTTATCATCTGCACCTCTATAACTGTCTGGTTTGGTTCTGCAACCCAACAGGACAGACACAGACTTCAGAGGATAATTAGGACTGCAGAAAAAACAATTACCACCCACCTGCCTTCAATCGAGAAATGTATACTGCATGAATCAAAAAGAGGGCTGTGAAAATATTTACAGACCCTCACATCCTGGACATAAACTGTTTCAACTCCTTCCCTCAAAACGACGTTATAGAGCACTGCACACCAGAACAACTAGACACAAGAACAGTTTTTTCCCGAAAGCCATCACTCTGCTAAACAAATAATTCCCTCAATACTGTTCAACTATTTACAAAGTGTACACTACTATTACTGTTAATCTTCTCATCACTCCTTATCACCCATTCCCTCCCACTTGTGACTATAACTTTGTTGCTTGTATCCTCTGTTTCCTAGTATGATTTGATGTTGATTGTACCCTATGACTATCATTAAGTGTTGTATATTATGATTCTTGATTCTTAACGAATGTTCCTTCTTTATGTATACTGAGAGTATTTACACCAAGACAAATTCCTTGTGTATCCAATCACACTTGGCCAATAAAGTATTCTATTCTATTCTATTCTATTCTATTCTATTCTATTCTATTCTATTCTATTCTATTCTATTCTATGTAAGCTACTAGAGAACTGAACATTTTGAAGCTAGTATATGTTGTGAAGTTACGATTGTGGTCTATAAAGTATATTTTGTTGATTACTTATTACAAAAATCTGTTCATACTGCCAGTGCATTCATACAGTTTAAAGGAACAACACATCTCACTTAATCAGATTATCCCTCAGCCCTCCATTAAAGTAACCTTTTACTTATTTAAAGACAAATATCTCCTCCCTCCAGAGGTGGTATTCAGCAGATTCTGACCAGTTCTGGAGAACCGGTAGAGGAAACTTTGAGTAGTTTGGAGAACCAGCAAATACCACCTCTGACTGGAGATTTTACAGTATCCTTCCCCTGCCATGCCCACCAAGCCACACCCATAGAACCAGTAGTAAAAAAAATTGAATCCCACCACTGCTTTCCTCCATAAATCTAATCCCTATAAAATGAGGTCTAATACTGGAATGCTTGTTGAAAGAGGTCCGTTTTTATAACCTTCGAGAAAGCCAGGCAGATGGACAATACTGGGAGAAATATTCTAAGTTATTAAGGTCATTATAAGAAGTTTGCCTTTGAATCTTTACCATTTAATTTCTTATTGGGTGTGGTTCTTAAGCATCACTAATCAGGATGGTCACATAGGACTGGCTGATTATAGTTGGAGAAAACAGGCCTGAAGGTAGAAGTAACAATAGCAAAGAATACTTCATTGGCCAAGTGTGATTGGACCCACAAGGAATTTGTCTCCGGTGCATAAGCTCTCAGTGGACATACAAAGTAGTAAGTCATATATCATAAATCATAATACACAATTATAATTCACAAGATACAAACAAGTAGTAAATCATAAGATACCAATAGGAGAAGATATTAGGTAAGATGAGAAAGTTGAGAAGATGAAAAAATGAGAAGGACAATAGCAACACAGCCCTTAAACAATGCAATACAATAGCACTTAAAGTTATATACCTGTAAGCTGTAAATTTTTATAAGTTCACAGCACTCTCTAGGCAGTATACAATATCGGGATATTGCCCCAACAATTTGGGTCCTGATTTTACCAACCTTGGAAGGCTGAGTCAACCTTGAGTCTGTCAGGATTAAACTCCAGATTGTGGGCAGAGTTTGCCTGCAATACTGCAATCTAAGTTCTATACCATCAGGGCTCCATGTAGCCCTTAGTAGCTTAATACCAGGATTTTGAATTGGACTTGGGTACTTACTGGCAAGCAGATACCATCCTCTCTAATAAACATTCAACAACTTCTGAATCTGGTGAGCCACAGCCTTTCTTCCCATCTGAAGGACCCAATTGGCATGTAGTAGCAGTCTATAGTTGGAAGAGTTCATGTCACAGAGAACTCTATCCCTGTTTTCAAACTCTGCAACAGGGATGTCAAACTCACAGCACATGGGGCGGATGAGTCATGCGCTGGCCATACCCACCCCCATTTTAGTGAAGGGGGAAAAACTCACAATACATCATGTGATGACAACATGACCACATGAGTTTGACACCCCCTCCTCTACAAATAAAAGAAAAAAGAAAAACAATTACTAATCCAAAGGAATTTGTGACATGTTGCCTCACACTCTACCTAAGTGGTGTGCAACCCAGAGCAAAACTAAGCAATTTCCTCAGCAAAGACTCCCACAAGCCTGGCATCATTGCTTAATAATTGTTTCCTTATTCTGCAAAAACTATGTAGTTAACTCTCAACAAGACCACTGTTCAAAAAGTTGCAGTGAGCCTGCTAGGTCATTCAACAGCTTCAGAAGATCCATTAGCATTTAATGGCTCTCCATCTCTGTAGAAGTGTGCCAACAGTCCACATATTGACCAGAAAGTGATTTAACTATAGTAGACAACTGATCATAATATTTTCCATCTTAATACCTAGCATCAGATGCTTTGAGGTAAAAATGAAGTCTTCCCAGAGACCTCTACTGCATCTACTGTATATGTCAGGCCCAAGATCACCCAGAAACCAATGGTTGCTATGGAGGCCACAAAACCCAGGTCAGTTTATCCTAAATGAACACAGCAATCAGGAAAACAGAAAACTCCACTTCTATTTCTTCCTTGGTCTTTCCTCTTTTAGCCAGCATTAGTTCTGAGTTGTCTCCTTCCTCATTTTCTAATTGGCTAATAAAGGTGAAATGGAGCAACCATGATATGTGTGAATGAACTCTGTAGGATCTAATCATGTGCAATTACAAAAGCACTGACCCAGCAAATGTATCCTCAGCAGTTACACAGTATATAAGCATGACCAGACAATAATCATTTTCTGCTTGGTCTGAAAAACTTTGCTCGCTAATGTTGGTTGCCAATACAAAACAGAATGGTAGATCCCCCCTTTTTAATTTTACTGACTTAAACCTACTAGAAAAATCAGCTGCATCAATCAAATGCAGAAAATTCTGTGAGAGATGCCTAAGTGTTTAAACCCTAGAATAAGCCATCATTTTCAAAGTAAGCTGCTGTTAACTAAGTTTAATCTGGATGGGTGAATATCACTAGACCTAACATGTTGGTCTGCTTCTCTTTGCTGCAGATTTTTGCAGCCTTCCTATGGTAAGCCACAAGATCATAGGAATAACATGTTGTTATTCAAAGCATTGGTTTACACAGAATACTATATTCTGAATCCCAATGCCATTGTGCAGATATATTGTGGGCCACCTGCTGAGCTCCACATCCAGCTGTGTTCCCTTTTTTGAAAGGATCTTTTAATCTTTTATTATAAATTGAGAAGCTAGCATCCTGAAAAACAACACTCAGTCTTGAACATTACCTTCATTTCCAAGAATGACTCCAGGTTCTGGGGACAACCTTGAAAGTAAAAGTGATAGCAAACTTTGGAAATATGGCTACCACATTGAGTGTTTGATAGTGATAGTGCCCACCATGGCACACCCAGAGCTTGCATTTAACATCCAAGTGGTTCCAATCGCCTCAGAGTTCAAAGACCTTTGTGCTAAATCATTGTGCCACTTTACTGGAACCTGGCTTAGCACATTGAAATTAGGGTGAAATTAGCTACTGTGGTTTCTAAAACATGGTTTATAATTTATTTGAGATGTGAACAGAGCTAATTGTGATATATTCAACAAACCATGTCCAAACAAACCATGACTGAAAATATGATGTCACCACTTCAGGTGAGACATGATTTAAGCAGGGCTTATCCAAACCAACCATTATTATCTGGGCTACATAACATGCTGTTACAGACCATGTTTTCACACTAAGCAGATTGGATTCACATAGCACTTTAAGTCCAAACTGAACAAACTGCATTATAATTTAAACCAATGTATGAACCCAACCCCTATTGCTTTCATTATGATTTGTTCAGTTGATGGTATTATCCGGAGAGGCCAAATTGTCTTGAAGAGATCTTCCCACATTCTTGCTTTGCTCACTGATTGGTTATGTGAGAGCAAGCAATGCTCCCTTTGGCCCTCTGCTCTGTCAATTGGAGGGCTTGGTCTTCATTTGATGGATAAATAAACTGAAATTGGAGCTGGTTAATCTACACTACAGGAGTTTCTGTGAAGAGCTGAAGACCCTTTTGAAACTTCCTACTAAGAAAATGTAAGTGTTTCCCAAGTTTTTTTTTTAAATGGTATTTATGTTAAGAAGAATGTGTTCATGTACAATATTGGGGATGATATTGGCTATGTGAACATGGAATGCTATGGTAGTTCCACTTTCTCTTTTATCTCCAGAGTTTCTAAATCAATTCATAGAACATTTATAAGCCATCATTTGGTCTGCTTCTTGGTGTAGAGCCAATTTACTTTACATGTTTGCATTTTATTATTAAATTTTACCAGATTACATTTTTATACTCTAATGTAACATAAAAGCACGTGTATTTTAGATAACTTCTATATAGAACAATTTGCCATATTTTAACCTTGGAAATGTAAAAGCAATGTCGCTTAATGAGCTGAAACCTTGCTTTAAGATTAAGGGAATCACTGCTTAAGATTCCTGCCTTGTGATAAGCCATGTTTTAATTAACTCTGTAAAATAAGCCATAATTTCTGGGTTCATACCCAAAGCTAAATTTAAAACCATGATTTCCAAGGCACAATTAAGTCAAAACAATTATGGCTTAATATGTGGGAAAACTTGTTGATTGGGTTCATCCATCACTTTAAGCTACAATCTGGGTTAATTGGTTTTTCCTTAAAATGGAGCTACAATTTATTTAATTTCCAAAGTTGCTGAAAAGAAAATTCTGCCAAGAAGTGATGGCAAAAAAAACTATGATGTGCAATAATAACCTTATTTGTTTTCCTTTAGCAGGTCTCCCACACAGTCATGTCTGTATCTCTTGCTTGGGAAAAGCTACACATGAGCTGTTGCCTATTTCAATGGATGCAAAATGGAGGCCCAAGATATAAAAAAAGAGCATCTTCAATGTTCTTCTTGAGCTGTAGGTATCTTGAGAGAGTTACAGGTGTTACTAAGGGATATTTTTGTTCTTCTAGGCCAGAACATCCAGTGGATCCCAGAAATAACGAGGAACAGTCTTCAGCTATGGAGAATAATGAAACACAGCAGGTAAATTTGTCCTTGGAGGGTCTAAACTAATGAATGAGTAATATCAGTAGACATCTGCATATAATTTAGACAGGATAATAAAATTGCAGGACCAATTTAGATTTTAATGCCAAGTAATATTTAATGCGATCGAAACAATGTTTTATATAGAAGGCCAAATCATGCTATTTAATTTTAATTAAAGATAATTAATTTTCTCAGCCCAGTTATTTTCTTTTTAAGCAGCATTCCTCAGTTCATCATTCAAAAGCCAGGTCTTTTTGCACAAAGGCTCTATGAATGTGAAATGCTTCCAAAGCACATGAAGCAGTCTTATTCCACCCTTGAAATAATTGAAACATGATTAATTTCTTACGATTTGAAATTTTACATCCTATAAAATGTAGAGAAGAACCAGTTTGGTGTAGTGGTTAAAGCACCACTATAGAAACCAGGATAGCAGAAGTTCTAGTCCCCATTTATGCACAAAGTTAATTGGGGAGGGTATGACACTTGCTTTGCATTTCCAAAATGTTGCCAAGAAACTTCCAGGGATTAATCCAGGTAGTCACCAGGAGTAAGAAACAAATTCAAAGGTGCCCTGGCTGCAAAAATTAAGGCAACCACTAGATGGCAGTGAAAATAGAAAACTAAATTCGGGGCTCTTCTGAATTTTTGCAGCCTGTATCTCGGAGCCCTGCAATATGCAAGGCAGAAGAGATGGCCTGTCTAGGTGTATTTTTCTAACCTGGAATGTCAGCAGTTTTTCTAGGAATTGTCTATTCCACTCTACCATGAGAACTTTCCTAACTTCCTGTTCTAGAATGTACTAAACCTAACATTAGCTGACAAGGCTTATTGAATCCCTGACATTGTCATTATAAATGGAGGGGGGGTGGGGCTTTTCTTTGGAATAATGGGTAGTCTGCCTTTTGGGTTGTGGGCATATTTTAGCAGGTTGAGAGCAAGGAATGTGAGCACACTCACAAAATGGCTACCCCAGGAAGTTTGCTTATTCATAAAATACCTGCTATGGAGTGAGTGTGGCCAGTTGCAAAACATCCTTGGTTCAAAAGCTGAATAGTTCCAAGAAACTCATTTCTCTCTGTAGAGTATTTTTTATGTGATGCAAAAGGTTGCTTTGTAAAAGTAATGCTGGAGTTTTCTGTGTAATGTGCCAGCTTTCTGTTTTACTCTTTTAATTTCTATTTCCTTTTCTAAATCTTGGTTTGTGGTTTAACAAATTCTGAAGTATAATAGATAGCTGCTTGTATTATAATTTTATAATTTATATAATTATAATCTACATATTGTATGTGTTTGGTGCCTATGCCAACAAATGCTAGAATGTCAATGACCCAGTGTGGTTGGGGACAAAGATTATCCAAAGGGACTGCTAACACAATTGTGTCCAAACTAGCCCTCATCAATAGTGTACCTTGTTTGGTTTTGGATTACAACTTCCAGAACTTTCTGCTAGAAGGGTTGTTAATCATATAAATCTGGGAATTATAGTCCCAACGCATACAAAGGATACTCAAAGAAACCTTGTTTCTATAGGAATAGACTATAGTCATATTTGAACATTGGATGTATTTACTATCCTTCTATCATATACCCCAAAGGATGTTCTTTCAAGAGCTACCAACCTACCTCTTGTCAGCTCCACTTATGAAATGGCAGCTTCGGTTTATACCTCGACTAAGGAGAACCACCCCTATGTTAAAGTAGTTTTGGATTTGGCAGAGAAGAGCGTGAAACATGTCTCTGAGATGGCTATGAGTAGTGCTCAACCTTTTCTGAGTAAGCTTGAGTTCCAAGGTAAGGCACTGCCCTCATTCTCAAGATTTTCTCTTTGTGGAAAGAGGCAACAAGACTTTGGGGCACCTCACAAGCTTATTTTCACTGTAGGTTTTGGGACTGGTTCACATATGTAAAGATTGTGAGGAATTCTATCTACTGATGTGTTGTGAGTCTTGTGTATATGTCAACGGTGAGACCAATAATCCAGAAAATTAGTTGACTCCTTTTTCACTGGGAGATTGTGGATTTCTGCACTGAGCAGAAGCGAGGCATGAGAGCACCAGTAATCTTTTCCAACTCTAGGATCTGGTTATCTCTTCCTCTTTTCTCACTCCTGTTCAATAAGAAGATTATTCCAGATAATCTATATTTATCCATCGATCTTGTAATTTCTGCCATTTCAGTAATGTACCTGAATTGTACCTTTTCAGATGCAATACTATATAAACGCATGTCAGAATGTGACATTTCTTGAAAGGATGGAAATTGGACTCTGAGGTCCACATTGATGTTTGTAAAGCCACTCTTTGTGGGATGGGCAATATAAAAATCTCAAAATAAAACAATATCAACCTGGAATATTTTTTCTGTAAACTGTAACATACTTTTATTTGCAGAAGTTTATACCATGAGAAATTTAAATGTAATGAGGGGAAAAGGAATGTAATGAGGGGAAAAGGAAGATTCAGTGATTATTGATTAGAACTCTAAAAATAGTTAATACTTTTTGAATGTTATGTCAAAAGTCTTACAGCCTATAAGCTAAAGACTGCATCTCTCTAGTTTCAATAGCTAGCCACTATGCCTCCAAGGGTTTGGATAAGCTGGAGGAGAACTTGCCATTCCTCCATCAGACAGCTGACCAGGTAAATTGAACTTATTTTTATTCCTGTCTTTATCATTATTGATGGAGGATAAATCTGGTGCCCTCTAGAGGTTTGGGGGTGCAACTCCAATACATCTTAAAATGGCCTTATATTGGATATAGTAATTTAATGTTCTTATTTCTGGTCAAGAGCATGAGGAAAAGATCTAAGAATGCACTGGGATATAAAATTAGAAGCCGCTTGATCAGGGGATGAAAACTTGTGTAAAATCTGATTTCAGCATTGTATTGATTCATTTGATCTGATAGCTTGGAACAGAGCAGCAGTGGAGTAAAAGGAATCTAAAAAGCAATAGAGTCACATATTGCTTGTTTTCCAAATATAGATTCTGACAACCGAAGACTGATGACTTTTTGCTTACCCAGAGTAATTCCTAAGAGAATAATGGTTAGGACTACACTACATCCAGTTCCCAAAACACTGAATGTTGCTGCTTTTGTTTAATGGTATGTCCATAGGTTGTTTCTGAGACACAGGAATTGGTGTCCTCCAAAGTAGCAGATGCCAAAGAAGCAGTAGCCAAAGCTGTCCAAGATGGCAAAGAGATGCTCATAGACACAAGAATGGGTAAACTCGCCATGAGTGGGGTAGAAGTAGTACTGGAGAAATCGGAAGAATTGTTGGATCACTATCTACCAATGACAGAGGAAGAACTTGGTAAGCAAGGCGTTTTATCCCATCATCTCCAGTCTGGTGTCTGTGAGATCATAGGAGTTTAGCATTTGCAATACTCCCAGTCTTGCTCAGTTGTCTTTGGTGAATATTGCTGTTTTCAAAGGCCATACCTTTGGAAACGAAAATGGCTTCCATATGTTGAAGCCTGAGCAGATGTTTCAAAGAAGTAACGTGTTTTTAACTATATTCCACAGCTCAAATAGCACAATCTACACCAGAAGGGATCCCCCTGCCACCTGAATCCCAAGGTTATTTTGTGCAAGTTGGTTCCCTATCAACTAAACTCCAGAATCGTGCCTACCAGTATGCTGTGGTAAAAATGGAAGTCGCCAGGGAGAACATCCAGAATACATTCAGCCAGTTACGTCAAGCTATTGGACAGGTAGGAGAATTTACCTCCAGACCTCTAATTTTTTAAAATTCAATATGGAATGAAATGTTTTTCAGCCCCACACCTCCTTAACTATGTTCCCTTTGTGGTATAAGCAAATCATGCTATTGGAGCATAGGAACAGCAAGTACACAGAAAGAACACATGCTTTGCTGCTAGAGCAATATAACGTTGAAGGAGCTTTGTGTGTGACACATCTGGAAGGGAGCTTAGACATATAGGGTGTGCTGAGACATAAGCTAGCCTGTGCTTTGGTCTTCTCACCCTGTTACGTATATGGGAAATGATTTATTGAATGGAGATAAGAAAGCAAAAGGGAAGCAGTGCTAGAAAGAGGATGGAATGGGGATCTTAAGATTAGATATTTAAACTTAAAATTTCTTGCAACAAAATTCCTCGCCTTTACCTTTTTTTCCCCCACTTGGAAATTAGCAGCCTTATTTATTTTTTTAAATCTTTAGCCCTTATTGGTATTTTTGTGAATTGTTCAAGGCGAACCGTGGTTGCCAGATCACATTCAAAGACAAAAAGCAGGGGGGAAATGGCAAAAATGTATCTGTTTGCATTTAAGTTGCGAGTGGAGACTCCAACTGATAAAACATTTGTATTATTCAATTAGTACTCTGAGTCACTTGCAAGGGGGATGGATAACTTGCTCTGGTCATTATCTTTCTGATGGCAAAGCAAATTGTATTGCTCTAACCAAAGCTGTGCTGAAACAAATTCCTTGTTTTGTTCCACCAGATAGAACATACCATGCAAGATATCCTTCAGATACCCCAGGAAGAAAAGGAAAAACTCCAGCAGGTACGGCTGGATTAAAGTCATAGGGGGACCAAGGAAACATGAGCTCTTGGTGTAATAATTGTAGGGCCATTCTTGAGAAGCTAAAATATATCTATTGGTTCATTCCTTTTCACAGATGGAATGTCATAGCTTGGCTGTGAGTTATCACATCACTGAACAACTGCAGATTGCATACACCAACTTGATGGGAAGCATCCAAGGTCTGCCTGGTATCTTTCAGCAGAATATTGAGTTGGCTCTCCATAGCATCGAGGAACTTCAAGCTACCTTTACTGGGGCTCAATCTTTCAAAGATCTCTCTAGCAGCCTTTTGATCCAAAGCAAGAAGACAGCCGGCATGGCCCAGACGTACGTAGATGATATCTTGGACTATGTTCAGAAGAACACTCCATTATCCTGGCTTGTGGGACCTTTTGTTCCTGCACTCGAGAATACCTCAGGTGACCCGGAACCTGCAAAAACTAATGAACAGGAAATGGAAACTCTGAAACCAGAAGCTCCAGAGGAAACTCAGTGACTTAGTATTTAGTCCAGATGGTGGCATGCTATTCCTGAGATACAAAGGGAGTGTACAAACGCAGTTGTAGATTCTCAGGGGGGAAAAACTGAAATTAACATGATTGAAATATTCCTGTCTTCCAAGTTGTATCACAGTGGAGTTGGGAGCACAATTATTCCAACGGAAAGATACATGTTGGTTGATTTTCCTAAGGACTTCACTTTGAGAAATAAAACAACTGATTCATCTTGTACTACAACTTGATTTCTAAGCTTCCCAGGTATACTGAATGGCACCACTCTAGTTCTCTGATTTGAAATAAATGTCACTACACGAAAAATATAGGTAATTGTTTGAAGTTCGTTTCAGTGTCTTGCTATAGATAATCGATGTTATGGGGTAGTGATTCTTTTGCAGTAAATTCTACAATCTTGATTTCACAAGGACACTATATATTTATGTGCTGGAAGTGGAAGAGAAGAGACAGTTCTATTGGTTAATTGTTCTCACTGTAAGGGAACTTCTCCTTAATTCTAGGTTGGATCGCTTTTTGATAAGTTTCCAAATTTTTGTTGAAAACTTATCAAATCTCCAATTATTCTTCAGTTTCCAAATCAGAACTGATTCTAGACAATGATTTCAATGTCTAGCTGGGCCAAGAGAGTTTCCTTTTTTCATATTTTAATATTGTAAGTCTTAGTTTGAAAGTCCAGCTTGTTTTAGAATCTGACATTCTAAGGTTAAGTAGGGGTGAAGGTTGACTCAACTGGCCATTAAATTAAACTTCTTTATTCTAAATATTTAGATGCTGGGTGACCACAGGGGGAAGTTAGTTTCTGGGCAAGAAACTGCCTCCAAAGAATTTTAGCCAAATTTCTCAACTGCTCTGCAGCTTTTAAGATAATTTTCCTGTTCTCCCTACTTATTGTGAGTTTTGCTTTTACTGCCTTGATATGTAGGTAGCATACATAGATATGGAGATTTCCTGAGTTTACAAAACTAAATTAAATCAACTGGTGATTTTGAGAAAGTAGCCTGACAGAGCATGCAAAACATTTGCTAGACCAATACTCGAATACAGCTCATCAGTCTGGAACCCACATTACGCATCTGATATTAGCACAACTGAGAAAGTCCAGAAATATTTCACAAGATTTCTCCAGTCCTCTACTCGTTGCAGAATACCTTATGCCACCAGACTTGAAATTCTAGACCTAGAAAACCTAGACCTACTCCGCCTTCAGTCTGATCTAAGTATAGTATATAAAATCATACATTGCAATATCCTACCTGTCAATGAATACTTCAGCTTCAACCATAACAACACAAGAGCAAACAATAGCTACAAACTCAAGGATAATCGCACCAAACTTGATTGGAGAAAATAGCAACAGAGTGGTCAATGTCTGGAATACTCTCCCTGACTCTGTGGTTTCTTCCCCAAACCCCAAAAACTTTAACCTTAGACTATCTACTATTGACCTCACCCCTTTCCTAAGAGGTCTGTAGGGGGTGTGCATAAGCGCACCAACGTGGCTACCGTCCCTGTCCTATTGTTCATGTATTCATAACTATGTTTTTACTTATACCTATTATCTTGTAAGCAATTGACAAAATAAAATAAATAAAAAATAAGATGTTTTAAATATCCAAAGCATCCCACCTTAAACCATGCATAAATAACAGGAAAAATGATTGTGAAGTCCTAAGCATTTGCCACTCAAAGATCAACTGCATACTGGAACTTTTAAAGTCTACCATTGCACCTAGTCAGAAAGCTACCTCTAAGTTCTCCAGGCCTTCATTTTAACACAGCAAACAGTCTAGCCAAAGGCTATATTAGTTGATGCATGAAGAATCTTGACCTGAACAGTGAGCAGCAGTCTCAAGATGTACATGTTCTGGAAACCTGTCAGGCTCCAAAAACTAAGACCTATTCTTCTAAGCAGTTTCCTTTATTGTTCCTCACCTACAGAAAAATCTTGACTACTTGTACCATTAAACATACATGAGAGCTACTAGGGAGCAGCTGTCTTAACCGTCTTTCTCTCAAACTATTTAGACTTCACTGTTGGCTGCTCTGGAATTCACTCCTCCTTTTCTGGCAATCTGGACTACATCACAAAACCATAGTCCCCGCCATCACCCCCCAAAAGGAGAAGAGACTGATGTCCCAAAGGTGGACTTTGTTTTTCCTTGAAGACATTTCACTTCTCATTCAAGAAGCTTCTTCAGTTCTTCAGGAGCTTCTTTGATGAGAAACAAAACATCTTCAAGGAAAAACAAAGTCCAGGGGCCTTTTGAAAAAGCACCTTTGGAACAACCATGACCTGCATGATTTGAGAATTTCCATAGATGAGAACAGATTGGTGTTTCAAATGGCCAATTAGGATGAACTAATAAGCAGCTCCAGAGGAAACCTTCCCTGCTTCTTGATCTACTGTCCCTTAAATTCCAAAATATCATTCAAAGGTTGGGACTTTGATTCAGATTGAACCATGGATCAAGTATTTTGTGAGGTATTTAATGTAGTACCTAGGGAACAGGGTCTATCAAGGATTGTGGTTCACACTGTCCCCAACCATTCCCCTGTCGCATATTTTGGAAACCATCGAGCTCACTGCATAACTAAAAAAAAAAATAATGCTAAAAGTTATCAAGGAGACTCCATTCCTCTGAAATTCCTAGATTCACAACTCAGCTAACAGAAGCGTAAAGAACAAAGAATGAAGGACTCACTGGAGAAGACCTTAATGCTGGGAAAGCTGGAAGGCAAAAGAAGAAGGGGACGACAGAGTAGGGGTGGAATGCTACCGGTTCTGCCCGGCTCTATGGAACCGATAGCTCTGAAGAGTATCAGACACCGAATCGTTTCTGTGTTTGCTGCTGTTTGGCCCACCTGCCCACCTGGGCTCTTACCTGACCTTTATTTCCTGCTTTTTCAACCTCAGCTGCTTTGCGCGGCACAGCTGAGGTTGAAAAAGCAGGAAAAAAGTGGCTTTTCAAACACTGCATATATATGCGCGCATCACTTTTCAGCTGTCCAGGCTGCACAGCTTAAGGTTTTTTACACACACGTGCAAAATATAGTCACTGAACCGGTAGTAACACTGGTTGAATTTCACCCCTGCGACTGAGAGAATGAGGTGGCTGGATGGAGTCACTGAAGCAGTAGGTATGAGCTTAAATGGACTCCGGAGGATGGTAGAGGACAGGAAGGCCAGGATGGTTGTCCATGGGGTCACCCTGGGTCAGACGTGACTTCACAACTAACAACAACAAAAAAGAGCAGAGAGGATGTCAATAATAATTCCAACCTTTTCCCCCTGCTGTGTGACTCTCTGGAGATCCACATGAGAATTTTCTTGGGTGGCTTCATGGTCCAAACTTTGATGAGTCTTCACTTGAAGGGGGCATAACTTTCTCCATAAAACAGTTAGAAATGGAAAATTACGCCCTTCTTTATAAACCTCCAGTTCGATCTAGTGGTCAAGGCAGGCAACAGGTTAGAAACTAGGAGACTATAAATTCTAGTCCCTCCTTAGGCATGAAAGCTGGCTGGGTGACTTTGGACCCAATCATATCTTTCTCTCCCTCCCTCCCTCCCTCCTTCCCCACTCCCTAATCTACCTCACAGGCTGGTTGTTGGAAAATAGGAGGAAGAATGAGTATTAGGTATGTTTGCTACTTTAAATTTTTTATAAAAAAAAATAATAGGCAGGATAATAAACCTCCTGACAGTGTTGATAACATGGCCTAAACATTTTAGAAGGGCTCCCTTACCCAAAGTTTGTGGATTCCTGATTTTAACACACACACACACACATACACACACACACACACACACACACAGAGCCTTTTCTTAATTCCATGGAAAGAAAATCCACTTTAAGAAAGTTGAAACTATTGAAACTAGGTAGAACATGGATTATGCCTGCTGTGTCCTCTTTCTCTCTCTGTGTGTGTTCAAGATACATCTACATCTCAAAATCAGGAGAGACATTTTCTTGGCAAGAAAAGAGTGATGTCTTAAAGCAGATCTTCCAGGAAAAAAACAACACTTTTATTTATATCTCTATTTTGAACTTTGCTTATATCAGTTATTTTTCCAAACAACATGTGCCAAGTTCCAGTGGTAGGCTTGGAAAGAACAATGAGAAACAGTGAAATGTTCCTCAAAGCCTGGTGTGCCAACTCATTCAGGTTTGGTGGAGAGCTGATGAGAGAGCACTCATTTGAGGAAAGATTGTAAACTCTGCCCCAGGGCAGTAGTTTGGAAGAAGATACAGCTCATTGCTTGTTTATAGGGTTGGGTTTTCCTTGCCTTTCATGAAAAGTTTTAGAATTACCAAATATATCATACTGTAGGACCATGATGGAGAACCTATGGCACACATGCCGGAAGTGAGATGAAGGGCCACTTCTGCCAGCATGCGAGAGGTCACCCGGAAGAGCCCCACTGCGCATGCATGTGCGCCCCCAGGCAGCCAGCTGATTGGTATCTGCCACACATGTGTGCATGCACAGAAGCATGCGGCATGTGTGTGTCATGCATGCATGCACACAGGTGCGTGGAGCAGGGGGTCGCGGACTCGTGCAGGAGACAGGGGGAGTCATGTGCGCATTGCATCAAGGGTGCAGGCACTCAAGCACGCATGCGCACACCGCACACTTTTGGATGCAATCACTGCTGTAGGAGAAGAAGGGACAGAGATTGAGGGCGGAGTTAAGAGAGTTATCAGTCTGGAGTCGTCACATTGCCACAAGCATCCAAGTCCAGCCTCCCCTTGAATTCCATTGTCTGTTATCTGGCACTAATTTAATGCTGACCTTAATGTGTGATCCTGATTCCTTGTGCCTGACACATCAGATCTGATATACAGAAAACAGTTAAAAGAGGCAGATTTTTGTAATCTAACCCAGAGTTCCCCAACATTTCTGGCTTTGTGGATTGGCAGTGGGGGAGAGAGAAGCTGGTTCTGCATGAATGGCCGGCAAGCACTCATGTACAGCTCTATTTGTGCAACTGATGTGCACGTTTCCCTGTAGCTCTCTTAAATGGGGTATGCATGCGGCCGCTGGTCACAGAAGTGAGGATGTGCATGTATGCATAGGCTCATTGACCATTTCCAGGGCCTGCTTGCAAACCCCTCATGGCCCATTAGTGGGCCACGCAGCCCACAGGTTGGGGACCCCTGATCTAACAAATAAAGTAGGGTTAGTATTGTTGAAGTATGGTATTTTTCTTCTATTGTAACTATGCTTACAATTATTGGGTTATCATTCCACAAGACACTCATAAAAATGGCAGAGACTTTGGTTACATGGTCATAGGCTCCATCTTGATGTTTTAGGACACCCCCCCCCCCACTTCAATGTCCCTACTCTGTGCTAACATGTGGATCAGAGGTGGCTATTCAGCAGGTTCTGACCAGTTCTGGAGAACTGGTAGCGGAAATTTTGAGTAGTTCGGAGAACCGGCAAATCCCGCCTCACTGGCCCCACCCCCATCTATTCCCTGCCTCCTGAGTCCCAGCTGATTGGCTCGGTCTTCTTCGGTTGCCCTGCACAGGAGAACGGAGCTGGAAAGCAGGTTAGTGGGGTGGAGATTTTACAGTATCCTTCCCCTGCCATGCCCACCAAGCCACACCCACCAAGCCATGCTACTCCCACCAAGCCACGGCCACAGAACTGGTAATAAAATTTTTTGAATCCCACCACTGATGTAAGAAAAGAAACTGAATGACTTATGTGATAGATCTGTAATCCATCCAGTTTCCCCAAATTTTCCCAAGTCAATAAATTAACAGCACTTTAATACAGAGTGGGATTGCTGTGCTCTGGAAGGCATTTTCAAAACTTTATTTATCCAACTGTATTTATTTACTCTTCTCCAAAGCTGCTGGTTTCCTGTCAAGAGAAATGGAAAGATATACTTACGTGTGCTTTCTTCTATAGGAAAGGTGTGGGTGTGTACAAGTTAACAAGGTATACAAAGGAATATGATTGAGCGGTAACTAGTATTTAATGTTCTGGCATTATTCTTCTCTCCATACTTCAGTTCCCCTGCCCTTCTCTCCACCTGCTTTGATGTAATAATATCCATGCACTGCTAAATAAAGGGGTGTTTCCAACTTGCTAGAAAAGCGATTTTCATTCCCAGGGAAAACAGTATAAAACCCATTTAAAAGGAGACGGAGGAGGTTGCTGACAAGAGGTTAAAATAGAAACGCCAAGGAAACCCGTGGGATTGGGGCCAGCAAAGGGTTAATGGCTTCCATCAGAGCTTTCCAAAAGATGACAAATTCAAGGGCCAGTTTGAAGTCTCAGGGATGAAGGCACCTTGTCTTCTCAAAGACAGAAGGATGATATTATTTTGAACTTGATTAATGTGCTGATCAGCAGGCTTGCAGAATGAAGTAAAAAAAATTGACATTTTTAGCACTTTCAGAAATGAAGCACTCTGTTGCATGTTAGAATAGAATAGAACAGAACAGTACAGAATTCTTTATTGGCCAAGTGTGATTGGACATACAAGGAATTTGTCTTGGTGCAAATGCTCTCAGTGTACATGAAACAAAAGATACATTTGTCAAGAGTCAAGAATTATCAGGTACAACACTTAATGATAGCCATAGGTTACAATAAGCAATCAAATCGTTCTAGGAAACAGTCAATAAAAATAGTTAGGATACAAGCAACAGACTTACAGTCCTAAGTGGGAGGAGATGAGTGAAAGGAAGGATGGGAGGATTAATAGTAATAGTAATGCAGACTTAGTAAATACTGTAGTTTGATGGTGTTGAGGGAATTATTTGTTTAGCAGAGTGATGGCATTCGGGAAAAAACTGTTCTTGTGTCTTGTTCTGGTGTGCAGTGCTCTATAGCGTCATTTTGAGGGAAGGAGTTGAAACAGTTTATGTCCAGGATGTGAGGGGTCTGTAAATATTTTCACAGCCTCTTTTTGACTCGTGCAGTATACAGGTCCTCCATGGAAGGCAGGTGGGTAGTAATTGTATTTTCTTCAGTCCTAATTATCCTCTGAAGTCTGTGTCTGTCCTGTTGGGTTGCAGAACCTAACCAGACAGTTATAGAGGTGCAGATGATAGACTCAATAATTCCTCTGTAGAACTGGATCAGCAGCTCCTTGGGCACTTTGAGCTTTCTGAGTTGGCGCAGAAAGAACATTCTTTGTTGTGCTTTTTTGGTGACATTTTTGATGTTAGTCATCCATTTTAGACCTTGAGATATGATAGAACCTAGAATTATATGTTTATAAGTGCACCAACGTGCCTCCCGTCCCTGTCCTATTGTCCCCATTTAATAGTACCTATTTTCTGTATTCTTACTCATGTTTATACTTATACCTATTATTTTGTAAGCATTTGACAAATCAAATCAAATCAATCAATCAATCAATCAATCAATAAAGGCTGAGGATATTGTATCAGGTGTGCTTTCTGCAGTGTTATGACAGCAAAACACATGTTGGAGCTGCAGCAGGTGAACTCAGGATAAAATATGATTTAACTTGATATGGTATGGAAGGTCCTAAGGTCTTATTTAGTTTACTCTACCTCTCCTTCAGTTCTAGGATGCAGGTAGTTCTCGACTTACAACCATTTGCTTGGTGTCCATGACTGTTCAAAGTTATAATAGCACTGAAAAAAGTGACTTATGACCAATTTTCATACTTAGGACCATTGTGGCATTCTCACAGTCATGTAATCAAAATTTGGACCAATGCCAACTGGCATTTATTTATGATGGTTACAGAGTCCTGGGGTCACGTGACCATTTTTTCCAACCAAGCCAAGTCAATGGGGAAGCCAGATAAATTTAACAACCATGTCACTAGCTTAACAACTGCACTAAAGATGCTTTTTCAAGAGGCACCTGGACTTTCTTTGAAGACATTTTGCTTCTCATCTAAGAAGTTCCTACAGAGCTGAAGAAGCTTCTTGGAAGAGAAGCTAAATGTCTTCAAAGAAAAACCAGAAAGTCCAGTGGCTTCTTGAAAAAGCAACTTTGGGACAACCATGACCTGGATGACTGAGCTTCTCCTTAGACCCTTACAAACTGCAGTGTTACACTTAACAACTTTGGCAAGAAAGGTTGTAAAATGAGGCAAAACTCATTTAACAAACGCTTCACTTAGCAACAGAAATATTGGGCTCAATGATAATCATAAATCGAGGACTACCTGTAGACTCCAACAACCTTCTGAACCAAAAAACACCCCAAACCATATTATGATTTGGTGTTTTGTATGGGTTCAGCTGGCACCATTATGTTACTAAAAATCTGGGGCAGTCTTAGCTCCCAAATCTTTCCGTTGTTGCGAGATACTGAATGAAACCACCTTACAATGAAGCTCACAGTTCCAAGGCTCAAGTCCTTACTAATTTGAAGAAAGAAAAAAAAGATCCACCTCACCCTTCCAAAACAGCATTTGTTAAAAATGTGTTGCTTTTTCGAAAGAAGACAACTTGCCTGATCTCAGCAGAGTTGAATGTATAGTTATGTTACATGGAACATAAGCCTGGGATCCCATGCTGTCAAAAATACAGAGCTGACAAGTTTGGAAATAGCAAACTGTGAACATCAGATGCTCTGCTCCCAAAAGCATCTGTACTTTTTAGAGAACTACAAAGTGTTACCATATGGACGCCGGTTGAAACAGAATTTCCTCAAACGGGGCATTATTGACAGAATGCATATCTCTGCACGCATATGTACAAACTAGCCAGCCATTAAAGGGGCAGTTTTATAGATATCTATTCAGAAGTAAATTCCACTAAATTCATTGGGGCTTCCTTTTCATCAAGAGGGCATAGAATACCAGTCTAAATCAGCTCTCTTGGGCTTAATAAATCTACCTTGCTATGTTTTTTTAATTATTATTTTTATAACAAAACTATTCCGAAATCTGCTTCGCTGTTTCTCAAGTTTCCTTCCTTTTTTTTTTTAAAAAAAGAAAGAACAATTTTTATTTAAAAAAATCTTTTTACAGAGTAAAAAAACTTTAAAGAAAAAAAGGAAAAGAAAAGGGATGAAAAAATAACTGAAAGAAAAGAGAGAAATGAAAAAAAAAGAAAAGGAAAAGACAAAATATATAATGTCTGATTTTTTTTGTAAAAGTTATAAATGCATTTGAATTTTATCCTTTCTCTCACTAGGGTTTATTTATTTATTTATTAATTCGATTTATATACCGCCCCCCCCTCCCCAAAGGGACTTGGGGCGGTGAACAGCCAATAAAAATACATATACAGAACACATATACAACATACAACATGATAATATTAAAATTTAAAAATTGAATATAGTGTGGCTCTAATTAAAATATAAATGAGAGTTAAAAGAAATTAAAACCAGGTTAAAATTTAAAAGACCCCTAGGCCAGTCCGGCCTGCCAAAATAGGTGAGTTTTAAGTAACCGACGGAAGGCCATGAGATCAGGGGCGGCCCTTACCTCCGGGGGTAATTCATTCCAGAGAGGGGGTGCTCCCAATGAGAAGGCCCGCGCCCTCGGGGTCGCCAGCCGTCCAGCCGGCGGCACCCCGAGGAGACCGACTCTATGGGAGCGTACCGGTCGGTGGGAAGCCGATGGTGGCAGGAGGTGGTCTCACAAGTATCCCGGTCCCGAGCCATGGAGCGCTTTAAAGATAGTGACCAAGACTTTGAAGCGCACCCGGAGGGCCACCGGGAGCCAATGCAGCGCGCGCAGAAGTGGCATAACATGGGAGCCCCTAGGAGCTCCCATTACCACCCTCGCGGCTGCATTCTGCACCAACTGGAGCCTCCGGATGCTCTTCAAAGGCAGCCCCATGTAGAGAGCTTACATCAAAACGCCCGTCTCTCCATAGAAAGGGTTACATCAAAACGCCCGTCTCTCCATAGAAAGTAGAAATTGAGCTCTATCCTCCTTATATTAAATTTTCATAATAATTTATTTATATCCTGACAAATAATTAAATTTCCAGAGCATTTGGATTCCTTCTGACTTTCACATTTTTTGTCAAAGGATGATGCAATCTTGTTAAATCTCTGCGAACAGTGTCATACCATCCACAGAATCTGTACAGATGGTCCTCAACTTATGGCCGTAATTGAGCTCAAAATTTCCATTGCTAAATAGAATAGTTGTTAACTGAGTTTTGCCCCATTTTACAAACTTGCTTGTCACAGTTGTTAAATGAATAATTATAATTAAGTTATTAACATGGTTCTTAAGTGAATCTGGCTATTCCATTGACTTTGCTGGTCAGAAAGTCACAAAAAGTGATCACATGTCTTCGGGGCCCTTCAACTGCCATAAATACATGCCAGTTGCCATGCATCTGAATTTTGTTCACGTGACTATGGGGATGCTGCAATGCTTGTAAGTGTGAAAAACTATCCTAAGTCACTTTTTCAGTGCTATTGCAATTTTGAACGGGTCACTAAATGAATGATTGTAAGTCGAGGGTGATTGTAGAAGCCAAGGACTACCTGCATTGAGAGGAAGTATATTACTATTTTTACCATGGCTCATGGTTTTAGCAACTGTCCCAGTGGTGTGTTTGTAGCAGGGGTGGGATTCTACCGATTCTATAGAACCGGTTGCTATGATTCTGTGCAGTTCGGAGAATTTAATTTTGTGAGTTTGCAAGCAAATTTTTTGTGACAGACACAGCCAGCAGATTGCAGAAAGATAGATCTGTGAGTGAATCTGTGATTCTGTGAGCAATTCAATCTGCCTGCCTGTTTTTCCTGACTTTGGGTAAAAGTTGCTCTTTCAAGTCACACCCGCAAATTAGGCCATGCCCACAGAACCGGTTGTGAAGAAATTTGAATCTCATCCCTGGTTTGTAGGCTTTTGCTTCAGCAAGCAAGCTATATGATGGATGCGACAGAGCATCTTGGAGGATTGAAGAATCAGTTGGAATCATCTTCCCAATACCAAGAATGAGAACAATGTTTCTGATTCTCAGCAATATGGAGAACTTCAATCTGCAGAATTCTGGGAAATGGAATCCGCACATCTTAAAGGTGCTCAGATTGAGAAATACTGAATGGCAGTAAATGTCATGAGTGTAAATTCCAGATCGGTCCATGTGGGCTTCTCCTAACATATGTTCATGCCCTTTTATGGAGGAAAAAATTTAAGAGATGTTACCAAAAGAACATGAAAGAAACAGGTAAGCAGGCTTATTGTCCAGGACTCAGCAAGACTTCTGATCTTCAGCCTTTCTTTTTAACAATCAATAACAACTAGAGATCTGTACTGCAAATCAAACCTTCTTCTCTCATTCAAAAATAAGGATGAGAGGAAAAAAAAAGATCAATGACTATTTGTATGATCAATGTTGCTTCCTGCTTTTCCTTTGAGGACCTTTTAAAAATACAATAAGTAGAAACAAGCTCAGTTTAAATTTAAAGGCCCAAAGATAACATTTCAATGAAGCACCTGGCATGAGATTGGGATAATTTTTTTCACCCAGCTCCAGCAGAATGTCAGAATTTTACAAAGTGAAATGATTTAGTTACTATGAAAACTGGTTGAGTGAAATACTTTCACAATAGGTTTTCCAGATAGATTTCCATGAATTGCTTCACCTATCCAGCTTTCTCCAACCTGGTGCCCTCTAGCTATCAAGCTTATCAACCCCAGCCAGTATTAATAAGATACATATTGTGTTTCCGTATGATTCAGAGCTGTTCTCTTTATTTCAAAGGATAAATTATGTTCTTCGGATTGCTTGGAGTTTCTGTGTAGGACTGGGACCCCCCATAATAAATATTTCAGTATGTTCTGGCTCCGTCCAACTCTTGGCATTTAAGGACCATTGGAGTTATTAGCACCAATACATTGTACTTGCAAAGAATGCTAACCCATGTTGTGTTCAGTCATGATTTACTGAATCAATCTAATTGGCTGGATTTCTGAAACACACTGAATCACAAAGTTAACAAGTAGCATGGGCTTGCACAGCAGACCAGCAAATGGCAATTCAGCCTACCATATTGTACAGCCACAGAAAAATTCGATAGGGTTGAGTTTACTATCTATATATCTACTGTATCTATATGTATTTGGAGCAGTAAATGGATTCCAGAATTCTACTTAAGATGCTTGACTCATGTCAAGACTGACAAAACTGAGCAGGATCTAGGATCCAAGAATTATACTAACCCCATTAATGTGTCTTTAATACTAGCATTAGGTGTAAATACAAAATCTTGGAAACTGCAAGAGATATTTCCAACTCGCTTCTACAAATATGTGTCCCAGGATAATGTTGCAGGATCCAATCTGAGTTTGAAAACTGGGCCAAAGGTTTATTCTTCCAAGTTTTCAGACTCGTGCTGGAGCCCATCATTGGGAACAGAATTTAGTCCTTTCCAAGGTTAAATTAGTTCCCTAATTAGCATCCAGTTAGCAGTACAAAAACTCACCTTCCTCATCTAGCCTTTAGAGAAAAAGCCTATGGAAAGACAACTTCAAAATATACCCTCTAGACTACCTGTATGTGTGTAGTTTTTCACAATCAATAATCAATTGACCATTTTGGCTGGGGGAGGGCAGCAAACTGGGCAATTGATTATTGATTATTATCTCTCTGACTAACAGTTGATATGGGATATTTTCAGAGATAATTGCTGCTGGAAAAACATTTAGATTTAGATGCAATGTAATTTTGTTGCTATTTAAAATATGCTCATTTGAATGAATTGCCCCTGGAGTGTTTAGTTGAGTTTATATTAATTAGTAATTAAGGATGGTTAGCATTTTGCTGGACTGAGTTTTGATTCGCCTCTTTGCATTTACTTGATTATTTGAATGTTTATCTGATAACATAGAAGACAACCTTCCATTTAATTTGGTAAGTCCTCCTTTTGTATAAAAATAGGCAAACTTTTTTGGCAGTATTTGGGAAAGGTGTCAGAGGATGGGATAGACTGAACAAGGTTTGCATTGGGCAGGGCAAATGACACCACCAAAAGTTTTATTTTTGCTGGAGAGTTGAATTTGGGGTGCACTTATGTTTATGCATGCATTAGTGTTAAATCAACTCACAAATCTGTTTTTACTCTATATCTAGAGTTTTTAGGAGCCTGGACAGCTATGTGCATGGATAGTTTAACTAATGTTCTTATACATTGAAAAAAATGGATCAGATGATCCTTCTAGCCCCTTTCAACGCTACCAATATTTGATATTATTTGTGTTATGCGCTATTCCTGAGAACTCTTGGGGCTTTAAAAAGAAGGTCAGGGGCCACTTAAGGCTCTCAACATATGTATAGTTCATCTGTGACCTAGCCAGATATGTTTAGAACAGTGTTTCTCAACCTTGAAAGGTGTGTGGACTTCAACTTCCAATGTTGAGGTCCACACATCTTCAAACTGCCAAGGTTGAGAAACATTACTTTGGAGTTTTAGAGTTCTCCAGTGTGACCTAAGAAGGCCATGAATGGAACCCAGAACTTGCTCTGGAGACCTTCTAATTGCCTTATCACTGAGTTAGTTCTTCAGATTACTGAATAATTCTGTCTGAACTTTCTTAAAGTAGTGCTGCATTTTCTGATATTGCCATGAATTGCTCTGAGTATTATTTATTCAATATAATTATTTACTAGGAAAAGACTAGCACTAATGATGTTACCTAGTATGGGTAATGAAACATCTGCAAGAAAATAACGGAGGTCAGAAAGTATCAAGGACCCCCCATTTCAACCCCGAGTTACAAATATTCTCCTTTATTACTAGGAAAAGTCAGGATCCAAAGGAATGGAGGAAAACATGAAAATCGTCAATGAACCCAGAAGAAAAGAAGACCAAAGTCATTGAATCATCTTATTCTGAATCTGGCTGTGTGTATTTCCAGTGGCTGACTTGATTAAATAGGGGAGAAAGGATACACAGTGGAGGGAAAACTCACTGTTCTCTGTGTTGCATTTCAAGTGAGAATTTTAAAACACAGCTGGAGGCTTTTGATTTTTCCTGATATTTGGATGGAATTGATGATCTGTGACTTTAATGATCATAAATGCATTCTTTTTTAAGCACGTACATAATAAATGGCAATTACTGGAAGCTAAGTGGGAGGGAACAGCACATTGTGTCTTGTGCTGGGAACTTCCCATGGCTCAAAATCATTTCTGGACTGAAGTTTATTAGTAAGCAAGAGCATTTCCCAGCCAGAGTGCAAGAATGTGAAAATTTGATTTGGGAAATGATTGCTGGCTTATCTGCAGCATCACCCATAAACAGGTAAGAAGAGAAAAATGGTAGTTGTTACTGGTTCATGATGCCTTGCATTGAATTTGGGATATGAAAGAATCCTGGCTACTAGGCAAGGTGTTGAAGCAGGACAACGAAAGGATTATTTACAGGATACCTCTCATAGTGCAATGGTCTAACCACAATTAACTTTGCTTGTCAGAAGGTTGCAAAAAGAATCACATAACCCTGGATCAAAGAAATGCTGCAATGCAGTGGTGGGATTCAAATATTTTTACCACCGGTTCGGTGGGTGTGGCTTGGTGAGTGTGCTTTGCACGTGTGCACACACTTTGCATGCACGAGTGTGTCAAACACGCACTTTGTGCAGGTGCAGAGGCGTTTGTGCATAGGCGCAGAGGCATTCTAACTCACCTCCTGCAAGCCTGCATGATCCCGGTTGCTTCAGCAGCTGCCGTGTGGCACTCTTCTGTGCCATGCAAAGCAGCTGTGCTTCAAATTCAGAGGATAAAGGTAAGTATAAGAGCCTGGGAGGGCATGTGGGCCCAACAGCAGAGCGATGGAGAGAACCGGTTTGGTCTCCGTTGCTCCTTGCTGCTACCGGCTCTGCAGAACCGGGCTGAATCGGTAGAATACCACCACTGCTGCAATGGCTGTAAGTGTGAGAAATAGACATGCCATTTTTTTTCAGTGCTGTTGTAATTTCCACTAAGTGAATGGCTGTAAGTCAAGGACTACTTGCATATTATGCATGTTTAAAATCCCTATGAACATAATGTACAATTATACACTCCTACACCTACCTATCTTTATTGTAGGGCAAAATAGCCTTCCCCTCATTCTTAGCATCTGCTCAGCACCACCTCCACCGGTGTGCATGTGGGCTAAGAAAATGAGGGCACCAATGAACAGAACAGAAACTTGGAACCCCAAATTCACAGAGGTTACCATTTCTGGTTGAGCCAGGAAACACTGCAACCCTTTGGATGAAAATATAAGTTGTAATAAAGACAACTTACATCCACTTAATGCTTGTACAGATACATAAGGCCTGAAGGTGGTCATGTGTGTCTTTAATTCCTATTTTCACAGTCCCCCTAAATCTTGTCTTTCCTTATCAGGCATCTCTTCAACCCATGACAGTCCTCCATTGAGAAAACTGAGGAGTTAAGTGAAGCTAGTTCTCCGGAAATCACTATCTGAAGATACTATGGAAGTTTTTAAACTCAGGTCTATGCCTTTGAGGGGTAGAACCAGAGGTGGTATTCAGCAGGTTCTGGTTCTGAAGAACTGGTAGCGGAAATTTTGAGTAGTTCGGAGAACCTGCAAATACCACCTCTGACTGGCCCCACCCCCATCTATTCTCTGCCCCACCCAAGTCCCAGCTGATTGGCTGGGTCTTCTTTGGTTGCCCTACGCAGGAGAACAGAGCTTGAAAGCACGTTAGTGGGGTGGGAAGGGATGGCAATTTTGCAGTAACTTTCCCCAAGGAATGGGGAGGGAATGGAGATTTTGCAGTATCCTTCCCCTGCTATGCCCACCAAGCCACACCCACCAAGCCTCACCACACCCAACAAGCTACACCCACAGAACCAGTAGCAAAAAAATTAAAATCCCACCACTGGGCAGAACAGCTGGGCAAGATGAAGAAAGCAAAAATTACATGGTTTTATTAACTAATTATGTGGTGTCAACTCTTAGCAAACGTATCAATAGATTTCTCTCTACTATAATCTATAGCCAACTCAATTCCTTAGATCTTCCAACAGTACACTCATCACCAGTGTAACTGAATTCATTCTCCTTACTGCTGGGTGTTACTTTCCTTCTATCTTTTCTATCATTATAGACTTCTTCAGAAAGCTAGGTCTTTACGTTATGTGCCCAAAGCATAAACATTTGAGTCTGGCCATTTTTACTTCAAGTGACAACTATGGGTTGATTTGTTTAATGACTTCTTGGAATAGGAATTCATGATCTCAGAACCACTGAATATACCACTTTCAGAGTTCCTGACACACAGGGAAACTACCAGAGGAGTGAAAAAGAGCTGTTGTGGTTCCAATGTACAAAAGGAGTGGGGAGTGGATCCAAGAAACCTATTAGACCAATCAGTCTGATATTAATATCTGGGAAGGTCTTAGAAAAAAATAATCAAGCAGCACATTTGTAAGTATAGATACCAAAGAAGGATGACTTAAAGGCAATTCCAGGACCAAAACAAATGGCATCATGTTTATTTAAATTAGTTACAGCACTAGAGGTCCTCCCCTAATTACCACGGTGAGCCCAAGTGGCAGCTACAGTATCCAAAATTTGACCCACAAAGGGGTTGCTTTTGTTGGTTTTAGAATTTATAGTTCTGCAACCTTTCTTTTCTGTTCTGCCCACCTGCTTTGCTTAGGCACCAGCAAGGGAAGGTTATATATTAATGAGGATTAAATGGCTAGCAGGATGTCTGCTACAACAAAAGCGGGAAATAATTATCTCATTAAGCTCAGAACTGGGCATTTGTCATCTCACAACTCACAAAAGTAAATACAGCTGCCTTGTCCAAGCAACCTCTCTTCCAAAAGTTAATTAAAATGTGCAGGTCAGTCATAGGACAGATGAGGTTTGTGATCTGCTCTTTTATAACCCTACAAGCATTTTTCCTTATCTGTCTGAAATGTAATGGATAAAAATAAGTACAGGCTTGTCTTTTGCTGAATCTGTCTTATGCTTGTGTGACTGTATTCAAGCCAAAATGCAAAAAAAAAAATTGCATTGGAAAAACTGAAAGGTTAATTCATTCTTAATCTGATCACTCTAGCCTAAAGTGAAAAGTCATCTCTGTGCCATCATTTTTCTTGGAGATTTTATCAATATCAAGACATGCTTTCCTTGGCAACTTCTTCTGTCACTCATAGCACTTTACCAAATAATCTGTCCAGCTTGATATGATGAAAAAGACAAGGCAGGGGACAGGATGCCAGCAGGTTTGCATTCTGCTGAATGGAGATGGCCCCCACAGCTTTTACAGCAAAATACCTTTTTGTGACCACCATAGAGACCTTTCTAACCCGCCTCCCCCAATTCAATGGCATTTCCCACAGCAATTTAACAGAATAACATAGTTAGAAGGGAACTTGGAGGTGTTCTAGGGCACAACATCTAGTTCTTGGCCCTGCTTTTTATATGTTTTACAGAATAACAGTGTCGGAAGGGGCCCTGAAGGTCTTCTAGTCCAACCCCCAGCTCAACCAGGAAACCTTATACCATTTCAGAAAAATTGTTGTCCAAACTCTTCTTAAAAATCTCCAGTGTTGGAGCATTCACAACTTCTGGAGGTGAGTCATTCCCCTGATTAATTGTTCTGTCAGAAAAATGTATTCCTTTGTTCTAGATTTGTTCTCTCCTTGATTAGTTTCCATCCATTGCTTCTTGCCCTACCTTCAGGTGCTTTGGAGAATAGGCTGGCCACCTCTTCTTTGTGGCAGCCCCTGAGTTATTGGAACACTGCTATCTTATCACCCCTAGTCCTTCTTTCTTTAAACTAGACATACCCAATTCCTGCAACCGTTATTGATATGTTTTATCCTCCAGTCGCCTAATCATCTTTGTTGCTTTTATCTGCTCTCTTTCTACAATGTCAACATCTTTTTTATATCATGGCAACCAAAACTGAATGCAATATTCCAGGTATGTGGTCTTACTAAGGCATTATAAAAGGGTATTAACACTTCATGTGACCTTGCTATCCTTCTATTAATGTAGCCTTGGTCTGTGTTGGTTTTTTTTGGCAGCTGCAGCACACTGCTGGCTCATATTTAAGTGATTGTCCACCAGGACTTTATTATATACCATAAAAACTAAGATACTCCACCCTCATTCCCTCACAAAAACCAGAAAAAATAAATCTTTGAATCCCTTCCCATTTTGCTTCCTTAACCATGTCCTCGGATCTTCTCCTTCCTGTCTCCCAAATCTTCCAGTGCAGTCTGAATCTTTGAAAGCTTTCCCAAGAAGACATACTGTGAAATATAGTGGCATGTTCAACTTGCATTCACACCTCAATCTTTTTCATGCAGAAAGTCATAGAATTGTACCATGTAATGGTTAGAAATGATCTTTAGAGATCATCTAGTTTAGTGTTTGTCAACTTGGGAACTTTAAGATCGGTGGACTTCAACCTCCAGAATTCCACAGCCAGCTAGTCTTAAAGTTGCCGAGTTTGAAAAACATTGATCTAGTTCAACCCCTGTCTAGTACAGGTCCTGTGTTGCATTTCTCCATCTGACCTTAAGAGGATCTCATGGCAAAAATAGAGAAAATCTTTGACTGGATCCCCAAGCAGCTACTGCCAGCACATAATATGGGGGTAGATGGTTAAATAGTCTGAACAGAAATAAGGCAGTGTTTGCAAAAGGGAGAGACAGTATGTTCTAGGAGAAGCCGTTCTGTAGAAGTGCTGGATCTTCTCCAGTATGAGTAATGTTTAATTATGTTTAGAATTCAGCTAAATGCCCCAAACTTTAATGTCTGCCTTTTGCCCCCAATATGCAACATAATTATTCAGCATGATTTGCAGCCAAATGTGGAATATAATTCAGATAAATGAGGTCATAGCAGAGCAAAAATGTGCTAGATCATAAACTTCATAAACATTTATAATCTTTTCAAGAGATGGCAAAATCTCTCGAGCAATAAGATATCAGGATTGTATGACCTTCTCTCTTGGTCTTGGATTTTCACAGTGATGGATACCCTGGCAGAGGGATCTTAACATAATTGGTAGGAGTGGAGAATACAAAAATAAATGCTTCCCCACATACATATCTCCCAGAAAGGAGCATCTCCAAGAATGGAACATGAGACTTTGTTGCAGTGGCTTCTGCACTCAAGCCAGGGTGATTACTACTACTGCAAACATTGAGAATGAATAGGAATGGAGGCTTGGCAACTTCAAACATCTCAATTCCAGAAGAGCGGTGAACAGCACAAATACAATTGTGAGACCAGAGTTTCAACTAGACCATTTGTTTTTTCCAGTGCATCACCTAACCAAGAGGGAATAGTTCATGGGAAAGATTTTAGATCTCTGGATATGAAGGTCCAATTAAACTGATATATTGCTACTCATGCCTATGCATTATAATATTCTCAACTATGGGTTAACAAGGATTTAGAGAAGGGTTAACTGATTACAGGGGGGAGAGGTTGGACTTGGTGGCTACATAGAGATTCTAGGCTGATCTCTCTTTTAAGTCCACCCCCCCCCCCAAATTCTGGGACTCTCTACACTTGGCACTCTCTGGGTGGCTTACAAGTGTCAGGATATTTCCCCCAACAATCTGGGTACAATGTTGGAAAAATGGAAGGCTGAGTCAACCTTGAGCCTATCAGGATCGAACTGCAGACAGTGTTCAGAGTTAGCTTGCAATATTGCATTCTAACCACTATATCACAGGGCTCCTGTTGCGGTTGCACTGTCCTAGTGTCATGTGATTGCTATTTGCAACCAGACAGGTTTAACTGATAACAGATAATCAGAGTTGGAAGAGACCTGGTAGGTCGTCTAGTCCAACCCCCCGCCCAAGCGGGAGACCTACACCATTTCTGACAAATGGCAGTCCAATCTCTTCTTGAAGATCTCAAGTGATGATGCTCCCACAACTTCCGAGGACAAGCTGTTCCATTGGTTGATTGTTCTCATTGTCAGAAAGTGTCTCCTTATTTCCAGGTTGAATCTCTCCTTGTTCAGTTTCCATCCATTATTCCTTGTCTGACCTACAGGTGCTTTAGAAAATAGCTTGACCCCTTCCTCTATGTGGCAGCCTCTCAAATAGTGGAAGACTGCTATCATGTCTCTCCTGGTCCTTCTCTTCACTAGACTAGCCAAACCCAGTTCCTGTAACCATTCTTCATATGCCTTAGACTCCAGTCCCCTAATCATCCTGGTTGCTCTTCTCTGTACTTTTTCTAGAGTCTCAACATCTTTTTTATAATGTGGTGACCAAAACTGGATGCAGTACTCTACATGTGGTCTTACTAAAGCTTTATAGAGTGGTAATAGTACCTCACTTGATCTTGATTGTATCCCTCTGTTAATGCAGTTTAGAATTGCATTAGCTTTTTTGGCTGCTGCTGCACACTGCTGGCTCATATTTAGCTGATTGTCCACTAAGACTCCAAGATCCCTCTCACAGTTACTCCTATTGAGCCTGGTTTCACCCAGTCTATATGTGTACTTTTGGTTTTTCTTGCCTACGTGTAGGACTTTACTTTTCTCTACATTGAATTTCATTTTGTTAGATACGGCTCAGTGCTCTAGTCTTTCAAGATCCATCTGGATCTTGAGCCTAACTTCTTCTTGGGTGTTAGTTATTCCTGCCAACCTTTGCATCTCACTTCTGACAAGCAAAATCATTAAGGGAAGCCAGATTCACTTAGTGACTACAAGATTCACTTATTGATTGCAGTGATTTGCTTAACAGCTGTGGCAAAAAAAAGTAATAGAATTCAGAATGACTCAATAATCCACCTTTCTTAGCAATAGAAATTCTGGACCCAATGGTGGTCATAAGTCAAAGACTACTTCTATATAGGTTACAAAACATATTTCTGGACAGCAGCCAAGCCATGATCTTTATATGGTCCAGACTAAATCATATGTTGGGAAATTCTGGAGAAGGATATAATACAATAAGTACGTCTTGTAAAACAGGCCCATAATTTATGAATTTCTACATCTCTATTTGCTGAATTGCTATACAGCTTAAAAAAACATTACAAGTATGAAAATTTTGTAATCGATCAACTAATTTGTATCGAAAATCTTGTATCGATCAACTAATTTGACCTGCCATCTATTTACTGTAAAAGAAAACAGGTAACCAGCAGTGAGTATCAAAAAATTTTCCTACCTGTTTGGAGAGCTTGAAAGAATGTAGGAGGAGTAAGAGTGGGGGCAGGTGGGCGGGGTCAGCCAGAGGTGGTATTTGCTGGTTCTCCGAACCAGTCAAAATTTTCACTACCGGTCTGCCAGAACTGGTCTGAACCGGATGAATACCTCCTTTGAGGTAACCTCAACAACAAGCTAAACTTCGTAACCCTGTTAATGATTTGTGACTGTATTTAACTTCAGAAAGTCTTCAAACAATTTCTAAATGACCATTTAAACTCCCCAGTTATAATTTCAAGGAAAAGTTTTATTTTATCAAGAATCAAGTGAGGATATTTGATCCTGGGAGGAACAGAGATAATGATTGCAGTATCTTTGTATAGTTTGTTTGAGATATATCATTGTTATTATTTTGGCTCATTTGACTACATTTACAAAACAGGGAAATCTATCCTTGTGATTACCTTCTGCAAGAAAAAAAGATTAGGGAAGAGGGTTAGATTAGTTTATTTACTCCTTCTTCACATAACAGAAAAATGTTTTGTCTTTCTAGCATCATGACCTAGGAATTTAAGTTAAAATTTTGAAAGTGTAATGGAATTAGAAATTTTTTAAATTCCTCCTCCTCACCTCCATTTCTTGTTACCAATATTGTCCTGCTGTTTGCATTTTACCTATAATGCTTAAAATGTGCCTGACTCTGCGATAACCACAGGAAAGCAATTGCTGCTTAAATGAAAATGCACAAGAGTACAGTGAAGTGCAATCCCCAGCAATTATTTCAAATGCAGGAATAAATAGAAAGGAGAGGAAGGTCTGTGCCTTGCTGTTAAGGAATCTCATATATATGTTAATATTGGTAGAATGTCAGCTTTCTCCAATTTGTTCTCTAATGGTCCTGCTGACTTGTCTTCTCTGTCTTTTTCAGGCTACTAAATTGGGAGGGTGGAATGGGCATGGGTTGAAGTAGTATTTACCTTATATCAGCAAAAAAAACATCTGTGACTCATTATTGGGTGCATTGTGTCCTGCAAAGCCCCAGGTTCCTTGAGACAGGAAAGGAATAAACTGCTTAAACCTCAGTTCACATTTGTTTTAGATTAGAAGAAGACAAATATGAACTTTCTCCCTTTTGGACAGCCTAGAACTGTGATGGCAAACCTGTGACATGCGTGCCACAGGTGGCATGCAGAGCCATTTATGCCAGCACATGAGCTGCAGGTAAACTTACCTCACTGGGCATGTGCGTGCTTCGCAGCTGATTTTTGGTCAGTTTTTTGGTCTCCCAAAGGCTTGAGGAAGGTTTCTGCAGGATTTGCAGGCCAAAAACTAGGCCCGTTTCTTCACTTCTTGTTTTTCCGAAAATACCAGAAGTGACGATACGGGATTAGTTTTCAGCCTGCCTTCCTCAAGCCTTTGGGAGGCCGAAAAAGGCCTCAAACTGGCTGAAAATCAACTGCGAGGCGCAGGGCAGGTAAGGAGGTGGCAGGGGTGGATGGATATTACATGCGCATGCGTAGGGGCATGGGGGCGCACATTGCCTTCTGGGTGCTGCCATGCGAGTGTGTGCATGCAAGTGCATGTACAATTTTTGGCACAGGAGCCCAAAAAGGTTAGCTACCACTGGCCTAGAATAATTCCCCATCAGAAACACTGCTTGAAGCTCTGCAGTCTGGTGTCAAGGTCTCTTGTGATCCAGAGTGATCTTTTTTTTTTTTGTTGGTGAGATATTCCTTAGCAGTATTCAAAACTTTATTGTATTTGTCATTTTCTCAAATTACACTTCCGCCTTGGACTCAAACTTGTTTTATCTGACCGGTGACTTTGTTATGTCTCTTCATCTTGTTCCTCAACCTCTGATGCTCATTGATTCATTTCCATAGATGAGTGAATGCAGCACTTTAGGAGCTGCCCAGCCTATTCAGAAACTATTACTATCAGAAGTACACAATTTTTTTTCCAGATGTTTGTTTATTGGTCCTTTGAGTGACATGCCTGGACAGATTATGGAGAGCTAACTACAGTACACGCAGTCCTTTACTTATGAGATAGTCACTTCTCCTTTGTGGGTTTTTTTTCCCTAAGAGGGCTAAAGGCCAGGTAAAGACAAAACTTCAGTGAACAATGATTGGATTGGTTGATTTGGACAGTAACAGCACATTAGGAAATCCAGTTCTGATAGTTTCTGTTTTATGTTATGGACTGAGATCTTTTATGTTATGGACTAGTGAATGTGTAAAGTGAGTGCATATAAGAGAGACAAAGATCTTGGCTAGCAGGAGAATTAACTTTGACCAGCTTTTTCAGGACTAGATCTCCTGATTTGTATCTTTTCCTTTCAACTTCTAGGTCTTTGACATGTATTATATATGTGCACTATAACAATATTTAGAATTCTTAAAGAACCAGGAAAACTTTTCTCCTCCTGAGTAAACCATTGGCAGAGAGATTTCTCTGGAAAAAATGCGAGTAGAGCCAGCACACCTACTCAGCTTTCCCCAGAATGGGCAAGTTTGTTTTAATCCTTACAACCTCAAAGGTTGAAAGCATGAAAACATCTGGAAGGTACCAGAATGAATACCTTTCTTTTCTACCCTTAAGTCTCCCCACACAATAAAGCTTCTCAGAGGGTTGCATTCTGGCTTTGCATGATTTCCACAGTCAGATGATTTGCTATCATGGACAAGGAGGCATACTGTCATAAGGCCCCTGAGCATGTTCAGAGTGTGGTGTGGAACATTATTAGGATTCCAGAGATTCCAACTTTGGATGAAGTCTCCAAATGAAGCCTACTGCTAATCAAATACTTTTCGAAGTAAGATGTATAGCTATTTAGATTGAACAGAAGTATTGGGTTAGCCATTTTGTGCTAAGCTGATTGAAATAATCTTTGATGGGAAGTGTGTATAAATCAATGCAGCGGCCCAACTGTTGTGCACACCAAGAATCAAAATTATTCAGTTGCTTACCTCCCAAATGATTGGCCATAAACACTGGCTTAGTTGTAATGACATTGTTGCTCACAATGTGCCCAGAGAGCCAATTATGAGAAATATAAACCACATGACTATCAGCCCCCAGGAAACATAAATATTATTATTAAGGTTGGTTATAAACAGTTAGGATCTGTAACACAATACACAGTTTGTGACATCCAAGTTTGGATTCTATTAGCGCATACAATTTCTCGGTTATTTAGATTTTGAAGATTAATGCTGAGTACACCAAGAATGGTTGTTACCTAAATAATAATCAGAGCTGCAATGGCAACTGACTTGTCCTAATGCTACCTCCTACGCCATTCGTTATGCATTTGAAAGTTATTCTTCCTTACAGCAGAGGAACAGCATGTCTTTTGACCTGCAGTCTTAAGGAATTAATCAATTGAATGAATAAATTGAAGTTGGCAGTATGAATTATATTTTGGATTTTAAATCTCTAGGATTTAAGAACTCTGGGATGCCCATGCAAATGCTTGTTCTTCTTCAGGAAGGAACCAACCTATTTCAGTTTTTATCTTTCAGCTGAAGCTGGTGAACCATCCAGGAGGGCAGCTGTGTGGGCAAAACTAATTGCCAGCCTTCAACTGCATCCATTTATGAGAAGGCCTCTGGGTTCATATTGGCAACTTTAGAAAATAATGAAAGCTGGTGGACTGTCCCTAGCTTTTTCCAAAAGCAAATTAAATAAACTGTGCTATGCTGATATGATGAAAAGCTAAGTAGTCAGTAGGAGAGCTGAGAAGCAATCTGATGCATTTTTTTTTTCTTTTTAATAAATGATATTTTGTTGTTGGTCAAAACTCATTTTGTAAATAGTTAAACTCATCGTTTGAGGAGAGGACAATATATTTGCAGAATCCCAATAGTGCTATGAGCACCTTTCCCTGTATCACAAAGAGGATGCCTGCAGAACATGGTGGTGGATAGGTGTATTTGTGTTGCAACGTTGCTTAGAAGTATGAAAGGTGGGCATTATATTGGCCATTGCACTGGCACAGTTGTGGACACCTCTGGCTGTACCATACCTGTGTGAGATTGCTGCACAGAATACCAAGTATATGGATTTATGACTCAGAGGCAATCTTCTCCTTTAACAACTTTAAACGGTGGCATGCAGAACTACTACAACAACCACCACCTCTGCTCTGTAAGATTAAATGTAGTCTCATCTCCAATTGATTTCCCATGGCTCTCTTAAAAGATGGAAACATCATTTCAAAGGCCAGAATCTTTTAAAATCACACTTTTATTATAGATTAACATTTTAAAAGAAAAATAAAGTCAGCTATGTCAAATGCCCAAAAACTTTGGTTCTATTCAAGCCCCTCTAGTTTACAAATGTTTTCCCTTAAAGATGCATTGTTCAAAGCTTAAGCCATTAAAAGCCAAGTCAGCCTCAAAGCCTTCACATCTTTCTGTGAGGAAAGCCTAGGTTCCCTTCCCATCAATGCAAAGACGTTCAAGAAACAAATGCTTGCTCAATAGCCCTCATCCCCAAAACCAATAAAAGAAAAATAACATGGATAATAATCATTACAGCACAAATGAAAGGTAACAGGGGTTCCAAGTCATTTCCCGTTTGGCTGCCTGCCACAATTCTAGTGATGCCTAATCTTGAAAGATAATGGATTGTATTGGTTCAAATGTCATTCATCTGGTACTGTCGGCATCTCCACCCCACACCCACCCCAAAAACATCTGTGACTGACATTTTTTTTCTTTTACATTACAGTACCGTTATGTCACATCATTTTAAAAACACAGGAATTTGCAAATCAGGCAAAAGGAGGAATAGAAATCTTTCCCTTTTGCTGCAACATACAAGGAGATCTGAACATAAGAAACCCACAGATTATTAAAAGCAATTACTTTTCTCCACTATCCTTCAAAATTGCTTTCCAATCAGTTATCTCTTGCACGCTTACAACAATCTTGTAAGATTCATTGGAATGACGCAGGGGAAAAAGAACAGCCAAAGGGCAACCGGTGGATTTTTATAGGTAAAGAAAGATTTGAAGAATCGATGCAAATGCAATTCTATGAAACAGATTTTGTACCTTGCCTAGAATTCGCTTAGAATGTGTTGAATGTACGTAATACACTGCACTGTAATCTACTTGAGTAGATGTTAGGCTAACAATTCTGGGGCAGTGTAGTTTGGGGTTCAACATCAAGCAACCCCAGAAAAGTGGATGAATAAATCAAATTAAGTTTATACTTGTCCACAGAGACAGTGAGATCTTTTTCCAATATATTCAAGCAGAACGTAAACCATCGTACTTTCATTTGGGTAGGGTAAAATAGGCCCTATGATATCAATGATCCCTTTCAAGTTTTAGGAATTAGTGAAACCAAAGTTAAGCTAACCAAGGGTATGTGTGCCATGTGAACATAGCCATGATCAACAATGCTTAGTAGGGAGAATCATAAAGTATACAAAACTGTTTTAAAAAATCCAGTTGGTTGCATTTTCCTTTTGGAGAAAAGTTGCTAGGTAAATCATTATTTCATCTTCATACATATATTTTGCAGTTTAGGGTTGTTGTTTTTTTGAAATATGTTAAGAATGAGAAGACAAGCCTATCAAAGACAGCCTTCATTGGGACTTATGTTCAGTTTTTTAACAGTGCCCTAAACAGTGATGCAGTTGTGAAATTTGTACTTCCGCAAATGCATTCTTACAAATACTATAGGTTTCAACTGAAAAATACATGTCAAGCATTTATAATACCATAGCAGATGGGGAAAAAATCACTTGCAAAAAAATTGTATAAATGCCATCTAAAATTATATCTATTAAAGAAAGCTTCTCCAAAAATGTGTCTGAAATTATGCATTTTTTCTTTAAAATTGAAAATTAACGCAGCTGTAGAAGGAAATGAATGTAAAGTTTCAAAAAGGCAAAAATTAAGTGAAATTGAAATTCACAATTCATACAGCCATCATTAACATGTTTTTTCTTGCTTGGATGTTTGAAGTTGATGAAGTTGTGTGGCAATGTTCATTTTCTTTGGATGTCTCATGTCCAGGGATTATGAAGTAAATGTGGTGGAGCACTTACCAGAGTTAGTCAGCTACTGTATCCTATAAAGCTTTGATAGTCTCCTCTTAGACAATGATAAGCCATCACGTATTAACCACATGTGAGCATGCAAAACCAAGAGTGATGGGTAAATTCCTGAATCCATTCTGACACATTTTCAACATTTTTTTTATGAAGATATGATTTGGTGATCAACAAAACTGGAGTAGAGCATTTATTACCATTCCTGAAACTTTTTTTTTTGCATCTCTTAACTTCAAGAATAATGAGGTGATTGTACAATAGTAATAATAATAATAAATGCAAAGCTTTGACCATCCTATTGACAAACACAGTTAAGCCTTCTGTTCCCGTTTCTTGCAAAATGCACTTCTTTTGAAAGGAAACAAGAAGATATTTTAGCTGCTGATTTTGGTAAGCATCTTGTTAATTGCTTGCTTCACATGAGTAGTGGAACTTCGCCTCCTAGTCTTGCCTTGAACCATTTTCCGGCGTCGCACTTCCCGGCAAAGCTCGTAAAAAGCTTCCATAATGTTGCCTTCTCCTGTACACGCAGAGCATTCGTAAAAGGCGCAAGCTAGTTCCGTGGCCAGCTTCTCCCCTTCTTCAGTGCTGACCTGCCTGGAGTGATCCAAGTCTGCTTTGTTCCCCACTAGGATCAAAGTAACGTTCTTGGGTTTTTTGACTTCATCCAACAAGTTCTTTAGGGGAAGGACTTCTTCAAAGCTGCCTCTATCTGTGATGTCATACACCAGTACGAATCCTTCACCCCATCTTACGTGTCCTTCCTTCTGAATAACATCCTCCTATTTCAAAAAAGAGACATAGAAAGAAGGAAGTTATTTTGCAGAACCATAGGAGACAAGATTCGTATAGTTTTTAGGGACCTCTGCATAGCAGAATTTGTGATATTATTTTGGGGAAATTCTCTGGGGTCTGGTATTAAATGCACATGGACACATAGCTGCACAAAGCAATGTTCTCTTAGATTCTTGTGGAGAGAAACATTAAAAGCCCTGTTTACTCCACATCCAAGAGAATATCACCAGAACTGAAATATCTTTGATCCCAATTTTAGACCACTGTATTATTCTAACATCCTGGCTTTTTTTTTTTTAACGATAATAGTTCTCCCCCTTTGAGCTTTGCATGGTCTGGCTATTGTGGTCAGACTAAGTTACACTAATTGATGGTTGTTCTAAGGAATGGAATATGAATCTCATCTATCCAATTGAGATATATTTGCACTGAGGATGAAAATAGCCATACACATCTGGTTGAAGAATTGTCTTTGTGATTTGAAGATCTGAAAAAACTAGAATTATTTTTGAATTTGGCATTGGCTTCTCTAGGTATGGTGAACCTGTGTTTTTCAGAAGCAGATGAATTGCATGTTGAGATTTAAAATTTAAAATTTAGTAGCCGGAGCAGTGGGTTGTGCAGTGAGCCAGAATACACAATTATGGTTGATTGGTTTGAGAGTGCGGGCTCCTGCATGAGGAAACTGTTGTAATTGGTTGCTGTGGATGTGGAGGGGGCATTTCACTTTGCTCCGCCTTTTTTCTTCTGTGTGCCCTGTGATTTACCTCATTATACTCCCTCCTATTTGCCTATCTAGTTTGTTGTGTATATTGATGCAAAATATATTTATTTATATAAAACTACAAGTGTGTCAGCCTCTATGACTTCATAGTAATAAGCAAGCATATACAATGGAATGAAGGCTATTGCCGAGCACTTAGCATGATGCTCCATAGATTGTAAGCCACCCTGAGTCTCTGGAGAAGGGCGGCATATAAATAATAAATAAATAAATAAATAAATAAATAAATAAATAAATAAATAAATAAATAAATAAATAAATAAGTTGACTTCCTCTTCTTTGTGGCAGCCCCTGAGATATTGGAACACTGCTATCATGTCTCCCCTAGTCCTTCTTTTCATTAAACTAGACATACCCAGTTCCTGCAACATTCTTCATATGTTTTAGCCTCCAGTCCCCCTAATTATCTTTCTTCCTCTTCTCTGCACTCTTTCTATTATAAACCAGAACATTCTGACTGTAAAACATATTGTACATTTTGATTAGGCAGCAGGTCCAAGGGGAGAGCAATACTGGAGATTGTCGTTTGGCATTATCTGAAGGGCTACAGGTTCCATATCCTTTAGTTTTGCATATAAACAGGTTTTTAAAAAACACGTCCAAGTTTTATTACTTCAGCTACAACGATATAAGCCACTGCAACAGAAAGTTAAGATTCGTAAAACTGAATGCAAGATAATAAAAAAAAAACTATTTGTGGGGAAAAGAATTGCAGCAAATATCATACCATTTAAAAAATACCTTGATAAATATTTCAATCCCATTATTGCCATAAGCATGTGACATTTCAGTAAATTCAGTGCAACCTTCACTGAATTTTGCTTTCCATTTTCACTCTGGCATTCAGCTGTTGCTAAGACAGATCTCTGGCATCTGGCCTGTCTTGCAAAATTATTATCTGCTCAGAACTTTGCTACATTTAATTGTGTGTGTGAAATGTGAAATGATGTGATAATGAAACCATTTTTCAAATATTACTCTTCTTCATCGTAAACACATGGAGAGAAAAAACACTATAAGGGGCTGCTGACTTCATCTTTCACGCTTTTCTGTTAGTGGTAAATGATAAAATATCAGTACCTTTTTGTTCCAATTGGGAAATTCTACGAATGTTTGCCAATTCTTTCTTTTCCATAATTTTCCTAGTGAGTGGAGAGCTGTGCCACTAAGTTCCGATGACAGAGGCAGGATTGCTTTATCTATCTGATTAATGTCAGTGGAGAATTACATTTCTATACTGGATGAAATTCTTTTAGAAATGACTTATTTTCCTGTACTTTTTCATACAGGTCAGACTTCTATTTCCTCCAATTGCTTATGAGCAAAATTGTTGCAGGGGGTTGCTGAAGGAAAGAGAGAAAAGGGAAGGGAGGGAGGGAAGGAAGGAAGAAAGAAAGAAAGAAAGGAAGGAAGGAAGGAAGGAAGGAAGGAAGGAAGGAAGGAAGGAAGGAAGGAAGGAAGGAAGGAAGGAAGGAAGGAAGGACAGCTTTCTCTGTCACTTTTGTTTTTTTCTAAACCAATTCCAATTTATATTTTTTTTAAAATGTGATTTCCAGAAAAAGGCACAATGCTAGTTCAAAAATAGTAGTAACATTATATGCAAGTTAAAAAAATATTAGTTTGATTGGAAGACTTTATTGAACTCTATGCTCAGATGTACTCTGTATAGACAAGGGATGCAGTTTTATCTTTGTTTGTATTCTTGCTTTTTAAAAGCCCCTCCTCATTTTATTTATTTATATAGGATCTCCCAAGTCAATCATATATAAACCAGTCCCCCTGGACTTGGTTGGGCTTACTCTCAAGAGCATTGAGACAGGATGGAATCTTTAGATTCTATAGAGTGAAACATCCCATAATAATGTTTCTTAAAACTGCCCTAGCCCACATTTTTCTACAACAAACTTATATGCAAAGATTCATAATCAGACATCTCAGAGATGTTCCTTTCTAAAAAAATTATTTAAAGCAGTTGTGTAGGCACCAACTGAAACTAACTCTTTTACCTCTTTTCCTACTCATAAGATCATTTTTTCTATTAGAAAAAAAATCACATAGGGGAATATTTAATACCTATACATCCATTCCAACAGCCCTAATTACAGCTCCTGGGGCCAATTCCACATTTCAGTTCAGGTTTAGTCCTACTCTGTCTTTCAGAAATACTTGGAAGAAAACTATCATTCTCCTTCTTCATCATCATTTGGTCTCTAAGACATCACTTCCTTTGGAACTTTTACAGAATCATAGGACTGGAAGGACTTTGGAGGTCTTGTAGTCAACCCCTTGCAATCTATTCTTGAAAACCTCCAGTGATGGATATCCACAATCTCAGGAGACCAGCTATTCCATTGATTAATTTTATCACAGTCAGAAAGCTAATTCTTATTTCTAGGCTGATTGCATATTTATTTATTTATTTATTTATTTATTTATTTGATTTATATACCGCCCCCTCTCCCCGGAGGGACTCGGGGCGGTGAACAGCCAATAAAAAACACATATACAATGTACAAAGTATGAGACAACATAAAATATTAAAATTTAAAAACTGAAATACAATATGGCTCTAATAAAATATAAACAAGTATTAAAAAGATTAAAACCCGATTAAAATTTAAAAACCCCTAGGCCAGTCCGGCCTGCCGAAATAAATGCGTTTTGAGCAACCGACGGAAGGCCATGAGATCGGGGGCGGCATATGCACCAAAGACAAATTCCTTGTGTGTCCAATCACACTTGGCCAATACAAAATTCAGTTCAGTTCAGTTCTATTCTATTCTATTCTATTCTATTCTATTCTATTCTGTTCTGTTCTGTTCTGTTCTGTTCTGTTCTGTTCTGTTCTATTCTATTCTATTCTCCTCTCCTCTACTCCATTCTATTTAACAAGCTTTCACCCATTACTTCTTGTCCTGACCTCCAGTGCTATGGAGAATGTCAGCTCCCCTTTTCTTTCTGACAGGACCTCAAGTGTAGTTATCATTTGGCCTCCAGACACTTTATTACCTTTGTTGCTCTTCTCTGCACACTTTGCAAGGTCTCAATATTTTTTTTGTATCATGGTGACCAAAACTGGATTCAGTATTCACACCAGCATGGTGTAAAATGGTACTATCACATCTTGTTGTCTTGATACTATCCTTCTGTTGATGCAGTTTAGGATTGCATTGGCTCTTTTGGTAGCTGCAGCACACTACTGACTCATACCTAAGTGGTAGTCCACTAGGATACCTACATCCCTCTCACGGTTATTACTGTTGAGTCAGATACCACATATTCCATACCAGTGCATTTGGTTTTTCCTTCCTAAGTACAGGACCTCATGTTTCTCACCAATAAACTGCATCTTGTTAGAGAGGGCCCAATGCTTAAGTCGGTCAAGATCCTTCTGGACCTTCAGTCTATCTAAAATATTGAATATTCCTTCCCAATTTGGTGCCATCTGCAAATTTGATGAGTTCCCCTCTATCCCCTTGTCCAGATCATTTATGAAGATGTTGAAGAGTATTGGCCCAAGACCGAACCTTGCGGTACCCATCTGCATGCTTCTTGACATTCTCTTATTTTGCTTGGACTAATAAGCACATAAAACAACAAAAATCAGTCAAAATTTCTGCTGTTGTAAGGAACCCTAAAACTGCCAAGAATATGAAGATTCCCTCTCATACTCTCTCACAGTTGGCCTACTATTATTTTATTATTCTCCTTTGTCCCTTTAATAATATTTCTCTTATAATATTTCACACGTAAATACTTGACAAATTTCCCCTAGTGTTAATTATAGTTTTCTGGCATTGGCATTTTGCTACAGGGATCAGCAGTGTTCTTACCTGCCCAGCTGTATCTAGTATTTCCATGGAAACAACTTCATCATCAATGGTGGCTTGATGACGATAAGTGGACTCTTAAAAAAGGAAAGAGAAATACTACATTAAAAGGAAACAATCAGAAAGCATGGTGCATTTCTTTATTCCCTGCTCATTAGACCTTTCCACTACTTTCTGTTCCAAGAAAGGTGTTATTACTTCAACCCATCTGGTCTGTTTTGTTAGCCAGGAGCCAGACAAAGGAAACGTTATTGAAAACCAGTTGTTTTGCTATTCAGTCTCAACAATATGATCTGGAATTGTTCTGGAGACCAAAAATGGAAGCAAAGGGTGGATGGTCTGTTGGCTTATATGATTTTGCCATATAAATAAGCCTAAGAGATGGCAACAATTGCTATGGCCACAAATAAGTTCATCTGCCTCTTGTTCTGATCTATAGCTTGTCCAAGGGGCAGGACAGAGGGACAAGCTCTACTTAATGCTATGAGATTGATATGTATAGCTTTAGGAAGTTGATAATGAAATTATAAAATCCATATGAAACGGAGCTAAAATTAACCCAGTTCCCCAAATTCATCACATAATATATTTTGAATAACTGTAACAGTCACAACAGATATTGGTATCTGTATCTGATGTTTAGTATTTTAATAATTGATATCCAATATACAATAAGGTTTGATATTTGACCGATCACGAGGTCTGAGTTTAAAATTTAGTCATGCCCCAAATTCTCATGTCACATTTTAGATTTCATTTCTTTTTCTTTATTTCAATCTTAGTCAAATCCATGCCTCATTCTTTTGTTCATGTGCAAAAATATGAAAAGTCATTGGCTTTTGAAAGATACTTTCTACTTGCATTTGTTATTCACCCTGAAACCTGTACCTTAAAACAGAAAATTGCTGTACCTGGAAGTTATTTTGGTTGCCCTGTGACATCTTGTAGTTGTCTAATTGATGGAATATCCAGACTGAAACTAAGATTCAGGGCTTTTCTTGACAATATGAAGAAGAGCTTAGCATGAGGCTAAAATATATTTGTTATTAAGATTAGCCAGATGGGATAAAACTTTTCATACCCTGGTTTATAAAGTGACACACCCTGGGGTTATAAATCCAGGACCCTCTATTGTGACAGCTTTAACTAGTAAGATTTTCTAGCAGACTATGAATTAAGCAGAATGTTGGGCTAGATATGCCAGTCCCTTCCAACTCAGATCCTATAATCAATCAGAAAGAAGGATGCATGAAAAATTCAGTGCACTAGAGTATAAGTATGAATATAATGATCTTGAACTTCATCTTGAATTTCTCAAGTGTAGAGAAGACTCCAGAACATAAATGCCTGCTGAAATATTCACCCTAAAATGTGGTTTATAAATTGAAAATATGTGCAAAAATGCCTATGTTAAGGAAAAATAGATACCAAAATGTTCATCTAAAAAACCCAAATAGTATTTCTTCTTTATGGAAAAACGGGTTGTCAAAAATATGTAAAGAAGGGAAAGTTCATTAGAACACCTACCTCTGAAGAAATGGGGACAAATATATAAAAATGTGCACAAATATTGCTATGAGCCTTTGATTTTTTTTAATTGGGTCCATGCAAGCAACTAACTAACTTTGAGCTGATTAAATCAGAATCTTGGCTATGATAAGAAGTGACAGCTTGTCCTTAGCTTAATGGAACAGTTCTTTTTTTTTATACTGACAGTATTTATATTTTTGCCCTTTGAGTCAATGTTGACTCCCAGGAACTGCTTAGATTAGTCTCTGCAATCTTTTTGGCAAGATTTTCAGAAATGGTTTGCCACTGCCTTCTTTCCAGGGCTGAGACAGAGGGACTGGCCCAAGGTCACCCAATAGAAAAGAATTTGTGTAGCTCAAGTTTGAACTGTGAAGTCCTTGCTGTTCTTTGAGGTTGGCTGGGACCATGTCACATCTTCAATGTTAAAGCGAAGGGGAGTTTGCTCTCCTAGTCCACCCAGCTGGTTTTGTAACTCATGGTGTCCCAATTTCTAGCTTTGTGCTATACAAATGGATTCTCAAATGACTCTAAGCTTTGTTTCTATCTCTCAATCTAATGTCAGCCCAGGAGATTTTAGAACAGAGTTTCCCAATGTGTGGTAAACACATCTTTGTTGTTTCCTAAGATATTACATATGATTTCTGGTGCAGATGCCAAAAAGCAAAGTTCAACAAAAATGACCCCAAATTGAGGCGATCAGTTCATCTTACATCATTTCCCATGGAATTTCAGTTGGAAAAACCATGCAATTCAGCAATCCTGCATCATTTAACCTAGTATTTTTTAAATTCATTTTTATTTAATTTGGGGGTCTTGTAATAGTCAATAAATTGGGGTGTTTCATATACCAAGGCTTTTGTAAAGCTACAGAGATCTGTATAAAGGGAAAAAATTGGGGACTGTTATTTCAGAGTAAATGGAAAGGAAAAAAAATGCATTCCAATTTGTGTCTCTGTAAAGATGGAAAGGAAAGGACATAATTGTAATTTATTATACATTAAGAGAAGGTAATGCAATACATGTGACTATTTCCCTGGCATTAGTTTGGACCTTCTGCCACTGTCATTATTCAAATGACAGACTTGCATTTGATTATGTTTGGTCTTGTTCCCTGACTGGCTTAAGAGCCAATATTCTGGAATATGTTAAAACCAACACTTCAAATATTTAGACCCATATTTGAAATATTTGTTTGGTGTTCATTTAAAAGCAGCAACAACACTCCAGGATGGAGAATTCTGCATCATACAGCATCACACCTCTCTCTTTCCCACTGACCTTATTAATTTATTCTAAATTGCCAGTTGTACCTCATTGACATAAAATAAAAACAAGAGAAAAAAATTAAAAGGAGACTGGGGAAAAGAAAACAAATAAATCTCTCCTGCACTGCTGTGAATTGTCTGGCTAATGAATTTGTTGCAGAATAAATAACATATAAATAACAGTGTAGTCTTCTGTGTCTCTCTTCCAAGTTATTCTGTGTTAATAGGATAAATACCTAGAGCTAGTGTAGGTTGTGAAGCAACCACTGGGTGGGCAAATGAGGTGCAATATCATGAAAAAACAAAGCAAAACCTGTGGTATCCTTAAAGCTGATTTTTTAAAAAAGGCAGTCATGGCTGTAGCATCTAAACTCCAGCTATGTGATCTACATAAAAGAAGGTGGAGCTTCAGTTGTACTATTTTGTCTGCTATCTTGAGCTCTTGACCAGATCCTACACAAATTTCTATCTGTGTATCCTCCCACAAATGCAGAGACCCTCTCCACTGAAATTTGGAATAATCCCCATTTGGGAAGTTAATCCTTCAAACACAGCAGCGCTAAAGCCAGAGATGAAGATGGATACAGAGAATCTAATCTTTCACTTCAGTAAGCTGTTTTTTTGGCTGAATGGGAATGCTTGACATGTGGTGTAATGGTATGTAAGAATGACTCTGGGAGACAGAAGGAAGAACCATAGAATGGCCAGTAGAGACCTTCAAATTTCTAGGTTCTACTATATCACATGACCTAAAATGGACACCTAACATCAAAAACGTCATCAAAAAAGCACAACAAAGAATGTTCTTTCTGCGCCAACTCAGAAAGCTCAAGCTGCCCAAGGAGCTGCTGATCCAGTTCTACAGAGGAATTATTGAGTCTATCATCTGCACCTCTATAACTGTCTGGTTTGGTTCTGCAACCCAACAGGACAGACACAGACTTCAGAGGATAATTAGGACTGCAGAAAAAACAATTACTACCCACCTGCCTTCAATTGAGGACCTGTATACTGCATGAGTCAAAAAGAGGGCTGTGAAAATATTTACAGACAACTCATATCCCGGACATAAACTGTTTCAACTCCTTCCCTCAAAATGACGCTATAGAGCACTGCACACCAGAACAACTAGACACAAGAACAGTTTTTTCCCGAAAGCCATCACTCTGCTAAACAAATAATTCCCTCAACACTGTTCAACTATTTACAAAGTTTACACTACTATTACTGTTAATCTTCTCATCACTCCTTATCACCCATCCCCCCCAATTGTGACTGTAACTTTGTTGCTTTGTTGTATCCTCATGATTTATATTGACTGTTTCCTAGTATGATTTGATGTTGATTGTACCCTATGACTACCATTAAGTGTTGTACGTTATGATTCTTGATTCTTAACGAATGTATCTTTTCCTTATGTATACTGAGAGTATTTACACCAAGACAAATTCCCTGTGTGTCCAATCACACTTGGCCAATAAAGTATTCTATTCTATTCTATTCTATTCTATTCTATTCTATTCTATTCTATTCTATTCTATTCTATTCTATTCTATTCAGCTAGGGAATCCTGGCAGTTAAAGTCAGCAAGTCTTAAAGTTACCAACTTTGGAGATCTCCGGACTAGACCATGGTCAGACACGTGGCAGCTGAGTCTGCAGAGGGGATGAGGGCATGTCAAACATGTCAGAAGGGAAATTATCTATGGAGATTCTCAGTCATCCAGGTCATGGTGATCTCAAAGGTGTTTTTTTTCAAGAGGCAACTGGACTTTCTTGATTTTTCTTTGAAGACGTTTCACTTCTCATCCAAGAAGCTTCTTCAGCTCTGACTGGACGGTGGGGAATGGAAGGATTTATATTCCTTGCAGACAGCTGGTCATTTGCATTTTTTAGAGCAGTCATTGAGGCTATTTGAAGATTTATCCATGTCCTCAGGGTCACCTGAGTAATGCAAATGGGTGTGGAGCCTTCTTGGAACTGCTGGAAGGACTGTATTGTAGACTGCAGATAGATGGTGCCGTATCTCTCCACCTCTGTTGCGAGAGTTCAGTTTTGACACAGATGGCCTCTTTGACCCTATTTCAAACCAGTGATCCTCTCTGTCCAAAATATGGACTTTGCTGTCTTCAAAAGAATAGCCTTTGTCTTTTAAATGCACATGGACTACTGAATCTTGTCCGGTCTCCTATGTTGTGCCATGAGTTTACGAAGTGGTTGTTTTGTTTCCCCAATGTACTGATCTGTACATGTCTCACTGTATTGTACTCCATATACCATGTTGCTCAGTTTGTCCAGTTTGCCTTTTGAAAAATAAAAGCACCTTTGGGTCATGTCAGAAGGGACTCTGCCTAATTGTTTGGACTGTAAAAGAAATGGGGAGAGATGTACTTTCAGGTTTGCAAGATTCCCTTAATGTAACCTTACAATAAAAATAAGAGCTAGTACTCCTGAGTGCGCTTCTTGTCTGGATTACCTCCCAAGGCTGACATTGAGCAAGAAGTGTTGAAATCTAGGAAACCAAAAAGGAGATGAATATAGATTTTAAGGGTCAGAACTTAAATGTCTTGGCAAATGCTTCCACCTTTACTAAGGGAAACAGAATACCCTCAAAAAAGTGTTAGTGTATGTGGGAAACGAATGACTGCTTTGTATATATTCTTTCTTTTTTAAAAAATGACACTCATTTGTTCCTTTCAGATTTTGTTTGCTTGGTTGAAAACATGGGCTCTGACTATGAGTATCCATCATCAAAAATTATAGAGAAAATAGGTTTTTGTAAGCTACATACATGACAACTTTTAATTTTTTATGTGATTGCAAAAGGTCAACTAAAGTTTTGTGCAGCATCAGCAGAAGTATCATTTCTAAATCAAAGGAAGTCATAGTTTCACTTTCTCTGCATGGATCAGATCCTACTTCAAGGATTGTGTATAGTTTTGGGTACCACTCTTTAAGAAGGATTTGAACAATAGAGAAGATAGTAGATGTCAGTCTGGCCACAGAGTTGAGCAGCTCAAGCTACTCAACTCCAGCAGAGAGGCTGCTCTACAGAGGCCACAACCATCTCATTCCTTATCTAGAATTCAGCTTCACAAACTAGATTTCACATTCTGGTATCTGTGTAGCAGTGTCTTTGAAAGCCACAAGAATCTCCTGGATGACTACAGCTATTTGCCACTCCACAGTTTATAATACTTGCAGTTATAAAAGTCAAAGGGACATTTCAAGCTGATATTTAAGAAAACAACACATATATACACACACTATACATATCATTGCCAAAAAAGAGCTCTTGTCAGCTTAAATATTGGCTTATTTCTAGTGACTCTGGCAGCCTTTCACAAATCAGTTAAATTATACTTAGTTTGTGGATGTCAGTGCCATATGCTTGGAGTCTAAAAGAATTGCCAGAAAAAAAAGTATGAGACAAATTGTGACTATAATTAATTACTCTAAGCCACTATTCATTTTCAGGCAGACCACAATGTCAAGAGCCAATTCTTGAGTTTTAGAGAAATTTGGAGAATCTGAATCATCAAGAAGAGGAGGATATAAGTATTTTTTAAAAAAATCAAGATTGTACCCTGCCCCTTAGAGATGAATTTATTCTGCATCAGACTCCACATTTAACTATAATTGCCTTGTTGGGGTTACATCAGTTCAAAGTTGCATTGGCTAGTGTATCAGCAGGGAAGAATATTTTAACAGTCTCTGTGGTGCAGTGGTTAGAGTGCAGTACTGCAAGCTACTTCTGCAGTCAGCTGCCTATAATTTGGCAGTTCAAATCCCACCAGGCTCAAGGTTGTCTCATCTTTCCGAGGTGGGTAAAATGAGGACCCAAATTGTTGGGGGTAATATGCTGACTCTGTAAACCACTTAGAGAGGGCACTATAAAGTGGTATATAAGTCTAAGTGCTATTGCTATATGGCTTGGCTATCTACAGAAAAATTGGAGTGGTTTTCATTAAGAGTGTCAGCTTATGGCATTATTAATATAATGAGTTTTAGATTGGATGTTGTACTCTGTTCTTAAAAAATGAAGCAAAATCATACGCCAAGCCAACTTTGGGTCAACAAAAATTAAGTTCTTTTACATTTATTGCACCCATTCCGGGTTCATGAGGCTCGACTCACAGTTATTCATGCCCTGGTGATCTCAAGAATGGACTCCTGGGACACACTTTAGATGTGGCTGCCCTTGAAGAACATTTAGAAGCTTTCATTAGTGCAAAGTGCAGCAGTACAAGCAGTTATGAGTGTGTCTAGAACAATACATGTTATATCTCTGCTTTGCAATTGTAATGGTTGCCAATTTGTTTCTGGGTTCTTTAAGGTCCTGTTTTTGACTTTTGAAGCTTTACATGGCAAGAGGCACCTCTCCACAATTACATCTACCCATCCCATGGGGTCTGGCAGGAGGGGAATATTATGGATCTCTTCTGCTAAAGAATTCTATCTTATGGGACTCAAGAGGCAAGCCTTTTTTTGTCACAGCACCCACCCTTTGGAACAGGTTAGATTGGCCCCAACCCAATTGGCCTTCAGGGAATCTTTAAAACATAGTTTTTCAAGCAAGGGTGGGGATCCCATGGAAATAGGAAGCCCATGAGATAACTAATTCATAGTCCCACAGTCTTGTTTTCAATTGTTGTTTTAGCTTTGTTTTTAACTATTTCATTGTATGCTTCCCAGAGACAGCTTGTGAAACAGGCAGGTACATAATTTTCATCAAATAAATATAATGTGAATTAGGCCTATGTTCACATATTGGTAGTCTCATTTACCCTGTGCTTCTGCTAGTCATGAGGAAGTGAACTGCATCTAAGCTCAGTCCTTGATTTACAATTTTACTTTTGAATTTGATTACCAGCAGCGAAACTTGCAAAAATGAGAGACAGAGGTAGACATTTCAAAGGATTTTTCAAGAAAGGGGAAAGAAATTCATGGCTACAAAAACAACAACCGTATCTACTTATATGAACACACTGTTTAAAAGAGTTCTTAAAGAAACAACACGTAAGAGGCAAAGAAGAATAATTGAATACTAGAAAATAAAATAGAAGTTGTGAACTATAACACAGAGATGAAAACTAAAGTGGGAATACAAATGATAAGCCAAGAGATGAAAAATGACCTGGATAATGATCCATTACTGGCTTTACAAATGAGAGAGCTGTTAAAACTGAGAAGAAATTCCCAAGAAAATTTGGATGGAGATCAGATCTTATGACAGCATCTCAATGAAGCAAAGATTAAGAACGATGGGATCAAAGGGAATGAGTATGAAGTTGACCTGCTTGATCAGGGTATAAACAAGAAATACATTTATAATGTTCTAAGAACCTTTTATGGACTTTTTGCTAATCCTGGAAAAGAAACATTAATAATTTGGGGAATGGTTGATGGATAAGGCTTGAGATATGAGAAGAAGTAATTTATGTAATGTTGTATCAAATGGGATAGATTAATATTAAACTTGCTTACACTTTTTTTTTAATAAAGAAGATCAGAAGTAACTTATTTGTCTTTCCTTTTTTCTTTTTTCTCTGCACTTTTTCCTTTCCTTTTTTCTATTGTTTTGTTTCTCTTGTATTTCGGATGGTTAAATTTTCTCTTACTATTGTTAAAACCTTTAATAAAAAGTAATTCATCAACGCTTTCCCCACCAAAAAAAATTAAAGATGATTTCAGGGGGCATTTCACTCACCCCTGTCCAAAGCAGTTATTTTGCACCAAGAGTATTTTCTATAGTACTCTGATTTTTCAATAATATTGAAGAGATTGCATTAGACTCAAGAGTGGTAATTGTACAGTCCAAAGACTGGCTCAAAATGTTTAAAATCTGAGAACTTTAGGGTAGTTGTCTTTTCATGAAATCGCTTGGTTATTTTGCTTTGTTATGTTAACCATATAATTATGAATAATGAAGCCTGCTCACATTAAACTTAGTTTTTGCAATTTGACTGCCAAAATGAAAACACAGTCTTAAATGCCAGCATAAAAACCAGGCTATTGGTTCATATTACTGTTTTGTTCAGTTTGTTGATAGCTTTCTAGGATTTTTGGGTAAATGTCTTTTCCACAATTACTAGTGGCTTCTTGAATAGAAATATTCAAATATTTGGGATGATAATATGAATTATCATAAATCAATTAAAATATGGATTATTTTGTATAACGTGAACAAATAACAGTATAGTCAAATGATTGGTTAACAATGATATTAATGTATTTAGGAATATTTGATAGATAATATGAGAACATATACAAGTAATAGTAAGTGATGACTATGAAATGGATGCACAAAACAATTTGTAAACCAACCGACACACTGTATGTATGTAAGTGGAAGATGGCTTGATGTTTTATGTTGTGTTTGTGTATGTTTGTTTAAAAAATAATAAAATTTGGATTAAAAAAAAAAAGAAATATGCTGGAGATTGAACCTACATGCTAGAATCGATGACAACTCACTGTGGCCAACTCACCATGGCTAACTCGCTGCAGGACAACTCCCTGAAGGGCAAGAGTTACACTAATATCAAAGAACTAGTGGAATAGAATCATTAAAGAAAGGATGCAAACAGAGGGACAGAATGAAATGTGAATAGCAAAAATTAAAATATTTTACATTTATTTTAAATAATTAAATAGGATTGTTAAATTGTCCTGTAGCAAATTGGCCATGGTAAGTTGGCTGTGGCAAATTGTCCCATTTCCTACATCCTACATCCAAAGGTTATATTTCAAGACTAATGAAGTAATGTATATACCTGTGATGGTATATTATTTTTATTTATTTAAGAAAATTTATATGGCCATCCAATATAGTGACTGTGGGTAGCTTACAAAGGTAGTAATAGCAGTATAAGACACAACAGAAATAAAAACTCACCAAGAGTGGGGTCATATTCCCATATGAACCGTTTGGTCAGAAAACGTACAACGAGAGCTATAGGAAGGAAAAATATATCTGGTGAGTTTATGACACATAATAGCCCAAGTGGTTTAAAGGTGTACAGTTAAAATAAATCCTCAGTTCAGCTTATTTCTCCAATTTGATAGACTTTTAATATATCTAACTGGAACACAAAGATGATTCAGGCTGTTAAAATTCAACAGATTCAGGAAAGTTTGTGTTAATGAACAGGTCTTTATTTAATAGATACAGGCAGATTTTTTAGAAACACAATTTGTACAACTACCCTTTAATGAACCATAGAAGATAGAATAGACTGCCATACACAGTCAAATTTATACTTTTAGAATTTGTTTTGAATGGTTTCCATGCTAAACTAAGCATATGACAAATGTACATTGGATCTGTTCTCACATACATTGCAGTTTCAATTACGTTTTGCAAAAAAATTCAACTATAGGCATGTTCTGGATTAGAGATTCGACAACTGATCCTCTTGAATTTTGCAAACAACACTTAAAATCAACAGAAACCATAATTGATTCTGTAAAACTTAATTTAGGGAAAATACAAATTAAATTTAAAGAACAAAAATTCAAAACGATGTAAGGAAATTCATAGCAGTTCAATTGGGTTATTTTTCCCCATAACACAGCCTCACATTTTATTTCATTGTTAGACATATCCCAGATTTCCTCAAGACAATATATACTATTTTTTCTCCATTTTCTCCTGACAGCAGAGAAAATTGACTTAAATCTTTACTGACAGTGATTCAACACTTGGTGTATTTGATTTGTTAAAAAAGGAGAGAAATGAAAACATATCATGGTTCTCAGCTTTTAGCAGCATCAAAGAAAGAACTGATAAAATCTAATAAGAATGTTTTTTCACGCATTATGATCTGTTCATCCATCATCAGCAGGAGATGCAAAATCTTGTTAAGAACAGTTTAGTTGAATTAATCATTAAGTCTCAAAGAGTTCAAGTAAACACTCTTAATATTAGACCCCAAATTCACTTCAAACCTTCTGCAGCTTCCAGAGCTGTAAATCTTTCTCTACAAAGCTTGAAGATATAATTAACAAAGATAAAAAATAAATTCAGGATCTGAGTATTTACTTAAGATGATACATGGGATATATGTCTAAAAAGATTGTGCAAACCAACTGCAAATTGTTTGTTAGATTTTCTTTTTGTGCTGCCCCTTGGCTTTTCAAGTTTTGATGGAGAGCTATCAATTTTACTCACTAGTTCATAATCAACAATCCCAGAGTTTCTTTTGCAAAAACAGGGTAGCTTGTCTGTAGGACAAGCCTTGCTGGCAGGGTACAGTACTGCAAGCTACTTCTGCTGCAGCCAGCTGCCTGCAATTTAGCAGATCGAATCTCACTAGGCTCAAGGTTGACTCAGCCTTCCATCCTTCCGAGGTGGGTAAAATGAGGACCCAGATTGTTGGGGGCAATAGGCTGAATTGTAAACCACTTAGAGAGGGCTGTAAAACACTGTGAAGCGGTATGTAAGTCTAAATTCTATTGCTATTGCTATCTCTGATTACAGGTAGTCCTCAACTTACAACCATTCATTTAGTGATCATTTGAAGTTGCTATTTGCTACAGGACGACTCACCATGTCGAATTCACCATGGAACAATTCAACAATTCAATTTATTATTTAAAATTATGTTTAAAATATTTTAATTTTTGTAATTGACATTTTATTTTGTCCCTTCTTTGGCATCCTTTCTTTAATGATTCTATTAGACCAGTGGTGGCTAACCTGGGGCTCCTGTGTCAAAAATTGTACACGCGCTAGAGAGAGCACACTTGCATGCCAGCACCCAGAATGCAATGCCGCCCTACCCTCTGTGCATGTGTGTGGAAAACCCCTCCCCACCACCCCCTTACTTGCACTGTGCTTCACAACTGATTTTTCGGCCGGTTTGAGGCCTTTTTTGGCCTCCCAGAGGCTTGGAAAAAGCCTCTGCAAGGGTTTTCAGGCCAAATTATAGGCCTGTTTCATCACTTCCGGTATTACAGGAAGTGGCAAAACAGGCCTATTATTCATCCTGAAAAGCCTTGCAGATGCTTTTTCTAAGCCTCTGGGAAGCCGAAAGAGGCCTCAAACCAGCCAAAAAAACAGCTGTGAGGTGTGTGCATGCGCAGTGAGTAAGTTTGCCTGCAGCTCACGTGCCAGCACAAATGGCTCTGCCATAGGTTTGCCATCACAGTATTAGACTTATTCCTTTGATATTAATGTAACTCTTGTCCCACGGCAAGTTGTCCCATGGTGAGTTGGCTGTGGCGAGTTGTCATAGACCACACCTTTTGCAGTCTTTTGATAAGCAAAGCCAATGGGGAAGCCAAATTCACTTAACCATATTACTAACTTAATAACTGCAGTGATTCACTTAATAACTGTGGCAAGAAATGCAGCACAACTCACTTAACAATTGTCTTGCTTAGCAGTGGAAACTTCAGGTTCAATTGTGGTTGTACGCAGAGGACTACATATATATGAAAATCACCCTTCTCTAATATTACTTTCTATGTGTGTCCAGTTACAAATGCCCTCGTCCACAATAAGGAGATTTTCCCTTCCACCTGTGCAACACATCTGAAAAGCATACATTGAGAAAACTATTTCAAAGTACATAGAACAACATTTTATAGGGCAACATATACAGTATATAGAGCAACATTTTTAAAAAAAAGAAATAATAAAAAAAAAAGTGAAATGTCAATTTCTAGTACCAATAACTGATTATTAAAAACTCTGCACTTTGCTTGGATGTTGTGCCTATTTAGTATTATTGTGTTTCCCCAAAAATAAGACCCGTCTTATATTTTTTACCATCAAAAAAAGGCACCAGGTCTTATTTTGGGGGGATGCCATCCATTAACTAACCTCACTTGCATGTGTCGCCCCTGGCCTCTTTTTCGCTGTCAGAGGCCTTCAGGAACTTCTTCTTCTGCAGTTGGCAAGGCTTTCCTGAAGGACTCTGCAGCCAATAACAGAGCTCTGGATCGATCCAGAGCTTTGTTATCAGCTACAGAGGCCTTCAGGAAAACCTTGCCAGCTGCAGAAGAAATGAGCCAGCAAGCCATGTGTTGGGGTGTGCGAGGCCTGGCTACAACCGTCCAAAGGTAAGTAGGGCATCTCCCCCCCACTATCCCCACCCTAGCTTAATTTTTACCTGTGCACTTTGGAGTGGATTTTAATTAAGGCTTATTTTTTGGGGGGAGGACTTATATTGGGCACACGTGTAAAAATCAAGCTAGGACTTATTTTCAGGGTGGGTCGTATTTTCAGGGAAACAGGTATTACTAAATATTAATATCAAGATGTTAATATTTAGTAAAATACTAGATTGGTGCAATCAATTTTATTTGATCAAACTGAATCGGCGCAATCAGTTTTATTTGATCAGTTCCCCATTTCTGATTTTTGATTCAGAAAAATCTTGAATATGCATGTATATGTGTGCTGTTTCTAAAAGTAGACACATATAAGTTTTTTGATCTGTTCTATTTAGTTCTGAAGCCCTCAATCCATAACTCAATACAACCTGTCAGCATCACATGCTTGGGTAAAATTATCCAGAGTTTCTTACTGAAATGGAACAAGAGTCCATTTCAGAAATATAACACAATCAATAAATCAAAATTCCAAATGACAAGTGGATTTTTCATGGTCTGTATGACAAAATGGCTCCTTTACTTTCTTTTGTGGCTTTGACACGTGAGCCTATGTCATCCAGTGGTGGAGCTTGTGTCAGCGTGTGTGCTTAGTGGTAGTAAAAAAATTATGGGGGTGGGGGCTCAGTTCCTGAGATACATTTTTAAAAAAGTGGAACTGAGTCTTGAAGGAATAGAGTTGGACTGTGTTTGTTCATTCAAATCAATAGTGGGAGCAAAAGCTTCCTCATAGGTGAAAGTGATATTTTTGGGTTGGATGCATCATCCCTATTCACCCAATTGTTTCCTTCCTGATCTCCTGGATGATGGGAAGGGATCACCTGGTCCCTATTTTCCGTTCCTATTCTGCTGCTCTGATGTACATCAAAGGTAAAAGCTATAGAGCAGCCCTAAGAATTGTTTCCAGTGGTCTTGATATTTGTGTGCCTTTTTGATATATCAAGATAAAGTAGATATTAAGTCCCCTACTTTTTTAAATCCGAGGAATCTCTCTCTCCCTCTCTCCCTCCCTCCCTCTTTCTCTCTCCCTCTCTCTCCCACTCCCTCCCTTCCTTTAGCTGCCTTTTATCCCATTCTGTATTTTTGTAAACTGAACTGAGTTGCATGTGTGCTTGCTTTGATTTGGACATACAGAATGACCAGGCAAATGCTAGTTACAAACTAAAGTGGAAATTTACCAACAGTAAAGTTCAAGATTTGCCCCCACCCCTTCCATTCAGGGGAGTATTCTCAGTGCCAGCCTGCCAAGGACGTACTTCAGTTGACCAACCTTCTCTTGCTCCAGCTGACGGGCAATGCAGCATAAAAATTAGGCTACCAGCCAACCTCCTTGCCCTACTGATTTTGCAGCAAGTGAACTTCTCCCAATTTCCTCTGCTTGCCAGTGTATGATGAGTGTTTTCTACAGTATTTGAGAGGTTGCCATAAAGACGAGAGGATCAACTTATTTTCCAAAGCACCAGAGGTCAGGACAAGGAGCAATGGATGGAAAGTAATCAAGGAGAGAAGCAACCTGGAATTAAGGAGAAACTTCCTAACAGGACAATTAACCAGTGGAACAGCTTGCCTTCAGAAGTTGTGGATGATTCATCACTGGAGGTTTTTAAGAAGAGACGGGATAGCTTCTTATCTGGAATGGTATAGGGTCTTCTGCTTAAGCACGGGGTTGGACTAGAAGACCTCAAAGTTCCCTTCTGATTGATTGAGTGGCCATCTGGCAATTTAAAATCCATCAGGAGAGGAAAGGAAGATGGAGACCTTTGACTTCTGGACAGGGGAAGAAATACCAGGAGGAGGAGGAGGAGGAGGAGGAGGAGGAGGAGGAGGAGGAGGAGGAGGAGGAGGAGGAGGAGGAGGAGGAGGAGGCAGGAACACCTGCTGATGAAAATCTTTCCATTATTCCAGAAAAATGCTGCAAAATATCTTCCCATTTACTCTTGAAAAGCAGCCGAGTCCACTCATTGGTGCAGTTTGCAAAGTTCTAGGGAAACCCTGTAGCTCAGATCAGTGTAGAACTTCTATGCAGGACAAAACTATAAACTGTAGATCCAGCCTTTCATGCTACAGGAACAGTTTAGAAGGTGACTGCAAACTTGGGCAGAGTCTTGCATCCTCTGTAGCTCCTGCTATGGCTCCCAATTAAAAACAGACCATAACATGAAAGATTATCTCTTCTTCAGGACTCACAGTGTCCCATCCCAGGGATGGATGAGTGGCAAACAGCTGCTTAGCTGTGTCAGTATTATAGCAGGTGGTACTCCTATTCTGTTCATTTACTCCAATCGGAATAATACTGAATTGAAACATGAAACTAATTACTTGTTTCAGCTTAATCTATCCAGTTATTCAAAGTATTTCTTCTTGCCCAGAGGCTTCCTTGACTTCTTCTACCTCCAAGCACTTGCTACTTAACCATCTTTTAAAGGGAATTGTTTGATGGATGTGCTGCAGGCACAGGTAATATCTGTGCTTACCAACTCGCCAACTCTTTCCTTGTTAATAATGTTACTGGAGGAACTGAATTGCCTGGCTTTTGTCTGTCCTCAAATTAACCTGCAACATGGGTGGATGATAAAGGTGGTTAGATACTTGCTCTTTTCAAAGCTGTAAACCAGAGATGATAGTCTGACATGGAAGAAGAAATGGAGAATCAAGTTAAAGCAGAAGTCATGTGAACTTGTTTTAATCTGCACAAACTACCGTAGTTTTCAGCATCCCATTACACTATAATGGGACTTCGTGATAGATGGAAGCAGAATTTATTCATAATTTTAGATTGGCTGGGATTAGTGGATAAAGAACTTAGAGAAAAATGGAACTTTGATGTTATATATGTTGACAGCAGCAAGAATACGCTATGCACAAAAATGGAAGGACGCTTGGATTCCACACAATGGATGAAAGGCTGCAAAAGTTGATGGAGTTAGCAGAGATGGCTAAATTTACTACTTTGATTAAATAAAAGAACACAATTAATTTTGTTTCTACTTGGAATTCACTTTTGGAGTGTGTACTTTGAGTGGGAAAAAATGAAACTTTGATTTCGGGTTTTGCTGATTAGGTAAGTTTGTTGTTATAAAAATGACTGGTATATACTGTTATTATTATATAAAAGGAAAAAGTTGAGGTTTCACCTTACTCTACTGTGCCACAAAGTGGGAAGTCAATGATTTTCTTTTTCTTTTCCCCTTTCCCCTACATTTTTTCTTTTTCTTTTTCCTCCTCTATTTTCCCATTCTGGTTATTTTTCTTTGTATTTCCGTATTTCATATTTTGATAAACTAATAAAATATTTACTGACCCTAATTTTAGATGGCTTGGATTTCCAGAGGCAAAGATGGACCAAAACTTTGTGGCAAAAATTCTTTGTAAGAGGGTCTCAGATTCAATTTTTGATATCTCTACTTAAAACGAGCAAGTAACAAGAACTGGAAGCATCTTAAACTTCTTCCATAGATACTTCAGTTATCACTATAAATAGTTTCATAGAGTAATGCACTGCGTATATCAGGAGTTTATCATTACTCAAGTTCTCCTTTCGCCTTCTTTTACATTTGGCTTGTATATCTAGTTAGTGGAATGATGCCTTATTAAAAAATGTTTTTGAAGAGATGCTTCAAACCTCAGGACATCTTTGCTATTCATTAAAGAACCCCGTCTTTCTCAGGCATCTATATAAAAATGAGTGAAAAATGATGTTGTTTTAAGGAATGACTCATTAATGTTACGAGGACTGTGTGAGAGGGACAATTGGTTTAGGCCCTCATGGAAGTTTAAAAGAAGTTGAGAAGTTTAACAAACAATAGGTCTTCTAAATCAGTGGTTGCCAACCAGTGGGCCGGGGACCACTGGTGGTCCATGAGAAAATTTTGGTGGTCCGCAGAGAAATGTCACCTCCAAAACATCCCCCAAAACAATCCAGGCTGCACAGGAACATAAGGCTGCACCACCCATATGGCCCGTGGGAACACAAGGCTTGCATTGCTTGCATTGAGAACAACATTAGGTAGTGAGGGGAGGGGTGGAGGGGGGAACTGGCTCCACTCGCCCCACAAGCTGGCCTGGCCACCGGGCTGCTTCTTTCTGCTTCTTTCTTCTGCTTTTCACTGCACTCAAGGAAAGCAGCAAAAGTCTTTCTTTTTCTCCCCCAAACTCCACTAGAAATGAGTCTTTGAGACCCTGCAAGGCATCCTGCTCCAAGAGACTGTGCCGGCGCAACAAATCTCACAAAGACTCATTTCTAGCGGAGTTTTGGGAGAGAAAGAAAGACTTCTGCTACTTCTACTGCTTTCCTTGCATAAAGCCAAAAGTCTCTCTCTGTGTCTCTCCTCCTGAGAATGGAGCTGGAGACAGTAACCTGCGATCCCAAATAAAGAATGATCGATCGTTAGGAAAACAGGGTGGGGAATTTTCCTGCAGACTTTTTGGGGGATTTTTCCAGGGTCTCTGGTCCATTGAGATTTAAAATTATGAGTTTGGTGGTCCCTGAGGTCCAAAAGGTTGGCGACACCTGTTCTAAATTATTTTCAAAGGGCCCACAAATGTAGAGAGCTGTTGTGGCCTGCCAGCAGCTGATGGAGCTGGCAGCAGAATCGGACAGTAGTGAGGGGGTTGGGGTGGAGTCTTGGAGGCTGAGGAAAACCCGGAGGAGAGCTCGGCATCAGAGGCAGAGATGGGACCAGGGCAGGCTGGCAGTCAGCAGCTGCCTTCAGGTTTGGACAGCAGTGATGCAGGGGAGCTTATGGAACCGGTTCCCAATCCGCGTATGCGCAGAGCTAGCAGAAGACAAGAACAATTGAAAAGCAGGGTCAACTCAGGAGTAAGACCACACCTCAGAGATGATTGGCCCTTCCCACAGGACATAAAAGAGGAGCGAACGGGATGTGAGCTTTTGCAGGAAGCAATTAGTTCATCTGGTTGGTTCAAGCTTGGAAAAGTTCTGTTTGACTCTGTGGTCAAGTTTGGCTTTTCGCTGTGTCTGGCAATTAGCTTTCTGGCCGCATTCCAAGTGTGATAAGGTGGGTGTTTATAAACATTCCCCTGAAAGGCCGTTTATGGAGCCTGGCTGGCTGTGAATGAACAGCTGTGGAAATAAGAGAGGTTTTGCTGGGATTAAGATTGTGTTTTATGCTTTCCAAGGAAGCCTAGGTCAGAACAAGAGCAAGGAAGATGACTTGGCAATGATATGCAATGTCCATCGCCAGGATGATGGAGAATGAAACTTATTTTAATTCTACAACAGTCATGTAATATTCAGAAACAGCTCAGACACCTCCCTAATTTTAATAATTCCCAATGCATCACTGGAGGCTTTTAGGAAATGCCTAGATAGCCATTCCAGTATTTGAGAGGCTGCCACAAAAAAAAATACAGGGGATCAACTTATTTTCCAAAGCACCAGAGGGCAGGACAAGAAACAACGGATGGAAACTAAGGAAGAAGAGAAGCAACCTGTAATTAATTAATTAATTAATATTTATTTTTGTTAATTGCTTAAAAGATAATAGGCATAAGTAAAAACATAGTTATGAATACATGGATATATATAAGAAAAATAAAAAATAAAAGAAACAATAGGACAGGGATGGTAGGCACGTTGGTGCATTTATGCACACCCCCTACAGACCTCTTAGGAAAGGGGTGGGGTCAATAGTAGACAGTCTAAGGTTAAAGTTTTTGGGGTTTGGGGAAGAAACCATAGAGTCAGGTAGAGTATTTCAGACATTGACCACTCTGTTGCTGAAGTCGTACTTCCTGCAATCAAGTTTGGTGCGATTAACCTTGAGTTTGTATCTATTGTTTGCTCTTGTGTTGTTATGTTTGAAGCTGAAGTATTCATTGACATGTAGGACATTGTAATTAAGGAGAAACTTCCTAACAGTGAGGACAATTAACCAGTGGAACAGTTTGCATTCAGACATTGTGGGTGCTCCAACACTGGAGGTTTTTAAGAAGAGACTGGACAGTCACTTGTCTGAAATGGTATTGGATCTCCTGTTTGAGCAGGGGCTGGACTAGAAGATCTCAATGGTCCCTTCCAACTCTGTTAACTATAAGCAGAAGAGGAGGTACAACCGTGATTCTGTTATTATAGCCAATCCCAATAAAAACAGTTTTAACATTCTTATGCAGCTGATTTCTTGATGTGATCTAACTAATGATCTTGACATTAATTCTAACAATCAATAGTATAGTATCATAAGACAAAAGAAAATCCAGTAGTTAAATCCAATAGTTGTTTTGCTTGCATTGAAAAAATCCTCCAAGCATAGCAATTCATGGATATGCAGTGCAAAATTTCCATATCGACTGCATTCCTGATCCAGGAATGGTATGTGGCTCAAAGTTTTGCCTCAGGCTTAATTGCTATTTATCCACACCTCATTATCCTATTCAGGAACAGTTTTTCAGCGCAACAAACCTCATAAATAAAGAATGATGTATGAAAAGAAGGACTAAGGGAGTGACACAGGGGTGGGATTCAACTGGTGTTACTACCGGTTCGGTGAGGCTGCGTTTTGCTGCATGTGTGTGTACAGCATTTGGAAAAAAAAACATCAGTTGTGCCGCCTGGACAGCTGACAAGCGCTGTGCATGAGTGCGCAGTGTTTGAAAATCCTCTTCTTTCCTGCTTTTTCAACCTCAGCTGTGCCGTGCAAAGCAGCTGAGGTTGAAAAAGCAGGAAATAAAGGACAGGATAAGAGCTCGAGCAGGCGGGCGGGCCAAACAGACAACCAAAAGGTCATCGCAACGAACCGGTTTGGTGTCTGCTGCTCTTCAGAGCTACCAGTTCTATAGAACTGGGCCAAACCAGTAGCATCCCACCCCTGGAGTGACATTATATGTCACTGTGTTGTTTTGGTTTGCCTGTTGAGCTCCCAGAATATGCCAAGCTGGTTATCACGTTTCCATAGTAACAAGATATGAGTGTCTTGTGATGTTTGATTTACTGCGTATGTGTGCAGGGGAGGAGTTTTACTTTACTTTTACTTTCCTTCACTTTTTTTCTTTTCTTTTGCTTGCTTCTTAGAATATACTGCTTTTTCTTTTGTTCTTAGTTATGTGTAAATAAAGTATGCTGGCGACAGAAAAACATGATTCATTTCCTCTAATTTATGAAGCTGATTTTTTTCGCTTTGACATTATAAGTGCGTTCCAATATTTGAAGGGCTGCCACAAAGAAGAGGGGAGTCAACCTATTTTCCAAAGCACTGAAGGCAGGACAAAAAATAATGGATGAAATTAATCAAGGAAAGAACCAACCAAGAACTAAGGAGAAATTTTCTGATGAGAACAATTAACTAGTGGAACAATTGCCTCCAGAAGTTGTGGATGCTCCAACACTGGAGGTTTTTAAGAGACTGGACAACCATTTGTCTGAAATGATATAGGGTTTCCTGCTTGAGGAGAGGTTGGATCAGAAGACCTCCAAGGTCCCTTCTAACTGTGTTATTCTGTTGTTGTAACTTATTTGATCTTCTATTTCCATCATTCATATTTTCCCCCCTCTCTCTAAGGACAGAGAAAGTCTGAAAGTGCCTCTGACAACTCAATTGCGAAGATAACCCAGACAGAGTGGTTGTTAGTTAAAAAAATAAGTGCTTTTGGCTATTTGGGCCAAAAGACCTTCAACGCTTATGAGCAGATTCCAAGAAGTAGTCTAAGGTGCCTTATGATGTGTGACCCTTGGGCTCCCATCACAATTTTCTGACATGAAAGCTTTGAACAATAAAGCAAGCTTGAAAAAAGATATTCCCCTTGACAGATAGCAATTTTTATGGCTTCTTCTTTTGTCCCTAGCCTTTATATACTAATTTCCTGGGCTTCACATCCTTCAGATATATTAATTCATGGGAAGTGCCATGTTGGCAGGCACCTTCCTAAATGCTTATTAGGTTTCCTGTAAAAATCCAACTTTGTTTATCATTTTGTTTCATTATAGTAAGACAGGTGGTGACACGAAGTATCAGACTTCAGCACGATTGTGTCCTGTTCTGGGCACAGCTCCAAAAGGACAGTGATGAGTTCAGAGGATGGACACCAAGAAGGTGAAGGATCTAAAAACCAAGTCCTAGGAGGAACAGTGATCTGAATACATTTGGCCTACAGAAGATATGATTGAAGGGATGTAAACTAGAAGGATTTAGATATCTTAAGTTGTTGTCCATGGAGATTCTCAATCACCCAGGTCACGGTGTTCCATGGTGCTTTTTTCAAAAGGCAACTGGATTTCTTGGGGTTTTTTTCTGAACAGAGTGGGAAGGCTAAGGTACTACCTATCTCCTATTTACAATACAGTCCTTTCAGCAGTCCTGAACAGGTTCCATACCCATTTGCACCCTGATTCAAATGACTCTAGGATACAGATGAACCCCTCAACTACTCTCAAAGTGCTGTTATCCATTGCTTCAAGAGGAAGGGTAAAAAAAAAAAAACCAACAGGGTAAAAATACAGGAAGGAGGCACAAGTTAGAATTTCCTGACTTATTTAGCCAAAAGAAGGGATACCACACAAAATGGTGAGTTCTCCTTTACTTTATCTTCATACAAAGATGGAAACATCATGTGTCAGAAATGCATAGTGGATTCTGCACTGAGCAAGGGATTTGAATTCAATGTTCTCTAAGAGCCTGTCCAACTCTGATTTTTTTCAATGCTTACATCTTTCTTTGGTTCCAGCCATATTTAGGAAATGAAAAAGATGGATATCTGCAATCTAGGACTTTCCTGGAGACTCTAGACTTACTTGCCAAATCCTTACCTGCCCAGCGTATTCAGCGTATTGAATTGTTGCTTAAAAATATACTTAAAGACATAGAGAACTTAACATCTCAACCCACATCAATAGCTCCAGTGATGAAGCACCTACAACTTCTGAAGGCAAGCTGTTCCACTGGTTGATTGTCCTCACTGTAAGGAAGTTTCACCTTAGTTCTAGGTTGCTTCTCTCCTTGATTAGTTTTTATCCATTGTTTCTTGCCTTGCCTTCTGGTGCTTTGGAAAATAAGATGACAACCCCCCCCCCCACTCTTCTTTGTAATCTTAATAATCACTGGACACATTCTCTGAGCAACATTTTAGTTAGGCAGGACACCTAGAAAAAGTGTGACCCCAAGCACAATCTGATTGTCTTATGTGTACAAGCAGGGGTGGGATTCAAAAATTTTAACAACCAGTTCTGTGGGCATGATTTGAGTGGTGGGCATGGCTTGGTGGTCATGTTATTGGCTGGGTGTGGCCAACTCAATATTACGCACATCGAGGCACACATCTCCTCACCTGGCCTTTCATGACTGTGGGGATGCTGCAACAGTCGTAAGTGTGAAAAATGGTCATAAGTCACTTTTTTCAATGCCATTGTAACTTTGAATGGTCACTCCACACAAGCAAAGTACTAGCAAAGGAGGGGAAAAAAACTCCAGAGAAGTTCCAGAGACAGGAAGTCTAGTCCTGCCAAGAATGTAATAAGAGTTAACGGAAAGGCAGTTTCTGTAAGCAACACCAGAATGTTTCCTTCCTGCCTTCCTTACAGGATTAGGCCAGTAGTTTCTTCTAACAACCGGTTCTCCGAACTGCTTAGAATGTTAACAACTGGTTCTACTGAATAGGTGTGAACTGGTAGAATCCCACCCCTGTGTACAAGGCAACTAAACCTGTTCACTCATTCACTACACAGAGCCATAAAATGTTTTTTTGGGAGAATGGAAAATGCCAAAAAGTGCTTCTTTCTGTCTCTGGAAATACCCAATAAGACACTGAAGAGCAAGTACTCTATATTGAGATCCCAAATCACTTATTTTACATCCATCCTACTCAGTAGGAAATGTAATTTTGATGTATTTCATAAGGAAGCTCTTTGGTTCTTCAGATTTTCTCCAAAATAAGTAATAGGGAAGGCAAAGATAAATGATTTGCTATTCTTCCCTCTTCCTGTTCTCTAACTGAAATATTTAAAAATGCATCGCCATAATTCAGGATTTGCCCCAGAAGTTTTCCTTCCCTTCTTTCTCCTCCCATCAGCTAGTCTACGGTCACATCAACTTTCAGCCCACAAGCAAAAGCAAATTTTAAGTCTATTACTCTGTTGGCTTTTACTGCAGTTTAAAAAAAAGAGTATAAATTGTCCATGCAAGTTAGATAAATGAAGCTATAACTTTCATGCCCCCCAAGAGATCTGTGCAGCCTCAGAAAATTCTGAAGAGGAGAAGAAAGACAAAAGAAGCAAATTAGAAAATGAAGGGAGAGGTGGAGAGGAAGGGTCTTGGTGGTTGTACTATTTTGATGCTGCAGACAAAACAGCACTTCAGAAGTGCTGCTGACTCACACCAGCCAAGGAAGAAAAAGGGTGGAAGGACGATTCTAATGATTTCTAAAAGGGAGGCAAATTACTTACACTAGCTGCATGCTGACATAATTCAGAGCTCTGTCTTGGAGCCTCATTGGCAAAAGGCACCAGTGGATTCCAGCCGGCTTCTGGCTCGTTCCTAGATGACTAATTTGTAGATACACTGCTGGTGAGAGATTCATTCGCTTTTCCCTGAGCCTGATCTGGGCAAAGTTCCTCTCAACAGCAGGGCAAAACCCCCCTCCGGCCATTATTTACTCCAATTTGAAAAATCCCAAGAAGGCTGCAAACTTCTGCATATTAATCTGGAAAGCTTCACTGAATGCAATGCAATAAACACTATATAAGAGAATAGCGCTGAATAATGCTGCCCATTTGGCAGAAAAGGGTCCTTTCTTTGCATTTCTTTATACAGGTAATCCTTGACTCGCAGCCACAATGTGGAGAAGAATTTTCATTACTAACCAAGGTTGTTGTTATATGAGTTGCACATGATTTCATGACATTGTTGGAAGAAATATCCAGGCCCAGTTCCAAGCTGGCAGAAAGGCACTGGAGACAAAATGGAGGCTGAAGCCTGATTGGAAAGAGGGTCCATTTATTGATGAAGCAGAATCACCAAGCACATGTGATTCTGGGTAGCTGATCACATGGAGTTGAGAGTGAGGGGGTTTTATACTTTTTCTTGGGCTTTGAACTTGAACTTCCTGTTCCTGTGCAAGGACATGTATTCTATTGGCTGTTGTAGGTTGTCTGAGATAAGTTTGGTTGAAGTTCTGAGGGTGATGCAATGAAGGGGCTTGTTGGTCAATTCCTATTATGGCTGAGGGCTAATCCTACCTTTGTTTAGACCTTGCTGCACAGATTAATCTGCATTTCTAAAAGTTGGCCTCAGTTTAGTATCTACTTGGGGCAGGGAGCTGGAGCTCTGAGTTTCTGTCTCCTTTAGGATTTTTATTTGTCTTCGAGGGGAAATATTTTACCCTGTCTTTTTAATATTTGTCAAAACATTTCATTCTTCTAGAAGAGGTGTGGGTGCTAACTTTCTACAATCATTTTTTTATTATGGTTGTTAAGCAGGGATGGGATTCTACAAGTTTGCACCTATTCGCTAGAACTGGTTATTAATATTCTAAGCAATTCGCTAGAACCGGTTGTTAATATTCTAAGCAGTTCGGAGAACCGGTTGTTAGAAGAAATGACTGGCCTAATTCTGTAAGGAAGGCAGGAAGGAAACATTCTGGGGTTGCTTACAGAAACTGCCTCTCGGTTAACCCTTATTACATTCTAGGCAGGACTAGATTTCCTGTCTCAGGAACTTCTCTGGAGTTTTTTTCCCCTCCTTTGCTGGTACTTTGCTTATGTGGAGTGACCATGCAAAGTTACAATGGCACTGAAAAAAGTGACTTATGGCCATTTTTCACACTTACAACTGTTGCAGCATCCCCATAGTCATGAGAGGCCAGGCAAGGAGATGCATGCCTCGAAGTGAGTGATATTGAATTGGCCACACCCAGCCAATAACATGACCACCAAGCCATGCCCACCCAGTCATATGACCACCAAGCCATGCCCACCATCTAAATCATGCCCACAGAACCGGTTGTTAAAAAATTTGAATCCCAACCCTGTTGTTAAGTGAATTGTTGCCATTGTTAACATTGTCATGTGGTTGTTAAGCAGATCCAGCTTTCCCCATTGATTTTGCTTGTTTATAAAGAAAACTTCCTAAGATCTGTTCATGCTAGCTTTGGAGATTGTGAGTCCTCCATATTTGACAGTTTTTAAGAAGACATTGAACAGCTACTTCTTAAGGCTGGTTTTCCTGTACACTGAGGAGGGTTGTATTGGATGATCCTTCTGGGTTCTTTATTTTCCCAGTTGTGTGATTCAATGGTACAGCAAAATAGTTTCTTATACTATGTATCCTTTGGCCACTTGATAGCTAAACGAAGTGTCATAAACTCATATTTCATCATAGTTTTGCTGCATATTTTCCTTTCCCACATAGAATGCTTTGTAGACGTTGATATTTTAGGGTTAGGAGACAGATCTTGGTTCAAGCCAGAGCTGGTATTCAGTAGGTTCTGACCAGGTCTGGAGAACCAGTAGTGGAAATTTTGAGAGAACCGGTAAATATCACCTCTGATTGGAGATGTTATAGTATCCTTCCCTGTCATGCCCACCAAACCACGCCCAGAGAACCGGTAGTAAAAAAAAACTGAATCCCATCACTGGTCCAATCCAATCAAAAGGCTTCCATGCATACAGAGGTATCCCATCTCTTTCACGAAGGTCCCGTTGAGGAGCAATTCTATTCCATGCTATTTGAAATGCCCTTGAGTTTTATGTTCCAGCTACCTCCTAATCTAATCCATGTTCTGAGGATTTTATCTTGGATAACAATATTGACAATAATAACTACCGATAACCTCAGTAATAGTATCCCAGTATAATTTAGGTTGTTATCAGAAATTGAAATATAGTTTTAATTGCCTGCAACGTCATCAAATAACTATGCCCCAGGAGGTTTTCAAGTGATGAAAATGTTAAGTATCCCACAGCTGCTCCATAGCAGATTGGCTACCGTTTACTACAGTATAATGCTAGGAGGGAACCTGCTAAAGAAGAAACTTTGTCAACTTTCTCTCTGTAAAACTCGAATCATTCATCTTGCAAAACTTTTAAATGTTACTTAGAAATAAGCCTATCTATTGTATTGGAAAAGAAAAGGATCCAAAGTGCAGGATGTTGCTTCTCCATAATCCATAGCTTCCCTCTTTTGCATCATATTATAACTGTGCAGTATTTAGAGTTTTGTCTCCAAAAAGAGGCTTAGATGTATGCCAAGAAAACATCCAGCTACTTTAAAGAGCAGCAGAAAAGTGTGCGCTGTGCACCAATACAATTTGAAATACTGCAAGGCCTTACTGTCCGTTTCTCTCAGAAATGCAGTTCTCACATGGTTCGAAATACCAAAACAAGGTACAGATGGAAATTGTATATTTCATGCAAAGGAGATTCAGTTTTAGCCCTTTATGCATGAAAAATGTCAATGTTTATTTTAATGCAAAGACAGCTCATGTCGTGGCCGAAAAGAAGGCACCGGGGTGTATGTGCATGCGTGGCCCCACATGCTCTGTTTTCACTGCCAGAAGGGCTATCAAAACAAACTAAAAACAAATCAAATGGAGAAATGAGAAAGGGAAAGAAGAAAAATTAAGAAAAAGAAGGAAAGAGGGGAAGAGAGCAAGGAAAGAAAAATAAGGAAAGAGGGGAAGGAAGAAGAAAGAATGAAGTGGGAAGGAAAAAGAAGAAAAGGAACAAGGAAGAAAGGAAAGAAAGAAGGAAAGAAGGAAGGAGATTATAACGAGAGTGGGGCAGGGTCTCAGGGAAATCCTGCCTTAGCACTTGGCCACCACAGGTGCCCCCGACATGAGTGTCACCCCCCCCTCATGACCACACACACCCACGGCCTTTCCCTCGCCCTCCAAGTTCAAATACAACCTCTCAATGAAACACCCCTATCCTATACCATTCCAGATAAGCAGCTGTCCAGTCTATTCTTAAAAACCTCCAGTGTTTGACCACCCACATCCTCTCCTCTTCTCTACAACCAGATTCACCAGGAATCAAACGGGGGGAAAATATACAAAATCCCATTCATTCGAGCTACCAGAATTGCAAACAATTGGATGATTGTGAAATGACAACAAGATGTTGTGGTTTTTCTGCATCTCTTTACCGCCATCTAATATTTGGATTTTTTAATAAATTCTGGAGGCCCTAACCACTTATTTGTGGAATGAATGATTTCAGAAATTTTGGGGCTAAATCTGCCTGAAACAGTGGCGCACATGAGCAGTTAATCAGTAGATTACATTGGTAGCACCCTCCAAACAGAACAGCAGTTGCATTACATCAACAAGTCTGCTTTTAATGAGATTTCCTGGCAGCCTGAAAATTGAAAAGGGATACCAGGCACTTCTAGCCACCAGGATTCATTCAAAATAAAACTCCCACAACACTATCTCTTTAATGGCATGGAATTGTTGTTTGTTTGTTTTTTTCCTTTATAGGATGAGTCACTCCACACTTGATGTGGCACCAGAGGTTCAGTCGACATTTGTTGTGGCAAAAAAGAATTTAGAAGGAGGGGAAGCTCTCCTCTAAACACACAGTGACGCAGGGATGCTCGCAGGGACCATGGCTATTGGGTGCCCATCTGCTGTGCATCTGGTTGCCCACATTTTCCCATGCATATTTGAAATAAATGTGTGTGTTTATTTCAAGAAACCCTTGAAAGAAATTTAAAAAAATGATTTTATTGTTCCGTTTGATGCAATCAAAACAATGCTGCCGTCAACAGAATTGTCAAATGACTTTGGGAGTGTGATGCTTAACAGAGGCCTCTAAACTCCATATTCCATTGACTCCATATCCCATGCTTGTCAGCCCCACTGATGATTCCTGGGAAATTAAAAATAGCTCTGTAGCATGCTTGTGTGGCACCAGATTGAGAAAAAAAAGAATTGTATTGGTTTTCAGTTTGACTCACAACACAACTCCCTCCAGATCTTCCTAATGGCTGGCTAAATGACAATAATTTTATACTGGAAATGGATTTGAGAACTTGGCTATGGTGCACCCTGAACTGGTGCACCATAGCCAAGATGGGATCAGACCATATCAGAAAGGACATTAAGTTGGAGAAGGAAGAGCTTTGGTACAGAATACTTGAAGTTGCAGCTGGAGTTTAGGAAAACGTGCCAGGACAAAAATAAAAGGAAAAAAAAAGAGGACCATTTTACATAAAATACATGTCTCATTATCAGTGGAAAGCCAACTGCCTATTGTGGACTTGAGTACTCCAATCTATACCAGGCATCAAACTACAAAATTTCATGCCTGATATCAAACATTTCAGCCTTGTCAAAAATCATGAGGCTGTTAAATGCTACAGCCTTCCCTGCATAAACAGTATTGACCGATTAATTCTACAGGAAGATACATTGGCTGTTACATATCAGTATATTAAATTTGAATTCTTTTAAAAGGAGCTTAGCATTTCCCAAATAGGCAGGGTCAAGATAGGAAACTGGTTACGATTGTGGGGCATTTCACGTTACCTCCAAACCACCCTTTTATGTAGCATTTCCCTCCATTTGCAACAATGACTAATAATACCTTATAATCCTGTGTGTGTTTCTGAAAAATTCAATATCTCTTAAACATAGGAGAAGGAAAAACTAGGTACATTAAGAAAGTGAAAATATGGAGAAGAAAGAGAAATAATGGATAATGCACTATTATATATAATTCTATTGAAAACCTTATTCAATTATTTTCAGCCATTTATAATTTTTTCCTCATAATTATTTTCCTTTATTGGACATGCCTAGCATTCTATTACTATCTCCTTCCATGCCCTCTTCTTAATATTTGTTTGCTACCACATTATGTTATCATAAGCATTGTGACATTGTTAAAAGCTATTCAATAATACTTTTTTTTAAAAAAAATCAAGAATTAGTATTATTTTTAGTTTTGGATATGCTGAAATCTCAAGATAGAGGCAGTGATTTATCTGCAATTAGGACAAAATGCATCATGAACTTGAAGCATTTCTTTAAAAAGGGGTATTTTATTTTCATTTGATCTCCTCCTTCTCTTTATTCAAATGTGCCATCTACATTTCTGCATTAACAAAAGCACCTACCCAAAGCCTTCTAAATCCAGTATGTATACCTCCCCCTCCGGATATAAGCTACCATGATTTGTTTATAATCCTAAATTAACGAGCATACTGTGCTTTGAGTACAGGAGGTTAGAGAACAATTGTAAGAATGGCAAAAATAATTCCTATGAGTCACTATAAATAGGAGAAGGCCAGGCTGATGCCTTGTTAAAGTCTTTGAGAACACATAATGTTCCATTTTAAGCAAAGGGTGGGGAACCTGTAGCCCCAAGGCTAGATGTAGTTCGTGATCTCTCCAGATTTTCACCTTCTGAAGCCTCTCAAGTAACTGAATAGAAGCCAAAATTTCCCTCCGGGTTAAGGCAGGACACAACTCAAACTTATAGAATGAACATTAAAAGAAACGCATCCCAACTTGGAGAAAATCACAACCCTCCAGACAGTGATGTGGCATGCTATAATGGTATGTGTGAATCAGAAGGAAGAGCTGTAGACTAGGCAGCAGTCAAACAAGTGGCAGTTAAGTCTGTAGAATGAATGGGGACATGGCAAACATGTCACAATAGACTTCCCTTTTTTAAAAAAAATGTAAAGTGAGGGGGAATTTATTTTATTTATTTATTTATTTATTTATTTATTTATTTATTTATTCCATTTATATACCGCCTTTCTCCCGAGGGACTCAGGGCGGTGAACAGCCCATCTAAAAACCCCACAAAGAATACAAAAGTTAAAAAATATTAAATTTCAATCGGCTGCTTGATAAAACTAACAAACCCCCCCCCCTTAAAACCCAATTTAGAATTAATAAAATGGAGACCAAATTAAAACCATCTCAGCCAAGGCCGGCCTGCTCAAAGAGCCAGGTCTTCAACGCGCGCCTGAAGGCCCTCAGGTCCGTGCCGGTACGGAGCTCCGGTGGCAGAGTATTCCAGAGGGCGGGGGCACCCACAGAGAAGGCCCTACTCCTCGGCGCCGCCAGACGGCACATAGCGGCCGACGGCACCCGGAGCAGACCCTCTCTGTGGGAACGCACCGGCCTGTTGGAGAACGCTGGCAGAATGCGGTCCTGAAGGTAACCTGGTCCCATGCCATGGGTCGCCCTAAAGGTCAAAACTAGAACCTTAAAGCGAACCCGGAGAGCCACTGGCAACCAATGCAGCTCGCGCAGGAGAGGCGTCACATGGGCGCTACGTGACGCCCCCATGATCACCCGTGCGGCTGCATTTTGCACCAGCTGGAGTCTCCGGATGCTCCCCGCAGGGAGCCCCATGTAGAGGGCATTACAATAGTCCAGGCGAGAGGTGACAAGGGCCTGAGTGACCGTGCGTAAGGCGTCCCGATCCAGGAAGGGCCGCAACCAGTAGATCCGACGGATCTGATGAAACGCCCCCCTGGAGACGGCCGCGATGTGATGTTCAAGCGACAGCCGTACATCCAGGAGGACTCCCAGGTTGCGAGCCCTCTCTGTGGGGGGCAGAACTTCCCCCCCGATAGCCAGCGAAGGTGTCAGCTGGCTATATCGGGGCGCCGGAAACCACAGCCACTCGGTCTTGGATGGGTTGAGCCGAAGCCTGTTCCCGCCCATCCAGTCCCGCATAGCCTCCAGGCACCTAGACATAGCCCCCACGGCATCGTTGGGATGGTCCGGAGTGGAGATGTACAACTGGGTGTCATCTGCATACAGATGACACCTCACTCCAAGACCACGGATGATCTCACCCAGCGGCTTCATGTAAATGTTGAACAAGAGGGGAGAGAGGACCGACCCCTGAGGCACCCCACAAACCAGGGGCCTAGAGGTGGACCTCTCCCCCCCCGCCAACACGAATTGCGAACGGTCGGAGAGGAAGGAGGAGAACCATCGAAGGACGGTTCCACCAATCCCCAACCCCCCCAACCGTCGCAACAAGATACTATGGTCGATAGTATCGAAAGCCGCCATAGATGTACTTTCAGACTTGCAATTTTTGTTAATGTATCCTTACAGTGAAGTTACAATGTGTACTTCTAGGTCTGATTCTTGCCTGAACTACCTTGTAAGGTTGACATCTGCCCATTTGTTTTATCATCACACAGCTGTAGCCTTCTGTCCGGCCCAGCCCAATAACAATATAGAACAATACAGTCAAACCTTGGTTCTGTATTTGCTCATACCTAACAGACAGAATCTTGCCAGACTAAACTGATATTAACTCTCATCCTAACCAATTTTATCAGAGAGATTCTAGGGATTGGCTATCCTAATTCTCTTTCTCCATCTCTGATCCAGCTCCAGTCTATATTGCCTCTTGCCTCGCCCTCTTCTTTGGAATGTGCTCCCTCCTTCCTGGAAAATTGTAGTCTATCACACCACAGGGACCATCCCTTACATCTTCAGTTCTATACAGGGACCATGTCAAATTTTGACATTTCCCACACTTTGACTGATCAGCACTGATTCTGATAGGCTCTTCAGATCTCAACCAGTTAAATTTCCTACGTCCAACATCTTAAATATTTCGCATGGGTGAGAAAACACTAGCAAGGCTGTTGAAGTCTGTATTAAGCTTGACATTAGCCCTTTTCTGTTGTGTATATGTGCACATACACACACACTATAAATTTAGAGTGGCTTAGAAATTATATTTGGAGGAGTGATTTTTGGCTTATAGTTGTATCATTTACTTATTATGAATGTTTAGGCTGAAGTGAAGTACAGGAACAATAAAAATACAACAAAAATACCCTAATACCACAAACAAATGTAACATGAAGGAAGAAAGAGATTTAATGAGAGGTTGACTTATTAGTCATCAAAGTTTAAATGAGCTACTATAGAGTTTCCTTTGCTGTCACTGTTGTACTAGCAATTAGGAAACAAACAATTCAAATAGGCTGCAACCAGACATTTCCAACTCAAAAGATTCACAATGTTTTCATTTTTAGTCATTGTGAGCAGGAACACAGCTGTCTGAAGTGATGTCATGGAAGTGCTGGTTGAAGAACAAATTATTGTCTGTGAAGAACACTATTTAGATGAGCACAAATACACTGTGGCAATCCTAAACATCAGAAAAAGGAAACAGGTCATCTATACCAGGGGTCGCCAACCTTTTGGACCTCAGGGACCACCAAACTCATAATTTTAAATCCCAGGGACCACTAACTGGTTCTGCGGGCATGGCCTAATTTGTGGGTGTGGCTTGGTGGTCATGTGACTGGCTGGCCATGGCTTGTATGTAAATATTATAAATATTTATATAGATATTGAATTATTTATTTAAAAATGAGCAACTTTTACCCAAAATCGGGCAAAACAGGCAGATTGAGTTGCTCACAGAATCACAGTTTCATTCAGAGATCTATCTATCTGCCATTTGCTAGCTCCGTCTGTCACATAAAATTCGCTTGCAAGCAAACTCATAAAATTTGCTAGCAAGCAAACTCACAAAATTAACTCACAACACACCATGCATGTAAATATTGAATTTTTTATTTTAAAAAAGAGCAACTTTTACCCAAAATCAGGCAAAGCAGACAGATTGAGTTGCTCACAGAATCATTCAGATATATCTGCCATCGGCTAGCTCAGTCTCTCAAATTTGTTTGCTGCGAGTCTGCACTGAATTTGCTTGCAAGCAAACCTTCAATCCTATGGGAGATTCAGCTGTGCTGAGCCAAAGATCTAAAGACTAGCTAGAAAGCAAGAAATCTAACCATTTCCTGCTTCCTAGCTAATCTAAATCTCCTGGCACAGCAGAACAGATGATGGTAGGAAAAAGGAAAATTAGCAATTTAGCAGGCAAGTGAGTGGGAGGGGAGGGTTCCTACGGGCCATCTGGGAGGCACAGACTTGTGTTTCTACGCAGCCTGGATTATTTGCTTTGTGGGGGTGCTTTGTGGGGGAGATTTCTCTGAGGCCCACAAAATTTTCTCACAACAGACCCACCGGTTGGCGACTGCTGATCTATACAACAGTTTTCAACAAAATGAATGTCCATGCAAATTTATCAAAAAGTGCCTGATCACTCAACCCAATACAGCACAGTCAACACAGGCTGTGAAAAAGATAACTCTATTGTGCATGAAAAACATCTCAGTAACCACCACTATAACCACATGGCATCACTGTAGCACACAAACCAACTAAAGCCCTCCAAAACATTCTAAGTCAGGGGTGTCAAACTGGATTTCTTTGAGGGCTGGATCAGTATTGTAGTTCTACACAGGGCAGTGGGGGCCTCCCTCTGCAATTTGTTTTTTGCCCCCATGGCCTTCTGCAGCATTCTCCCGGCCAAAAATGGGCCCTGTGGAGGCCCCATGAGGGCCCCGCATGGCCCATTTTTGCCTTCGATGGCCTCTTGCAGCACCCTGCCAGCCAAAACAGGACACGGGAGGGGGGCGCACACGCCTCTCCGTGCCTCATTTTTGGCCTCCTGCAGTGCTCTCCAGTCCGAAAATGGGCTGCGCAGAGGCCCCACAAGGCCCCCATTAGGCCTTTTTTTGGCCAGCAAAATGCTGCAGGAGATTGTAAGGGCCAAAAACAGGCCATGGGGGACTGCACATGGGGGCCCCATGGCCCATTTTGGCCAGCAGAGGCACCACAAGCTGGTCCTTTGATATTTCCAGGACAGCCCCGCAGGCCAGAGTTAAGTACCCCACGGGCCAGATCTGGTCTGCGGGCATTGAGTTTGACACCTCTGTTGTAATTAAACCAAAAAATCCAAGCAACCCCAGAAGAAAATGCAGGACTCAACTACAACACACAATGTAAGGACTGCAACAACTACTATGTAAGACAAACAGACAGAAGTCTAACAAAGCATTCCATGAAAACCAATTAGTAATTAGAAGACATGATGAAAACTCATTTCATAAGACATGGACAGATTTAAACCTAGTTTCAACTGGGAATCTGTTAGCATCCTACTCCAAGACAAGTCCAAAAATACTGGAGAATTCCTGGAAGTCTTGCATTCAATCAAATCGACACATAGAGGTAAACAACATCTACATTTAAAAGAGGCGATCAAAAAGCCAAAAGGAAATAGCAAAACTAAAACGTCCCTCACCAGCAATCAACACCCAGATGACCAGAGCTTAATACTAAAATCAACATTAGACCAATAATCAAGAAACAAACAACCCAATCAAGGAATCACCAACTCACATAAATAAACAGTAAACTATAGCCAATCAAGGAACCATCAAGGCCATTCCCACCAACACTTGATGGGTTAAGCCACTAGCATATACGGTAAAATGAGAATACATCCCACTCCCTACTAGCACTGATGATGATGCCTAGTTTGATAATGAAATGTCTGCAAGAAAACATTCAAGCTCTGAGAGCAGGAAGGATCCCACAGTTCAATGCTGAGCTACAAATATTCTATCAATTTATTATCAAGTATCCTGATTTTGCTAAAGTTCAGAATGCAGAATGGAAAAATATTTTGTATACCTCAAATAAGCAAATGTGGGGGACAGCAGTAATTGTCTCAATAAGTATCAAAAAAGCATATTAGCTTCTCAACCCCACTAGGTAGACCAGAGCAGGAAATCAACTTTATATGAAGGCTAACATTATTTTTATTACTCTTGCAAATCTTATTATGCTATGCTACCTCTTCCTTTTGCCTCAGTGAATTAGGGAGACATCTCCCTGAGCCACTTCTGAATATTATCTCATTGTTTTGGATTCAACAAATACTTCAGTTCCTTTTGCTCCTGTATATTTCCATCAAGGTTCCTTCCTTGCTCTCCATACAACATTCCCTAATCTGTACTTCTCTCATGGTGATCCTGGCTGGAATTACTAGAATTTCAGTCCAACACCTTAAAACTCTCTTCCTTATCACAAAGCCTAACTTTCAAGTCCTCGATCATACAGATCATTTTATTATTATTTATTATTTATTATTTATAAAATTTTTATACCGCCCTTCTCCCTAGGGACTCAGGGCGGTGTACAGCCAATCCAAACCCCGACAATGATACAAAAGTTAAAAAGAAATTAAATTGAATATTTGGCCGAATATAAAAAGCCCACCCCACCCCCTTAAAACCCCCAAATTAAAATTACTAAAAAGCAATGGAGACAAATTAAAACCCTCTCTCAGCCCAGGCCGGCCTGCTCGAAAAGCCAGGTCTTCAGCGCGCGCCTGAAGGACCTCAGGTCCATGCCGGTACGCAATTCCGGTGGCAGAGTATTCCAGAGGGCAGGGGCTGCTTCATGCTGCTTCAATGAGGGATTAGTCACATAATACTCAAAATTGCTTAAAAAATGGCACTATTTTAATAGGCTAATTAGGATTACAGAATACCCAATATTAAAAAAGTGCCTTGATAAATTGGATAGTATTCACCAGGGGTGATTCACCTCATTGACATTGACAATGTTACACAAATGACTTCCCTGGCATCAATTTAGGTCATTTGAATAATGACATGATTCTACAATATAATATTAATTCTGTGAAAAAAAGGTCAGTTCCATCACAGTAATGTCAATCAAGGCTTCAAGATGGTGTATTTCCAGATAGCGTCTGCTGTCAGAGGCCCTAATAGCAATAGCACTTACAACTTATATACCACTTTATAGTGCTTTACAGCCCTCTCTAAGTGATTTTACAGAATCAGCCTATTGCCCCAACAATCTGGGTCCTCATTTTACTCACCTTGGAAGGATGGAAGGCTGAGTCAACCTTGAGCCTGGTGGGAATTGAACTGCCAAATTGCACACAGCCGTTAGAAGTGGCCTGAAGTACTGTACTCTAAGTACTGCACCATGGAGGCTCTTAAACTAGAATATGGTTGTAAATTTTCAACTCCCCAACAGCTAATTGCCTCCGTCAATGTAATAATGCAATTCCACCCTAATTCACAGGAAATTTAAAACTATTGCGGCTGCTTCCATGATTCAAAGGCCTTATTTTGTCCTGTGCGTAGCCTTGAAACCAGGTTGGTGCTGACATAACTGTCCTCTCTGATTATGAGTGGAAACAACGTTATTGTCTTCCGCACTTATGTGGCTGGCTGTTTCCAGGAACTGAAAGCTAAGTTAAATAGATCTTTAGAACAATTAGCAAAGTCTTCTTATACAGTTCACATTTAGAATGAGGATCAGCTTTGGAGATCTTAATTAAATGAAGCTCGGTTCCTGGAAATGCTTGTCTCTCTTCCTATAATAGGATGTTTACCTTCAGGTCGCTTCTCAATATTGGAGCACACTTGTTCTAGCAGAGAATGCTATTGTTGCTTTTATTATAAAATGCAAGAAAAGTAAAAGTTGAAAGGGATTTTAGATCAACCCCCTGCCTGGTGCTGGAATCCATTTCTGGAGCATTCCTGGCAAATGGCCATCTGGCTTCTGTTAAACACCTGGGCCCGCCTCAGAAAGAGAACCCACCACCTGCCTATATTACAGCTTCTATGATTTCATTAATAAATTGCCCTCATTCTATATAGCTTTCCTAATCTTAAAATAGATTCTAAGGGAGAAGTTCGTCTGCAATATCTTTTTGGGATTTAATAATGTATGGGAAACCAGAGTGGCTGAAGACTGTTGGAGAGATAATTATACAGTGAAAGATATTTATTTTTCATGAGAATGGATGCGATAAAGAACAAGGCCTTTTCCTGTTTACTTCCAGGGGAACTGCGTTTACCTTCCTTCTCCCATCCTTAGAAGATCACTTGAGAGACATACTGTATATACTGCTAAGTTTTGGCCTGGTTTTAGAAATTGTATGTTTTAATATGGTTTTTCTGATCCTATTTATTCTTTCAGGCAATTCTATATTTTTAAAAAGGTTTTCGCTACCTTAAGCATTCTAGGAATGAAAATCACAGAATAATTGGATTGGAAGGGATCTTGGAGGTCATCTAGTCCAAACCCCTGCTCAAGCAGGAGACCCTATGCTATTCTGGATAAATGGCTGTCCAATCTCTTCTTTAAAAACTCCATGATGGAGCACCCATACGAGCTGAAGGCAAGCCATCCCACTGATTAATTGTCCTCACTGACAGGAAATTTCTCCTTAATTCTAGTTTGGTACACTCCTTTGTTAGTTTCCATCCATTGCTTCTTGCTCTGCTTTCAGGTGCTTCGGAGAATAAAAGGAAGAATATACATTGACATACATACATACCTGTACATTAACGTACATACATACATACTAATATGAATGTGTGTGTATGTTATATGCATGTACATGTGTGTATAATTGGCCACAGTAAGAAACAAGATGCTGGACTGAGATCTGATCCAGCATCAGGGGTGGGCGGCTACGGGTTCAGCCAGGTTCTGGAGGACCTGTTGCTAACATTATGGTTGCTTCGGAGAACCACCAAATCCCACCCCTGGCTCGCCCCTCCCATCCCGCTCCCCCACCCCTCCCAGGAGGCGCCACATGGCCTGTTTGAATGCAAGGTAAGTGAACGGTCCGCGTGGAGGTTCGGGGAGGGGAAAAATGGGCCTCTCAGAAGTTCCGGAAGTCTGGAAATGGGCCCGTTTCTGGACTCTGGGAGGGCCTCCGGAGCCTGGGGGAAGCAGTTGTCGCCTTTCGATGGCTCGAGGAAAGCCTCCAGAGCCTGGGGAAGATGAAAACACCTCCCCCCTGACCGCCATGGTGTAGGAGGCTGGCTAGGCCACACCCACCACACCACACCCACCCGTCAACTGGGCAGAGAACCCGTTGCTGAAATTTTTGAAGCCCACCCCTGTCCAGCAGGGCTCCCTTTTTATGCATTAAATACCTTGAATTGCTCTTGCTTTGAAAGTGAAATTGTTTTGGACTTCATGTGAGCACAAACCATCTTTATTCTTCATTAAAGTAGTCTGAGTTTTACCAGACAGCCACTATTTTAAGGAACCCTTGAGACAAGTCTGAAAAATGTCTGGCTATTTTAATGAATAGCAGAGACTTGGTCCTGCAATCAGCTAAACACTTCTTCCTAATCATTTTTGCAGCTCTTTTGAGTAAACATGTATTTACTCATATTTTAAAATTAATTTAACTAAATCAAATTTTCAGCTTGATCAAATTGTGGGAGTGGGAATTGTCCTGACCTGTCCATTTTCTCTATTTTGTTTTTCTCTTTCACCACTAAAAGTTGCTCTCAGACCAGAATAAGCTGTTCATTTCTTTGGAAAAGCACAGGGAAAAAAAAACTTATCTCGCTCAACTTGTATCCCTGCCATCTTTCGTTTTGTTGAATGCCTTTTGTGGATGCATCTTTGGCAACAAAACTGGCCTTGCAATTTCCTAGTTTGTCACTCATCTGTTGATACGCCAGTTTAAAAAAAAAGAAAGAGCTTCTTATCTCATATTTATGCCCCCCACAAGCAGCCTAGGATGAATGAGTCATAATATATTCACAACACAATACACAAGAGGTAAGTGGGCATAGCAACCAAAGTACTTAGTTTTGAACATTACGAGTGGTATAAAAGCAGCTCGCCAAGAACACAATACTCCACTAGATAGTGTGCCTTCCATTAATGTGTGACTGTGGAGGTGGGTGGGAATTGATAAAGGTTTGACCACGCAAAAACTAATGTTTCCCAGGGAGAAAATGAGGAAACACCTGAATACTACTCTGTACAATAGATCTAGTCAAGGTGTTCCAAAGCCCTCTCTTATGAATTAATAGCACATGGCAATATTCTAGTTTTTGATCTCAGAGATAGTTTAGACCAGTGCTTCTCAACGTTTTCTTCACCATGAACCCCCTTTAAATACTTTCTGTGGCCATGGACTCTGGCCACAAACCACCAAGACCTAAGATTTAAATCATAATATTTCTTCAAGATTTCACGGACCTCTTGTGATGACATTGTGGCCCGCTCTAGGGGTCTTTGGACCTCAAGTTGAGAACCACTGGTTTAGATCAATATTTTTCAAATTTGGCACTTTTAAGAAATGTGGACTTCAACTCCCAAAATTCCCTAGCCTGCAGGCTTTCATGCATTTATTTCTTGCCCTTCTTTAAGATCAATGAAATCAGTTTCTTTGTAGGGAATATCGTACAGTGAATATGTCATTCATTGATCAAGGAACCACAAAGCTTGAGAAGTTCAATAACTTACAACCAAACTATAACTATTAGCCAAATGTGCAAATCTAATCACTGAATCTTTGACTATATGAACCTAGGTGAGGGAATAGAAGGGGAATTTACCAAATTTGCAGATGATACTAAGCTGGAAGGAATAGCTAACATGCAAGAAGATAGGCTCAAGACCAGTGGTGGGATTCAATTTTTTCTACTACCAGTTCTGTGGGCGTGGCTTGGTGGGCGTGGCAGGGGAAGGATACTGTAAAATCTCCAGTCAGAGGTGGTATTTGCTGGTTCTCCGAACTATTTAAAATTTCCGCTACCAATTCTCCAGAACTGGTCAGAACCTGCTGAATACCACCTCTGCTCAAGATCCAGATGGATCTTGACAGACTAGAACCGTGATGGCGAACCTATAGCACATGTGCCACAGGTGACACACAGAGCCATTTGTGCCGGCACACGAGCAGCAGGCAAACTTACCTCACTGCGCATGTGCGTACTTCACAACTGATTTTTGGCCGATTTGAGGCCTTTTTCAGAGGCTTCAGGAAGGCTTCTGCAGGCTTTTCAGGCTGAAAACTAGGCCTGTTTTGTCACTTCCTGTTTTACCGCCCGCTACGCATGCGTGTACATACGCAGGGGGTGTGGGGAGTGCGCATTGCCTTTTGGATGCTGGCACACAAGCACGAGCATGCAAGTGCATGCACAATTTTTGGCACAGGAGCCCAAAAAGATTAGCGACCACTGGAGTAGAACACTGCGCTGTATATAACAAAATGAAATTCAATGTAGAGAAAAGTAAAGTCTTACACTTAGACAAGAAAAACCAAAAGTACACATATAGACTGGGTGAAACCAGGCTCAATAGCAGTAACTATGAGAGGGATCTTGGAGTCTTAGTGGACACCCAGTTAACTAGGAGCCAGCAATATACAGCAGCAGCCAAAAAAGCTAATGCAATCCTATGTTGTATTAACAGAGGGATACAATCAAGATCAAGTGAGGTACTAATACCACTCTATAAAGCCTTAGTAAGACCACACCTAGATTATTGTATCCAGTTTTGGTCACCACATTATAAAAAAGATGTTGAGACTCTAGAAAAAATACAGAGAAAAGCAACCAGGATGATTAGGGGACTGGAGACTAAAACATACGATGAATGATTACTGGAACTGGCATGGCTAGTCTAGTGAAGAGAAGGACCAGGGAAGACATGATAGCGGTCTTCCAATATTTGAGGGGTTGCCACAGAGAGGAGGGGGTCAAGTTATTTTCCAAGGCACCTGAAGGCCAGACAAGGAATAATGGATGGAAACTAAACAAGGAGAGATTTAACCTGGAAATAAGGATAAACTTTTTGACAGTGAGTACAACCAACCAATGGAACAGCTTGCCTTTGAAAGTTGTGGGAGCATCATCACTTGAGGCTTTCAAGAAGAGATTGGACTGCCATTTGTCAGAAATGGTGTAGGATCTTCCGCTTGGGTGGGGGGTTGGACTAGATCTGTTAACCTTTCAATAGCTGAGATCTCAGCCTTAACTTGTCTTCATACCTATTTATAAACAACCAGAATCTACCACCTCCTCTTCCTTCTTTGAGCGACCCAATTACGCAGATTTCACTAGATCATAAGTGGCCACACACTTCAAGCACCAGGGCACAATTCACAAGAGTGTTAAGTTAAAATCATAAGAATCTGCCTTATATGAAGAACTATGCCTTATATTTTTGAGCTCAGCAGGAAAAAATTCTTCACATCACCTGCTACATAATCTTTATAAATGGACAAGGGATGATCCCAGGGCTTTTGGCGTGCAAAGCAAGTACTTTAACACTGAGCTATGACTCTTCATACAAAATTATCTACAAACAAGAATAGGTATTATACAAGTCTAAGAAGGATTTCAATGTCAGATTCGCCCGGGAACATGTTCTTTCCCTGTGGGAATACTTGGCCCTTGTTTGGGCTGAGTTCACTTCTGGATAAGGGATAAATTTGGAAGTTTCCAAACACTGCAGCAAAATGATAGAGTACTGGTATCATTTATAACCAGTTAATAATTCTTCTTTACCAATGATTCATCTGTCTCACTTGACTTCATTTGGCCAAATGCACAGGAGGGAGGGGTGGGAGGAAACATTTAAAGAAATGGAAGTCAATCCCTACCAGAACTTCTTCCCTTCTCTAGTCTTCGGAGATTTAAAATATTTAAAGCTCCTTGTGAAGGTATGATAATGGAAGTCACATACGGAATGTATAAGACAGAAGGAACTGAACAGAAATCAAATGAAAACCAGCTGCTGGAATGGAAAAGGGATTCTTTCTTTGAAAAGCTGAGTGGGGTTTTTATGCCAAGGGGGGGTGGGGGGGGGCAGGAAATATTTTCCTTATGGAGGCAGCGGGATGAGGTCCTCAGACAGAGTGCTGAAGATGAATGTGAAGGATGCTTGAGTTCAATACATAACTGGGTAACCTTGGGTCATTCCTTCTCCGATAGGGATTAACAGGCCTGCATCACTGCCATTTTACTGTTTGTTTTTAGGAGTGCACAACTAATTCCCATAACACTGTCAAACTATTTACTAAGACTATATTACTATTCTTCTCATCCTTCCTATTACCTATCTCTTTCTACTTATGACTATAACCTTGTTACTTGTATCTTTACAATATTGCTTTATTTAGTTTCCTAGTAAGATTTTGATTGCTTAATTAGTATCCTATGATTAGCACTAAGTGTTGAATCTTATGATTCTTGATAAATGTATTTTTAATGTACACTGAGAGCTTATGCACTGAAGACAAATTTCTTGTGTGTCCGATCGCACTTGGCCAATAAAGAATTCTATTCTATTCCATTCCATTCCATTCCATTCTATTCTATTCCATTCCATTATTTTGGTTGGCTTTTATATTACAAATTCTCCAGATCAAACCTGACAATGGGAAGAAGTAGGTTACTTTAAAGCTTTAATGTTGGCAGAGCAGTTCTCACTATTATTATTTAAAAGTGTGAGAAATGTATTACAATGTTATGGTTTTAAGAACAGAGCTTTTCCAATACTCCCTGGACAGGCCAGGAAATTCCAGTAAGGAGATGGCATGCTCATATTTATTCCATATATTAGTATTTATTCCTGAAAGTGCCAGAAGTTTTTTTTCCCCCTCAAGGGAAAAAACAACCAAGTTGCCTTTTGAAAAAGCACCTTTGAGACAACTATAACCTGGATGACTGAGAATATCCATAGACATACTCCCAGGAGAGAGCTTGCATTCTCAAACACATAAGCAAATGAAAGGGGTATTTGCAAACTGTTCTAAGTTATATTTACTTTTTTTTAAAGTTTGCATCAGGGAAATATGTGTGTCAAGGAACAAAAGCAGGATAGTTACAGTACATTAAAAAAAATTCTTGAGCAATTTACATTCATAGATATAAATTTTAGCTTAAGGGAAATGTTAAAACATTTTAATTAACCTGAATATAACTGTTAACTTAAAGTGAAAATGCAGGCAGAGTATCCATATGGTTCAAGATGTTATGAACGTAAATGGTTACAAGTAGTTCTCTTTTTTTAAAAAAAAACTCTATAGAAAAATTCTGCACTGCAATATTAATAAAGTTGCCAATTAAGTGGGCAAAATACCTGGCACCCTATGGATTCCCATGAACATCCAGCTTTTTGGCCCTTGGAGATTCCTAACTAGGCTTGGAAATCAGGCTTAACTGTATTTCTTTCAACTTCCGGTAAGTTCTATTTCAAAATCCAGGCAGGTTTTATACCAGTTGGGCTCAAAAAAAAAATCATGTTGTTTCAGTCAGTGTGTGCATCATATTGTGGGAAAACCGGCCCCCCTTTCCTGGAAGAATGGAATATTTTGAGAAATATTAAAAAGGAAGAATATTATATTTCCCCAAAGGGAGAAATGGAATAATACATCTTTTTTAAAGATAGAAAGCATCTTTCTTAATGCCCATACCCCAAAGGTAGTATTCAGCAGGTTCTGACCAGTTCTGGAGAACTGGTAGCGGAAATTTTGAGTAGTTTGGAGAACCGGTAGCGGAAATTTTGACTGCCCCCCCCGCCCCTCCAAATCTATTCTCTGCCTTCCGAGTCCCAACTGGATCTTCTTTTGTTGCCCTGCACAGGAGAACGGATTAGAAAGCAGGTTAATGGGGTGCGGAGAGAATGGGGATTTTACAGTATCCTTTCCCTGCCATACCCACCAAGCCATGCCCACCAAGCCACACCCAGAGAACCAGTAGTAAAAAAATTTGAATCCCACCACTGCCCCACCCCCAAAAGATATTTTGTGCCCATTAAGAAAGACCGGGCTATCTACAAAACAAAAGACCTTCAGCTCCAGGATGATGGGATTAAGAAGAACAGGACATGATCCTTCAGGACATAATAGGATTAACCCACTACCATTTAGCAGAAGACACAGAGCTCACTACATTGCACAATCTCCTAAAGGCATTTCAGACATCGCACAACCCCCCTAGCAGCATCTCTGAAACTTATAAAAATCCAGGTACTCATCAAACCAATTGGTCAGTTGCACCAGAACCATAAGCGCTGGTGGTTCTGCTTCATCATTAAACCATCTTTCCAGTGTCTTTCTCCCAGCTTGGAACTGAACCAGAGGTGGTATTCAGCAGATTCTGATCAGTTCTGGAGAACCAGTAGCAGAAATTTTGAGTAGTTTGGAGAACTGGCAAATGCCACCTCTGACTGGCCCCGTCCCCATCTATTCTCTGCCTCCCGAGTCCCTGGGTCTTCTTTGATTGCCCTGCACAGGAGAATGGAGCTGGAAAGCAGGTTAGTGGGGTGGGGAGGGAATGGGGATTTTGCAGTAACCTTCCCATGCCCACCAAGCAACGCCCACCAAGCAACGCCACGCTCACCAAACCACGGCTACAGAATTGGTAGTAAAAATTTTTTGAATCCCAGCACTGAACTGAACCAGATGGATATTTCATCCAACAATGTGAATCCCACCTCTTGCTTTGGAGAGATCATGAACTTCATACTTTTGTCATCTGACTGGGGAATTCTGGGAGTTGAAGTCCACATAGCTTAAATTGCTGAGATTGAAAAACACTGGTCTATTGGCTTAAACTCAGCCAGGGTCATTTGCATAAAAATCAACATTTGCATAAAAATCAACATTTCCCAGGATTTGTGAGAGGAAATCTGTGGTATGTCAGCATGGATTTTCCCCCATTCCCTAAACTTTTATGAAACATTAATATTTCCTCTGACATAGATGTTTACCTTGGACAGAGGAAAATTATTGTTTCTTGGCCTGAGCAGAATTAGGAATGTAGCTGAAATATGTAATTACATACTACAGCATTCAGATCTCTCCAATTCCTGCTTGTGCCAAAGAAGCACCATTTTGTCTGCTAAGAATAGAAAATAAAATGAAAAAGACCAGAAGTTAAAACATCTGGCCAAAGAATGTAAGAATCCACATATTCAAAAATAAGGACCATTTTAAATCAAAGGAAAAAGACCTTCAGGTCGGGAAGCCCTTTGGATGTGAATAATTAACATCCCTCCAGACCTTCACAGGTTTTCACAGTACTCATAGCTGCTGTGAAAATAGGTTTTGATGTATTTTATGATTTACAATGAATGTATTTTTATGAAGACTATGATCATGATTTATCACTTATTGCTTGTATGTACACCGAGAGCTTGTGCACCGGAGGCAATTCGTTGTGTGTCTAATAAAGAATTCTATTCTGTCCTGTCCTGTCCTGTCATTCTACTCTACTCTACTCTACTCTACTCTACTCTACTCTACTCTACTCTACTCTACTCTACTCTACTCTACTCTACTCTACTCTACTCTATTCTAGAGACCCCTTTGCTCATTCAATATCAGTACAGCACCACAATGGGGCTCCTGTACCAGAGCTCTCTCATTGTTGGTGTACACCTGCCTTTCCACAGACGTAGTGGCCTGAGCGGTTCCATCTCAGGGTGGGCACAAAAGATCCAGAGCTGGACTGGCCAGCAACAGCACTCTGCCTTCCTTTCTGCAGATTCAGTGGGTCAGGGGCTGCAACTCAGGGTGTATGCAGGAGATCTAGGGCTGGGCTGGAGGGTACTAGCAACAGCCAAAAACCACCTACTAAGCTGGGAGAAGGGAAGAAGGAGACAAGGGAAGGAAAAGTGGTGGTGGAAGCTTTGGCATAATAGTGTCAAGATTTTGGAAATCCAAATATTAAGGGGAGGGATGTTGGAGGTTACAAGATATTGGTCCCTCTCTAGTTTTGCAAAGATTCTTGTGAGATGAGGTGGAAAAGGGCGGGACAAAAAAGGAGAATGTGGAGGTACATATAATATAATATAACAATACATATAATAATTTTGTAACTTCAGGTCTATATTTGAGCCTGAATCCTCAGCGGTTTCCCAAGGCCTGAAAGATATTTCAAGGATTCCTCCAGGCTGCAAAGGTTGAGAAATGTTACTTTAATGATGTTGAGTGCACGGCCTTGCAGAAGCATTTTGGAACCAGTGACATTGGTAGCAGAGATAAGGTTAAATTAAGATATGTTAAGGTAGGGGTGGAGTGGGGTGGGGTAAGGTAAGGTAGATTAAGATAAGATAAAGTCTTTATTGCCATTTTTACTGTGAGCACACTGGCCCACAGAAAAACAGAATTTTGCCTGCTCTAAAAGAAAATATCTACACATGCATCACACACACACAAATCACCATCCATTTTGAATATAGGGTGGAAAAAGGAAAGGTGAGAATTCACAAGGTTGATATTATCAGAGGCTCTTGCCTCCATGGCAATTTGGGAGCCTCCTAAAATTTCCTCAAATATTTTAAGATTTCCAGGATTCTCAACACATTTATTATTCTTGTTGAAAATCACAGGTGACAATGCCAACATTCCACAAAAATGAAGTTTGGGCCATTTAAGAAATACTAAAGATTATACCCTCCATTTAACAATCTCCATTCTACCATCTTGGGAATAAATCTCTGTTCTCAGCTTTACCAGATAGACCACATAGGAAAAACAACCAGATGAGCTAATTCTACTTTATTGTAAGGCTACATTACCAAAATCTTGCAAGTCTGAAAGTACAAATCTTCTGCCATCTCCCTCATAACTTGGGAACTTTTTTGGAGGGAGGGATCTTCTTCCACTCATGGGTCTTTGGGCTATTTTTTCTCTTATTTGACTCTTTCCTAGGCCGCTTCTCTCTGCTCCACATCTCTTTCTTTCCCACATACCATTATATCTGTCAACTTGACAGGACTAATTTTTTAGGAACTTTGAGGAGTTTTAAAAGGTTAAAAACCTGGTCCTCAATGCTATAAACATGCAAAAAAGGAAAAGCAAAATGTTTGACCCTAGCCATTGTGAGGGACTCTGGAAACCTACAAAAGTTATGTTCTAAATGTTATGCAACCAGGGTGGGGTAATCACATAATGGATTTTGTAGCACTGGCTCCTAGGAAGAGATACAATTATCAGATTAAGAATAATCTCTTTTTTCTTTGCCCCTTCCCCCCCACACAAAGTATTAACAGAAGAAGCAGCGGCATTAAGGATAGTAATTCTTTTCCTCACGAATCTGGGCAAACTCTGTCTTACCTACAATGCCCCCCCAAAATTATAACAACAAGACAAACTACTGTTAAATTAACTTGCAAATATGAAAAAAGAAGGCGAAAGAAAGACAAAACGTTTTGCATGTAATCCAAGCAAGAATTCCCTTAGGACTTCCATAGGGCTGCAGCACTGGGATCCTGAAAAGAAATTACTACCTAAGCAGAGATATTGTATGTTGAGTGCCGTCTACATAAAAAAAAGTTACAGATTCAAGCTATTAGAATAATTTATATAGTCCTTGCATTGTATATCATACTGTATGTGCACATTTTCCAACAGCCTGTGCTCTGTGGCACAGTGCTCTGGTTATTTTCTGCTGGTGTACATGAATGCAAGTCTTTTCTTTGCAAAATCAAACTACCTGAGACATTTTAAATGTAGTGCAATAGTCTGGTCTTCAAAAGCCTCTGTGCCTTGCTTCTTGGAAGTTGAACTTTAGGTATTCTATTTCCCAAAGCAACATTTTCTTGGATTTCAAATCTCAGTAATCACCAATTTAGCCAACGATTTTCACAACATTCCTGCACTCATAGCAGTCATGGGTCATTGTAAAGCTCAGTGGTTTTTATTGTGCAATTGCTCCACATTATTCAAGGGATTTTATGGCCGGTTAAGACATATTCCGTATCTACTTGGAATCTTATTCTGCTTTCCAAAGTTTGTTCCACTTTTTCCTCTTCAACAATAAAATCCCTTTAAAAAAGGATGATATAGCTGCGAACTGTCTTCCAATTAGCAGATCTGGGAACTGCTTGTCTTGAAATATTTAAGAGGTATACATCAGGAGACTTTAAAAAATTTTTAGACTGAAAAACCTGTTAGTTAAAAATCAAACAAAAATAGAATTATTGTTCAAGAGGTAGTTTCAGTGGAAGAAAATTGGCTGTGTTCTAGTGAACCTGGAGAGTAAGGGTGTCCTCATAGAACCTTAAGCTTCCATAGAGCACAGTTGGAAAAACGCTGCCCTAGATCACTCCATCTGAACATGCCTTCTATGGTATTGGAGATGTTTCCTACACATGCAATTTCCTTTTCTCTGCTCGTTACAGAGTTTAGCAGTTAACAAGTATGACAAGGGAGCCTTAGCAATTTTGTAACTGAATTTCTTTCTCTTTGCTTTATAATCTTCCAAAAAGCTCACCACGAATCATCTAGTTACATTGGGTTCACAACTAGATACATGAAGTTTTTGTTGATATCGAAATGACCTTAAGATTTCCTTCTAAAAAATTGCAACTTACTGTAGCATTCCACTCATTTCCAAATGTCAGTAATTAATACAGAACAATTTGTTTCAGCAAGCGTTCTGCTTATTTTGAATTAAATGCAGGCTCTTATATGGGAGAATGTCACATCACATTAGCGTGTTGATTTGGCCACCATTATTCACACAAACGAAGTGTACAATATGGCCTTCCCTTTGCAAGCTTTTAGAAACTTGTGGATGTAGGGAAGAGTGAAAGTTCCAATTTTCTGATTGGTTTATAGCAGAGCTTTTAAATTTCAATTTAGAGAGATTCAGCAAAGGGCTTATTCACAGGAACATTAGATTTGTAATAATAAAATAAGGTTGCACATAATAATGGACTATAATTACTTGTTTTCATATGCAGCTTTTCAAAGTCATCATGCCATTGTAAATGTTCTTTTGAATACGTCCCAAAACAAATGTAACATGTGTCAATAAATATACAATAGTGGAATACAATGCCTTTTCATTATTAGGGTACATATTTCATGCTTTTATGACAAATTGGAGTATTATTCTGATCATGATGGGACCCCGATGGTCCTTTCCAGCTAACTGGAAATTCAAGAGATAGTTTTCCCTAGTTAGAAGAGCAATACACCATCAAATGATAAGTGTGTAACTTAGGCTGGAGTAGAAGGTGAAAATATGGTAAGAAGTTGCTTTAAGAATTGGATGATTATTTTACTACTAACTAAATTCAGGAGATATCTACTGGACTTGAATACAGAGATTTTTATGGCTGCCTTTGAATTGGAGATGCCAAAAATGGACTTTTCCATATATATCAAGTATATGATCTTTCACTGAATTATATGCTCTTCATATTCCACAGTAAATACGCTTACATACATGCACACATGCATGCTCACATGACACTCTTATAATAAGCCTAACCACGATGAATGACACTTTCTGCAGAACACCAGATTGTAGAAAGAATTGTAGGGCACAACATCTAGTTCCTGGTCCTGCTTTTTATAAGATTAATAGTGTTGGAAGGGACCCTGGAGGTCTTCTACTCCAATCCCCTGCTCAAGAAGGAAATCCTATCATTTCAGACAAATGGTTGTCCAATCTTTTCTTAAAAACTTCCAGTGTTGGAGCATTCACAACTTCTGGAGGCAAGTTGGCCCACTGATTAATTGTTCTGTCAGAACATTTCTCCTTAGTTCTAGGTTACTTCTCTCCTTTATTACTTTCCATCCATTGCCTGCCTTCAGGTGCTCTGGAAAATAGTTTAACCCCATCTTCTTTGTGGCAGCCCCTGAGATATTGGAACACTGCTATCATGTCTCACAGGGTGGGCCTCCTTGGGGTGCCGCCAGCTGGGCGGGCCTTCTCTGCGGGAGCACCCTCCCTTTGGATGAGTTACCCCCAGAGATGCGGACTATCCCTGACCTGCGAACCTTCCGGCGCGCATTGAAGATCCATCTTTTTCAGCAAGCCGGTCTGGCCTAGTATCATTGGAATGATTTTAATTTTTGTAACTTTTTACCCTGTTTTATCATTTTGTTATAGTTTTTAATTTTTCAGCCTTTATTTAATTCATTTTAATCTATTTTTAAATTTTATATTTGTAATTGCATTGTTTTTAGCTGGGCTGTACACCGCCCCAGGTCCCAACTTGGGAAAGGGGGCGGTATATAAACTTAAATAAATAAATAAATAAATGTCACCCCTGATCCTTCTTTTCATTAAGCTAAACATACCCAATTCCTGCAACCATTCTTTTTATGTTTTAGTCTCCAGTCCAATCACCTTTGTTGCTCTTTTCTGCATTCCTTCTTGAGTCTCAACATCCTTTGTATATCATTATGTCCAAAATGGATACAATATTCGAAATTTGTAAAAAAAAAAAAACCATACTTTGCCCCGGAGACAAAGTCTCTTCCTCAAAAATCACATTATGAGTAGCTTGCTCCTTCCACAATCCACAGCACAAATAAACTTTCTAGTTTGAAGATGACCAGGCTGGCAAGGCAACATCAGTTTTAGAGTGTATAAAATTAGAACACAGAAAGGTATAAAGACTGATAAGGCACATTACCGATGCTAACAGACTCCTAGCAGCTTAGCTCAACGAGATCACAATTAAGAAGACGAAAGAAAGTAGTTCATTACTTAGGAGTCAGGATTTATTGTGTTTGGTGGAAGAACAAAATGGAGTAACACAAAGAAACTCTGTGGTTTTCTTCCCCAAACCCCAAAAACTTTAACCTTAGACTGTCTATTATTGACCTCACCCCTTTCCTAAGAGGTCTGTAAGGGGCATGCATAAACGCACCAACGTGCCTACCGTCCCTGTCCTATTGTTTCTTTTACTTTTCTTATATGTACCCATTTCATGTATTCATAACTATGTATATACTTATACCTATTATCTTGTAAGCGATAGACAAATCAAATAAATTCTAAAGTAGATGCAGCACTGATGCTCCCCTTTGTTTCACCCCAGCCACCAAATAAAGGAGAGAATTCAGAAGGCAGCTTGAAAAAGCCGGTGGTAAACCAATCTTCCTAAATGATGCAGCAGGAAAGAATTTTCTCTAGACGGTTTTGGCTTCTGATGCTTGGGTTTGTTTTACTTAAACATTTGGCCCAGATACACTCTTTTGATCTACTGAAAACCAGCTTGGCAAAGTGGGTAGAGTGTTAGATTTTGTGACCAATGGCTTGGTTTTGACTCTTTGTGTGACCTAAGGCAGCTCATAAAAGTCAAAGGAGCCTTCTAAAGCTGGAAAAGGGAAATTCTACAAATGATCTTTCTAAGTTGCTAGGACAAAGTGGAGGTAAACAACTATTACAATAACAACAAAATCCTTGATGCATAAATGTTAGGGTATTTATTTATTTATTTAATCAATTTTATATATCGCCCCCTCTCCCAATGGGACTCGGGGCAGTGTACAGCCGAATAAAAATAGTACAATCATAAATACAATGTTTAAAATGGAGTTAAAAAGATTAAATAAGTGGCTGAAAGATAAAAAAATCATAGGAGTTAAAAAGCTAAAACCCATTTAAAATCAATTAAAACCCTACAAGTAACTCTAGGCCAGACCGGCTTGATGGAATAAGTGGGTCTTCAGCGCACGCCGGAAGGTTAATAGGTCAGGGATGGTCCTCATCTCCGGAGGTAATTCGTTCCAGAGGGAGGGTGCTCCCACAGAGAAGGCCCGCACCCTCGAGGCCGCCAGCTGGCATCGTCCAGCCGGTGACACCCCGTGGAGGCCCGCCATATGAGAGCACTGGCCGACGTAGGTTGTAGTTTGTAGTGTAGGTTGACGAGAGGAGGACAAACAATATTTTCATCATTTATTGTTTACTATGACATTTAACCAGGGGTGGGCTTCAAAAATGTTAGCAACGGGTTCTCTGCCCGGTTGCTGGGTGGGCGTGGCCATGGTGGGCGTGGTCTAGTCGGCTTTCTGCACCATGGCAGGGGAGGTGTTTCTGCCTTCCCCGGGCTCTGGAGGCTTTCCTTGAGCCTCAGGGAGAGTGAAAACAGCCTCCCTGGGCTCTGGGGGCTCTCTGGAAGCTGGAAAAGAGCCTGCTTCCAGCCTTCCTGAACATATGGGAGGCCTGTTTTTCACCTCCCTGAGCCTCCGTACACATCCTGCATTTACCTGCATCCAAAATGGGCCCTGTGGGGACTCCTGGGAGGGGAGGGGCAGGGTGGGCGGGGCCAGCCAGGAGCGGGATTTGAGGGTTCTCTGAACTGCATAGAGTCTTAGCTAGGGCCTCTCCCAAACTAGAGGTGACATTCAGCAGGTTCTGACCAGTTTTGGAGAGCCGGTAGCGGAAATTTTAAGTAGTTCGGAGAACCGGCAAATACCACCTCTGACTGGAAATTTTACAGTATCCTTCCCCTGCCATTCCCATCAAGCGACGCCCACAGAACCCATAGTAAAAAAAAATTGAATCCCACCACTGTCCCAAATCCTTGTGAACTCCCAGCAGGCCACCCCTGCATTTAACTCCATCAACTTAGTGATCTTGGCAGAATTGCTCAATATTGTCTTCTCTGACCAGCTGTGACTCTTCAAAATCTCCTGAGACTATCTGGTTAGTCCAGCATTGTCTGAATGGGATGGCTTTCTAAAGGCTAAATCCTATGATGAATGGTTGAGAGAGCTAGATATACCTAGCCTATAGAAAAGAAGGATTGCAGAAACATGATAACAGTTTTCCAATACTTGTCGGTGCTGTCACAGACAAGAGGAGATTGACTCATTCTACAATACACCAGAGAGCAAGACAAGAAGCAATGGGTAGAACGTTGTTAAAGAGAGAGCAAACCTGGAGGTACGGAGAAATTTCCTGACAGTGAGAATTATTAATCAATGGAATAACTTCGCTCATGGAGTTGTTAGTGCTCCATCAGAGGGATTTTTTAAAAAAAAAAAAAATGGACAACCATTTGACCAGGATGGTATAATGTCTCCTACCTTGCGCAGGGGATTGGACTAAATACACTGGTCACGGCCACACCCGGTTTAGCAAAGGGGGGAAATGTCCCAATACATCATGTGACAATGCGGTGATAATGTGAGTTTGACATCTCGGGCTAGAGGGATTGGTTATTAGGCACTTCTAGACTTCATTTATTGATTTATTTGGATCAATATTTTAATTTTCATTCCAAATAAAATAAGCAGTATATAATACATGAATGAATGAATGAATGAATGAATGAATGAATGAATGAATGAATGAGCAAACAAATAAATAAGCAGCTTATAATAAATGAGCTACTAGGTGGAGAACAATTATATTTACATATGAATGTCCAAGGAACCATAGGTTCAGATCATTTCATTGAATAAAATCTAAGTTGTAGTCTTCTACATACGGGCCAAATAAAAAGGAGCAAGCTTTGGCAAGACCAATATTGCTTCCTATATGTAAATACATATGTACACATTTGGGGCAAAGTAAAACAAACAGTGAAGGAGATTTCCAGATCATTAGGCAAATGAAAGTGTACTAACAGTATAGAACAAGTTCAAAGAAGAGAATTGTTTATTTCCCTCTGTCTTCATTGTGAAACAGATGGTGAACAGAACTTTCCAAGAGTAATAACTGAATAATTCAGTCAACTAAAAATTAAAAATTAACTAAATGATATTCCCACCTAGAATTTATCAGTGCAGTAATAAAAGAATCAAATTATTATTTCCAGATTTAAAATGTGAGACTTGGGTTTAGTTGTGAGGTCATTCAGGTCCTCAAAGAATGAATGGAAATCACAAAGTCTGTGCATTCTTCCCTAGTTTATATTTCTAATTTTGCTGGTGAAATAATTCTTGCTATCCATCCAGACATTCTTACTTCTTTTTAAATGTAGCTCACCCTCAACTTACTACTGCAATCAGGACTGGAATTTCAGTTGCTAAGCAATGCTGTCGTCAATGGGAGTCATCACACCCAATTTTATAACCATTTTTACTGTGACAGTTAAGCAAACTACACAGTCATTAAGTGAATCACATGGACATTAAGTAAATCTGGCTTTCCCCATTGATTTTGCTTGTTGGAAGCTGGCTGGGAAAATCATAAATCAGAATCATGTGACTGCAGGATGTTGCAACCATCATACAATCGTAGGACACACAGGTGGTGCAATGGTTATAACTTCAAGGATGGATTGTAAATCACTGTTTTTTCAGTCTTAACTTCAAACCATCCTTAAAGAAATGGCCGTAAGTCAAGGACCACTCATAATGGTCAAAATGATTTTAAAAAGCTTAGCTATTTTAAGGAACGCTTGGAATGGTCTGGATTTTCCCCACATTGTATGTCTACTATGAACCCTCTAGGACTCGGGTGTCAAACTGGATTTCTTCATGTGTCAAATCAGCATTGTAGTTCTCCCCCGTGGGCTGGTCGGTGGGGGATGAATGGACTCCTCCTGCAGCACCCCGCTGGCCAAAACGGGGCATGGAAGGGTCTCGCCAGGCCCCCATATGGCCCATTTTCAGCCTCCACGGCATCCTGCAGCACTTTGGTGGTTGAAAATGGGTCACGGACCCATTTTGGCTGGCAGAAGCATTGCAGGCCAGTCCTTTGATATTTCCAGGCCAGCCCTGCGGGCCAAATCTAAACACTCCACTCTGGCCTGTGGGCCTTGAATTTGACACCCCTGCTCCAGTGATGGGATTCAAATTTTTTTACTACCGGTTCTGTGGGTGTGGCTTGGTGGGCATGGCAGGGGAAGGATACTGTAAAATCTCCAGTCTGAGGTGGTATTTGCCGGTTCTCCGAACTACTCAAAATTTCCACTACCGGTTCTCCAGAATTGGTCAGAACCTGCTGAATGCCACCTCTGCCCTGCTCTAGGATTTATATCTTAATATAGGGAGTTTCCTTACTTAAACAGTAAATCAAGGGCTTCTCTCACTGCTGACTCAGAAAACAACCAATGGATAAGAAAGAAAAATATATAGAATCACGGAATGTTAATTTAATCTCTTAAACAAAGCTTATAAATGCTACATTGTAGGTATTTTGCAATTGCTTGGGTGAAGTAAAGCACTTTGTAGTTACTAACGGGTCATGCAAACAGGATGGGACAGATATTTAGCGCAAAGGACCATAATTCACATTTAATTTCAGTGTATTGAGATTCTTCCATCTCTTGTATAATAGTTGACATGTTAGAAGCACTGTTTCTGCCAGAAGCATTATTTTTGGGACTTTAATTGCCAACATGAATGTTTAAAAAATGGTGTTTATTTGTAAGCTCTCTTTGATCATTACCAATGCTGAAATATTTCATCTTCTTGATTGTATTCCATACCGGATCTGAATACTGATTAAACTGTCTGCTGCACCCCTTCATGTTGAACTATCTAATGAGTACTAATGATTAAGTTCTGATCCCATACTAGCAAAATGCCTGTCGGTATGATTCACACTGTGTTCATGGTGAAACCAGATGCATAGACTGCGAAGAGTTTGTTTTAGGCTGCCAATTATAGACACAGCCAGCTTCAGATAATGAACTCAAGATATTTGCTGCAGTCGTAAATCTTTTAGTAAAGAAACACAAAACACACTCCAAAGTAAAAGTGTAGAAAGCAGGCATAATAGCTTACTTTGGTGAGAGGCCTGAGAGATCTCATATTCAAGAAGATTGGGAGATTACATATGCAATAGGTGAGATAGATAGATTAGATTAATTAAATCAGATAGATAGATAGATAGATAGATAGATAGATAGATAGATAGATAGATAGATAGATAGATAGATAGATAGATAGATAGATTTGTATATACAATAGATAAGTAAGCAGGGAAAGAGTAGATAGTAGATAGGTAGATAATTTAGGATAGGTTAGATCAGATTAGACTGGGTTAGATTAGATTAAATTGGCATTTTTATATAGACTATATATATAGAAAGTAGATAGGCAGGTAGTTAAGTAGATAGATAGACAGACAGAAGGATGGACGTAGAAAGATAGATAGATAGATAGATAGATAGATAGATAGATAGATAGATAGATAGATAGATAGATAGATAGATAGATAGATTTGTATATACAATAGATAAGTAAGCAGGGAGAGAGTAGATAGTAGATAGGTAGATAATTTAGGATAGGTTAGATCAGATTAGACTGGGTTAGATTAGATTAAATTGGCATTTTTATATAGACTATATATATAGAAAGTAGATAGGCAGGTAGTTAAGTAGATAGATAGACAGACAGAAGGATGGACGTAGAAAGATAGATAGATAGATAGATAGATAGATAGATAGATAGATAGATAGATAGATAGATAGATAGATAGATAGACAGACAGACAGACAGACAGACAGACAGACAGATGATATATAGAGAAGTATATATAGACCAAGGTTGCAAATAATCCATCCACAACATACAGAGAGCCACAGGTGGAATATTCATTTTGAACATGTTTTGCCACAAGGGCCATCTCTTTTACCTAGCCCTGTTTATCTCTTTGATTAACTGATTCTTTCTTTCTTTCTTTCTTTCTTTCTTTCTTTCTTTCTTTCTTTCTTTCTTTCTTTCTTTCTTTCTTTCTCTCTCTCTCTCTCTCTCTCTCTCTCTCTCTCTCTGGCAGAGCTTGACTTCCTTTGCTCTTCTTAATTTGCAACATGTGGCTGGGTTTAGGGACTTGCCTACCTCAGGTTCTAGGTCAATTACTCATCCTGCATCTAGGTCCCCTCAGATGGCAAACTTCTCCAGCAACTTCCTATAGGCAGACTGAAGCTCAGACTAATCAAGTTTTTTCATTTCTAAATCTGAAGGCTCAGACTGATCCTTAACAGACACCCCCATTGTAACATTTTCTGATTATAAAGCTGAAGAAAAAAAAAGAGTGGGAGGAAAGCTATTCATTCTTTTCTTTTCTCAGGAAAAAAAATGCCTTAGAAGCAGTGGAAATTCTCTAGAATAGCCTAGTTTTTGCACACATAAGTGTCAATTTGAATTACCAAGTTCAGGGCGGGCTAACTTTTATGTAATCAAGTAGAAAACTTTTCTTTAAAAGAAAAAAGGACTTGGAGGCTGAAAGGAAAATGGCTGACAGGGCCAAATAATTTCTGGTCCTTTTAAAAATGGTTATTTGTGGGGAGGGATAAACTATAAAGCAGATGTATTAAAACCAGTCAGAGTTGCTGGTTTCTTGTTCTGAGCCATATAGCACCGCCAGCTTCACAAAGGCAAGATGCATTAGTGAAAGAACACAGAAAAATTATGAACAATTCATTCCTACCTCTCCATGCTGACCTTTCTCATTTATCAACCGGAAGATTTAAATCCAGGAAACCTCCAATGGCACTTGCACAACATCTGCCCAACAGCTTTAACATTGACTCCTGATGGAAAGCCAAATGGATTGCTGAAGGCCCAGTCTTAGAAAGACATAAATGACCCCACAAAAACAAGGTGCCAGGCTTTGAACTACCACGTCAACCATGGATACTCTTGAAGAGGATTCATACCTCATAAGGCATTTGTTGGGACTCTCTATAAATGGGGCATAGTATCCTTCCCTCACTGACTGCAGGGTCCCCCATCAAACTGTAGATCACACTGTGTCAGCTGTAAGCTGAGGTCATATTCCAGCCTGATGTCTGATTTTTTAAATATAAACAATGCTGTGCCTCAATGGTTAGATGGCCTAGACATTGTTATTTGAACGTAGATCTTTTAAAACATATATATTTGATTGGGTTCTACTAATCTAGATGAAATGTTAATATATATTGCTAATCCATGTATGTCAGTGGTGTCAAACTCGCGGGCTGCGGGCTGAATGTGTCACATGCTGGTCACGCCCACCCCAGTGGTGGGATTCAAAAGTTCCCACTACCGGTCCTGTGGGCGTGGCTTGGTGGGCGTGGCTACAGGGATGGGATTGCACAACTTGTGCGATTGCGCGCACACATTAAAACAGTAAAAACTAAGCTACTGTGCCTCTTGGCTGTTTAGTACAGCCATCTGCTCTGCTGCGCCAAATAGCTGAGAGGTTAAAAAGGACCTAGGAGCAGGAACAGATGGGTAAGCCCAACTGCAGAGAGTTGGAGAGGCCCGGAGAGAACCAGTTCTCTGCCAGCTGATCTTAGGGGCTACCGGTATGCTAGAACCAGGCCAAACCGGTAGAATACCACCACTGGCCCACCCCCATTTTAGTGAAGGGCGGGAAAGTCACGTTACATCACGCAATGACAATGCGACACCATGACTTTGACACCCCGATGTACGATATGCCATATGCTAAATAAATAAATAAATAAATAAATAAAAGGGGGGGATAAGTAGAGTTGGCAGACTTTGAAAGGGAAATCTGGTTTAGTCATGATGAAAGAAGGAAGATAAGAATCGATGAGTGTTCCCACTTATAAGAAAGCTCTCCCTGAACCTCCACAGAGCTAATCTCTCCAATTACAAGCAGAAGTTTTATGAATTGACGTTTAGAACTTCTAAGCAGTGTCAAAAGGACATTTTAATCCAAGGGGAAGTATTTTTTTTCTTTTTGGCAGAAACACTATAAAGCCCCATGTGGAAACCTCCTTCAGTCTGAGAATTCGGCTTTTTCAAACCCCCCGAGCATCAAGGTCCAAGAAATCCTATCTCTCGCAGCCTGAGTTCTGCTTGTTTTTATAATATGGCGATGACACGCTGTTTGCCTTTCCCACGGGGTGTTTGTATGGATCTCCACAGAGTGAAATAATACAGGAGAAGCACTTTGAAAATTCAAGGGCATTGCAAGAACCAAGGCCCCATGAATGGTGAAATATGAGCTACTTAGGCTGGGGTACAAAAATGCAATGAAATTGGGAGAATTTTTCCTAATAGTGAAAGCTCTACCTTTCTGCTGACATCTACAGGCAGTCCTCGACTTACAACCATTCTTTTGGAGTTACAACAGCATTGAAAAAAAGTGACATGGCTGTTTTTCACACTTACAATCATTGCAGCATCCCCGTGGTTATATGATCAAAATTGGAACATTTGGCAACTAGCATGTATGTATGACAGTTGCTGTCATGGCCTGGCATATAACTTTTATATACAATTGTTGCTCTCTAGCCCTACGTAGTGGCCAGATAGATTAATGCCAAGTATATTGTTTGCTGCTGACTCCACCCCATTACCCATCAGCCTACACTCTCAAAACAAATGCACCCTGGGAAGCCAGACTCCATTTCCTTTAGCATTTGGAGAAGACAGAAGCACAAAGAAGAATCCATCTTAATCTATGGCACATGGTCATCCAAGGACAAACCCACATCCCATACACAGAGCATCACTGATGAGATTTAAGTTGCTTGTATTTATTGTTATGTTCAGCAGTAACTCAATACTGTCTATCTTGTATTTGGTTCTCATTGTATGTATCCCTATTTTTCCCAATTTCACCACATCCTGTTCTTTCCATAAAGCATCCAGATCTACATACACAATCTGTTTTATTGGAGGATAGGTGGGTTTAGCTGCATTTCGAGCTGCACACAGACTAACGTTTAGTGAGGACAGAACAGTTGCAGTGTCCCAGGGTTAATATGATCATCTTCTGCAACCTTCTGATAAAGTCAACAGGAAGCTAGATTCATTTAACAACTGTGCTACTGACTTAAAACCTGCAATGATTTACTTAATGACTACAACAAGAAAGATTATAAAATAGGGCAAAATTCACTTAACAATGCTATTGCTTAGCAATGAAAATTTTGGGCTCCTCTGTGGTTGTAATTGAAGATTACCTATAGTGTTTTTTATAAATTTTTTGCTGTCCAGATCAAATTAGCCTCTACCAGTTGCATTTTCAGGAATCATCTGGTAATAATCTTACAGTAGCACATCAATGCACCCAAGCAGAGTTGAAAAATAAGACTAAAAAACAATTCCCAAACTGAACAAATTAAACAGTTATTAGGAAGAACTTTCCCCATAAGTTTTGCAGAGGTAAAAATGGCAAGTAATATCCTGTTGTTTTTTCATACACAACTCAAACGTTTTGGCTTCCTAGGCTTAAGAACTATACAGAGCAATTTTCAAGATACATCTGAGGCATTTAGAGGGAATAATTAAATAGCCCATCACAACATGCAAGTGTGCAAGGCTGAAAGAGCTGGTGAAATAGGATAGCCCAGGTTTCAACTTCCAACAGAGAAGTGAATTTTGGGAGACCCTGAGAATGATAATCAAACCAGAAATGCAAACCTTTTGAGATTTTTTCCCCCTGCACTATTTTTGATGTTTGCATTCCTTGGAGATTGGCAGGCTCATACGTGTATTATTTTAAGCTTTTCCCAACCATTCCTTTTTGTACGGCAAGTCAGAATCTGCTGAGTATAACATTGCTGTCTCGCCTCTAAATCTCGATAGCCATTTCAGTCTGGCCAAGGACTCAATTTCATCAAAGTTCCTCGCTTGGGAGAGGCTGGGAACCAGTCGGTTCCCACACAACCTGGCATTAGAAGAAGTGTTAATGAGCTGGCAGAGAATGGCTGTCCTAGACGTTCATAGCAAGGACATCTTGGCCTAACTACAAAGGGTTATTAAAGTTTAGAGCAGGGATGTCCAATCTTGGCAATATTAAGACTATTACTGACTGGCTGGGGAATTCTGGGAGTTGAAGTCCACAAATCTTAAAGAAAGGTTTAGAGGAAAATCTCCCCTGGTTTAGAGGAATTCAGGGAGTTGAAGTCCTCAGGTCTTAAATTTCCCAAGGTTAGATGCAAGAAATTCCACATTTAAGATAATATTAATGTATCATATAAAAATACAGGTAGTCCAGTGGTGGTATGCTACTGGTTTACCCCGGTTCTGCTGAGCCGGTAGCGCCGATGAGCAGCAGAGACGCGGCAGCTGCTGAAGCAACTGGGAGAGTGCAGGCTTGCAGGAGGTGAGTTGGACTGCCTCTGTGCCTGCGTAAAGTGGTACTTTACTGCATAAAGTACCTGTCAACAGTGGTGTCCCCCAAGGCAGTGTGTTAGGACCAACTCTCTTCATCCTCTACATAAATGACCTCTGTGATCATATTAAGAGCAACTAGGTTCTCTTCGCTGATGATGTAAAGCTATTCAACACCACAGACAATACTGCTACCCTCCACAAAGACCTTGACTATATATCAGAATGGTCAATCAAATGGCAACTTCAAATCTCAACAAATAAATGCTCTGTCTTACATATTGGCAAAAAAAATAAATCAGAAAATAAAATACAAGCTAAATAGTCAAGACCTTGTTGAGGATCCAATTCTATCAAGGATCTTGGAGTACTCATCTCAAATGATCTAAGTGCTAGAGCCCACTGTAACTACATAGCCAAAAAGGAATTAAGAGTTGTTAACCTAATCCTACATAGCTTCTTCTCTGATAATATTACATTACTAACTAGAGCAAACAAAACATTTGCTAGACCAATACTTGAATACAGCTCATCAGTCTGGAACCCATATCATGTATCTGATATTAACACAGTTGAGAAAGTCCAGAATTATTTCACAAGAAGAGTTCTCTGCTCCTCTACTCGTTGCAGAATACCTTATGCCCCCAGACTTGAAACTCTAGACCTAGAAAACCTAGAACTATACCGCCTCCGATCTGATCTAAATATAGTATATAAAATCATACATTGCAATGTCCTACCTGCAAATGAATACTTCAGCTTCAACCATAACAATACAAGAGCACACAATAGATACAAACTCAAGGTTAACTGCATCAAACTTGACTGCAGAAAATACGACTTCAGCAACAGAGTGGTCAATGTTTGAAATACTCTACCTGACTTTGTGGTTTCTTCTCCAAACCCCAAAAACTTTAACCTTAAACTGTCTACTATTGACCTCACCCCTTTCCTAAGAGGCCTGTTAGGGGGCGTGCATAAGCTCACTAATCGTGCCTACCGTCCCTACCCTATTGTTTCTTTTTAATTTTCTTATAAGTATCTATCTCATGTATTCAAAACTATGTTTATTCTTATACCTGTACCTTGTAAGCGATTGACAAATAAATAAATAAAAATAATAAATAAATAAATAAACAAACAAATAAATAAAGTGCACATTTGGCATGCACGCACACACAGTGTGTGCACACGCGCAAAGCGCTCCCACCAAGTCATGCCCACTGAACCGGTGATAAAAATCTTTGAATCCCACCACTGAGGTAGTCCTCAAGTTACAACCACAAGTGAGCCCAAAATTTATTTTGCTAAGTAAGACATTGGTTTAATCACATTTTTTGCCCCATGTTACAACTTTTCCTACTGCAGTTGTAAAGTAAAACACTACAGCTGTTAACTTAGTAAAATGGCTGTTATGTGAGTTTGCCTTTCCCATTGACTTTGCTTGTCAGAAGGTTACCAAAGGGAATCATTTGACCCTGAGATATGGCAAATATCATAAATATGAGCCAGTTGCCAAGTGGCCAAATTTTGATCAAGTGACCATGGGGATGTTGCAATGGTCATAAATGTGAAAACTTTTTTTACATAAGTCACTTTTTTCCATGCTGTTGTAACTTTGAACGGTCATTAAATGAGGACCATGTAAATTGAGGACTACCTGCAATCACGATTCTGGTTCTGAATAGTCATACAATTGTCTCTTAAGGATTTCCTGAAAAAGCCGAGTCTTTGCCAGCCTTGGAAGACCATGAAAGTGGGAGCCACCCATGACTTGGGATGTGGAATGATCCAATGACTGGGATCTCCCAAGGAGAACAGCCATCATATGTCATCTCACTGCCCCATTCCAGGAGAGGATATTCAATAGATACTCCTTGCCAGTGGTGGAATTCAAATTTTTTTTATTACCGGCTCTGTAGGCGTGGCTTGGTGGGCATGGTGTGGCTTGGTGGGCATGGTGTGGCTTGGTGGTGTGGCAGGAGGATACTGCAAAATCCCCTCCCCACCCCGCTAACCTGCTTTCCAGCTCCATTCTCCTGTGCAGGGCAACAAAAGAAAACCCAGCCGATCAGCTGTGACTTGGCAGGCAGAGAATAGATGGGGACGGGGCCAGTCAGAGGTGGTATTTGCCAGTTCTCCAAACTACTCAAAATTTCTGCTACTGGTTCTCCAGAACTGGTCAGAACTTGCTGAATACCACCTCTGCTCCTTGCCAATCCAGATTGGATGTTCAGAATCTACTTGAGCAAGGAAGTCTCTTAGATACTTAAATCCAAGGACAATGGGGCTTCATAACTGAAGCATTCATTAGCTGAAGTTTCCAAGCATTCTTCAAGGGACACCACATTATTTATATATTTAGCATTTGGCATATCATACATGGACTAGCAATATATATTAACATTTCACCTAAATTAGTAAACACAGTAAAATATAAATCTTAAAAAGATCTATGTTCAAATATTAATGTCTAGGCCATCTAACCATTGAAGCACAGCATTGTTTATATTAAAAAATATATCAGATACTCAATCAATATCTGCCACATGTAGAATGAATTATAAGCATTACATTTGGTCGTATCCTGGAATAAGTTGCTTTCTGAATTAAACAGAGATTTAGTCTTGAAGAGCCTGGAGCTCTTGAAAAGCCTGGCTCAGCCTAAATTCAGATGTTTTTATTTTTATTTTGAATTGTGAGCCATCCAGAGTTGTTTGTTGAGATGGGCAGCTATAGAAATCAAATAAATACATAAAAAATAAATATCCAAACTGTTATTTATATTCTGGGCATTTTAAACCCTCACTGGATTGTTTTTTAGTTCAATTGCTTTGGGCAGGTTCCTCCTCTCCTTCCTTCCTTCCTTCCTTCCTTCCTTCCTTCCTTCCTTCCTTCCTTCCTTCCTTCCTTCCTCCTCCTCCTCCTCCTCCTCTTCCTCCTCCTCCTCCTCCTCCTCCCTTCCTCCTTCCATTCCTCCCTCCCTCACAATATGGGATGATTATCCTAGGAAGGAAAGTAGAAAGCTAAATTGGTGGTGGGACAATTCCTGATTTGGGAAATTCTAGGAATTGACATTGCAAGGTTCGACACTCCTGGGATACAAAGAGAAACCAAAAACGATCCATTTGGGAGACTGTAGTAAATTTTGAACCTGGCTAGGTGGCAGCAATTAGTTGATTTTGGCTGAATTTAAAAATTAATCCCCATGGAACCTGGTTAGTATTTGGATTAAGTCATCTCAGAACAATAAACAAAAGGAGAACTTTAAAAAAAGATATCCTGGCAGTAAGCCATTGCACTTAGCTTCTGGACCATTGCCAATTACGTAGTTATGTCCCTGAAATCCACTAGTTGAGGTGGATTTGAAGAAGACATCAAATTATAGAAATCTTTGAAAAAGCTCTGGAAAGACACATACTGTATGGGCAGGGCTTGTCTCACTATGAATGTCTTTTGAGTCTTCATTGCTTTAGATAGAAACTGGTAACTTAAGCATCACTTTGCCCTGAGTTTGAGAGGAAGCTAATGGTGACAAGAGTTCTTAAATTAGTATCTCCTCGTGCTCTGCACAAATTAACCTTGCTCTGGTTGTTTAGGCTTTTTGGAGCCATAGATTGTTCCATCTTATTCTTGGTTGCTGAGTAATTCTGCTGCCAAGATTATTTTTCTAAGCAGGAATAGAAGCATAAACGAAAAACAAATGCAGGTAGTCCTCGCGTTACGACCACAATTGAACCCAAAATGTATGTTGCTATAAGTGAAACATTTGTTGAGTTAGTTTTGCCCCTTTTTACAACTTTTCTTGCCACCGTTGTTAAGTGAATCCATGCATTTGTTAAGTTAGGAACAGGGTTGTTAAGTGAATCTGGCTTCCCCATTGACTTTGCTTGTCAGAAGGTGGCAAAAAGCAGGTCACACAATCCTGGGACACTGCAACCGTCGTAAATATGAGTCAGTTGACAAGCATCTGGATTTTGATCATGTGACTATGAGGATGTTGCAACAGTTGTAAATGTGAAAAATGGTCATACATCACTTTTTTCAGTGCCATCACTAAATGAACTGTTGTAAGTTGAGGACTACCTGTATCCCGGCCTTGAACTGCATAAAGCAAAACTGTTGAAGACCATTACAACATATTTTTACTTGAAGTCAAAAGAATCATCAAACTATATGTACCAATAACAACTCCCAAAACAAAAACAAAAAAAACAGATTACCCATAACAATAAGGGAACTTCAATCCAAAAAGAGATCACTCTGGCGGAAAAACAAATCTGGTCACGTTGCCAACTTCGAAAGCCGATACAAAAATTTATGCCACCAGATAAAGACTGAATGCACCAATTATCACATTAAACAAGAGGAAAACCTTCTATGCACCAATTCCACCAGCGCTTTTTACAATTTTGTAAACAACAAACTAAAAGACTCAAGGTCCATCCCACCCCTGATAGGATCTAATGGTAAAGACTGCAATGACAACATTATTAAAGCCGACCTCTTTAATACATTCATCCCCATCTTCAAAAAGGGAGATCCCAGCCTAGTTGAAAATTATAGACCAATCTCCTTATGCTGCGTCACTTGTAAAGTCATGGAATCAATTATTAACCAATCCATTATCCTCCACTTAGAGACAAACAACCTACTCTCTACTAAACAATTTGGTTTTAGAGAAAACCTATCCTATGATCTGCAACTCTTACACTGCAAAAACATATGGACTACACAACTCAATCAGGGCCAAACAATAGACGCAATCTACATAGACTTCTGTAAAGCCTTTGATTCAGTGATACATGACAAACTACTCCTAAAAGTAAAATCTTATGGTATCTCTGACAACTGCATAACTGGATAGAAGCATTCCTGTCAAATAGACAACAAATGGTCAAAATTGGGAGTGTCCTATCAAATTCTGTACCTGTCAATAGTAGTGTCCCCCAAGGCAGTGTTCTAGGACCAACTCTCTTCATCCTCTATATAAATGACCTCTGTGATCATATTAAGAGCAACTGTGTTCTCTTTGCTGATGATGTTAAGCTGTCCAATACCACAGACAATACTGCTACCCTTCAAAAAGATCTTGACTATGTATCAGAATGGTCAAACAAATGGCAACTTCAAATATCAACAAATAAATGCTCTGTCTTACATATAGGCAAAAAAAATCAGAAAATAAAATACGGGCTGAATGGTCAAGACCTTGTTGATGATCCAAGCTCTGTAAAGGACCTTGGAATACTCATCTCTAATGATCTAAGTGCTAGAGCCCACTGTAACTACATAGCCAAAAAGGCATTAAGAGTTGTTAACCTAACCCTACATAGCTTTTTCTCTGGTAATATCACACTACTAACTAGAGCATACAAAACATTTGCTAGACCAATACTTGAATACAGCTCAGTCTGGAACCCACATTACGTATCTGATATTAACACAGTTGAGAAAGTTCAGAAATATTTCACAAGAAGAGTTCTCCACTCCTCTACTCATTGTAGAATATCTTATGCCACCAGACTTGAAATTCTAGACCTAGAAAACCTTGAATTACGCCTTCTTCGGTCTGATCTAAGTATGGTATATAAAATCATACATTGCAATGACTTACCTATCAATGAATACTTCAGCTTCAACCATAACAACACAAGAGCACACAATAGATATAAACTCAAGGTTAATCGCATCAAACTTTATTGCAGGAAATGCGACTTCAGCAACAGAGTGGTCAATGTCTGGAATACTCTACCTGACTCTGTGGTTTCTTCCCAAAACCCCAAAAACTTTAACCTTAGACTGTCTACTATTGACCTCACCCCTTTCCTAAGAGGTCTGTAGGGACGTGCATAAGCACAACAACGTGCCTACCATCCCTGTCCTATTGTTTCTTTTTCTTATATGTACCCATTTCATATATTCATAACTATGTACATACTTATACTTATTATCTTGTAAGCGATTGACAAATCAATCAATCAAACAAACAAATAAATAAAGGATAACTGAAGATGGTCCATGAATTTATTTATTTATTTATTTATTTATTTATTTATTTATTTATTTATTTATTTATTATATTTATATACCGCCCTTCTCCCGAAGGACTCAGGGCGGTGTAAAGCCCACCATAAAACTTTGTTACAATTATAAAAGTTAAAAAAGAATTAAATATCTTAGGCTGTCTAAAATTATACCCTCCACCAATAAATTATTAAAACCCAAATCGTAAAATCCCAATTTAAAACTCAAATACTAAATTACATTAAAAAACCCATTTCAGCTTAGGCCGGCCTGCTCGAAGAGCCAGGTTTTTAATGCACATCTGAAAGCTCTCAGGTCCATGTTATTGCGTAACTCTGGAGGCAGACCATTCCAGAGGGCGGGGGCCCCCACAGAGAAGGCCCTACTTCTAGAAGTCGCCAGGCGGCACATAGAAGCCGTCGGCACCCGAAGAAGGCCCTCTCTGTGGGAACGCACAGGTCGGTGGGAGACTACCGGCAGAACGCGGTCCTGCAGATAACCTGGTCCAATGCCATGGATCGCTTTAAAGGTCAGAACCAGAACCTTAAAGCGAACCCGGAAAACCACCGGCAACCAATGCAGCTCACGCAGGAGAGGCGTCACATGGGAGCTTCGTGACACCCCCATAACCACCCGCGCGGCCGCATTTTGTATATCTACAAATACTATCGCATCTTCTTTTCCCAATCTGTGTGCTCTCTCAGTATCCAAAGTCCAGAATTCCCAGCCAGAAAACAATTGCTAAGAATTCTGGGCATTGGAGCACTAATATTTACCATTTTCCAGCTTGATATAGACCAGTGGTGGCTAACCTTTTTGGGCTCCTGTGCCAAAAATTGCACGTGCATTAGCGCAGATACACTTGCGTGCCAGCACCCAGAATGCAATGTGCCCCCCCCACGTCCCCTGCACATGCGTGTGCAATTCCCCACCTCCTGCCATCCCCTGCCACTCCCTTACCTGCACTGCACCTCACAGCTGATTTTTTGGCTGGTTTGAGGCCTTTTTCAGTCTCCCAGAGGCTTGGAAAAAGCCTCTGCAAGGCTTTTCAGGACAAATAATATGCCCATTTCATCACTTCCAGTATTACAGGAAGTGATGAAACAGGCCTATTCGTCCCGAAAAGTCTTGCAGAGCCTTTTTCCAAGCCTCTGGGAAGCCGAAAAAGGCCTCAAATCAGCCAAAAAAGTCAGCTGTGAGACGCGCGCATGAGCAGTGAGGTAAGTTTGCCTGCGGCTCGCATGCTGGCACAAATGGCTCTGCATGCCACTTGTGGCACGTGTGCCATAGGTTCGCCATCATGGATATAGACAGTTCTAATTTAGGGAAAAACTCTTTTGAATCCTCTTCTGTATTCACACTAAAACATAAAACCAATGCATAAGGGCACTGACTATATAAACAGATCCTTAAAATATAGATGAAGAAACACCAGAAAGATTCCTACATATTAGAATTAAGGTGGGTCTCAGGTTTCCAGCTCTCTGCGACTCAACTATAAAATTGTTCTCATCTTCATCCCACATACAGAAATTAATACAACTCACAATTGGCTTCTCCCTTTATATACTGGCCACAGGTTAGAATCTTCCATCAAAGCTTGTTAGGTGGTTAGGATTGGCAGTGCAGTCACAGATTTCCAACAAAAGCCATGATGGTGTCACATATATTAGGATATCATTCCACGAAGGGAACATATGATGTTATTTATGTCAATTGCATCTTGCATATGCAATTAACATTACTTGTCTGATGACATCAAGATGCACATGGAGTAGAACTAGAATGACTGTGGCAAAAGAAAGCAAAGGTAGTGCCAATAGTCATAGGCGCCTTGGTTGCAATCTGAAAACAACAGGAGCACCACTTGAGCACCATCGGCATTGACATATTCACCACCAGTCAATTGCAAAAAGACAGCTTTACATGGAACAGATTACATCCTGAGACAATAGCTGAAACACCATCAAAATATCCACATCTGGCTATCCCAGATCATTGGAAAGGACTTGATAGGTAGACAAAAATGTCAAATCCACACTCAACATCTGGCAACAAACAATACAACAGCCGCAAAAATACAGCCAGAACCCTTTCATCCTTTATGGTGGGACATTTTTGCATTGTGGGGCTGGTCTGTAAAATTGTGTGATTTACTTCTGCAGAGCGCAAACAGAAGAAGATGCAGCCAACTCAGGAAAAATCCCACCCTTTAAACAGTAAAATACCCACTATGGCCTCTGCAAACTTAGAAGTAAACTGAATAAGGCCATGGCCAAGAGGAAAGCAGCCTGCTATGGTGTGCCATTCCAAAAATCCAGAAATGTATTCATTCCCTCTAATTGTATTCTTGAGTGAAGAGAAACTGTCTGTGATGCTGTAATTCAAACATGGCATAACTTAAGACAATGACTTCCATGTTCTTTCTTAAACAGATTCTGATCAGGTTCAAACTGCACAATTGGAGCAGGCTTGCCACTTTTCAAATTTGGTGTGTCGTTATTTTTTTCCTTTCATGGAGTATAACCTTTCCCCCAAAACTTCTATTTTCTGAGATAGTAGAGAAACCATTGATTGCCCTGGGAGTGGAATACGAATATCACATTTCCACATTTCATACAATGATGGAGTTGGAAGCAAACTTAGAGGCATCTGCATTGCCACCTAGCTCTATGCGGGACCCACCACTTACAGCTTCTTCCAACAATCACAGAATCTATAGGGCTAGAAGGGACCTTGGAGGTCTTCTAGTCCAACCCTCTGCCCAAGGCAAGAGTCCTTATACCAGGGGTGTCAAACTCAAGGCCCAGGGACTGGGGTGCTTAGATCTGGCCCACGGGGCGACCCTGGAAACAGTGAAGGACTGGCCCACAGTGCCTCTGCCAGTGAAAATGCAGTTTGGGAGAGCTGCATACGGCCCTCCAAAGCTCCATTTTCTCTGGCAGAGGGTTGTAGGAGGCCATCCCAGCCGAAACGGAGCTTGGGAGCCCGTTTTTGTTGGCAGAGCTCTCAGGCCGCCACAGGCGCCCCCGACACAAGTGACATCAATCTGGTCACGCCTACCCTGGCCACACCCACTCTGGCCCCTCAAGGTCAAATACAACCCTCAATGAAATCGAGTTCGACACCCCTGCCTTATACTATCCCAGAGAAATGGTTGTCCAAGCTTTTCTTGGAAACCTCCAGTGATAGAGTACCCACAACTCCCGGGAGGCAAGCTGTTCTATTGATGAAATCGTTCTTAAGTGTCAAGAAATTCCTTCATATTGGAAGGAATATTGGAAGACAGCTACCATATCTCCCCTAATCATTCTCTTCAATAAGCTGTACACACCTAGCTCCCATAACCATTCATTGTACTATTTCACCTCCTACAGCCTTCACCATTTTTTCCCCAAAGTTTTTATTTTTTTACAACAAACATACAAACAAAACATAAAAACATAAAACCCTATTTCAATTATTTATATAGTGTGTCGGTTACAATCTTTTGTGCTATCCTTTTTTTTTTTAACCATTACTCAGGAGTTATATAAATTCTCACCTTATCAATCTAGCTTGTGCTTATGTAATATCAATTATTAAACATTCATTTGACTAAACTATTTTTTCCTCATTTTATACGAGATATTCTAAATTTCATTATGGTTTAATCTTATACATTCATCCAATGGTTATATATTTTATATTGCATTCTATATTAGTCTATTAAGTTTTATTATAAGGCTTAACTAATCTATTTCTTTACCATGTCTTTTTATCTAACCATTGATCAAATAAATCCCATATCATATAAAATTGTTTATCCTCTTGTTCTCTAATTTCAAATGTCAGTGTACTCATTTCGGGACAGCCCACGATTTTCTTAATAATTTCCTCCTGCATCGGTATTTTTTCATTTTTCCAATTCTTAGCAAATACAATTTTAGCTGCTGTTAAAACATTTACAATCAAATATTTGAGTTCTTTACAATATATTTCCGGTATAATTCCCAATAAAAATATCTCAGGTTTAAAGTCTATGTGTTGTTTTGTCATTTTTTCCAACCATGTGTGGATTATAATCCAATATCTTTTTGCATCCGAGCATGTCCACCACATATGGTAATATGAACCAGGTATCTGAAGACATTTCCAACATTTATCCAATTTATTCTTGAACATCCTCGCAATTCTCGTCGGGGGTAAGTGCCACCTGTAAAACATCTTATACTAGTTTTCTTTATATTTATTTATTTATTTATTTATTTATTTATTTATTTATTTATTTATTTATTTATTTATTTTGTTATTTATATACCGCCCTTCTCCCGAAGGACTCAGGGCGGTGCACAGCCAACCACAAACCCCATTACAATATACAAAAGTTAAAAATAAATTAAATAATTTAGGCTGTCTAAAATTATACCCTCCCCCAATAAGTTAATTAAAACCCAAATTTTAAAAACCCGATTAAAACGCAAATACTAAATTAAAAATCCCATGTCAGCCTAGGCTGGCCTGCTCAAAGAGCCAAGATTTTAATGCACGTCTGAAAGCTCTCAGATCCGTATTAGTGAGTATATGCAGTTGACATTGTCATTTTATAATTTTGAAGCCTTCACCATTTTTGTTGCTCTTCTTGGCACTCTGAATTGAATGCAAGTGCAATCTGCCCAGTGCAGTATAAAGCAACACTATCACTTCCTGTGAAGAGATATGAGTAAGGGATAGGCTGCTGGGAGATTTGCAGGGGTTCGGGAGAACCCCTAGCTAAGATTCTGTGCAGTTTGGAGAAGCCCCAAATCCCACTCCTGGTTGGCCCCGTCCCACTCTACCCCCACCCCAGGAGTCCTCACGTGGCTTGTTTTGGATGCAGGTAAGTGCAGAGCATGCGTGGAGACTCAGGGAGGGTGAAAAATGGGTCTCCCGGAAGTTCGGGAAGGCTGGAAATGGGCCTGTTTCTGGCTTCCAGAGAGTTTCTACAGCCTGGGGAGGCCGTTTTTGCCCTTCTGGAGGCTCGAGGAAAGCAAAAATGCCCCCTCCCCCTGCCATGGTGCAGGACGCCGACCAGGCCACGCAGACCAGGGCCATACCTACCCAGCAACCAGGCGGAGAACGAACCCATTGCTAAAATTTTTGAAGCCCACCCCTGGATATGACCATCCTGCCTCAGAGAAAAGAACCCCAACCCCAACAAGAACTCCAAACGTAAATGACTTTTCTGTTTTAATCACAATAATATGCGTGCCTAACAACCGCTTTAAACTAAATATAAATCATTCTAAACTTGACTGTAAACAAATATGATTTCTGTAATAGTGTTGTCAAAGTCTGGAAGGCCCTACCTGATTCAATTGTCTCAGCTACAAATTTTCATAGTTTCAGTCAAAAATTGACTTCCATGGACCTTACTTCATACTTACATGGTCAGTAGAGGGGACGTGCATAAGTGCACTAACGTGCCTATCGTCCCTGTCATTGTATTTTTATTCTCTTATTCTTGTTTTTGTTCAACAAATTCCAGTAGTTAGATAGATAGATAGATAGATAGATAGATAGATAGATAGATAGATAGATAGATAGATAGATAGATAGATAGATAGACAGACAGACAGACAGACAAATAAAAATAAATAAACATCTGTTCCACTGGCTGACAGCTCATACATTCAGGAAGTTCATCCTTGACATTTGGAGACCAATGAAGAAGCAATGGTGAACTGAAGACAACTACACAGGGAATGGAGACAGTGATTGTGGCGGAAGGAGTTGGCAAAAAAATGGACCAGCTTACTGGAATTCCTCTCTGGACAAGGAAAAGGACTCAGATCATCCACACTCCATATACAGTTCTCTATAAGGAAAACATAAAACAGTGGTCTCTGGAGAGTTTATACCTTTAAGAACTGAGTGACCACAATTTTTGCCCAAGGTACAGTTCGGAGCCTTTCAACAGACATTGGATTTGCATATTTTCTCTTTTAATCCCTCCTGGGAATTACTTGTTAACAGTTTTTTTGTTTTGTTTTGTTTTGTTTTTGGAAAATTCAGAAAAGCAAGTTTCATCATACTGGGTGAGTCTGAAAAAAGTTTTATGCAAGTTTTAAAGACAGAAATATTTTTGTTTTGGCAGAAACAGCAAAAGAGTAACCGGAACGTTGATTTTGAAAAGTTATAGAAGGATTAAGGGACCAGATAAGAGTTGAAATAAAACTTGGTAATGAATTACAAGAACTCTTCTTGTCAATTGTTTTGAATTTTCTAAAAATATATATATGAAGGATTGGAAACTAATTTTAAGAAACCATCCTGTGGGAAAATGATGTTGATTAGAGAAAAAACGTGTGGATTTTGAAGATTGGATTTTAAAGGGAACCAGAAAGAAATAAAGGTTATAATGAAAGGTCAAGAGGCTCATTAATACAAAATGGAACAAAATATTCTAACTGTGAAGACTTCAAGGATATTTGGGGACAAAGCATTCAGATGTTTCTCTCAAGATTGTCTCCCAGTGTAAAAATGGGACTTAAAGAGGTTATAAAACAGATCTCATTGAACAGAACTGAGTTGATTCAAAAATGGATAAGAAGCTACAAGAATAATATGGAACAAGAAGTTACTGTACATAGGACTTATAAATGAAACCAGAGGATGTTTTTAATAATTAAAAGGGATATATAGATAACAAACCAGAAGTGGGCTAGGATAACCTCTTTGTTTTGGATTTAGAAATGAGAATGATTAAAGTTTTGAAGGAGTTTTTGAGAAGCGACAAAGAGAAACTTAAAAGAAATCAAAGACTGGGGCTTTGTTCTAAAGGAATTAAAAACCGAAATAGTTAAACTAATATAAAGATGGGTTATTGATAGGAGATGAAATATGGGAAGAAGAAACCTTTTATTGTAGTATTAGAGGTGATAAGTTATTTAAATTGTACTTGTCTTGATGAAACCAGAAGACATTTCTTTATATCTTTTTCTTTACTGTCTTTTCCTCTTTTTTGTTTTCTTGCAGAAGTTTCAGATCTTAGCAAACGGTTGATGTTACCTACTTTGGCAATGAAACATCTGCAAGGGAAAAAAACAAAACTCAATGAATACCACAGGTCATGCTCTACTTGCCAAATCACTGGATTTGCCCTTCCTTTCCATGGACTAGGTTCATACCACATGTGGTTCAACATGTTTGGGAACTCCAACCACTGTCTTAGCACACTGTGGTATAGTCTCCAACAAAAAAAGTTTATTGTGCATTAGAAACGGTGAGTGCTACAACTATGCATTTCCTGCATCGGATGAGAAAAGCAGATTTTTCTCCTTCTGTCCTAGCCACTGTTTACAGAGGCACAATCGTTTTAACAAACTGCATCACTATTATGTTTGGTGGGAGCAGTGCCTCAGATAGAAAGTCCATATAGAGAGTGCTAAGGACAGCCAAGAAGATTATAGGAGGCTCACATCCTGTCATTCAGGATACTGTTTATAAACACTATGTGCTTAGAGTTCAAAGCATTGTTAGAGATCACACACATCCACTTCATGGTCTCTTTCTGTTGCTCCCCTCAGGGCGGAAAGTTTCCAAATATTTCTATCAGGACTACCAGATTCTGTAACAGCTTATGTTCCCTAAACTAGCAAGATTTGTTTTTCTTGAACTAGATTGTTGTTTCTCTGTGTATAATATATATGGGTATGTGGATATATGCATTCATTCATTCATTATTTATTTTATTTTATTTATTTGTCATGTTTATGTAGTGTATATTGGAGGTTGTGACCCTTTGAGAGCTGTATGCAACAAAATTTCATTTTAATGTATGCCGATTAGCATACATTTAAAGTAACATTAAAGTTATTTTAAGTCTTAGTCTAAGTGTTTTGAAACACAGTTAGGGTCGAGTCTGTTGTATGAGATCAGCCATGCAATAAGAAACAATTCCCTAGGAATATTATTTTCTTCAGCAATGTTATGATGGCCTCAAATACATTCCAACCTGTATGTTGTTATTATTCTGTAAGTTGTGTGTATTGAAGCCTTGTATTTGGTGTATAGAGCCCTGAAACCCTTTTATTTTTGCCTTTCTATAACAAGTCTAGACCTAGACTTTTTCTTTTCTTTCTTCTTCTTCTCTTCTGGCTCTCTTTGCCTCAGAAACAGAAATGCAGGGAGTCATTTTCATGGTATAAGTTACTCTTTCTGAAACATTTATGAGGTGATGGCAGGATTTCAGGAGCTTACAAGATAAGAAAGGCAAATATGGATGATTTTTTAGTTTTTTAATTTCCAACCTTAATTTGCAGTGAAAGGCTGACTGAAATGACTTACTGCTTTTCCAAAAATACAAAGGCCAAAACCAGAATAAAACTAGGGTGAAAGATATTGATGCGTTACTTCAAGGCCTGCAGGCTGGAGAAACTATATTTGTCATTAAAGGTACACCCAATGGTGTACACCAGCGGTCGCCAACTGGTGAGCCGCGGCCCACTGGTGGGCCGTGAGAAAATTTTGATGGGCTGCAGAGAAATCTCACCCCCAGAGCATCCCCCCCAAAGCAATTAATCCAGGCTGCATAGAAACACAAGGCTGTGCCACCCACATAGCCTGCGGGAACCCTCCCCGCCCACACAATCCTTACCCGGCAAACTTGCCTGCTAAATTGCTATTTTTCCTTTTTCTGACCATCAGCTGTTCTGCTGTGCTGGGAGATTTAGATTAGCTAGAAAGCAGGAAATGGTTGGATTTCTTGCTTTCTAACTAGTCTTTAGATCTTCGGCTCTGCTTTTAAGCACAGCCGAAGCTCCCTTAGGACTGAAGGTTCTATTATTCAGTGCAGACTCATGGCAAGCAAATTTGAGAGACTGAGCTAGCTGATGGCAGATAGATAGATCACTGAATGATTCTGTGAGCAACTCAATCTGCTTGCCTGCTTTGCCTGATTTTGGGTAAAAGATGCTCTTTTTTAATAAAAAAATCCAATATTTACATACATGGTGTGGTGTGAGTTAATTTTGTGAGTTGCTTGCTAGCAAATTTTATGAGTTTGCTTGCACAAAAAATTTTTATGTGACAGACTGAGCTAGCCGATGGCAGGCAGATAGATCTCTCAATGAATCTGTGATTCTGTGAGCAATTCAATCTGCCTGCCTGCTTTGCCTGATTTTGGGTAAAAGTTGCTCTTTTTTTATAAAAAAATTCAATATTTATATGAATATTTATAATATTTATATACAAGCCATGCCCAGCCAATCACATGACCACCAAGCCACACCCACAAATTAGGCCACATCCACAGAACCAGTTAGTGGTCTCTGGGATTTAAAATTATGAATTTGGTGGTCCCTAAGGTCCAAAAGGTTGGCGGCTCCTGGTGTACATGGCCCTTGGATTTAAGATGTGGAAAATAGAAGATAGATCTTCCAAAGAGACATAAGTGCATGGTAGAAAGTGTGATGGCATCATAGGTCATTATTTCATTCTGCAAGTGATATGATATACAGAATAATAGGGTTGGAAGGGGCCTTGGAAGTCTTCGTCCAATCCCTTGCTTGAGCAGGAGATGGTATACTATTCCAGAAAAATGGCTGTTCAGTCTCTTCTTGAAAACCTCTACTGACAGAGTACCCAACAACTTCTGGAGGCAAGTCACGGGTTAATTTTCCCACTGTCAGGAAATTTATCCTTAGTTCTATGTTGTCCCTTTCTTTGATAAGTTTCTATCCGTTACTACTTGTCCTGCCCTCAGGTGGTGCTTTGGAGAGTAAATCAACCCCCTTTTTTCTGTGACAGCCCCTCAAGACCCTACCATGACACCCCTAGTCCTTTGTTAGACTAGACATATCCAGTTCTGTTTTATATTTTACTTTCCCAAGGTTGGCCTCTGTGCCATTATCTAGACCAGGGGTGTCAAACTCAATTTCATTGAGGACTACATCAGGGTTATATTTGATCTTGGGGGGTCGGGGATGTGTGGCCAGGGGGGTATGGCCAGCTTGATGTCACTCGTGTTGCAGGCGCCTATGATGGCCAGAGCAAAAACAGGCTCACAAGCTTTGTTTTCAGCCGCAACAGCCTCCTGCAACATTCTGCCAGAGAAAATGGAGCCGTGCACAGCCCTCCCGAGTTCCATTTTCACTGGCAGAGGCATTGCGGGCTGGTCTTTTGCTGTTTCCAGGGCAGCCTCACAGGGAGATCTGAGTACCCCGCATGCCATATCTGGCCCGCATCTTGGGTTTGACACCCCTGATCTAGACCAATGTTTCTCAATCTTAGCAACTTTAAGATGTGTGGACTTCAACTTCCCAAATTCTTCAAAATGCTGGCTGAAGTACTCTGGAAGTAGAAGTCCACACATCTTAAATTTGCCAAGGTTGAGAAACACTGATCTAGATTAATTGGTCAACTCTTTCATAATGGCATTTCTGGGAATGTTTTTCCCCTTTTGCTACAAGGAGATTTTTTTAAAAATTCTATTTAGCCAGTTTCAGAGTATAATATTCTCATAGATTTGATCCCTTAAAATGCTGGGAAATCATGCCATAGATTTCCAGTAATAGTAGCCTGAAAAGGCTGTAAGTATCACATAAATTCGGGCTGAGGGACTCCTGCAATTCGGGAATTCTGGTTGTTTTCTTCTGCTTTCAAAAAATAATACCTGTCAAAAAAATTACCAATCTTCTACCTTACAAGCAATACTGTATTTATTTTTTAAAAATCACACTATGATTAAGGTTTGCAAAAGTCAACAGGAATCAAGAGATGTCTCTGGAGGTTAATGCCTTCCCTTCTTCTTCTGAGTCACTAAAGAAATCTACAGGTAGCCTTCAAGGATATGATAGCAGATAAGGCAGCCCTAGTCATTTTTTGAGAGAATTTGTCCAATATCAACTTAGGACATTTTGAGAAGCTTCATGCAAAATATCAGAGAACTACAGTTAGTCCTCGACTTATGACCACAGTTGAGCCCAGAATTTATGTTGCTAAGTGCAAAATTTGTTAAGTGAATTTTGCTCCATTTTATGACTTTTTTTGCCACATTTGTTAAGTGAATCACTGCAGTGTAAAATAAGTAACACGGTTGTTAAGCGGATCTGAATTCCCCATTGACTTTACTTGTCAGAAAGTCACAAAAGATGATCACATGACTTTGGGACACTGTAACCGTCATAAATATGAACCAGTTGCCAAGCATCTGGATTTTGATCACATCATTGTTGGAATGTTGCAAAGGTCATAACTGTGAAAAATAGCAATAGCTATTTAGTCATAAGCAGGGGTGGGATTCTACCAGTTCACACCTATTCGCTAGAATGGTTGTTAACATTCTAAGCAGTTCGGAGAACCGGTTGTTAGAAGAAATTACTGGCCTAATCCTGTAAGGAAGGCAGGAAGAAAACATTCTGGTGTTGCTTACAGAACTGCCTCTCCATTAACCCTTATTACATTCTTGGCAGGACTAGACTTCCAGTCTCATTAACGTCTCTGGAGTTTTTTTCCCCTCCTTTGCTGGTACTTTGCTTGTGTGGAGTGACCATTCAAAGTTACAATGGCACTGAAAAAAGTGACTTATGTCCGTTTTTCACGCTTACGACTGTTGCAGCACCCCCACAGTCATGAGAGGCCAGGCAAGGAAAAGCGTGCCTCGATGTGAGTGACGTTGAGCTGGCCACGCCCAGCCAGTCACATGACCACCAAGCCACGCCCACCAATTAAGTCATACCCACAGAAACGGTTGTTAAAAAAGACCCACAGAAACGGTTGTTAAAAAACCGTAGAGGAAATTTTTAAAAAACCGTAGAGGAAATTTTGAGTAGTACGGAGAACCGGCAAATACCACCTCTGACTGGCCCCACCCCCATCTATTCTCTGCCTCCCGAGTCCCAGCTGATTGGCTGAGTCTTCTTTGGTTGCCCTGCACAGGAGAAGGGAGCTGGAAAGCAGGTTAATGGGGGGGGGGAATGGGGATTTTACAGTATGCTTCCCCTGGAGTGGTATGGGAATGGAGATTTTGCAGCATCCTTCCCCTGCCTCACCCACCAAGCCACACCACCAAGCCAAGCCACGTCCACAGAACCGGTACTAAATTTTTTGGAACACCACCATTGTACAGCACTACATTTTTCAACTCAGGAGCAAAATTTCATTTGAGCCAATCTCATTGGGACTTTGCAACTGGGAATACAGCCTCAAGCATCAATGTTTGGAGCCTGCAAAGCAGGGGTGGGGAATTATGACCCTTTTATGACTTGAGGACTTCAGCTCCCAGGATTCCTGGGCTAACCATGCTGGCTCAGGAATTTGGGGAGTTGAAGTCCACAAGTCATAAAGGAGTTTTCTATCTCTGCTGGAAATCAATCTTTTAAGCAATGGATACAATCCCTCCCCTCATCCATGAACAACCAAATCATTCCACACATGTAATCTCAAAGTACGATGTGTTTGAGCCTCTTTCACCCTGCAATGCCCAGTTTTGAAATTAAGCCCTAGCTGTATGGAACATGACTGTATAGCTCAGTGGAAGAGTAAGGAACCATACAAAACATCTTAGGTTCAGGCTTAGCTCAATCTTCAGGCATAGTAGCGTAGTAACCATCTATAAACAGGTGATCGTGCGCACAGTGAAAAAGCAAATTGCAAACTACTTAATTGATTCTTGTGCTATACTCTTTTCAGTTGTATCCGTCTTAGGCCCGGTACTCTTCAATATCTTCATTAACGACTTAGATGAGAGAATAGAAGGGAAACTTAGCAGATTTGCAGATGATAGTAAACTGGCAGGAATAACTAACACCCAAGAAGATAGGCTCAACATCCAGATGGATCTTGACAGACTAGAACACTGGGCCGTATCTAACAAAATGAAATTCAATGTAGAGAAAAGTAAAGTCCTACACTTAGGCAAGAAACACCAAAAGTACACATATAGACTGGGTGAAACCAGGCTCAATAGGAGTAACTGTGAAAGGGATCTTGGAGTCTTAGTGGACAACCAGCTAAATAGGAGCCAGCAGTGTGCAGCAGCAGCCAAAAATGCTAATGCAATCCTACGTTGTATTAACAGAGGGATACAATCAAGATCAAGGGAGGTACTAACACCACTCTACAAAGCCTTAGTAAGACCACACCTAGAGTACTGCATCCAGTTTTGTTCACCACATTATAAAAAAAGATGTTGGGACTCTAGAAAAAGTAGAGAGAAGAGCAACCAGGATGATTAGGGGACTGGAGACTAAAACATATGAAGAACCTTTACAGGAACTGGGCTTGGCTAGTCTAGTAAAGAGAAGGACCAGGGGAGACAGGATAGCAGTCTTCCAATATTTGAGGGGCTGCCACAGAAAGGAAGGGGTCAAGCTATTTTCTAAAGCACCCAAAGGCCAGACAAGGAACAATGGATGGAAACTGAACAAGGAGAGATTTAACCTGGAAATAAGGAGAAACTTTCTGACAGTGAGAACAATCAACCAATGGAACAGAAGTTGCCCTCGGAAGTTGTGGGAGCTCTATCACTTGAGACTTTCAAGAAGAGATTGGACTGCCATTTGTCAGAAATGATGTAGGGTCTCCCACTTGGGCGGGGGGTTGGACTAGATGACCTACAAGGTCCCTTCCAACTCTGATTATCTGTTAAAGGAGTCGGTATAATCTGTATTTGATCATATTTATCTCCGCTACCAAGGGGGAACTTAAAACATTAAACAATGTCCTACTGGATAGACCCCTGGCTCATCTAGTCCACCAGTCTATGCTCATAGTGGCCAAGCAATTGCACAAGGAAGTCCATTTAGTTTCCCAGCAGATGGCTTACAGAGGTAATCATGTGGCCATCAAGGTTTCATCCCCAGGACTTCCGTGAATAGGTCCAACCTTTTTCTGAAGCCAGCCAGCACCACATCTCGTCGTATATATTTGTATTTATATATACAAATGCTTCTGTTCCAATTGTCCCAGGATTTTGTTTTATTGGGTAACATCTGATTCTAATGTTTTGGGAATGGGAAAATAATTTATCCTTTATCTACACCATGCATAGTTCTCCCCTCATCATTTGCCACTTTTCGAATCTGAAAGACTCCAAAACACTTGAAATTTTGGGCTTAGACAACTTAGAACTACGCTGCCTTCAGTCTGACCTAAGCGTAGTATAACATTACGTATCTGATATTAGCACAGTTGAGAAAGTCCAGAAATATTTCACAAGAGTTCTCCACTCCTCTACTCGTTGTAGAATACCTTATGCCACCAGACTTGAAATTCTAGACCTAGAAAACCTTGAATTACGCCGTCTTCGGTCTGATCTAAGTATGGTATATAAAACCATACATTGCGATGACTTACCTGTCAATGAATACTTCAGCTTCAACCACAACAACACAAAAGCACACAATAGATACAAACTCAAGGTTAACCGCACCAAACTTGATTGCAGGAAATACGGCTTCAGCAACAGAGTGGTCAATGTCTGGAATACTCTACCTGACTCTGTGGTTTCTTCCCCAAACCTCAAAAACTGTAAACTTAGACTGTCTACTATTGACCTTACCCCTTTCCTAAGAGGTCTGTTGGGGGCGTGCATAAGCGCACCAACATGCCTACTCTCCCTGTCCTATTGTTTCCTTTATTTTTCCTATATGCACCCATTCCATGTATTCATAACTATGTATATACTTATACCTATTATCTTGTAAACTATTGACAAATCAAATAAATAAATTAAAAATAAATAAATACATAAAATTATCTGCAACCATGTCCTACCTGTCAATGACTACTTTAGTTTCAATCACAACAATACACGAGTACACAATAGATACAAACTTAAGATAAACCGTTCCAAAAGCAATTGCAGAAAATATGACTTCAGCAAGAGAGTGGTCAATGCCTGGAATGCACTACCTGACTCTGTGGTTTCTTCCCCGAACCCCCAAAACTTTAACCTTAGATTGTCTACTTTTGATCTCACCTCATTCCTAAGGGGCGTGCATAAGCACACTCCGTCCTTGTCTTAATGTCCCCTGTCATTCATAACCCTTTCATGTAATCATAATCAAATTCTAATTATAGCTGTTATCTAATACATGCTTGACAAATAAATAAAATAAAAATAAAATAATTTTTTCCATGCAGAGAAGCTGCTCTAGTCCCTTAATCATCTTACTTGCTCTCCTCTGTGCCTTTTCTAGTTCCACTAAATACTTTTGGTGGTGTGGTGACCAGAACTTCTGCGAGAAGAGAGGATTTATCATATTTTTTAAAAAAACCTGGCCTGCCTAGGGCACCACAAACTCACATTAACCCTTGGGTTGAGTTAAATATGTGTGGGTAGGAATGGACAGCTACATGATTAAGTCATTTGTTTGGTCTTAATCAAATATCTTGTTCTTCCTTCCTACCCAATTTCAAATAGAGAGGACTTGGAGAATTGCTGCTGGTCAGCATACAGTATGAGAATAAGAATTTCAATTACCTTTGAGCAATAATTTAGGAGTCATTTTCTAAAACAGATGGGACCGGTACAGCAGTTAAATTAAACTTAATTTATATCATTTAATTTAACCGAATTAATCCCTTACATTTCATATAATTACTGCCCACAAAATGATATTTTTCTTCTCTGTCAGGTTAAAAATTAGACTTTTGTGATAAGTTCTGGAAGGCCTCTGGGGGTCACATCTAAGATTTGAAGGACCACATGGATTCCTATTGGTGAGACAGTAGTTTAAGTGCACTATTGCAACTCTACCCACAGCCTGGAATTCGATCTTGACGGGGCACAAGATTGACTCAGCCTTCCATCATTCCAAGGTCAGTAAAATGAAGGCCCAGCTTGCTGGGGTCAATATCAAATAATGCTTCTACATTATAAACTGCCCAGAGAATGCTATAAAGCGCTATGGGATGGTATATAAGCCTAAATGCTATTGTTACTATTACTGCAATCTCAACTTGTACATCTCTGGTAGAGAATAGTGAGGCTAAAGGAGAAGAGAAGGGCAGGCAGAGTTGGGGAGGCAAAGTTAAGCATGTCATCAGCTTAAAGTCTTTGCATTCCCAGTCCCCGTCCAACCCCTCTGAATCCTGTTGACTCTTATTTGTCACCAATTTAGTGTTGAGCTTTAGTCAATTAGATTCTTATGTATAACCTTGAATAAATCTTCTATGCTGCAATCTAATGAAGGATCTTGATGTTCTGACATAGGCTTCCCAAAAAAGCACTAAGCAGACTCTTTGTCTTGGCAAAACCCCTTTATTAGACGAAGGTGAATTTCTTGCATTCACCTTCAGCCAAAGGCCTGGCAAACAGTCTTTTCAAGGAGCACAGACCTTATCTAGCTTGGAGAGCTGCCAAGTAAATATTTCCAAACGCAGTGCTGACAAGGAAGGGCTCGGCACAGAGTCTCTGAGATGCACAGACAGATCTTCACACTGCTGCAATGAACAGATTGTTTTCTGCAAAAGCCCCCTACCCTTTTGCTCCTCTTTTAATCCCTATGGGAGGGGCCATTCACCCCTTTACTCCTATGTCGACCCTTAGTTCCTAATTGTTCTGCGCATGCGTAGGCTGGGAACCGGGCTCCAACTGCTCCTCCTCTTCACTGCTGTCTGACTCCGACGGCAGCTGGTAACTGCCAGCCTGACCTGGCCCCATCTCTGCCTCTGACACACAGCCCTCGTCCGAGCCTTCCTCAGCCTCCAGGACTGGCCCATGTTCCTCCCCAACCTCCTCACTGTATGACTCTGCTGTCAGCTCTGCTAGCTGCTGACGGGTCACAACACTTGATTCTTCGCGCCTGACAAAGGCCCAGAAATCTGATATCATGTAAATGACTCCCTAAGCCAGAAACCACATCCTGTCCAAGTTCCCTACTGCCTATAGTATTAGGCTGAATGTGTACCAAAATGAATTATTATGTATCAAAATGAATTGAATTATTTCGTACACGGTAATCTTGTTCTATAGACAATGGCAATCAGGACAAACAAGACTTCAAATATCTTTTCTCATTTACTGCAAGTTATATTACCAGCTTAAGCTTCCATTAAAAGCTCAGGCAATAAAGCGCACTAAAATCAAAGGATGTCATTAAAAACTCCAGAATAAATAAAAGCGGGGAGGAAAAATAGAGCAGCAGTAATTCCAATAAGACCTCAGCTCGGTATGAAGGAGTGAAAAAAAAAAAAAAAGATTTGTGTGTCTCCAAAGGCTCAGTGGAACAAAATAGTTTTAAGTGAGCTCTTCAAAAGCCAGTATCACGACAGCTTTCCAATCTTCTCAAAGAATGTTTATTAGTGTGACGTAAAATATCCCCTGCATATAGAAAGCATGCATAAAATGAGATGTATTGAAATGAGTCCTTCATGGCATCTTTGCCAATTTCCACGGGAGATTAACAGGGGTTCTGTGAAATTCTCCTGGCCTCTATGTCTTTGGCTTTGACATTTTTGTGGCATTAAACCAATTCCCCTTCGGCAGGCTTTATTTGCCTGCTTCTCTCGGTGTCTGGGCAGTGTTGAAACAAGCTTTACAAGATAATCAAGTTTGTTTAAACAGTAATGTGACATATAATGTGGAAACAATGATCTCTCATACCATGGCATGACATCTTCAGAAAAACACACTCTTCTTAAATGAGGATGAACAGATAAGCAAGCAGTTTTCCAAGTTGGGTTTTTGTGCGGAACAGTAGTCCTTTGTTCCTCCTTCCAGAAAAGAGCTGCTGGCTATTATGGCCCCTCATTAAATCATCACTAGTTGACCCACTGGCACCATTGCAAACTCTGCTGATTTGTTTTCCTTTAGGAATCGATAGGCCAACAGAGGTCAGAATGAGAAAAAGGAGGCAGTGATGAAGTTGTCTTACCAGGCCTTCTCAGATCCTTCCTGGTGGAACCACTGACCCAGTTCTGTCTAATGTTTTAATTAAACATTAACTAAAACTTGCATCTTTCCATAAATCTTCACACTCTCCAACAAATGCATGAGTACATCTTTGCATCTGCCACAACCTGGTTCTCTCGTGTTGTGGTTATAAGAATTTCTTGCCAACATGGTCATTAGAGAACATTACATGCAGCTTCTGGAGAACCTTATATGAAGAATTCAGTAGACTAATTGTCTCACCTCCTTTATAAAATTAGGGGGGAAAGGGAAATATGATGACGTGGATACACCAGAAAAAGAGGTGGGATTCTACCGGTTCAAGCAAACTGGTAGTTCCAGTGAGTATTTGGCCCTGCCCACTCACCCCTGCCCTTGCCTGTGTTTTATTTCCTTGTTTTTGAGCTCAGCTGATTCGCGCAGCAGCGCAGTTTGCCACGCATCAGCTGTTTTACTCACCGGGGATGCAGCAGAAGGTAAGTAACTGAGTTGAAAATGGGCTTTTTAAAATGTAGAGCCTGTGCACAGAGCGAGTGTTTGGCGCGCATGCACGCTCACCGAACCAGTTGTTACACCGGTTGAAATGCACCACTGACCAGTGGGAAGCAACTACTTGGCCTCCAAATGTTTTAAGCAGCATCTCTGTACATCCATAATTTGTGTAGCCAATGGTAAGGAATGCTAAGGTTGTAGTTGAGCAGTGTCAAGACAATTGATCTATGATTGGCCATATTTATCAAGAACTACTTTTTTGCATAGTGTTCAATCAGGTTATTGAATTCAAAACATGATGAGCTGAGATACTGGGATGCTTTCAAATTCCATGGCAAACAATAGTACAAATAGAGATGTTTTCCCCTCCTGCCAGTGCTTCTTCAAACATCAATTGCTATGGTGATAATCAGATAAAAGGTGGGGGTAGTGGTGGGATTCATTTTTTTTTACTATCAATTCTGTGGGCATGGCTTGGTGGGTGTGGCAGGGAAAGGATACTGTAAACTCTCCAGTTAGAAGTAGTATTTGCCGGTTCTCCGTACTACTCAAAATTTCTGCTACCAGTTCTCCAGAACTGGTCAGAACCTGCTGAATACCACCTCTGGGTGGGTTGGGGGGTCTAGAAAGGAAAGAAGAAAGCAAAGCCATCCCTTTCTCTGCTCCATTATCTTTTTCATAGATTTGGACAGCTAGGAAGTGTGGTTCTCCTGTAATGCAAAATTTAGTAGCTGATATGGAACAAACATGAAAAGCAATATTTTTCTGCAGCTCGATCCAAGTCACCTTTGAAGATAGTTCTCTTTTCAAATTTAAGCTTGATTCACCACCATTACCTTTTCAGTAACAGACACTCATTTTCCTTTTCTTCTTCTTTTGAGTATTCAGACAAAATGCTTTTTCCTGTGGAAGCCTTATTTTAGGATGTTCGTACTGATCCACCAATAAGCTACCTGATAACGCGAAACTTGAAAGTATAATATTGTTAGAAACGCACTTAGCAACCTTGTGAGGTACGAAAATGTTCCACGGCAAAATGCCAGTTCTTGATGTATTAATATGTTTATTTGTGTTGGATTTTGTCTTTGAATATTTGCCAGAGGCCTTCATCAAGTTTAAAAAATGTTATTTTGTTCCTAAGGGATTCACCGCAAATGAAAATTTCAGGTTTCTTAGGTCTAAATAAACATTCCCCCTCCATCCTCCGTGTTTTTCTTAGTAAGTCAGTCCTAATGATTCATTTTTCTCTTTAAAAGTTAGAATTCCCCCTAAAAGTGCATCCTTTTCCAATGTCCGGACTAGGGTGTTACCTAGCTGGTTTGCTCTAGTTTGTGAGAACCAGTTCCTATTTTTCTCCCCTAGGGAAGCATAGCTCTCTATTAGGCCTTTGGCAGTGGTGGGATTCAAAAATTTTTAATACCGGTTTTGCGGGCATGGTTTGGTGGGTGTGGCTTGGTAGGCATGGCTTGGTGACCGTGGCAGGGGAAGGATACTGTAAAATCTCCATTCCCTCCCCACTAACCTGCTTTTCAGCTCTGTTCTCCTGTGCAGGGCAACAAAAGAACACCCAGCCGATCAGCTGGGACTCGGGAGGCAGTGGACAAATGGGGGCAGAGTCAACCAGAGGTGGTATTTACCAGTTCTCCAAACTACTCAAAATTTCCGCTACCGCTTCTCCAGAACTGGTCAGAACCTGCTGAATACCACCTGTGGCCTTTGGTAAGATAAGATGGGGAGGAGAAGAAGACCGAAAATGAGGCCTGATGAAGCCAGACTAGAAGTATTAGTGACAGGCCCAAGGAAACAAGGAAGAAGCTGTGTGTGCTCTATCACTGGAGAGTCATACACTAGGGTCTCAGAAGCCCTCCAAAGTCCCTTCCAACTCTATTGTTCTATTATTATTCTGATACAAGTACTTCTAAAGATTAGTTTATTGTTGCTCACCCATAGGCAGGAATCTTGCTATTAATCTACATAACTATTCAGTATAGCCTATGAAAGGTTACAGAGGCTTGAACTTCACCCTCTTCTTGCATACCAAAGATTCCAAGTTATATTGTCCCAAGAGTCTTGTTCTGATCAAGGCTTCCGGAGACCGTAATTAAGCATACGCTTAGTTAAAACAACTCTTATTTTATTTCAATGCTGGGAATTATGTTCATTCCCAGCTGTAATGAGTCCCAAACAGTCCCTCGAGATAAGCACCCACCTTTCTCTCCTTTGAATTGATGCCAACAACTAAAGTGCCAAATGAACTATAAAAAACCAACTGAAGTATAGTTCACACAGAGCCTCAAGGATTAATCCAAACAGAACGAATGACTTTACTTCCTACAGAGATTTCTTCACCTTTGCCTATCCTTTATACCTTATGGGAGGGGCAATCACCTCCAAGCTTTACTCGTGAGTTGCCCCTTTTGTCTCAGCTGCTCTTGCCTTCTAGCAGCTCTGTGCACACACGCACTGGAAACAGGCTCCCCTTGTTCTTCTGCCTTGCTGCTGCCAGGCTCCAGGGGCTCCGGAAGCAGCACCCCACTCCCAGATGGTTCTGGCCCCATCTCTGCATTGGACGCAGGACCCTCACCTGAGTCCTCTCCAGACTCCCAGACTGATCCCCATTCTTCCCCACTGTCTAATTCCGCTGCCGTCTGCACAGGCTGCCGGTGAGCCACAGGAAGTCTATTCATTCTAGAGTACACTATACATTCCATACAGTTGCCAATCTTATTTATTTATTTATTTTATTTATTTAAATTTCTATACCGCCCCCTCTCCCAAAAAGGGACTCGGGGCAGTGTACAGCCTATTAAAAATGGAATATATACAATTTAAAAACAGATTAAATACAAGAATCCGGCCGAATCCCTTCAGTTATGTATATCTTCTAGGACTTTAGTGGAAATGTGATGCTAGTAATTTTGTCTGCCATTCTGGACATCATGATAAACTGTCCCTGGTTTTACGCACTTGAACTGGGCCAGTAACTAATAATAAATAAACCATGTTACATCATTACTTTCTTTGTTAGCATATGAGAAGAATGTTGCATATATAATATACTAACTGGATACCCATTCTTCACGAGATCAGTATATTTTTGGGCTATGCAGGAGAAATCCGGTTCACAATCCATTGGCTCAGTGGTAGTCGGTGATTGAAACACATAAGGGAATATCGCTCCTGTCGCCTTGAGTCCAGAAGCAATTCCATAGGTGGAAGGCATAGACATTTTGGTGATTGTACCGATGTTTAGTTCTATAAGGAGCCCCATATTGCTCCTGAGTGAAGGAGTGCAATGTCTGCCAGCTTGAACCGAGGTAACGGAATGTGAGGCAGTGATCGGGCTATACAGGAGAAATCCGGTTTACAATCTGTTGGCTCAGTGGTGGTTGGTGATTGAAACACATAAGGGAATATCACTCCCTCCACCTTGAGTCTGGAAGCAATTCCATAGGTGGAAGGCGTAGACATTTTTGCGAGGTACTGACGTTTAGTACTGTGAGGAGCCCCAGACCGCTCCCGAGCTCTCCAGTACCCTCTGATGTTCTGCCGTGGAGAAAATGGCTATTACATCAATATACCTCAGTGAATTCGAAGGCCAAGGATCCTTCTCAAGAAGACCATGTCTGCTGCTGACTTTTATAGCTACAGGATAATGGAGCATGATGGCAAAGAATGCTACCTACTGCTGTTCCACAACCTTGTGAGGCAACTGGCAGTTGGAACAGAGTTCTTTTCAGGTGGGGAGGGGGAGTAGAACTCCTTAGCATCAGAGCATGTTAATTACTGTATTAAGAAATAGTAATGATCTGATGGTCATTTCAAAAAATCCTTTTTTAGTGAGCACCTAGAAGCTAAGAGGAACATACGTGCCTAATTTCAAGTTTGTAGGCTTTATGGTTCTGGAGATTTCGTGATGAGTGTGTGGTACTTGGCTTTGATAGATAAATAGATGGATAGATAGATAGATAGATAGATAGATAGATAGATAGATAGATAGATAGATAGATAGATAGATAGATAGATAGATAGATACAGATAGATATAGATATAGATTAAAGAAGAAAAAAAGATTCTATTTAATTCATCCCTAAAATGTTGTATAAATCATATAAATGTAGCAATATGAAAGCACCAGGGCATCTTAAAAACTAGGCAATGAAATATACATGACCATTTTTTTAAGAAAGAACCAGTTTCACAGGAAATATGTGTTAATCATTAATGTTAATAATGGAAATCTCAAATGTTCTATAGCCTACTCCATTGTTTCTCAGCCTTGGCAACTTTAAGATGAATGGACTTCAACTCCCAGAAATTCCCAACCAGCTCAGCTGTCTGGTTGTTGAAGTCCATTCATCTTAAAGTTGCCAAGATTGAAAAACAATGGCCCCATCTACCACCACCAGTCCATGAAAGTATCAAGTTTATTTCAATTCAGTGTTAAAACATACTTTTTCAGAAATAGGTCCAGAGCTTTCCTGCATTAAGAGATTAGACCAATCTTGGACCAATTCTGTGGAATCATTATGATTTTAATGTTAGCAGCCAGGTTAAAGCTGAAGATGTCTAGCTTGCTCCTTGTTCATCATTTGCATTTGTAGTCTGTTCCTTATGTTATAAATTTTTGATACTTTTTACCATCTAGGTTGTTTATTATGGTTTTCTGAATCCTTTTAATGCTGCTTTTACACTGAGATGCACTTATTATTCCTTGATTTGGCTTTTAATGGTTGACATGTAGCTATTCTTGTGTGTATGTGTGTGTGTATGTGGTGTGTGTGTGGTTTGCTTTTCTGTCTGTCACACATACACACAGAGAATTCACAAGCTGCTTGGAGCATCTAACATCTTAGAATAAATAAATAATTTTCCTAGAGTTTTAGTATTAAATACTTACAGCCACCCCATATAAGAAGTTTATTAACTTCAGATGGCTACAAAAGGCTATGTACCACAATTAATACATAAACACTTGCCAAGTGAGTCATCTATAGTCTTCCGCAGAATTTGAAAATTGGCTTATGCATGCTTTTTTGTGCATTATAACTGACTGACAGAAATAATTCCTAAGGTCTAAGATTCCTAAAATGATACCCAGAGACTGACTTCCTGACTTCTGCAGAAACTGCACTGCTTCACGGGCCACAATATTAACACTTTAGGCTAAGCTTCAAAAGGGAATAGAACCATGGCCCGGTGGGGAGGGGGAGAGAAGGACTTTCAGAAGTTAAGTTCAACTCTGCATCCATTTCATCCTTAAAAGGACTCAAATGATTGAAAAGGACATAAAAGTGCCTACCGTCCCTGTCCTATTGTTTCTTTTATATATATTTTTTTCTATTTTTCTTATATGTATCCATGTATTCATAACTATATTTTTACTTATACCTATTATCTTGTAAGCAATTGATAAATAAAAATAAATAAATAAATAAAAAAGAAAGATGCTAGCAAGCCAAAATTAGCTCTGGCCTGAACTCCCAAAGGTGCATTTTCAAGAGGCAACTGGACTTTCTTGTTTTTCCTTTGAAGATTTTTTTGCTTCTCATCCAAGAAGCTTCTTCAGTTCTGACAGGATAGTGGGGGATGGAAGGATTTATATTCCTTGCAGACAGCTGGTTGGTTATTTGCATCCTTTTAGAGCAGGGCAGAGGTGGTATTCTAGGGAGTTCTGGAGAACCGGTAGCGGAAATTTTGAGTAGTTCAGAGAACCGGCAAATACCACCTCTGACTAGCCCCACCCCTATTTATTCTCTGCCTCCTGAGTCCCAGCTGATCAGCTGGGTCTTCTTTGGTTGCCCTGTACAGGAGAACAGAGCTGGAAAGCAGGTTAGTGGGGTGTGGAGGGAATGGGGATTTTGCAGTAACCTTCCCCTGCCACACCTACCATGCCATACCCACCAAGCTATGCCCACAGAACCGGTAGTAAAAATTTTTGAATCCCACCACTGAGGCAGGAGTGTCAAACTCAAGGCCCACGGGCCTGATCTGCTCCATGATGTGGCTAGATCTGGCTTGCGGAGCTGCCCTGGAAGTAGCGAGGAGGTTGGCCCCTCACTACCTCAACAGCACCTCTCCTCGCATGGCCTTGCCTCACAGCAGCAGCAGCCTTGAGGAGGAGGTAAGCATGGCTGGGCACCTCATCAGGGAAGTGGGGCTGGGCTGGACTGTGGGGTTCCGGTGCCCCAGGAGCTCGATAGCCAGCCACGCCCACCCAGCCACGCCCATCTCATAGTCTTATATGCAACTGGCCTTTTGAGGGCAACCATAATGGTGATGCAACCCTCAATGAAATTGAGTTTGACACCCCTGTTTTAGAGGGAGCACCCTCTAAGGTAAAGGTAAAGGTTCCCCTCGCAGATGTATGTGCTACTCATTCTTGACTCTAGGGGGCAGTGCTCATCTCCATTTCAAAGCCAAAGAGCCAGTGCTGTCCGAAAATGTCTCCGTGGTCATGTGGCCGGCATGAATAAATGGAACGCTGTTACCTTCTCACCAGAATTGTTCCCTATTTTTCTACTTGCATTTTTATGTGCTTTCAAACTGCGAAGTCGGCAGAAGCTGGGACAAGTAATGGGAGCTCACTCCATTAGGCAGCGCTAGGGATTCGAACCGCCGACCTTTCTGATCAACATGCTCATTGAGTTTGACAGCCCTGTTTTAGAGGAGGCACCTTCTAAAATGATGCAAATGATCAGCTGTCTGCAAGGAATATAAATCCTTCCTTTCCCCACTATCCTGTCAGAGCTGAAAAAGCTTCTTGGATGAGAAGCGAAACATCTTCAAAGAAAAAACAAGAAAGTCCACTTGCCTCCTGAAAAAGCATCTTTAGGACAACCATGACCTGGATGACTGAGAATCTCTACAGACTTCTGGTCCTGTTTGCTCTCCATGGCCTTCTCAGGTTTGTTTCCACAGCACATCTATTCTTCTTTGAAGAAACTCCTTACAAATTGTTTTTTGAGTGGTTGCAATATCAAGATAGCAGGTTGGGATTTTACCCAAACACTAGCAGCTGTTCTGAACTTTGTGTACCATATATGATAGGCCAGGCTATAACCAAAACCCATCTCTGAAATGCTGAAAGAGTTCACGTGAGATCTTGGGGTTCTACTTCTTACACAAGATTTGGGTATTTTTAAAAATTATATATTTTGCAAAAAGCAGAAATACTTTTGGGAATGCAAACATATGCCATCCACTGAATGGCCCAACAGGAATCTATATTCATTTGTTAGTCTCCCCTATGAAACTTCCATTCTATTTCATAAGAATGGACAGAGCAAGGGAATTCAGAGATATCCCTTTCCACCATTGTGTGAGCTTTCATGCAGAGCAAAAAGAAATGTGTGATCCAAACAAGCAAGCTTGTCAAGGGAAAGTTACAGATATCTCATGTTGCTGCTAAGCAGCTTCTGCATCAAAGAGAATGGAGGAAGCCAAAAGATCAGGTTTCTTCCAAGAATGCAGTTGTTTATTCTGTCCCCTCACTTACTGTCCTTGAGCAAAGAAAATTGGGAAGGAAAACAGTAATAATATAGGTTTGGCTCAGCAATTTTCTTTTTAAGCATGTTGTTGAATCAAATATAGCAATGTCTCTTGGATTGGCAAATGGAGAAAGAAAGGGACAGTTCTATCTATCTATCTATCTATCTATCTATCTATCTATCTATCTATCTATCTATCTATCTATCTATCTATCTATCTATCTATCTATCTATCTATCTATCTATCTACCGTATCTATCTATCTATCTATCTATCTATCTATCTATCTATCTATCTATCTATCTATCTATCTATCTATCTATCTATCTATCTATCTATCTATCTGCCTACCTACCTATCTAACCTTAAACTATCCACTATTGACCTCACCCCATTCCTAAGAGGTCTGTAAGGGGTGTGCATAAGTGCACCATCGTGCCTACCATCCCTGTCCTATTGTCCCCATTTATTTGTCCCTATTTCCTATATTCTTACTCATATTTATACTTATACCTATTATCTTGTAAGCGATTAACAAATCAAATAAACCAAATAAATAAAAATAAATATCTATCTATCTATCTGCACACAGATGATGTGGTTCTCTTGTCACAAGATCCAAAAGAGCTACAAAAACACGTACAAGAGCTGTACAAATCAGGAGAACCTAAAAAAGAGTCAAGGTATGTTTAATAAATTCACCAAATATATATATATATATATATATATATATATATATATATATATATATATATATATATATATATATAGAGAGAGAGAGAGAGAGAGAGAGAGAGAGAGAGAGAGAGAGAGAGAGAGAGAGAGAAGAATTAGACGTAGTAGACCACTACATATACTTTGGCCAATGGATCTCAACGGAAGGTGACACAACAAAGGAAATTGAGCAGCGTGTTAAATGTGGGTAGCAGGCATTCAGCAAGCTAAGCATAATTTTCAAGAGCAACCTCCCCCTATGCATGAAGAGAAAAGTTTTCGATCATTGTGTGCTACCTGCTCTAAAATGTGCCAGGGAAACATGGACACTAACCTCACAATTGATACAAAAGCTAAGAGTGGTGCAAAGTGCCATGGAAAGATACATGCTCGGCATCACAAGACAAGATAGAAAGATCTGAACATGGATTAGAGAATAAATGAAAGTATATGATGAGAGACCTTCCTGTCTGCAGAATGGTTGGCATGGTGGATACATTGCATCTTATGCTTGTTCCAAAGAGAATTCCACTCTTAAAGAATAGTCTAGATTGAAAAAGTATGAATTTCTCCCCCAGGTTATTCCCTTTCAGCCTCCATACAGTCATCCCCAAAAACGAGGATCATTGCTAAATTTGCATCTCATTTGATCTGATTTGATCTCAGAACAACAAGGACAATCAACTATAGCCTGGAATCCAGAGTTGACCTTTGACAACATGTGGTGGCCCAAGATTAATGAATTAGGAATATAAAATGGAATCTTTGTGACAAAGGACTTGGAATAAATACCCAAATATCCAAGTAGAAACCAAAAAGGGATAAAAGAAATTGCAGAATTGAAGGGAATAGTAGGCCAGATTTCCATCTGGGATTAGACAGAGAGAGAAAACTTTAAAAAATCAACATGTTAACATCTCCTGGAGTAATGGTTGCCTAATCTCTGAGATACCCCCACAAGGGTATGAAAGCCTCAGATTACCCAATCTTGCCTTAAATAAACCAGGAATTGGAAATGATAATTGAATACTAAAAGCAGGTTTCTTATCACCACCACTCTGGTTTCATCAAAGGCTTACATTCATCTCTTAAAGAGACTGGTCAAGTTACATTTCATGGCTTGTCAAAGAAATTGATTCCTTTAGTTGTGTGGAATTAACATCTCCTACAGAAAAGGCAGTACCAACTTTGATGTAATACACTTTTCTTCCACAGAAACCTTAGTTCAGTAAAAGGTCTTGCCTAGCTTGTTAGCTTTGTTAGCTTTGAAACTCTGTTAGTTTTGAAACTCTGCATTTGGCATGAATTGCAAATTAAGATTAGTTGGTTTACCTAGACATGGTCAGGAACCTAGTGGAGAAGTTTTGAAACTATGAAAATACTATGTTCAAAAAAAGAAATAACCATTATTATTCTTTGGCTCTGAATAATCTTCAAAGCTGAAGAGTGCTTAAGTGACACTGCAGTGAACAGACTAGACATTATTTTATTTATATATTGCATCTATTGGCCGCCAATCTTATCACAGGGTAACTCTATGTGGCTTACAATGTTAAAAAGGATTACTGTTGTTGTTATTAGTTGTGAATCATGTCCGACCCATTGCGGCCCCATGGACAACATTCCTCCAGGCCTTCCTATCCTCTACCATCCATCAGAGTCCATTTAAGCTCACACCGACAGCTTCAGTGATTCCATCCAGTCACCTCATTCTCTGCCATCCCCTTCTTCTATAGCCCTCAACCATTCCCAGCATTAGGCTCTTCTCCAGTGAGTCCTTCCTTCTCATTAGGTTTAACAATGTTAATATTAGATTTAACACTGCTAAAAAGGATAAAACTATACAAAACCTATGTACAATTTGAATAAAATACTGTAAGGATCCAAATACTCAACTCTGACTAAAAGATGGGGAGGGAGGAAATAGGATGAGCAAGGAGGAGGAGGTGGGGTTTGTTATTAATCTAACAAGAGCCTCGGTGGTGTAGTAGTTAGAGTGCAGTACTGCAGGCTACTTCTGCTGACTACTGGCTGCCTGCAATTTGGCAGTTCAAATCCCACCAGGCTCAAGGTTGACTCAGCCTTCCATCCTTCCGAAGTGGGTAAAACGAGGACCCAGATAGTTGGGGGCAACAGGCTGACTCTGTAAAACACTTAGAGAGGGCTGTAAAGCACTATAAAGCAGTATACAAGTCTAAGTGAAGTGAAGTGAAGTGAAGAAGAAGTAACAACAACCTCCAATGTGAAGTTTCTTCATTGGAGCCCCAAGTCAATTGACAGAGCCAGGTCCTTAAGCTCTTGCAGAAGGTCAAGAGGGTTGGAGCCGACCTCATTCTGAGGGGCAAGATGTTCCAAAGGGCAGGAACAATGGCAGAGAAGGTTCTTCTCCTCGATCCCACCAATCAGAATACCTCGGTCAATGGGGTCTTCAGCAGGCTTCCTCTGCCAGCACGGGTGGAGATGAGATGGTTCCTCAAGTATGTAATTAGCAATGGCATGGATGAGCGTGATCTACCACTGCTATACATATCTGAAGTGGTGAGAGGTATTATTATCTCTTACTTATTCACTTTATTCAATTATTTAGATCAAAATGAACAACTAGTGATACATGAGCACATATGGTCCTGGTGTCAGCATTCCAGAAAACCTCAAATGGCTCCAACAGAAGATCAGGTACGAGGAATTGGATAGTAGCCTGTGCCTCTTCCTTTAGCTGCATGGTATACATAATTCTTTATTTCTATATAATAGCTGAGTATGTAATATAGAATTAGGAAAGCTCTTATTTTAGTTACCAAAGGGTTATACTTTGCTATGTCCCGTCCTTGGTAGGACATCATGTTTTCTTCTCATCTTCCCTTCAATCAACCTTGAGAAACAAATGCTCTTTAATTCTGAGGTGGTTTCCTTGCCACCTGGTATAAACAAAGACTCCTTAGCCTTGATGGTTTCATTTTTGGCAGAGCTTAACAAAGTATGCCTAGAACAAGATAAGATGAACTTGGTAAACTCCAGCCGAGAGGAGACCTTCAAAAAGGAGGGTGAGTTATGGTGGTTCAGAGCCTATATAAGTTACTCAGGATTTCCATGGGAGGAAACTTGAATGCAAACCTAACTCACAGTGCCTGCTGGTTTTGGAGGGATCCTACAGCTGTCATCTCTCTATGGCTCCCTGACCAGCAGAATGGAGCAAAGATAGGATCTTTCTTTCTTTGTCACTGTATTTCTCACCCATCTGAAATATTCATTGATAGCTTCCTCATGTTAAGTCATTATTTTCTTACACGTCTGTGGAATAAAGCCTTTACTATTCATTCTATGCAGTCATTGCTTCCGAATCCTCAAAAAACCTTGTGACCCAACCCTACTGGATTCCAAACAGGGCAATACAAGATGTCAGTGTGGCTTAAGTAATTTGCTGTTGCCTTCTTCCAAAGCAAAGTTAAAATAATAGCACTCCGGCATGCTGAGCTTGATTTTTAACTTTGAGTCCAAATCCATCTTCCTTTCATGCCAGTTCTAAACCAAAGACAAATGTTTCCAAATGTCAAGAAAAAAACAACAACTCCCCCTCTTTGCAAAAGCCTGCACAGCCTTTGGCAAGGAAAGCTTTAGCAGTGTCTAACACAATCCTTTGGAGTACAGGTAGCCGTAACAGATCTGAGATTGCTTTCATAGCCTTGGACTGGGGGATTCATGTTTCCCGTTTACATTAATGGAACACAGAACACTCTCACCCCAGATATAGATTCTTGAATCAAGAAAGATTGATCACGCTGAGATAACAGAGCGTTCCAAGTTATTAAATGAACGGAGGGGATCTGTTTTCAGAGTATCTTTGAGTTAATCATTCAAAGCCAGCACATTATGTCTTGTTTGATGAAAAGAAGGACTAGATGTGACAGGATAGCAGTGTTCCAATATCTCAGGGCTTGCAACAAAGAAGAGGGAGTCAAGCTATTCTCCAAAGCACCTGAGGGCAGAACAAGAAGCAATGGGTGGAAACTAATCAAGGAGAGAAGCAGCTTAGAACTAAGGAAAAATTTCCCGACAGAACAATTAATCAATGGAACAACTTGCCTCCAGAAGTTGTGAGTGCTCCAACACTGGAGGTTTTAAACAAGAGATTGGATAACCATTTGTCTGAAATGCTATAGGGTTTCCTGCCTAAGGGGGGGTTGGACTAGAAGACCTCCAAGGTCCCTTCCAACTCTTGTTATTCTAATTCTAATTATGAAAGCCCCCTCTTGCTTCTGTCAATTCCAAAGGAAAATGCCTCAAAAACAAATTGTTTACAGGGATCCGTATTAGTTGTCAAAGAAATCTGTTTTGTTTGTTTGTAGCTTCTGAAAGCCAATGGTGTTTTGCTGCAAAAAAAAAAAAACACCCAAAAAGAAACAAGATTCTCCAAACATACCAAGAGGCTCTCATCTAATTTATGATCCACCAATTCTTAAGCATTCTTCCCCCTTTAAAAGGTTTGTGTTGATGAAGCTGAATCCAATAGCCACCATCAACAAAAAGACACATTTTTTTACAGATGTATTTCCAGAAATATTCTAGATCAAAAGGACCATGAGTTCTCTGGGCCATGAGTTTTTGAATGACATACTCAAAATCACATGCTAACAAGTGATGGAAGGAGCCAGAGCAAAATTAGATATAATGTTATTTACTTTTCCATGTAATTAAAATTAAATCTAGATGATATGACTGTGCTCCATCAAAGATTTCATATATTTTCTGTTCAATTTTATAATTTGGTTACAATACTTAGAGGTCCTTGGAGGATTTAGTACAAGGATTTTACTGGTCATCTATGGCCCTGTGGTCTCAGACTGGCCACCTTTGCTGTAGACCAGGGTGGGCTTCAGCTGGCTCAGGAATTCTGGGAGTTGAAGTCCTCAAGTCATAAAGGGGCCATTGTTCCCCATCTCTGCTCTAGATAGTAATCCAGAAGAAGACAATTTCTAAAGAAGCATTCTCCAAACTGGACTTCTCAAGGTGCGCTGTCATTCTGAACGTGGCAGCCTTTGCACATCTAAAGTCGTTCTAAAAACGACATAGCTTGGTTCATTCATAATGCTGACCCATAATACAGATGTGGTTGACCTGAAGTCCAACATGTCAGGCACAATGGCTCATACGTTAAGTTGCAGTTTAAAATTTAAGCATCTAGTCGATTAACGTTCAATATTAAATTGGTGCCAGATAAAGAGCAAGGAAATTAAAGAGGGGTTGGACTTGGACTGTTTGTGGGAATGTAACAATTCTAAGCTGATGATGCTCCCCAGTTCTGCCTTCTTTTTCCCCCCCACACAGTTCCCAGTATAGCCCCAATCACTTTTTCATGGCCTTCCAAACTCAATCACAGAAATTCTAGACTTGGATGGGGTCATTAATACCTTTGACTCCAACTTCCTGCTCTGAGCACGAATCCAAGTGAAAGCAACTCTGGCAGATGGCTATCCAGCCTCCTCTTTCATATATCTACACAGATGGGGCCACCATAGCCACAAATCAGTGGTGGTATTCAATTTTTTTTACTACTGGTTCTGTGGGTGTGGCTTGGTGGGTGTAATATGACTTGGTGGGCGTGGCAGAGGAAGGATACTGTAAAATCCCCATTCCCTCCCCACCCCACTAACCTGCTTTCCAGCTCTGTTCTCCTGTGCAGGGCAACAAAAGAAGACCCAGCCGATCAGCTGGGACTCAGGAGGCAGAGAATAGATGGGGGCAGGGCCAGTCAGAGGTGGTATTTACTGGTTCTCCAAACTACTCAAAATTTCAGCTACTAGTTCTCCAGAACCGGTCAGAACTGGCTGAATACCATCTCTGCCACAAATCTCTTCTTCCCCCATTGACACGCAGCCAGCAAAGGGTAAATTCCAAACAGTAAGCTCAGATCTAGTAACCCAGAAGTACATTATGTGTGAACCAAGCTCTGACATGTTTTCCATTAAAATTCAGATGGGATTTTGAACTTGTTTCCCCCATTCTTTGCTGACTCCCTCACCCAAACTTGGGAGAATCCATAGACACATTGCAATGACATCAGTGTCTTGACTTTCTTTGCTAAACTACTGGATGCCAGAGTCTTGGAAAATTTATTCTCCAGATGTTGTGCAACCATCCTTTCCATTAGTTAAGCTGGCTGGAGCTTCTATGAAATATAATTCAACGGCCTCTAGAGACCCAAGTTTAAACATGAGCATAGCTCTAACACTCTGGAATGGATTTTGACCCTGGTGTTTAGCATTTAGTCTTCCCCAACAAAACCATTTTAATTTTTAGTTCCTTAGACTACATTCATTTTAAATAAACTCTCCACATTTCCAGAGTTTTGATCGGAAACATGGGTTTGGTTCATAAAGCATGCTAAGCCTTCATTCTTATTTCTGACTTAACATGTTTCATCCTCGCTTAACATGTTAAGTGAATGAAAGCACCAACACTCATTTAACAAGCTATATTTTTTTCAGTTATTAAACCAGATTACCAACTGGGCTGAAATATGGAATTAAGAGATGATGGATTATTTGAGTCTAAACATTTTCAGGTCAAACCTTTCCCTTGAAGCTTTGCTTGTGGCTTAGCGCAATGTTTCTCAAAATTAGCAACTTTAAGATATAGAGACTTCAATTCCAACAATTTCCCAGGCCAGCATAGCTGGCTGGGAAATTCTGAGAGTTGAATCCACATATCAGAAAGTTGCCATGGTTGAGAAACACTAGTCTAGTGTGTTATATCAGGTCAGAGGAATTTAAAATAATTACTTGAATAAATTCCATCTCCCTCTCCTTCTCTCTCTGAAAAACTGGCAGTATATATTTTTGTCTTCTTTCCCTTGAAGTGTTTTTGATTTGCTGGTGCTTTCTGTGGATCTCCCCCAAAGAGTGGCAGTCTTGGCCCATGAAAGCAATAGAAGAGGCCTTTGTTTTCCAGTTATCTGTCAGTTTCAAGGTAGTGTGGGAATATTGCTGGAAATATTTGGGTTTTGCAATGTAGAGAGGAAGCCAATATTAAATGTTGGCTCTCTCAGTGGAAGATGTTGACTATAAATCAAAAAGGCTTCTCTGTATGTCTAGAACAAGAAAACTCCACATCTTAGCTGCCGAAATGATAAGAAATATATTTTCAGAGTGTTTGCCTTTCTTTTTCTTTTTTTCCCCTTTGGTTATTTGTCTGAATCCTCAGAGAACCTTTTTAAACTTTCCAGTAAAGCTATTTTCAACACACAAGTAGCAGAACCATACAGAAGGTTGCTATATCTGGGCTGCAAAAAGCCAGATGACCATGTAGAAGTTAAAGAGGTGAAAATTAAGTCTCAGAAATGGCTGCTTTTTCCACGGCCCTTACATGATATGTGGCCCTCCCAAGCTCCATTTTCACTGGCAGAGGGTTGCAGGAGGCCAGCACAGCCGAAAACGGAGCTCAGGAGTCCATTTTCACTGGCAGGTGGCACCGACATGAGTGATGTCAAACTGGCCAAGCCCACTCCAGCCATGCCCAAACACAACCCTGATGTAGCCATCCAATGAAATCGAGTTTGACACCCCTGATGTACAGGAAAAGCAAAGCAACCCATTCCCAACTGGGAATGGAAAATCTGCCTATCTCCATTACAGCTGGAATTCTCCCATTCACCTTTCAATGAGGTGTCTAGACATTTCATCTGGCCATGATGTAATTAGTTTGGTTCTTGTTAACATGTTGTCTGAACTGTGGTTTATACCCTGTGATTTATGGCTGTAGCAGGATGTCTGCACCCTGTTCTCCTTTGTGTACATAGGGATTTCATTCACACATAAGATCTTGTCAAATAGTTTTGGTTTTGACTTAGCACATGTGTAGATATCTCAAGAAAGAAACCATTCATTACTTTCAACCAGTCCCATTCAAAACTGTGGCTTTGCATAGGTTTGTACATCTTGGCTGTATCTATTTGTTAGATTTGAGATGAGATCTGACATTTCTTCCTAGAAAGTTGACCAAGATAGCCCTCCCTCCAAAGGTTTGTTCCCTACAACAAACACACAGTGAAATAGACTGGGTAGAATAAGACACACTATCTCAAATTAATCCAGTGAGCTTCTGTAACTGAGATGAACATGATCCTGAGTCTCCCAGGTCCTAGTCCCATCCTATATCTATAATAAACTGATACAATAAACCATGATGAATTCTATTTCATATTTTGAACATATGTTGCTCACGTGTACAATCTATCCTTAGTCAGTTCTATGAACCTCATGACCCAAAATACATATTATCCAGAGGTGGTATTCAGCACAGGTTCTGACCAGTTCTGGAGAACTAGTAGCAGAAATTTTGAGTAGTTCAGAGAACCAGCAACTGCCACCTCTGATGGAGATTTTACAGTATCCTTCCCCTGCCACGCCCACCAAGCCACGCCCACAGAACCGGTAGTCAAAAAAAATTGAATCCCACCACTGACATTATCCTATCCACACGTTCTTCTGTGCAATTTGAGCAGGCTACAGTATTTCAAATCTGTTATGCTTTTGCTGAAATTCTACTGTGGGTTTTTTTATATTAATTCCCAGTAGAAGGAAGGGTAGTTAATATCTACCCTCCTGCCAGATTAGAATGTTTCTTCCTTATTGTGACACTTCTTTTTCCAATGTGCAAGAATAAACGGAACAAATTACAGTACGTACAATTTTAGAGCCCACGCCTCCTGTTCAGTAATCCTGGGTGTGTATCATCCTTTTGAGGAAAAGGCCTGGTATTCCCATTTTTTAAAATAATAATAATAATTAGAGGCCGAAGGGCATGGGGAAAATCATGTGGCTTTGAATCATGTTGAATTCCCCCATTTTTTTTTTTTTTAGGTAGCACAGCCAATCTTCTTGGGTGGCCATAAAGCAAAACCAGCCCAAAGAATGTGGCACCTTGGAGCAAAGCAGGCTCAGCTGTGGTTTAGTATATACTACATGCATTTTCTTTGGTGTATAGATACTTTCTCTGTCTGGTCAACAGGTTAAATGCAAAAAAAACCGACAGGACATGCGAGTCTGAAACCAAAGTCACACTTTGAACTAAGTTGCGGCTTGTCAAATACAGCATCACCTGTTGCAGGAAAACAGGAAAACCAAACCAAACCAAGCCAACCACAAAATAGCTTTTCATGAAGAGTGAACCTTCTTTACTGGTATGCAAAATCACAGCGGAGATGAGTTTGCACAACAATGCTAGGATGAAGCTAAAATTGGAATGGTAGTTTGTGGTTCTGAGTACCATGGAACACCCAGCTACTGACGGAGAACATTGAGGGATCCACGTCACCACATTCCGCTATAAAATGATTGGTCCAGAGCCAGCATTTCTGTTTTGTTCACCTATTTAGGGTGAGGTCCGTTACTAAATAGTAAAGATCAAAATATTATATTGATTAATATGCTCCGTCTTTTCAATTATTCATTTTCATTCTTGTGATTATTTTTTTAATGTACTGGAACTTCTTCTGGGAAGTAAAAAAATATATTATGCAAATCCCGTAAATAAATATATTATGCAAATCCCGTAAATAAATATATTATGCACCAGGCAAAAATTGTCTTCCATCTGGCTAGACTTGAGTTCCTTTGACCGGCAGAAATTCTCAAGGGTTTCAGACAGAAGCTCTTCTAAGAAAGAACTGTAAAACTCAATGGGAAGAATGCCTTGCAACAAACCGTGCACTTCACTGCTGAGTTATGGCCTCTCTGAAGGAGGGAGGCTTTCCTCCAGGCTCAGCTACAGCTTGCTTGCCAAAAAGGTTGGCTACCACTGCCTTAATTTCATCCAGATGTTGCTTCTCCGGTGCTGGTTGGCTGAGAAATGGATGAAAACTAAAGCACAGGCAACACAGGCATTCTCTCTCTGGAGTGTTTTCCTGGTTGCCTTGCATTCCTTTTCCTTCCACCCAGAAGTTGTTTTGGAAACTCTCAGAGGAGTTCCAAGAATAACCTCCCTTCCTTCTGTCTGATAAAATGTCACTTCTGGCTCAGAAAATGGGAAAAGACCAGGGGTGTGGGTGGGTGGAGAAATCCTGCCTGGGTTCTTATGCAAGATTTGGCTTCTCAGGACCCAAATTTCAGTTGACTAGGTGGGACCTGTAAGAGAGAAACTCGGATTAAAAGAGAAGGACAACTACTTGCAATACTGTTAGGCTTGCTATCTTGGCCCCAACTTCCAGCCTCTTCCTCCAAAGATATAACACTGGTACTATGAAGCTGTTGGCTGTAACTAACTCAACTTCTTCCATCAGCAGCAAGAAAGCATGCAGTGGTCACCAGAGAAAATCCTGGAATGGAATTCAGGGTCTATTATTTGTTCAATATGGATTATGTCAATATTGTCATGAGGGTTTTCAAATGTCAACCTATTTACATGGCTTTTGCATTCCCTGGCAGTGGCTCCTGAACACTGAAATGCTATAACCACAAAGCAATTAAATTTATCCTTTTAAAAAAAAAAAGTGCCATGGTTGCCTTCACACAGAACGCAACCCCCCAAATCATCAGTGTCTTCAGGCTATAGTGACGTCAAAGCAAGGAAAATGGCAGCAGTGGTATTGCAATCCAAGCCATAAACTTGAACTGTGGTGCTAATGCCATCCTCTTACTTGCTTTCTCTCCTTCTGTGGTGGCAGCTGCCCCAAAATATAGATTAACAAAACACAGCCGCATCACACATGATACCCAAATGAATTAATCCACATGGTGTCTTCCTGTGATGACTTGGTTCACACAACATGCCAAACCCTTCTCACAACATGCTGAACCACAAAAAGCTCAAACCTTTTAAGCTATATTTGTGTGGTTTTGAAGTCAGCCCATGAGTTATTTTCTAAGGCAGGGGTCTTCAAACTCGACAGCTTTAAGACTTGTGGACTTCAACTCCCAGAATTCCTCCCCCAGTCATGTTAGCTCAGGAATTCTGGGAGTTGAAGTCCACAAGTCTTAAACTTGCCAAGTTTGAAGACCCTTGTTCTAACCCTAATCCTAACCCCAGGGGTGGGATGCTACCAGTTCGGCCCGGTTCTACAAAACCTGTAGCTGCGAAGAGCAGCTGACACCAAACCGTTTCGGTGTTTGGCCCACATGCCTGCCCGGGCTCTAGGTTGTCCTTTATTCCCTGTTTTTCCCTCCTCAGCTGTTTTGCGCGGCACAGCTGAGGTTGAAAAAGCAGGAAACAAGAGGCTTTTCAAATGCTGTGCACCCGAGTGTAGTGCTTGTCAGCTGTCCAGCTGGCACAGCTGATGATTTCTTGCAAATTCTGCACACACGATTGTCCCCAGTTCGGAGAACTGGCAAATCACTCCACTGGCTGGCTCTGCCCCTCCCTGCCCACTCACTCCTTACCTGGCATGCAAGCCATCCAACTTGCCTGGTTTGGTAAGTTGCTGTTTTTCCTTTTCTCCCCCTGACCATTAGCAGTTCTGCTCTGCCAGGAGATTTAGATCAGCTAGAAAGCAGGAAATCATTGGATTTCTTGCTTTCTAACTAATCCAAAAGCAGAGCCGAACCTTCCTTAGGACTGAAGCTTTTCAGTGCAGACTCAGGTAGTTGAATGCAGATAGATAGATCTCTAAATTAATCTGTGATTCTGTGAGCAACTCAATCTGTCTGACTGCTTTGCCTGCTTTTGGGTAAAAGTTGCTCTTTTTTATAAAAAATTCAATATTTGCATAAATATTTATAATATTTACATACAAGCAATACCCACCCAGTCACATGACCACCAAGCCACACCCACAGAACCAGTTGTTAAGAAATTTGAATCCCATCCTTGCCTAACCCTAACACAAATAGGGACTCATTTTTTCTTTTATCACTACAGTACACATCTGAGCGTGAATATCTTTTGAAACTTCATATGTCGAAGTTCCTCACCCTACAAGATTAAATGCTACTATTTTCTTTTTCTTCTTCAAGCATTTCAAATTTAAGCAGGATTCTCACATTAGCAAAATTTAATGTTTACTTACCCGCTTGAAATCACAACCGGGTGAGCTCACATGTCTTTTTACATCAAAAAACTACAGATTACATACCACAAAGACAAGGTTCCTGCCACATGCATTATATGATTTTATGCAACGTAGGAACCAAGACTTAGCTTCAAGCTAAAAATGTAGCACGTAAGCAAAAGGTAACAGGTGGCAATAAAGAATAAATTATTCTGTAATTACCAGTAACTTTTTTTATCCTTGGTGATGAGTGCTTTGGAGACATAAGCAAATGTTTTTTTTTTTAAATATAATGGTGGAAGATAAAAAAAAAAAGTGAATATGATTGACTTTATTATCCTCAGAAACCTGTTTTCCATTCAGTTAATTCTCTCTGTTCTTCACAGTCACATATACAAAAATAAGTGGTTTCTTTTTCCTTGTTTCAACTCTGACCATGGCCTACACCGAGACGCTGGAGCCAAATCTCATTAAAATCAAACAAATAACCTTCTTCTATCTCTTCTAGGTTCTTGCCCTCTAGGCAATATTTCTAAGTGATGGCAGCCATGGACAACTTTATCAGCCTGTGCAAAAGATTGTGGAAAAAAGGCAAATACTTTCGCTAAAAGCCCGGAAATGTTGACTAAAGCTTTTATTTGACAAATGAAAGAAGGAAAAAGAGAAAGATAAACAAGCCAGGTCATCAAGGATGTCAGAAAACCAGCACTATCAAAGGACTCTTTGTTGAGCCTAAGAGTGCATAATCTACAGGGTCAAATGGACAAATTTGAAGCAATCGTGCCTTTTGTCTTGCACGGAAGGAGGCATTTTTCACACTGCAGGATAGTGGAACCGAGCAAAAAGCGTTGAAAGACAAATAAAATTCCTGGAAGTGCCTGGAACAAGCAATGCTAAAGATCTTAAAAGACTGGTTCTGACGGGCCATCATAATGTCTTATTTTGGAGCTGGAACACATTCGTAGATGGCGTCACATTCTGTGTAGATACGGTAAAACAGCTTTACAAAAATGGAGCAGCCTCCTTTTCCTAACAGAAGAAAACTACTCAAATAATTTCCAATTGTAGAACTTTTAAACCAGAGTGGAAACTGGCACGACTTGTAAATGCGACCCTGGGAATTACTTGCATTCCCAGCCAAAACTCATTATACACAGTTCCACAAATAAGGGCAGGCTGTTGAATGGTGCCAAGAAACAGAAGTCCAATTAAGGCTAACATAAACCAACCCAAAAACCTAGAAAAAACTGACCAGAGTACAAAGCTTCACGAAGGACTCGGAGATTACTGAACTGCTTTGCGTCCTGCAAAGCTCTTCATCATTGAGGACTGACTTTTATTCCTTATGGGAGAGGCAATCACCTCCCAGCCTTACTCCCGAGTCGCCCCTTCTGCTTCAGCTGCTCTCGCCTTCTAGCAGCTCTGCGCATATGCGCACTGGGAACAGGCTCCCTGGGGTCCTCTGCTTCGCTGCTGTCAGACTCCGAAAGCTCCGAAGGCAGCACCCCACTCCCAGATGGTCCTTGCCCCATCCCTGCATCAGATGCAGGATCCTCATCCAAGTCCTCGCCAGACTCCCTGACTGGTTCCCTTTCGTCCTCACTGTCCGATACCTCTGCCGTCCACGCCATCAGCCATTTGAAAGCATGCAAATGCAAGTAGATTAATAGGTACCACTTAGGTGGGAAGGTAACAGCATTTCGTGCACCTTCAGTATATAGCCATGCTGGCCACATGACCACAGAAACTGTCTGCAGACAATACTGGCTCCCTTGGCTAAGAAATGGAGATGAGCACCATGCCCGAGAGCCACACATAAGTGAAAGGGAAACCTTTACCTTTACATAAATATATACCTGCAAACAAACCTATCCATAGGTACATGGGCTGGCTAGGCCTTCTGGGAATTGTAGCCCCAATACATTTGGACACTACCAAACTGGGGGAAGTCAGCAAATCTATACCTGACCCAACAGCAGAGGTTGTACTCGGCAAGTTCTGACAGTTCTGGAGAACCGGTAGCGGAAATTTTGAGTAGTTCGGAGAACCAGCAAATACCACCTCTGACTGGCCCTGCCCCCATCTATTCTCTGCCTCCCGAGTCCCAGCTGATCGGCTGGGTCTTCTTTGGTTGCCCTGCACAGGAGAACAGAGCTGGAAAACAGGTTAGTGGGGTGGGGAGGCAATGGAGATTTTACAGTATCCTTGCCCTGCCCTGCCCACCAAACCGGTAGTAATTTTTTTTTAATTCTACCACTGCCCAACAGGACAATTCTTCCTTTTTTTCATTGAAGGAATAAAAAAATATTGGCAGGGAGGCTCAGGAAGAATCGTCTGAAGTCTTTGTTCAACTTTAAGAAGCAGAAAGATTTCCTACTAGTTCAGCCCCAACTGTTTTCTATTTCAAATTGAGAGTGTACTTTTTTTTAATAATTCCAGCTTGAGAACAGACTATGACCAATGTGCCCTGAGGGATTTTGTAGGCCTGCGTTTTTCAACACATTTCTGTCTTTTGGTAATCCCAGTGATGAATGTTTAAAAAAAAAACAAATAACCCAAGAACTGCCGTTCTTGATTTCTCTGCTAATCCTCATTTCATAAACATGCCTATGGGCCTTGATCGTTTTAATTTTTGACTTGAAGTTTCTTTTTGGGCCATTTCTCTTGAATACGGCATACAAGTTATTTATAATTTCCTGGCAATATTTCGTGCTCTAACAGAACAGGTTCAGGAAGGAAAAATTAAATAGTCTGCCCTAGCTAATAGCTTGTTGCAGAAAACACCAAAATGTTGGTTTGCTTGGGAATGTCTCTGGATTGAGTGTGCATGGTTTAAATTTCGCAGGGACACCAATGCAATTCACCAAAAGTGTAGGTGCTCCTGCTGCATTGTGAATATTTAGTTATTTCATCGAAAATCAGTTATTAATGAACCTTATAAATATATTATAAAGCAATGTAATGCTCAGTTATTAACTTAAAACTCCCATTGCTGCATACAACTACTTAGAATTTCCAGTGTGAATAGAATAAATGTAATATAGACATTTCTGCAGAACTAAAATGTGGCCTTTTAAAGGAGAAATGGACACTCTTCATCCAAGGGTTGTGCCTCTTTTGTAGCCACCCAGCAGGAGCCTCCCAATTCATCACTGAAATTTGGAAACAAAACAGCCAAATTTCAATGGAACAATTTCAGATTATTTGGGAGGATTTCAGAGTAGGTCTTGCCAAAGGTTGAGTTCCCAGTGTCCTCTTCCCTTTCTAACTGTAATGGGTTGGGAGGAAAAACATACTCTCTCTATTCCCGTGATGGCAACCTATCGCATGTGTGCCGGAAGTGGTCACCCCAAATCAGGTCCACTGTGCATGTGCGTGCGCCTGCCTCCCACCAGCTCACTAATTGTCAGGTATCTGCCATGCATGTGCGGGGAGCGGGGCACGTGAGAGAGCCATGTGCTCATGCGCAGAGGTATGGGACACACATGGGGAGGTTGTGGGCACATGCACAGGGGCAGGGGGTCGCTTGAGCATTTTATTATGGGTGTAGGCATGCGTGCGTGTGCACACATGCATTTTCAGCACGTGACAACAAAAAGGTTAGCCATCACTGGTCTAGCCTATCCATCTTCCTCAAGTCCTAGGCTGCCTGAAGGCATCTGCTTGGCTAGACTAAATTAGCTGTCAGTATGATCCATCAAGCTGCTTGACTAAGGCCTGGATGGGACCATGTTAAACAACTGGAAGTGCCAGCAATGTTTTTCACCAGCTCTAGTATCATGTTGAGGGTTGGTCTCTTTGCTTATTTAGGGTACTAACATTTTGATTGCTGATCTCATTAATCTCATAAATAATACACTTATCAAACTAGTAGGAAAAAATGAAGCAACTCTGTTTGGTTGAAGAGCAAATCCATAAATTTTCAGCAACTGCTGCTGGGTTGCATTTTACAACAGTCAACTGATTTAAGGTTTATCCCATTAATTTCTCGCCCTTCCAAACAGTGGCTCTCAAGCAGTGTAAACCAACAACATGCTGCTAGGATACATGAGCCTCCAATGGTTTGCATAGTGAAACAGGCCGTTTATACAAATTAGACTCCAAAGCATAATTTAACCACCTTCTAGGATGAGACTGGCTACTTTATTTTGAGGGGATGATCTCTATGTCTTCAAGGGTTGCTAACATTTGAGCATGGCATCATGACATCAACGGACTGAATGGTTCTCATAATTTCAAGCCATTTTCTTGAGGAGGTCTTTAAAAGAAAAGAATTAAGCGATGGGACAAAATGGGATTTAAGGGACAAAAGCAGTGTCTTGTATGTGCTTTTGTTCCAGAAATCCCCAAGGAAAAGGGGGTTCTCTAGGGAATCTGGGTATCCAAGGATAGTTGTCCAGTTCTGTCAAGGATTTTATGAATTTGGACTACTGTGTGGAAATATACTTTCAACCAACAAGAATCAAGTTGGAGGTTAAGAAAAGCAAGCAAGCAGGCAGGTAGGTAGGTAGTTTAGACAGGCAGGAAAGCAGGCAGGCAGTAAGAAGGAAGAAAGGAAGCAGAGATGATATTCAGCAGGTTCTGACCAGTTCTGGAGAACCGGTAGTGGAAATTTTGTGAAGTTCGGAGAACTGGCAAATACCAGCTCTGACTGGCCCTGCCCACATCTATTCTCTGCCTCCCGAGTCCCAGCTGATTGGCTGGGTCTTCTTTGGTTACCCTGCACATGAGAATAGAGCTGGAAGCAGGTTAATGAGGTAGGGAGGGAATGGGATTTTGCAGTATCCTTCCCCTGCTATGCCCACCAAGCCACACCCACCAAGCCACGCCCACAGAACTAGTAGTAAAAAAAATTGAATCCCACCACTGGAAGGGAGGGAGGAGGGAGAGAAGGAGGGAGGGAGGGAGGAAGGAAGGAAGGAAGGAAGGAAGGAAGGAAGGAAGGAAGGAAGGAAGGAAGGAAGGAAGGGATTCTCTCCTTGCTATCTGTGACCCTATCCAGAGATCAAATAAAATGAATACCAAATACTCCCATAAGATTACAAAAGAAACTGGAAAATAGAAAACTATCCAAAAGTTTGGGAAGTTATTTTCAGCAATAGTTCACTAAATAGAAGCGTGGTGAACAGATGCTACTTTAAAATCTATTTGTGAATAAAATAATTTGTGAGTAAAATGCTATTGTGAAATTCTCTGTTATGAGGAAGTTGTCTGAATTTCCCTGAGCTTATTTTTACAGATTGATTTGAAACAGACAACAGTATTTAAAGTAATAATTGAAACTTTCTTGCTTGTTTTCCTATTTATGATAATATGCTTTTTCTGTAGTCTTTATCTGTATTTTTGTATTTTATTCGATTTGTTAAAGTCCGGTTGTATCTATATTACTGTACAATGTACAGTGCCCTGAGTTTACTATCTCATGCCTTTATCACCGTCTAGTTCAGGGGTATCAAACTCAAGGCCCGGGGGCCAGATCTGATCCGTGGGGGTGTGTGCTTAGATCTGGCCCATGGGCCCACCCTGGAAATAGTGAAGGATTGACCCACAGTGCCTCTGCTAGCAAAAACAGAGCTTGGGAGAGCTGCAATTAAGACACACACACACACACATGGCAAAAAATACATAATACATCTTTACAAAACACCTGGGATACAGCTAAAGCAGTTATGAGAGGAATAGCGATAAACTATATGGCGAATAAAAATAAGAAAAAGAAGATACAGCGAAAAGCATTAGAAATGGAATACAGAAACCTAGAGATGAAGCTATAAGAAGAACCAAAACAGAAAGAGATAAAAACAAGAATGGACTTAATAAAACATGAAATAAATCTGTTGGAAAAAGAAGATTTAGTCCAAAAAATGAAAAGAATAAAACAAAATGTATTTGAGAATGTCAATAAACCAGGAAGATGACTAGTCTGGAAGTTGAAAAAGCCAGCGGAAAAAAGATGGATCACTAAACTACAAAACGAATAAGGGGAGATATGCTATCAAGAAGAAACGAAAAGGAATATAGCCCAGAAATTCTATGAGGATTTATATAAAGAAGAAGAATTTGTAACGGCCCCCACTCTTTCAAGCACCCTCCCCTGGCAATATCTATGAATCAACCAGTTTTTGACCCAGTTAATCTTACTGAGAACATACACCAGAAATACTTAAATTAATGGATTTAATTGTTAATAGATGATATAGAACAGGGATGTCAAACTTGATTTCATTGAGGGCCGCTTCAGGATTGTGTTTGACCTTGGGGGGGTAGGATGGGCGTGGCCAGGGGGGCATAGCCAGCTCGACATCGCTTGTGTCAGGGGCGCCTGTGATGGCCCAAGCACTCTGCCAGCCAGTGAAAATCGGCTCCCAAGCTCCGTTTTCGGCTGCAACGGCCTCCTGCAACCCTCTGCCAGTGAAAACAGAGTTTGTGCTCCCCCCCCCACCACAGCTCTGTTTTCACTGGCAGAGGGTTGCAGGAGATCATCGCAGCTGAAAACAGAGCTCAGAAGCCTTTTTTTGCTGGCAGAGGCCCCCGCGGGTTGGTCCTTCATTGTTTCCAGGATGAGCCAGATCTAAGCACCCAGTGGGCTGGATGTGACGCGTGGGCCTTGGGTTTGAGACTCCTGATATAGAACTTGAAAATATTATATAAATACATACAGTGTACAATTATCTTTTCATTTTGTTTCCTTTTTAAATGTTAGACACAAATGAACCAGAGGTGGCATTCAACAGGTTCTGACCAGTTCTGGAGAACCGGTAGCGAAAATTTTGAGTACTTCAGAGAATTGGTAGCGGAAATTTTGAGTAGTTGGGAATACCAACTCTGGCTGGCGCCGCCCCATCTATTCTCTTCCTCTTGAGTCCCAGCAACTCTTTTGTTGCCCTGCACAGTGGAGTGGAGCTAGAAAGCAGGCTAGTGGGGTAGGGAGGGAACGGGGATTTGCAGTATCCTTCCGCTGCCATGCCCACCAAGCCATGCCCACCAAGCCATGCCCACAGAACTGGTAGTAAAAAAAATTGAATCCCACCACTGAAATGAACATTGGATGACCTGGCTAGACTTCAACCTAAACAACCTGAAAATATGGTATCTCAAATACAGAAACAAGAACCTTTTTACTCTTTGTGGAAATAGGTTGCCTTGTAGATTTAATCCTCCATCGAGCATAATATGTATTGATTTAAACTGATTAATTTTAATTGTATGCCATCCTAATCTTAAAATATCTACAACCTTCCTGTAGAGTGAAGTCTCATTGGAATGAACCCATCTTCAGAGTCTTTCTTTTTTTTTTTCTTCCAAGTTTTTTAAAATTTATATAGAAGTATTTTGAATACAGTTGTCCAGGCATACCATTTTACAAAAAAGACAGGGAAGAAAAAATAACACATATACTGATAGTAATAATATAATACAACAAAACAATTCTAATCATATTTATCATTATATTCACTTCCTTATGTTCCTCACCTTCAGAATCTTTCTATGCAAGAGGAGATCTGGGATAACTATACTTTAAAGCTAGTGGTTCCAGTGCAGGGAAAATATTTCTAAGAAGACTTGAAGTCTCATTAAACCTTCTTGTACGTCAAATGATATATAGTTATGGTTTGACTTCCTTGCCTTTTTCAATCACATATCTATTTTTTATTGATCACTTGGTGGAACTTTGGAAGAATCATAGGCTGAACATCTGGTGTCCTACTAGTCTATTCTCTGAAACATCCATTGCCTAATTGAATCACTTTGGTTTCAGGGCCTGGGGTCTGGGTGTAAACAGCTTCTGTGGATTAATTTAGGCCCATCTGTGTATCATTTCTTTTCCTATCCTATTTCATACATGCCTATTTCTGCCCCTTGTATTATTGATGGCACCATTTTGAATTCTCCATTTTTGCATTTGATCTGTAACTTGATCTCAAGTTTGCAGACAACTGGCTTGATCTCATGCAATAGTTATCCAATTATCCCGACACATGGGTTTTTTATAGCTGCTTTTCTGACATCTGCTGCTTTAAGATGCCCCCAGTTATGGGGTAGAGGATGATGTCATTATATAACTTAAGAAAGTATAAACTCATATTTAGAACTTTTGTAGGATTTGTTTTTTCTTCAAAGTGTTGTGAGAACAGTCTCAGGAATACTAGGAATGCCAGTAATTAGCAATCGAGGCATTTCTGAAGCTCATTTTCTCTCTTCCTCTCCCCCCTCTCTTTCCTTCTGTCCTTCCTTCCCTCTCTCTCCCTCCCTCTCCCTTCCTCCCTCTCTGCCTCTCTTTCCCTCTCTCCCTCCCTCTCCCTCTCTCCTTCCCTCCCTCTCCCTCCCTCTCTCCTTCTGTCCCTCTCCCTTTCTCCTTCCCTCTCCACCTCTCCTTCCCTCTCTCTCTCCCACTTCCCTTCTCCCCTCTCTCTGTGTTTATGTATGAAAGGAGCAAGTATGGGAAGATTTCAGGAAAGAAATTGAGGACTGAAAATGACTGTGAGAAAAGCAGAGCCAATAACTGCAGTGGAGTGAAGAGCTATCAAGTAGATCTTCTCTTTGATAATTCCTCTCTGGACAAAGAAAGGACTTGAGATCAGCCATAAGTACATCAGGGAGTTGTCCCTCACAAAAAAGCTGCAAATCAATAATGGTTTAGCACTCTGGAAGACAAGAGAAAATCATGTTTGAGCAAACATCACCTTTTGTGGCCAGCATCTATGAAAGGTCACCAGGTTTGGATATTTCCTTTTTGTAATCACTTTTGGAAATTGTTTGTTAACTGTTTCCAACAGTTAGGAAGCTTTGCATCAACAGGTTTTATAGCATCAATTTTTTAAAGATCATTTTTAAAAGTTTAAATACAAGTTTAAGGACTTTATTGATTTTTTCCAAACAATCAGAAAAGTGTGATTAAAACTTTGATTTTCAGAAAATTATAAAGGGACTAAAAGCCCAGATAAATTTGAAATAGGGTTTTGGAATTAATAAAAGAATTCCTCCTGTGAAAAAAGTTTTTTATTTTCAATTCTTAAAAAAACAAAAATATAGGACTTTAAAAATTGGACACTAGAGAAACTAAAATTTCCAATTAAAAAAAACTTGACTTATAAATACAAAGTGAAGTAAAGTATTTTAACATTGCACATATTAAATAATATTTTGGCACAATGGACCCAAAAGATAATTTTAACTGCCTCTAAACAGAGATAGGTTGTGTTTAAAAAATGTTATGAAAGAGGAACAAAATTTTACTTGATAAGATTGAGACTGATTTGAAAGTACAAACCAAGAGAATGGCCTGGATAATTTTCCTATATTGCATTTACAAAATAATTTTGTTAATGCTCGGAAGAATTTTGTGAGAAGGGATAAAGGAAAAAAAATAAAAGAAATAAACTTCTAGGACATTATTTGAATAGACTAAAGATCAAGATTGTTAGAAGTAAAAGAAAAAAAGGGGGGGGGATATAAAGTTGGTTTATTTGACCAAGGTTAAAATAGATATGTTGTTATCTCTGGTAGCCCTTAATAGACTTTTGCTAACATCAGAACTGAAATGAAGAGGCTTTAAGGATTTGTTTATAGCTAAGAAATGGGATATAGGAAGAAGAGATCATTTGTTGTATTTTAAGATAAGATAACTTCCTAAAATGTAATGAAGGAGGAAGTAATTTCTTTATATATTTCTTTTCTTTTTCTTTGTTATATTTTTATTTTATTTTTATTTCTTTATGTTTATTTTTATGTTATTTTTTCTTTCTTTTCTATTCTTCTAGTTCTTTTTTATTTTTTTGCATCTTCTGTTTTTTTATATTAGTTAATTTTTTAATTTGTACTAGATTTTATTGTTATAACTGTAATTTTTAAAGAAATTACTACTGAAAAAATGAAAAGAAGACATATGTTATTTCTTAACTCATTAAAAATAGTCTAAATTTTAACTATTAAGTGAATAGCTTTAATAAAGATGAATCATATTGCATACATTTATATATATATATATATATATATATATATATATATATATATATATATATGTATGTATGTATGTATGTATGTATGTATGTATGTATGTATGTATGTATGTGTGTGCATGCATGTATGTGTGTACATACATACACACACTACTAGGAACACTTAGAATAAAATGAATATGAATAGTGCTGAGTTCTATATTTTGGAAGTGGACTCTCTGGCCAAAAACCATAGTAAAAGGCAGCCAGCAACAGTGGTTGCATAATTCAATGTTTCCAGTTTAATCCCAAGTGCTCCCTAAAATTAGCTTTCCATAATCTTCTTCCAAGCAAAAGACCATTTAAAAAGCAGAATATTAACAATGGTTTCACTTTTTTACCAAAGGAAAAAGTCAAGTGCAAAAATCAAAGCACTTCATTGTGTTTACAGTACCACACTATCTCATGCAAAATTTTGCCAAGGAATGCATTAGTCTAAGGTTGAATTTACTAAAAAGATTCAAGAGGGCCAGAATGATGAAAGGTACAAGTATCATTTAGGGGGAAAGAGCAACTACATTTCCTTCAGCACAAAAGCTCTTATTGGTCATATTAGAGCGCTGATGTAGGATAAGGACAGACAGACTGGGGGCAGAGTCAAGAGAGAAATCAGCCTGGAATCGTTACGTTCCCACAAGCGAACTAAGTTCAACCCCTCTTGAATTCTATTAACTCTCATCTAGCACCAATCTAGTGCTGATATAAATTGAGTAGATTCTTGTATTTAGGCATGAATAATAAATCAGTTTAACTAGACTGAATATATGGTCTTGATTCTTTGCAACTGACACTAATGGCAAAAGCCCCTTGATTAATAGATGGATTTAATTTACTTCCCAATTGCAGAACCACTAGCAATAATGTAATTATTGGCTAATACAAGATGTAAGTGTTACAATCAATTCTGAAATAAGCATATACCAAAATAATAACAAATATTATTTCAAGACACAACTTTCATTCCATACTCTGTTAAACAGAATTCACCATTTCCATTATTTTTGGTTTCTAGAAGGCAAGTAAATAAAAATTCAAATCATTCAAAAGCCTTTTTCAGGCAATTTTACAGTTTATTGGTACTATAGTTCTAGATGAGTGACCGCAACTGGGACTGGTAACTTTGTCAGTAAGCATTGTGGTTACTAAGTGGAAAGCCACACAACTGCAACAGAATTGGAACCATACTTCTGCTTTTGTTATTAAGTGAATAATTGTGGTCATTAAGCCAAACTACACATAGCTGTGATTTATGGTTTTATTTCCAGGTTCATCATTAACTCTGCTTATCATGGGCCAATTGCAAAGCATACAAATGGCAATCATGTGATTGTGGGATCCTGTAATGTTGTAAATGTGTGTTGGTTGTGAGGTGCATGAGTATACCATTCCAGACAACTGACTGTCCAATCTCTTCTTAAAAACATCCCATGATGGAGCACCCACAACTTCTGGAAGCAAGCCGTTCCACTGATTTATAGTTCTCACTGTCCAGAAATTTCTCCTTAATTCTAGGTTGGAGCTCTCTTTGATAACTTTCCATCTGTTGGTTCTTATTCTGCCTTCAGATGCTTTGGAGAAGAGATTGACCCCCTCTTCTTCGTGAAAGCCCCTCACATATTGGAAAATTATCATGTCATCCCTATTCTTTCTCTTTATTAGACTAGACCAGGGGTGTCAAACTTGATTTCATTGAAGGCCGCATCAGGGTTGTGTTTGACCTCACCTGGGGGGGGGGGGGGCGGGAATGGCATGGCCAGGGTAGATGTGGCCAGTTTGACGTCACTCATGTTGGGGGCGCCTGTGGTGACCAAGGTGCTCTGCCAGTGAAAACAAGCTCCCAAGCTCCGTTTTCAGCTGCGACTGCCTCCTGCCATCCTCTGCCAGCGAAAACGGGGCTTGGGAGGGCCATCTGTGGCCCTCACAAGATCTATTTTCAGCTGCCATGGTCTCCTGCAATCCTTTGCCAGTGAAAATGGTTTCCTTCACTGTTTCCAGAGTGGCCCCCTGGGCCAGATCTAAGCACTTTATGGGCTGGATCCAGTCGGAGGGCCTTGATTTTGACACCCCTAGACTAGACATACCCAGTTCCTGCAAACATTCAACGTATGTTTTAACCTCCACCCGCCTAATAATCAAAGGCAGGAAGGGCAAACTGAAAAACAAAAGTAGCACTTATGGAAATTGGACTAAGTTGCAGGCATTATACGCTAATAGTCCTGATGCATACAGTATGTACCATTTCAAGTCAATTGTTGATTTAACTGTTCCCTTCCTTTGTTTTATAAAATGCCTTCTGGGAAAGCAATCCAGATTTCATTCATTTTCTTATATTATGACCCCCACCCAAATCCTATAACTCTAAAACCACAACCCGCTTTCAAATGTATTATGAGCAGCCTTAAGGCAAAGGGTGGAGAAGCCCTATTGAAGAGAACAGTACTTAAGAGAAATCCTGACTTTGTGTACACCATAACTTTGGCGTACAGTGGATTGAGTTTGCATGATTTTTTCAAAAGAAAATGGAGAATTAAATATGTCTAACATAACATGGAGAAGACAATCCTTTTTCATCCCCAAAATTGCATTCATTTGGACTTTGGGATTTGCTGATTAGATAAGTTTGTTGTTACAGAAATAGCTAGTATATACTAAATATCCAAAAGTAAAATGTTGAGGCCTTTACACTACTGCACTGAAAATTGTTGGGAGTTAATGCTTTTTCTCTCTCTCCTTTCCTCTTTACTCCACACTTCTCTCTCCCTCTCCCACCACTCCTTAATATCTCATCGTCTTCATTTTCACTTGTGTTTTATACTTCGATGATAGAAGACAACAGTAGTAGTGGTGCCAAGGGAAGCAGGAGTATGAGGAACTGGAGAGTACCAGGGCCTGAAGGAAGAACTAGAAAGGATGTGAAAAGGAAAGGCCAAAGGGATCCCAGAGGGTGGTAGGAACACTTGGAGCTATGATTCAGAAACTGGGAGAATGGATTCAAAAGATCCAAGGAGTGACATCAGAACTTCTGTCCAGAAGAGTCCAATGCTAGGAAGAGCTAAGATATTGCACAGAACCCTCAAACTTCTAGACTCTGATAGAAGGCTAGAATTTGAGGAAGACACTTTCCACTCATAAGAGTCTCATTTCCTTGATTGTGATATTTCATGGGACTACAAGATAATGGTACATTTTTTAAAAAGATGAAAATAGTTGGACTGAAAGCTGCATTTTAGTTAATCTTTTTCCTCTCATCCCATTTTGTTCTCCCTCTCCACCAAAAAGATTCTCCAAATGTGTTTTGTAAACCTTTGATGAAGACAAAAATTCTTCCTCCCTCCAGCCATTTTCAAGGAGGCAGAATTAATTTCCTCCTTTTTACATTCATGGAGGTGACTTCCTTCCAAATCGATTTGCAGAGAGGAACGAAAATGCCACGATCTCCAAAACGACTCGCAAGCAGAGCCCACCTCCTGCCAAATGTCACTGTACCTCAATATTTCTCAACCCTGTCAACTTTAATGTACCTAGACATCAACTCCCAGAATTTCCCTGCCAGCATTTGAGGAATTTGGGTCCTCACATCTTAAAGAAGGTGAGGTTGAGAAACATTGCTATCCTTATTCCCCATCACTTTTCAATGGTACGGGTTTTCTTTTCCTATACTTTCAATGTCAACTTGCGAAGCATCCCTGACCTGCTCTCGAGTTGCCATAGGCAAGGGGGATGGGGAATCGAACTTCGCAGCTGCATCAAGAAGCTTGCATCTCAGCCAAAACAAAGCACATTCCAGCCGACACATCAAGGTCATCTCTACGGAAACCCATAGTGGCCAGAGAGAGTGACTTCTACAACTCGCAAAATTCCTTCGTTGGGGAATGTGACTGATGACACATCTTGGGGGAGAGGGAAATGGGGTCAGAGGCAAAGCGTGAATTAACTGAGATCAGAATTGGCTTCACTTGGTCCATGCTGACATGAAGCTCCTAATAAATAATTGGATTTCTTTTGAAGCTTGGCTTGAGGTTCATGATTTAATTAGGGCGTCGGTCGGAACCCTGACAGAGAGCCAACTCCGACCTCAGTTCAACACCGTCCAGCTGAAGGCATCTCTAGTAGTCTGGATACTCTACAGAGCTCTAAAGTAGTTCTGAGGCTTTGGGACCAGCTGTTTCACTTTAGGAAAAACTCTTTTTTCAAGAACACCCAGTCTTGCTTTTGATATATCCCAACTTGGCTCAGTATCTGGATTATCCAAAATGGATGCACGCCCACAGTTTAATCCTCGTATTTACCTGCTGGGTGGGGGAAAAAAGCCAAAGAAGGGCAAAACTCTTGTTATGAACTTCAGGGAACTATGTTATGTGTTTTACCACAGATTCCTTCAGGTCTTGGCAATTTTTTCAGTTAATATTACTTGGCATGGGCTTCCAACTGTCTGGCCAGGATGGCAGCATAATATATTCAGCATAAACCACAATTCCAGAAGTAATTGTGAGGGATGTGCTTTCTTTCTGGCAGTTTTGCAGAAAGTATGGTCTTCCCAACCCTATAGATCAGAAAGAGCGGATCATCCGTGATTTATCTCCTTGAATCCAGGCCTTGAATCCTTGAATCCCTGTCAGCCTTGTGAGATAGTCCAGACAAGAAGAACACCCAGGAGTACTTACTCCTATCCTATCCTACATTAAAGTTACACTAATGAAATCTTTCAAGTCTAAAAATACAATTCTCTCCCCTACATATGCAACTTTACAAGTCCAAGAAGCCAAGGAAGGTTCCTCCTGAGACGTTTGCCATGCCCCCATTCCTAGTCGGCGGCTCTTCTTCCTGTCTCCCAAAGCCATTTCCACATATGATTACATCACCAAGGGCTGACTGAGTGATTTAGATATATCTGCTCTCAGAACAAGCATCTGGCCTCTTTAAGAAAAATAAACTCTACTGAGAGTCAGTAGGAAACGATGAAAACCTAGGAAAAGATGAAGAATAGCTCACTGAAGCACAATAGCTGGCAAATCACTTCAGTCAATTTGGCTGAATGACTACAAAGAGGTTAAGACCAGATTAAAATCCAGGCTCATCTATATAACTCACTGGATGACTTTGCCCATACATTCTGTGGTTCTTAAACTGGCGATAATTCTGAGGGTAATACAGAAATGTATTTTTCAGAGGCAGCTCTTGCTGCTGTATGATGTCTCTATTTTCTTTTTTATTTCAAAAGCTTCTCTTTTGCCTTTTAACTCTCCCTCAATATTCTTTGGCTTGTAGAATTTCTACTACCACAGGGCCTAAATTAGCAAAATTATATGTAATTTTACACGGAAGCAAGCCATAAGGGAGATAAGTGCCTTTTTCTGCGCACCAGATTCTCCCCCAAAGTGACAATGCTCTGAATACAATAAATTGCCACAAAATTGGGTCTTTTCAGAAATTCACATGGACCTCCTCAAGGGAAGCGTTTTAGTTCTCCATGGTGCTACTAACATGCTACAGTAAAACAGAAGTACTCAGCAGAACAAACTGGATTCGTGCACTTTTCAGGAGAGAGTGAGTAGGTTGATGCTAGTAGCGATCTGGATTATTATTTTACAGAACAGGTGCCTCAGAATGAGGCTGCAATATAAGAATTAAAACAAACTCCACCCAGAATATTTCTTTTTTGTGCCTGGTACATGAAGTGCATATGATAACCCACAGATTGCTTGAATAACCTTGTTCTGCTAATATATACCTTGATTTGCAACAGCGTCTATAGGAGGAAAGTTAAGTGGTACAATTATGTTTTTTGTACCATCTTTATCAGAATGTAGAAATTAAAACTTCAAATTCAAAATTGCATGACTAGATGACATTGCATTGATTTTTTTAAAACGTAATATGTACTGAAATAAATGTAATTATTCCCCCTCCTCCCCTCCTCCTTCCTCCCCCTCCCTCTCCTCTGCCCTGCACTTTTCTTGACAAGTTTTCAGAAGTGGTTTGCCTTGGCTTTCTTCTTGCTAAGACAGAAAGATAGGAAGTGGCCCAAGGTCATTTAGCTGGCTCACAGTCTGATGGTTTCTAGCCTAGTGCTTCAATCATTACATCAAACTGGCCATTTTCACCTAGGGGGCAATAGACGGAAATGCTACCAATTTGTAAAAAGTTATTCACAATGCCTAGCTGACATTAGCAAGTGATTCAGTGGCAAACAGAGATTAAGCAACCTTAACAATAATGGACAATCTAAATCCCAAAGGTGCTTTTTTTTTTTTCAAGAGGCAACTGGACTCCTTTGTTTTTCCTTGAAGATGTTTTACTTCTCACCCAAGAAGTTTCTTTAGTTCGCTTGCAGAAAAGACCCACCAAACCACAGTCTGGATGACTGAGAATCTCCATAGACAAAACCTAAATTCCAACTCAATTTTTTTTTAAGAAACTGACTGAATAAATTCCAGTGGTTTGCAGGTGACAAACCAAGGAGAGAAAAAAAGAAACTTACCTGACTTTCCTACTCCAGCTTGTCCAAAGATGGCCAGTTTTACCTCTGCACTCTTAGCCATGGCAAGGGGACGCACCGCAGACTGGTGGCAACGTCGCTGTTGTGTCCGATCTGATGCAAAGGAGGAGTTTCCCCAGCCCAGCCTTCAACCTCGTTGTATCATCATGTTTTCCAAGCAGGGCTATGAGAAAAGACCCACCAAAGAGAATTAAAGAGCTCATAAGGGGAAGGAAGCAGATACTCTCAACTATAGGTAATATTTGAATGCTACCTTCATAGCACATCGGAAAATCCTTTGAATCAGTTACCATATTGTCATCTGCATTGAGCACATAGCGGCTGAGTTTCTATATTACCAAAAGATCCAGATAAAATGGGGTGAGTAATTTGTCATTCTGCATATTGCCGTAACATGTTCTATGAACCACACCATCACATCAGGGCACAGTGTGATGACCCGGGGCATGACACAAAAATAACCAAATCACAAAAATAGAAGGAAGTCCCTTTAATGCCTCCAACTTGGCCCCAATGTCCAATTATCCTGGGCAGGATATCAAACTCTTAAAGAAAACAGTTTACGGAGGGAGTAAATGCAGTCCGCACCCAAAGTAAAGTTAATTCAAAATAAAAAAACCCAACACACCACACTGAAGGAATTACTATGGCAAGCAAGGATGATTAATTGCAGACTTCTACCAGATAATGCAGCAACCACAGTTGGGAGGAAGCCAAAACTCAGATAAGCTCCGACAAGAATGCACGCTTTGCTTCCAGCACCTTCGCCATGCGCAGTTTGTTCTTTTAACCAGTCCTCCTGCAGCCCATGAAGCAGATCAGGGCCCCTTCCTCCCCCACAGACCACACCACTCATGTTGCTCCCTTCTCTGTTCCTCCCTGCGTGCCCTAGGATGAAGAGCGGGTGGGCCTGGGTCTTCCTCTAAATGCCCATCTGGCCTGTGCCCTTCCCCAGTTTCCTCCACAACCACCGGAGTCACACTCCCACTCCCTGTCAGTTATTCCTTTCCTCCCTTGGAGTCAGACTCCAACAGGGGCACAACAGCACAGTATTTCAGGGTCCAAACTGGGTCGGTCCCTGGGACCAGAGGTTTTTGTCTTCTGAGCTTTTGGACTCATGATGGAGCCCACCTTCAGGGAACTTCTCTCTAGCAGGTGTTGTGGCCTGTCAGCAGAGCTAGCTGTGGAGTCAGATGAGGAGGAGACAGAGGGAAGGCCTGGGCCAGCTTTGGAGCCTCTGATAAGGAAACAGCATCAGAGGCAGAGGCAGTGGTAGAGCCTTCCATCCTCCCCCAGGCAGCTGTCTTCACTCAGCTCAGCTGAGTGAAGGAGAGAAACAGATGGGGGCCATCCCAGGTGCGCATATGCGCAGAGAGGAAAAGGAGAGGAGAGCAAAGGAAAACAGTAAGCCGGCTCTCAGGGAGAGGTAGAAGCAGATTATAACTAGTCCCTTGCTAGCTGAGAAATAAATTGGAGGGGTTTGGGAAGTGGCTGGTAGTCAGAGGCAACTGCTTGTTTCGTGTATTTGGAAGCAATTTGGATTTCTTGGCTAAACCCAGGTTTGTTGGGACAAATTACATTTGGTTTTTTGTTTATCCATGTGAATAGAAGACTGTTACTGCCCTGTTATAAAAAGGGGTTGTTTTACTCATGAGTAAACATCTTTATCACTACTTGCAAAGGCTGGATCAGAACAGCAGACTGTATGAAAATCTTTCACACCTGATATCTGCTTTGTTATCCTGCCATGACTTCTCTCCATTTCTTGTCATTTTTAATGTCTTTCTTGTTTTGTTTTGTTTTAATAATTTCTAAATAACCAGAGTTGCTGGAAATTGGAAGGCATATATATTTAATAAACCATCATTATCATCAGCAGCAGCAATTTGCACTGGAAAGGTATGAGCTGAAGTCTTGGAGCTGTGGTGGCAGAGTGGTTAGAATGCAGTAACTGCAGCAAACTCTGCCCACAGTGAATAGTTTGATCCTGACAGGCTCAAGGTTGACTCAGCCTTCTATCCTTCCAAGGTCAGTTAAATAAGGACCCAGATTGTTGAGGGCAATATGCTGACTCTGTACACTTCTCAGAGAGTGCTGTAAAGTACTACGGAGCGATATATACGTCAAGTGCTATTGCTGTTCGTTGCAACATTTATGCAGAGATTTAGGAAAACCTTCAAAACATGTCCAATATATTTTTTAATGGACAGACTAAATTTGGCTTGTGTCTGAAGAGGAATGTCTAATGTGGGGTTTTCTACTTTCCAAGAGCTTTATTTTATTTTTATTTTTTTACCTTTCAACAGCAAGGAAAGAATGGCCTAATGGTTTTATTTTGCTCCCTATAAAATATTTGTTTTCTAAATTTGGAGAGATTTGTTCTTAATGTATACCTTCATAACTGAATAAAGTATCCAGATGCATCAAGGTTCCACTTATAATACTGCTATTTCCTTTTTTTTTTTTTGAACTCCACTTTTCCATTGTTCAGCAGGCCAAGAGAGCTTCAATTATTGTTCCCAGCATCTGGCCTTGAACAGTAACTTCTGAAGCATTATCTGAAGTTGCTTAATGTATGAAAGATACATGAAACCTTTGGCAAAGCGCTGAAAAACCCCAGAGTTTACAGTATCCCCCTTTTTATTAGTCAGCAGGAATTACTTTAAAAGCTCGACTAGTGGGGGAAATGAAGCTATCTTGACATTTCTCCCAAACAAAGTTTTGTGCTAAAGGTATTCAGAAGCTTTTTTGGATAATCAGCATCAGATGCAGAAAGCGGGATTGGAGAAAGCTGGAAATGTTTGGTTGAAAATGTGTTCCCTTAAAGGAGCACAAAGTTTACTCCTCTCCATCTAATTCTTCCCCATCTGTTGGATGGAGAGATTATGATCCAGAAATGTATGAGTCTGGGGCAAAGAGAAATGATTCCCCACGCATCGATACTGAATCTGAGATCATTATGCCTCTGAATCCAGGGGAAAAGATACAACATATTTATATATTTATTCTCATTGTGTTCCTTCACCATTGTTTACTTTATCATTCTATTATTTTACTTCTGTTCTGTTTACATGCCTTTTTTTATTGTAAGCCACCTAGAGTAGCCTCACAGCAAGATAGGCACCAAATAAATTTAACAAAAGTGGTTTTATATATATGTGTGTGTGTGGTTATATATATATATGTGTGTGTGTGTATGTGTGTGTGTGTGTGTGTGTTTTCCCCACTAGCAGTTAAAAGGAAGAAGCAGCTGCAAGCTCACATTACTCCAAGAAGCACAAGGCCGAAGACACAAGCCTGAAGATGATGAATGAGACTTCATCGAAACGTCGCCTAGATAGAAAACCCGAAGAACCAAAGATCCCTATATATATATATACACACACACACACACACATACACACACACACACATGCAGGTCTTGGCGTGTTCGGGTCTTTTCCCGCATAAGATTGAGAATATCTTGGCAATGTTTCGACGAGATCTCACTCACCATCTTCAGGCTGGTGCTTTCGGCTTCATGCTTGTGCGAGCAAAGCGTGATCTGAGCTGCTGTCTCCCTATATATACTGGTAGGGAGGTTGGCTGTGTTGTCATTTCTTGATTGATTGATGGAGTTGATGTTTGCAGATTGGCTGGCTTTTTCTTAAGAACATGTGTGACTGAGGTATTGGCTCTGTGTCTATCAGCCTCCTGTGTTGTAACGACTTGGGTAATGGGCTGTGTGATGTCCTTCTGAGTTCTATTGTTGTGACATCCTGGGACTTGTGTTGTAATCTCCTGGGTCGCTGGCTGTGTTGCAACATCCTGAGGTTTTGTGGTATAACCTCCTGAGTTCCGTAATGTGATATCCTGAGCGGGTGGCTGTGATGTGACGTTCCGGGTTTTGGTTTGGCTCAGAGTTTGAGGCCTGGCTATATGTTCATGGTGTGTGTCAGTTTGCTTGGTTTTGGGGTTGGGGTGTGTGGCAGCTGGTTATGCAGCTATGGTCTGGTTTCTAGACGATGGTTGCCTTTCGTCTATGAGATGGGTTTGGATTTGAGTCTGGTAAGGGAGATTGGTGGTGTCGTCTTGTGTTATTTTGGGTCCAGTGTTGGCTTTCGTGGCTGGGACTCGTTTGTTGATAAGGGCTCTTATCAACATAGCTGGCTGGAGAATTCTGGGAGTTAAGTCCACAAGTCTTAAAGTTGCCAAGTTTGAAGACCTCTGTTTTATACAAACACCCCACAGACATCTCTGATCTAATATGTTAGCCTTTGCCCATTTTGAATAAACCAGGAAAATGTGAGGTAGATGCATTCTCACTTTAATGTGTTCTTTCTCTCACACATTCCCCTTGTAATGTAGGGAAGGGCTTAGAAGAAGCCAGAACATGCTACAGATGGCTGCCAAGGGCATGACCTATCATTATCAGTCACTGTCATTGTTAGTCACAGCCACCTACCACAAAAAACTGGGGGGGGGGATTAAAATGAGAGGATTAGAAAGCCTGTTGGTTATCAAGGGACTCACTTACAGGCAGCATATTGTCATCTTTTTATATTGCTTAATATATAGCAATAGCAGTAGTGCTTAGACTTATATACTGCTTCACAGTGTTTTACAGCCCTCTCTAAGCAGTTTTACAGAGTCAGTATATTATCCCCAAGAATCCCGATCCTCATTTTACCCACCTCAGAAGGATGGAAGGCTGAGTCAACCTTGAACTGGTGAGACTTGAACTGCCGAAGTGCTGGCAGCTGGCAGTCAGCAGAGGTAGCCTGCAGTACTGCTTCCTAACCACTGCGCCACCATGGCGCCACCTTATATATAACAAAAAATATAAGAGGTGTTAAACTTAAACTGGGTTAGTATCCAGCAGCTTGGTAGCTGCGGCTCTAGTTCAATCTCAGTTCTTTCATTTTTGTTAAATGAGCATTGTCTGATTGGTCCTGTTCATCATGGCCACCATTTGGTGAACAATCAATGTTTTCCCACTGAAAGCCATTTTGTGAGAGAACCACCATTTTTCTTCAAAATTCCAAAGGTCTCACCGGTCCTAATTAACTACTTTAAATTGTATAATGCTGAACTTAATTGTAACTCAGTAGGCTCAAAAGCATCCAATTTGTTCTTTTCTTATTCCAAAGAGGTAGGGTCCATTTTAACTGCTCTGGTGGTGGTCCTCCCAGCCTTCTATATCACCGCCTTACCAATTTTGGCAAAAGCAGGTCATTTAAAGCTGTTGCAACAATGCCCTTTTCTCTCAAATTTTCCCAAAGAATGAAAATAAAATTCTTCATAAACAATGGAACCTATAGAAGGAACAGAACATGCTGACAAAAACTCTCTTCTATTGTGTTGCACCTATCATTACTGATTAATTGTTCTCACTGTCAATAAATATTTCTTTAGTTCCAGGAAAATGTTCTAATTTGATGAAGCAAAAACAGTCCATTTGCAGTATTTCCAAGTAGGTAGGAAAATGTGTGTGTGTGTGTGTGTGTGTGTGTGTGTACATATATATATATATATAGATATATATATATATATATGTGTTTTTGGAGATTTTTGCGGGTATTTATATGTGGATCTTTGGTTCTTCGGGTTTTCTCCCGCGTAGAATTGGAAATATCTAGGTGACGTTTCGATGAAGTCTCATTCATCATCTTCAGGCTTGTGTCTTCGGCCTTGTGCTTCTCAGAGTGAAGATTCACTCTATTTCCAATTCTACGCGGGAGAAAACCCGAAGAACCAAAGATATATATATATATATATATACTTTGTATTACAACACCCTGTTAAGCCCCAATTAAGGGAGAAAGCATACTGCTTTCTTTTCTGTCTTTCGGCTCATCACCAGAGACCATACCGACAGAAAGCTATTTGTTTCGTTGCCTTTTGTTTACATGTGTGTAAGGTTTTTAAGCTGATAATTTTAAATAATAAATAAGGGAGACTAGTATAGATCTATTTCGAGCTAGTTAGCTCTCTTCAGCTAGCCATACAAAGTATATACTTATTCCCCTGCCTGAGCTGATAAGGAGAGAGCCAGTGGTGTAGAGGCAATTACAACTGCCTCACATGTAATACTTCCCTGGTTCGAATCCCAGTAAGGGTATGGCTAGCTGAAGAGAGCTAACTAGCTCGAAATAGATCTATACTAGTCTCCCTTATTTATTATTTAAAATTATCAGCTTAAAAACCTTACACACATGTAAACAAAAGGCAACGAAACAAATAGCTTTCTGTCGGTATGGTCTCTGGTGATGAGCCGAAAGACAGAAAAGAAAGCAGTATGCTTTCTCCCTTAATTGGGGCTTAACAGGGTGTTGTAATACAAAGTATATATATATGTATATATATATACACACACACACACACATACATACATATATACATACATACATATATGTTCCTGTTTTTCTATCTCCCATTCACAACAGTCTCTTTTATTTCAGCACTTGAAGCAGCAGATTGCTGGTCTATTTTAAGGGTATTCATTGATTTTCATCATTTATGTATAAATATTTTTTCCAGCAATCTTTCCAGTTGAAGAATCATAGGGTTGGAAGGGACCTAGGAGGTCTTCTATTCCAACCCCTTGCCCAAGGCAGATCTTATACCATCCTGGGCCAATGGTTGTCCAATCTTTTCTTGAAAACCTCCAGCGATGAAGCTACCCATGACTTCAGGAGGCAAGCTGTTCCACTGATTAATTGTTCTCACTGTCAATAAATATTTCTTTAGTTCCAGGTTGGATCTGTCTTTAAGGAGCTTCCACCCATTGCTTCTTGTCCTGCCCTCAGGTGCTTTGGAGAATAAGTCTTCTCTGTGTGTCCTGTCTGTTGTGGTGTGAAGAAAGAAAACAGCATTCTAGAACTCAGCAGCTGGCTGCCTTCAAGAAAGACCCATCGTAAGAAATAAGCTATGTCTTACAGAGACTGGGGATGATCCCTCAGTAGGGTGTTAAACCAGGGATGGGCTGCTGGGGGTTTGTGGTGGTTCGGGAAAGCTCCTAACTAAGATTCTGTGCAGTTCGGAGAACCCCCAAACCCCATTCCTGGCTGGCCCCGCCCATTCCACTCCACCCCTCCCAGGAGTCCCTACGCTGCCCGTTTTGGATGCAGGTAAGTGCAGGGCATGCGAGAAGGCTCAGGGAGGGTGAAAAACAGACCTCCCGGAATATCGGGAAGACCAGAAATGGGCTTGTTTCTGGCTTCCAGAGACCCTCCAGAGCTCAAGGAGGCCATTTTCTCCCTCCCAGAAGCTCAAGGAAAGCCTCTGAAGCCCGGGGAGGGCAAAAACACCCCTGCCCCACTGTGGTGCAAGAGGCCAACTAGGCCACGCCTACCATGGCCATGCCCACCCAGCAACTGGGCAGAGAACCCTTTGCTTAAAAAAAAAATAAGCCCAACCCTGTGTTAAATAGGAATAAAAGGTCAGAAGTCAGTGTACAGCCAAGACTGAGGGCAAGAAGCAGAATTCAAGAGAAGAAGTGGAATAGTAAAACTAAGATTCAGGACTTCCACTGGAAAGCTGTCAGAACAAAACCAGCAGGTGGATCTATTTGGAATCTCAGATAATTCTGTTTTAGTGCATAGATCATGAGAAATAAAGATAGAGAATAGAGATCTGAGCTCAAGAAGATAAATCTGATGTGATGATTATCACTGAAATTTGATGAAATGCTACTCATGATTAACATACAGCAGTACTGAAAGGCTACAACTTACTCAAAATGAATAGAGCTAGTAGAAAGGGCAGGGATATTGCACAGACATTCTGAGTACGAAAAACAATTAGGATGTGTTTGTGTGTGTATTTTTTTTTTCTTTTGCCACAGGAAATATTAATCCCTATGTTCCTCTGGGTGGAAGTTTTATTTTATTTATATGTCAATTTGCCAATTGCTTACAAGATAATAGGTATCAGTAAAAACATAGTTATGAATACATGGATACATATAAGAAAAATATAAAAATAAAAGAAATAATAGGACAGGGACGGTAGGCACGTTGGTGCGCTTATGCACGCAACAAGTACAGGTTATCATCGGGTTATAACACGATTGGGACCAGAATTTTTGTTGCTAAGCGATGTGATTGTAAAGCATGACATCGTACAACTAAATTGCTTAGTGATGGAAATCCCCGCAGTCCCAGTTACCATTGTAAGCCCAGGACTATGTGAGTCATTAAGTGAGGACCTCATGTGGTTATAATTATGATATGTGATTACGATGAGGTCATAATCACATATGGGAAGAGGAAGGAAATCTAAGCAGGCAGACTGGTGGGTGAGAGCCGAAGGTAAAAGCTACAGGTGGGCAGATGCCATGGACAGGCAGGTGGGTGCTAGGTGCAGATGTTAGGGTGCACAGGAAGGGGTGTATGGTGCTACATGTGGGCAAGGGGGGATGTTGACAAGTGCCACAGAATGTGGGCAGGCAAAAAAGCACCAGGAGTAACTTTTGACTTCCTGCTGGCTTCCCCATTGACTTTGCTTCCCCATTTGACATTGCTAATCACAAGTTGAAGACTGAGCACTCGGTTCAGAAGCCCATGACTACAGGAATGCTATAATGGTCTAAACTCCAAAAATCATTTATAAGTCTCATCATTCATCTCCACTGTAACTCTGAATGGTCACTGAATGAATACTTCTAACCAGAGGACTACAGTACCCATAGCTTTCAAAAACCTAAGCTTTCGTAGAACTTAGCCTATCTTCTATCTTCTTTTGTAATGCTGGTTTTGCTGCTGTTCAAAGAGATCTCTTGTCTCATTATGTTCACTTGGATCTCTTTCTCATTTATTCCTTTTCTCCTTCCTTCCTTCCTAAATTAAGAAGAGACTGAATAGCCACTTGTCTGAAATGGTATAGGACAGTGGTGGCTAACATTTTTGGGCTCCTGTGCCAAAAATTATGCTCGCACTCGCATGCCAGCACCCAGAAGGCAATGTGTGCCCCCCACATCCCCTATGCATGCACGCATAATCCCCACCCACCCGCCCCTGCTGCCCCTTACGTGCACTGCACCTCACAGCTGATTTTCAGCCAATTTGAGGCCTTTTTCGGCCTCCCAAAGACTTGAGGAAGGCTTCTGCAGACTTCTGCAGGCTTTGCAGGCCAAAAACTAGCCCCGTTTCATCACCTCCGGTATTTTCGGAAAAACAGAAAGTGATGAAACGAGGCTAGCTTTCAGCCTGCAAAGCCTGCAGAAGCCTTCCTCAAGCCTTTGGGAGGCCGAAAAAGGCCTCAAACCGGCCGAAAATCAGCTGTGAGGTGTGCTCATGCCCAGTGAGGTAAGTTTGTCTGCAGCTCGCATGCCAGCACAAATGGCTCACGTGCCACCTGTGGCATGCGTGCCATAGGTTCACCATCACGAGTATAGGATCTCTGCTTTAGCAGGGGGTTAGAATACAAGACCTCTAAGGTCCCTTCCGACTCTATTATTCTGTATTCTGTATCTTTGTGCTTCTCATCTATTATAATGTTTATCTCTAGTTTATGGCACAGAAAACATGAAAATCCTATAGAAAGATGTTAGGCATGGATAAAACAACAAAAATGGAAGTTATACTATTGTGGGGAGCTTCTTTTTCAGATAGAAAAGTCGCTTATGATGTTGTTCACAAAATGGTACAGGCAGTCCTTGACTTTGGACCATTTGTTCAGTGGTCATTCAAAATTCCGATGACGCTGAACGAGGGGAACTTGTGACCGGTCCACAAAGTTGCAGCTGTGGCAGGGTCCTCAGTCATGCGATCGTGTTCCAGACGCTTGGGTACCCAGCTCACAATTATGATACCACAGCAAGCCATTTATTCTTTAATTATTCTAATTATTGTATTTTCAACATATTTCTAATGTCTGTACACCGCCCTGAGTCCCCCAAGGAGAGGGGGCGGTATATAAATCTTGAAAATAAATAAATAAATAAATAAATTTATGCGTTCACCATTTGCATCCCTGCTGGCGTCCCAATGGAGAAGCTGGCAGGAAAAGTCACAAGTCATTTCTCCCCCTTTCCCCACATTCCTTGGGAGTAGCAAACACACACACACACACACATACCACCTGTCTGGCTTCCAGTGCCCACCCATTGCCTTAGCCAGTCTGCCTCATGGCTCACTGAAGTTTAGAGCAGGGGTCTCCAACTGTGGCAACTTTACAATTTGTGGACTACAACTCCCAGAATTCCTTTGGCTGAGGAATTCTGGGAGTTGAAGTCCACCAGTCTTAAAGTTACCAAGGTTGGGCACCCTTGCTTTAGAGCACAGGACTGAAGGAACTTTCTCCTGGGCTCTGCGCGGTTCAACATCTTTATCAGTGAACTAGGTGAGAGACTTGAGGGGAAATCCTTTCCCTTGTATAATATACCATATTTTTTGCTCCATAAGATGCACCTGACCAGCAGCTGAGCTGCAATGGTGGGGTCCTTTTACTGTGCTGAACCCCTTCTGTCTTTGCCATTGCCTGCTCTCTTCTGTCTCTTTTCCACAGTGACCACAGGAATCAATAGGCAGAGCTGGCACATGAAAGGACATCTATCTGTGGTCCTTTCAGGCTCTGCCTCTTGCCCTCAATACACTGCTGCTCCATATTCAGCGCTCCATATTCACAATGAGACGGCACTCCATATTCCACTGTGAAAGGACCCTGCTGCCACAGCCCGGTTGCTATTCACGATATTCACTCCATAAGACACACCTAGGTTTCAAGGAGGAAAAGACAAAAAAATATGAATATGGAGTGCCGTCTCACTATGAATATGGAGCGCTGAATATCAAACAGCCATGTAGTGAGGACAGGAGGCGGAGCCTGAGAGGACCACAGATAGGTGTCCTCTCATGTGCCAGCTCTGCCTATTGACTTCTGTGTCACTGCAGAAAAGAGACAGAAGAGGGCAGGCAATGGCAAAGACAGAAGAGGCGGGGTTCAGCATAGTAAAAGGACCCCAGCGCCCCAGCCTGGCTGCTATTCACCATATTTGCTCCATAAGATGCGCAGACATTTCCACCCACTTTGGGGGGGGGAGTGCAACTTATAGAGCAAAAAATATGGTAATCTTCCACACACACCCCAAAATATATATATGATGGATTGGAGCAATTTATCAATCTTGTTAAATGAATTTTGAACACATAACTGTGGAGATGCTGCAATGGTCATGAGTGCACAGACCAGTTGTAAGTCACTTTTTCCAGACTCATCGTAACTTTGAAGGGGGATTAAACCAATAGCCATAAATTGAGGACTTGACTGTACAGTATTTGCAACAAATGGAACATACATCTCTGTATCTCTGCACAGGTAGCCCTCAAGTTATGACCACAATTGAGCCCAAAATTTATGTTGCTAAGTGAAACATTTGTTACATGAGCTTGCCCCATTTTATGCAACCCAACTTGTGTGAGTGGCCCACCACTCTCATGGCCCAGTTCCCTTCTCCTCTCCCCCTCCAGCTGGGCCACCAAGCCACAAAGTTTGAGGACAGCTAGATGTACTTCCATATTCCATTCTACTGTACAGATAGTCCTTGACTTACCACAGTTCATTTAGTGACTATTCAAAGTTACAATGGCACTGGAAAAAATGACTTAAGACTGTTTTTCACACTTAACAACCATTGCAACATCCCCATGGTCATGTGATCAAAATTCAGATGCCTGGCAATTGGTTCATATTTATGAGGGATGCGGTGTCCTGGAGTCATATGATCAGAGGTGGTATTCAGCAGGTTCTGACCGGTTCTAGAGAACTGGTAGCAGAAATTTTGAGTAGTTTGGAGAACTGGCAAATACCACCTCTGACTGGCCCCCCCATCTATTCTCTGCCTCCCAAGTCCCAGCTGATTGGCTGGGTCTTCTTTTGTTGTCCTGCACAAGAGAACGGAGCTGGAAAGCAGGTTAGTGGGGTGGGGAGGTAATAGGATTTTGCAGTAACCTTCCCCCAGGAGTGGGGAGGGAACGAAGATTTTACAGTATCCTTCCCCTGCCGCGCCCACCAAGCCACACCCACAGTACCAGTAGTAAAAAAATTTGAATACCACCACTGCACGTGATCTCTTTTTGTGACCTACTGACAACCAAAATCAAGAGGGAAGCCAGATTAACTTAACAACTACATTACTAACTTAACATCTGCAGTGATTCACTTAACAGCTGTGGCAAAAAAGGTCATAAAATAGGGCAAAAAAACCTCATTTAACTGTCTTGCTTAGTAACAGAAAATTTGGGCTCAAATTGTGGCCAAGAACTACCTGTACATGGGAAGATGAAAAGTCAGCAACCAGCAGTTACATTTGTCATCCCAGCTGCCATTCTGAAACAGAACAGTGTGGAGCTCTGCAGACGGTGAAAGAGCCATATTATTACAAGAAAGTTGTATGTAATTTAGGATGCGGCTTAAAATAATTTGTTCTTTATGCTACAAGTCTGTTCAGGAACCAGATGGAGTTGAGGTAAGATTTTACAGTGTGTGCAGGCTTTTCTAATCATTCACAAGTTTTCTGAAGAGTATTTGATAATGATAAACATTTTCAGGAACAGGATTTGGTATGTCAAGCTAGTTTTGCCGACAAAGCTTCAGAAAGTGATTTTTTAAAAATAGTAATAGAAAACTTTATAATATACACAGAAATCCTGCATTCAAATGGATTACATCTGTGTTTCTCAACCTCAGCAACTTTTAAAATGCTGGCTAGAGAATTCCAGGAGTTGAAGTCTAGACACCTTAAAGTTGCCACTGGCAAGAAACATAGGATTATATTAAGCAACAAAACTCTTACCACTCAACCAAGATCTTTTTAAACTCCAAATGGTGAAACCATGAACCTGAACAGCCTCTAATCACATCCCATTTCAAAGCTTTCAAAAAAGAGACCAAGGGAAAAATTACAACCAAAAAGTTGGGATTTCTAAAACATTTTATGTTGAAGTCTTGGTTCCAAACGAGAAATCAAAATCCTGGAGAACTTGCGAGGTGGCCCCAACATCATCATCCTTGCCGATATAGTAAAGGATCCAGTGGTGAGTAATTTTGATGGGTGGCAGGTAGGTGGGTTGAGCGAATACAGGGTCCAAAGGAGTTGAGTTATTTAATTTAATTTTATGTATAAAAAGATAAGAGGATAATATTAGTATCCCCCTCTCTCATCTATATCTGTCTGTCTACCTATATCAATCTGTCATTCTATATAATGACATAATGACTGGAAATAAGGAGAAACTTTTTGACAGTGAGAACAATCAACCAATGGAACAGAAGTTGCCCTTGGAAGTTCTGGGAGCGCCATCACTTGAGACCTGCAAGAAGAGATTGGATGGCCTGTCCTATTGTTTCTTTTATATTTTATTTTTCTTATATGTATACATGTATTCATAACTATGTTTTTACTTATACCTATTATCTTGAAAGCAATTGACAAAAATAAATAAATAAATACATAAATACATAAATAGATAAATAAATAGATGACCTACAAGATCCCTTCCAACTCCGTTAATCTGTTATCTGTTAACTTCTTTGCAATACCTGTAGGATATTTTCAACATACTCTCAAGAGGCCTCCGAACATAGCCAGTTACAATTCTCCAACCCATTTAAAACAAACTTGGGAGAGTGCTGCTTTTCAGGTTTGGGCAAAGATGTTGCTCCAACCCAGGTTACAAGTCCTTAAGGTATTCGGCAGGTCTCAGTTCCCAGGTGTGTTAAAACAGCCAGGTTATTTTTAACTTCTGCAGGTTAATGAAGTGACAAGGGCTGAGTTTGTACATTCTGTTGAAACGGTAGCTGGTTAATATCTGGTGTGAATGCAACTCCTGCCTCTACTGGGACAACTGCTCCCCCTCAAAGTGTTTTCCTCTTGAACTGGCTGGAACACCCCTTTCTCCCATTCTCAGTGCTGCCTTACAGATAATCCTCGACTTACAACAGTTCATTTAGTGACTGTTCGAAGTTACCACAGCACTGAAAAAGGCGTCTTATGACCATTTCCCACACGTTTTCCATATGGGAAGGTTCCAGCATCCCCATGGTCACAGGATCAACATTCAGAAGCTTGGCAACTGACTCATACTTACGACGGTTGCAGTTTCCCAGCATTCTATGACCCCCTTTTCGCCACCTTCCGACAAGCCAGATTCAAACCATGTTTTTTTATTTATTTTTATTTATTTGATTTGTCAATCGCTTACAAGATAATAGGCATAAGAATATACATAGTTATGAATACATGAAATGGGTACATATAAGAAAAATAAAAGAAACAATAGGACAGGGAACGGTAGGCAGGCACCTTGGTGTGCTTATGCACGCCCCCTAACTCAGCACAACCGCAGCTATTCCCTTTAGGTCGTAAAATGGTGCAAAGCTCACTTCATCAATGTCTCACTTAGCAACATACATTCTGGGCTCCCTTGCGCTACCGTACTTGGGAACCATCAGTCCCTCCTAATTGAATGGGATTTTTGCAACAGAGGACAAAAAGAGTTAGAAGCTTCCTGTCAGGAGCTTCTTTGTATCGTTTTCCCCGCAAAGAAGGAGCCTCAGAAAGTGGGGGGAGCGACTTAGTCATTATTTCCTCGCCCCCCCCTGCCCCCGCCCCCAGCCCCGATTAGGTCAAGAATGATCCCGAGGAAACCGATCCACCGCTTCTTGCATAGAGAGTCACTCACCTCTCTCTCCAGCGACCCGCAAGCTGTCGGCTGCGCTTTTCCAACACTCGGCCAGTCCTCACCGCTCTGCTTGGAAATCCACCCCGCCACCCCTGGAGCTCCACTTCGGGCTCTTTCTGGGCTTTCTCACCTCGCCAGACGTCCCGGGCAGCCCCGTGATTTGCCGCGCGTAAATCTTTCCTCGGGTCCTGGACCAGAAGATGCGAACTGCGCAGAGGATCCGGCGGGAGAGGCAGCGCCGCCCGCCCGCCCTCCCCCCCTGGAGCGACCTTTAGAGAAAGTACCGCAGAGAGCGAGGGGGCGGGTTGTGGGAGAGAAAGGGCGACCGGCGAGAAGGAGATCCGAGCGGAGTTTATAACCGCCTCTGCCTCGGCTGACATGCAACCCGGTGGTCGCAACGCGCAGCCCGGCTTTCTCTCTCTCTCTCTTTCTCTCTCTCTCCTTTTCTTTTCTTTTTTTAAAGGAGGCTCGGCGGCGTCACCTGCCGGCCGTCAGCCTGCACGTCAGAGCGGAGGGGGAGAGGCGAGATGCGGCTCGAAGTGAAGGTGGCATAACCCGAAATCCTGCAGGAACGCACCAACAGACGCATAAAGGGAGACCCACAGACGCACACAGACAGACAGACACAGAGACATACACAGACAGACAGACAGACAGACACACACACACACACTGAAAAGTTCACTTCTTCTCCAAGGGCGGCCGACCTTGGGCGTACGGGTGCCGATGCCCTTTTGGCTACTGGCAAGTAACGGTGCTCAGCAATCGCCAGCCTGGAAAAATAAGCGTCTTTTTTTCTCACCATTGCAGGCAGGATGTGTCCACACACACACGCACAAACGGAGACACACAGCCCCTCCCCCTTCACACACACAGAGACCCTGAAAAGTTTTACTTCGTCCGCCAGGATCGCCGATCTCTCCCTCGGGCGCACGGACGTCGATGCCCTTTTGGCTATTGGCGAGTAGCGGCGCTCAGCAATAGCCAGCCTTAGGGAAAATACGCTGCTTTCCCACCCCCCCAACCCTCACCGTCGCAGGCAGGAGAGGCGAGCGTGGGCGAGGCTTGAGGTGACCTTTCCTTTGCCCGGCTCCCAGGAGGTGTGGAACAGGGGGTGGGGTCGCCGTTCGGTTCTCGCCCTTCTCCTCCGGGCGAAGGATCCCCAGCTGAGGATGATGGAAAGGGGGAGTCCGAGGTATCTGGAGGGCGCTAACTTGCGGTGTGCGAGTGGGGAAGGATCGTGGCGCGTGTCACGCGTGGGAGATGAACCTTCAAGGTCGCCGCGCCGTGCCAGATCTGCGGATTTCGTCGCCTCATTGTGCTCGTTGAAAGATGGTGCTTGTTGCTTAACTTTTATTGCAGGTTGGAGCTGACAGGCAAAATGATACGCTATCTATCGTTTCCTTAGCCTCCCGGGCGTACAAAAAGTACATTGTATTTGTCTTCGTTTTTCTTCTTCCTCCGGTTCTTTAATCCTTTTAATACATGGGAACGTTCCCACAACAGACCCTGGCAAACCCACGTTTGCCATAAAGACAAATGGCGCCCTGCTTAAAGGGTTTGCTTTGGAATTTGGCAATTCCAGGTTCATGTCTCCCCACCCCCCCACTCCCATCAGCCAGGAAAGTCCCTGGTTGAGCCCAGCATATTCTCTCAACCTAACTTACCTTACAGGGTTGTTGTGAGGATAAAACTGGAGGTGGGAGCTAGAGCCCCTGATGATGAAAAACTAAGCAGGAATGGAAGAATCTCCACTCAAATCGGAGTAATAACCGATCTCTGGTCTCTTGACAAATATGAAGTTTCTCTTTTAAACTAGTGTCCCTTTCTTCATTATACACTTGGCTATTGTAGGAAGTTAGCACCCACACTTCTAGAAAATTGAAATATCCTAGGAAATATTAAAAAGGCAGAATGTTTCCCCTAAAAAAGAGTAGAAACTCAGAAGCAGAAACTCACCTCAGAAGTAGAAGCTCACCCCCACCTTTGTTAATGGGTGGGCCATTAAGGCCTGTGCCAGAATATTTTACATAACAAAGATCTCCAGGTAAAACTATAGCAATTGCTCAAAAGCCCTTTCAATGCATCATCATCCAGCAAGGGTCAACCAAGCCTGGAATTTAGGACAGCCTACAGAGTTGCCCCTGCATGGCCCATGGGAGTCTGACAACCAATCAGAATTCAAACTCCAAATCAAATCCCAACAAAGGTTATAAAACCCAGGCACTCTCAGCACCTCAGCCCTTTCTTGATCTTTTCCTTCATCTTGAAGCATGTGATCATCCTTTTCACTTTGGACCTTCAAGCCATGTGGTCCTCCCATCCACCATTAAATCTTCCAAACAGCCTTCATGTTTCCAGTGTCTTTTTCCCCACTTGAACCCAGAAGGATATTTCTTTCAACAATATTATACACTTACAATATACATTTCATTGTACACTTGGATCCAATATTGAAAAAGTATGCTATCATGTGTGTAACAGACCTTGTGTTTCAGATCCATCCTGTGGTTCCTCCAAGCTTTCGGAACCGATTTAGGGGTGTGTGCGTTTCCTTGTCTGCAAATCTGTGTGTTCGTCTACAAAATGACTAACTGACTGACTGACTGAATGAATGAATGAATTCTTTATTGGCCAAGTGTTATTGGACAAGGAATTTGTCTTGGTGCTATGGTCTCAGTGTACATAAAAAGAAAATACACATTCGTCAAGAATCATAAGGTACAACACTTAATAATAGTCATAGGGTACAATAAGCAATCAAATCATACTAGGAAACAGTCAATATAAATCGTAAGGATACAAGCAACGAAGTTACAGTCCTACAGTTACAAGTGGGAGGGGATGGGTGATAAGGAGTGATTAGAAGTTGAATAGTAATAGTAGTGCAGACTTAGTAAATAGTTGAACACTGTTGAGGGAATTATTGTTTAGCAGAGTGATGGCTTTCGGGATAAAACTGTCCTTGTGTCTAGTTGTTCTGGTGTGCAGTGCTCTATAGCATTGTTGAAAGAAATATCCTTCTGGGTTCAGTTCCAAGTGGGGAAAAAAGACACTGGAAACATGGAGGCTGCTTGGAAGGTTTAATGGTTACAGGGCCACATGGCCTAGAGCTCCAGAGAAGAATGATCACATGCTTCAAGATGAGAAGAGAAGGGAAAAAGGGAAAAGGGGAAAAAGAAAAAAGGAAGAAAGAAGAAGAGTGTTGAGGTGCTGAGAGTACCTGGGTTTTATACTCTCTGTTGAGATTTGAATTGGAGCTTGTATTCTAATTGGTTGTCAGACTCCCAGGGGCGGGGGTCTTAACTCTATAGGCTTGGTCTGGCCTTTCTGGGTGATTATGCCCTTAAAAGGGCTTTTGGCAATTGCTATAGCTTTTACCTGGAGTTCCTTCTTATGTAAAGTATTCTGGCCCAGGCCTTAATGGCCCACTCATTAACAAGGGTGGGGGTGAGTTTCTGCTTTCTTGAGTGAGTTTCTGCTTCTTGAGTTTCTACTCTTTTTAGAAGAAATATTCTGCCTTTTAATATTTCCTGGGCTATTTCAATTTTTCTAGGAGAGGGGTGGATGCTAACTTCCCACAATCCCTCATTTTTTTTTTTTTTTTTTTGAAAACACGTGAGAGTTCTGACAAAAAATTAAAAGGTGATCAAATCAGGGAAACTTGATGGGTGCTTTTAAAAATTTTTTTTTTCCTCTGATGCAAAGGAAAGGCATTTAAAAAAGAGGCAACAGAAAAGGATTCCTTCAGTGGCTCCCAAAAGTTTTCAACCATAAAGCTCTGGGAAAACTTCTGGTTTTTTTTTTTTTTTAGCTGTATCCAATTATTCATGCCAAATAATTTTCAGATGTTTGATATATTTTTTGTGAGCTTACAGTCAGGTTGTAAGCACAAGCCTCTATACAGTGTTCACAACCTTTAAATTACAGGCTGCTCATATCCAAGGTTATGGTTACTACCTGCCTAGCTCTTAGCTTCCAGGATTTGTGAGGCCAAATTGTGGTTAGCCAGTGTGCAACCAGGCTATTTAGTATTTTTAAAGTTACACACAATGAGCCCTGGGACTTCTATTCATGAGACCACCAGTGCAACATATCCTGCTTTACTGGGCAACTGGGCAGCATCATTTGTGAGTCACAGTCAGGACTTGGGGTTTGGAGATCTCTTTTCTGCTATCTGTTCAGGAATTGCCTGAGGGAGATCCCATCTTCCCCATGGAATTAGCAGGGCAATATGACTGCTTGGGCCTTAGTGCCTCAGAGCAGCAAAACAAAAACAAAACAAATAAAAAAAACACATTAAAACGAAGCTAGGAGCAGCTTTGTGTAGAGGTAGGTGAAAGTGGTTAGCCTCTCTAATTCTAAATGGTGTGTCTCTGTATGTGCCTGTGTATGCAGCTAGTTTTACAATACAGATAATACAAACATGTGGGACAATTTTCCCTCCCACCAGACAGAAGTACAAGGTGTTCAGAACTTGCTGGGCCAGCCACTCTCAAATACAATCCTTACATGAGTACATTAAACTGGTTACAATATAAATAATACAAGAAAGAAAACATTACAATAGATTTCACACTACAATGAATTTTCAGTTACAATAAATTTCCACCCTCTCCCCATAATCTTTCTAACTTCTGGGGATTGAAAAGAGTCTTTTAATCTTTTACTGGTCCATCTCAGGGTCCTTTCCTTCACGTCTCTGGGTGGCATAGGCTTGGCCTGGTGGTATGGGTCAGGCTTGGGAAGGTCTGCCCACTCTGGTTTACTGTAATGACTTTCAGTGGAGGCTGGATCCAAACCCAATTCCTTGCTCCAATGGATGGAATGTCTCTCGGGGCAGCATCTGCTTCCACATGTGGCAGGCCTGGAACACACAGAACAAGGGTCCCTTCCCCCTTCACTGGTAATTCTACCAGGAAAGGCATTGTAAAAGGATTAGATTTTGGTGGGGGGGTAGATAGCTTGCAGGCATGGTTTGAGGATGAAGAATAACACATTAGTATTGCAGTTACTAAAAAGATAAATCAATTTCAACAAAATGGAGACACAGCAGATGAGAAAGGAAAAAAAACTGGATTCACAAGCTTCAGGAAAAAGGATGAACAGGTAAAATCATTTAAACACACAGTATGAAACTTTTCTTCTAAATGAACTTAGAACATTCACTAATAACCTTGGGTTTTTCTTAAAAGCACAGAGAGGAAAGAAAATTTTCTCTGTTCCTCATCCAGTTTGGTTGGCCAGACCAGACCGGGAGAAGACAATTTCTCTCAGTGTTTTTAAATCTTAACAATTTAAAATTAATATCTGAAGAGGTCAGACACTTTTAACAGTTGCAACAGTTACCTCGAGGGCACACAAAGACTTAAGACACACACACGTGCGCGCGCACACACACAGAAACAAGGACAAAGAAAACAAAACTCTGAGATTTACACACACACTGATCATTCCCACAATAAATATCTTAGTTAAATTGGGGAAGGCATAAATCTTAAGGAACAAACCACGTGGTTGCATAGAAGACAAAGAAAGAAAGATAGAAAGAATTAAGAAAATTCCATGTGATCCTGTTTATACATTGCCCTTTTAAGTACCTTTATTTACCACATTGGTCTTCCTGTATCCCTCAGCAAAGCCAAATCCCTACCTATACATTTTACCTTTTTCTTGCTTATTCCGGCTAGGGTCAGCATCTGCTGCTCATCCCAAGCCTCCAATAGCTCTCCCTGGGGGGTTCCATCCAGGACCCTCGAACTACCGCTTCCCATGTTCCCCTTACATGTGGGGTTTCACACTTTGGCTTAGTCGGGTCAGTCAGCTAGGCGAACCAGTTTCAGACACAAGCAATATCCGAGCAAGAAGAAGAAAAAAGAAGGGTGTCTGGGGGAGACTTTGGTCGTTGCTCCTGGCGCAACAGAATCAAACACTTTTCTTAAACCTCAGAACAAAAATATAAAAGAGACTGGTCGTTGCTCCTGGCGCAACGGAATCAAACATTTTTCTTTAACCTCAGAACAAAAATATAAAAAAAACTAGGTGTTTCCCAAAGTATGCGCGCTCCCCTTTTTAGTAAAAAAATTCCCGAGAGACTTTTCTCTCTCTCTCTCTCTCACTTCACCACGGTTTTCGGACTGGGGGTGTTGCTGTCAATGCAGCCTACTTTCCTTTCCCCAAAAAAAACAGCCCGTGAGACTCTCTGCCCCCCTCAGACAAGTACGAGTACTCCACTTTTCTCTATTCTATTCTTTTCTTCCTAGTCCACGTTTACAGATCTGGAAGAGCTCAGATCCGAGGAAAACTTGCTGCTCTTATGCAGGCAAGTACTGGCGCTCCTAATTTAGTGTCCAAATTACACTAAAACTACCTAAGTTTACCTAAAACGCTGGGGTTTGCTTTTGGGATACACTGGACAAAAAAAAATGACAAATTTTCTTCCCTCCCTTCAATCATAACCCGCTTGGCTTTTCCTCTTATATACAGAAGGTCCCACACTCTGATGGCCCCCCCTTGCTTTTCTTGTCCTGATGGTCATGGCTCTGTAGAGCTAACAACAGGCAAGAGGGCGGCTAGAGGCCAAACAAAGAAATGAAATCCAGCTGCTGTCCAAGGATGAAGCCACTCATAAACATGCTCTTCCTTTTTCCCTAACAAAAGGTCCTGTGCTCTGGCAAAACCCCCATGCTCTCCAGACTCTTGGTCTTTCTGCGGTTAGGAAATGCACAGAGGAAGCAAGATCCAGTTGTGTTTGGGAGAAGGATCCTCTCACACACATGCAAGCATACACATATTTCCCATACTTTAAAATTAAAATTTAGAGGTACTCACCTTCTTTCCAAGCAGCCTTTGAGCTCAACACTCAAAACCCCTTTAAAACCTTTTTTTTCCAAATGGCCAAGGTCCAGGAAAACTCACCCACAAACTCAATGGGTCTGCTTGCTAGCAAGGGAATCTTACCTGGGCCTGGTCCATTGGTTAGGTTAGCTTGGAGTCCCATCTGGGGTGCCAATTGTTGAAAGAAATATCCTTCTGGGTTCAGTTCCAAGTGGGGAAAAAAGACACTGGAAACATGGAGGCTGCTTGGAAGGTTTAATGGTTACAGGGCCACATGGCCTAGAGCTCCAGAGAAGAATGATCACATGCTTCAAGATGAGAAGAGAAGGGAAAAAGGGAAAAGGGGAAAAAGAAAAAAGGAAGAAAGAAGAAGAGTGTTGAGGTGCTGAGAGTACCTGGGTTTTATACTCTCTGTTGAGATTTGAATTGGAGCTTGTATTCTAATTGGTTGTCAGACTCCCAGGGGCGGGGGTCTTAACTCTATAGGCTTGGTCTGGCCTTTCTGGGTGATTATGCCCTTAAAAGGGCTTTTGGCAATTGCTATAGCTTTTACCTGGAGTTCCTTCTTATGTAAAGTATTCTGGCCCAGGCCTTAATGGCCCACTCATTAACAAGGGTGGGGGTGAGTTTCTGCTTTCTTGAGTGAGTTTCTGCTTCTTGAGTTTCTACTCTTTTTAGAAGAAATATTCTGCCTTTTAATATTTCCTGGGCTATTTCAATTTTTCTAGGAGAGGGGTGGATGCTAACTTCCCACAGCATCATTTTGAGGGCAGGAGTTGAAACAGTTTATGTCCGGGATGTGAGGGATCTGTGAATATTTTCTCACAGATGCTTAACAACTGACTCACATTTATGACGGTTCCAGTGTCCCAAGGTCATGTAATTGCCTTTTGTGAAGTTCTGACAAACAAAGTCTATGGGGAAGCCAGATTCACTTAACAACCATGTTCCTAATTTAACAACTGTAGTGAATCACTTAACAAACATGGCAAGAAAAGTTGTAAAATGGGGAAAAGCTCAGTTTACAAATTTCTCACTTAGCAAGATAAATTTTGGGCTCAGATGTGGTCGAACGTTGAGGACTACCCGTATATCCCATCAAGGGTAGAATCCAGGAATATTTGTCTGTAGATCCCTGGGGAGAAAGGTACTATTAGGAAATTTTGAAACTAATTTGCAATCTCTTAGACAAAGGACTGAATGAAAAATAATTCTTGAAGTCTATCTACACCCTACTGCCCCCTTGTGGTCATGGGTCTTGAGAAGCAAAATATTCAATGCCATTGGATATTCAACCTCCAATCAATAATGAGCGCCCATACCTGCTCCAAAGCACTTTTTTGTCATTGTTGTTTTGGATCTGAAATCTTGCATCTCCCTGGACATGTTCATCAGAAACTGAAACATAAATCAGGTATCTAAGGCCAGGAGTTTTTAATTTTTAAAAAACTTAATTTGTTTAGTTTTTGTGTGCAATCCAATCAAATTGATTCATTAATTTCTATTTTTATCCATCATTTGGGGCAGCAAGATTTTTATTTAGGTAGCCTTAATTATTTTTAGCTTTTAAAGAAGAAACTCAACTCTCCAATTGACCCCTTTTCTCTCTCTCTCTTTGGTGACGTGGCCGTCGTTTGCTTGGGTCACAGGCCAAATAAATAGCTCTAAAGCATTAGCCCTAGTTGTCAGATGAAGTTGTCCAGCTCTGTTCTACTTCTTAGAAATGTTACCTAGAGCTACCATAATTTGGATTTACAGAAACATTTATGGAACGCTTGCTGAATAAACTCCTTTTCACTGATTTGACAAGCTTAAAAATACTTCTGTCATTTTGTTAAAGTTGCAAAGTGCCAGAAAATAAATCTTTAGTTGAACAATAATATCCTGTAGCTTTGCATCAGAGGAGAATTCTCTATGCCTGATTTGACAGCTTTCACAGTCACAGTGTAACGGACACTGTCAAAAGAAGCATGCTTTAATGTCCTTTTTTTTTTCCAAAGAAAATAGCCAACAATTCATGTTTCTAAAAGTCTGCCCTTTAGCAAAGCAAGCAGTTGATACATTCATACAGTAATTGAATTGATATTCACTAGAGCATTCAACATAAATTCCTATGACTGTGCCCTGCACTCTGACTCAGAATGAGAGATGCAAGTCATTCATCAACAGTCCTCAAGTTACAGACATAAGGAAGACTTCCCATTACGGTCATAAGTCATGACAGTTGTTCATTAAATCATGTATGTTGCCAGCCCAGTTTTTTTGGCCTTTTTATAGTGGTTGTTAAGTGAACACTGCAGTCATAAAAGAAATAAGTGCTGGTTTTGTCAAAACCATCATAAAATGCAATCACATGGGTGCGGAATGCTGGAAACAGCATTAAATGAACCCAAATCTAGGTTTTAAGTACCCTCCAGAGATGTCCATCATAACCTTGAATGGTTACTAAGCAACCGGTCATAAATTGAGGCCTACCAGCATGGACAACTTTTCTATGATGTGACAACTTTGGACTCACCATCAATATTCAAAGAACAAAGTCATGCACCTTCTCCCGAAGAGCGACCTCTAGAAGAAGAGCAGACTGAGATAGAAGGTGGAATTAAATGTCTCATCAGTTTAGAATCATTGTATTGCCACAAGAGACACAAGTCCAGTCCCTCCCCCCATGGTTTCCACTCACTGTCATCTAGGACCAATTGAACTTTGACCATTACTTAACTAGATTCGTGTGCATTGGTAAACTCTTCTATGCACTGAACACATTGAATGCTACTGGTTACTTGCTCTAGACATGTCCATTGATATAGAAGTTAACTGCAGAATAGCAAAGGCAAGTTCTGTGCTCCACTATGTGGGAACATCAAGGAATTAATCTAGCAACAAAATTGAAGGTCTACAGGGCTGTGGTTATTGCTACCTGTCTGTATGCCCATGAAACCTGGACATGGACTGTGATATCAAAGGCATGAAGACAGCACAACCATTTCCATAAAACTTGTCTTTGCAGAATTTCAGACATTACATGGCTAGATAACGTATCAGACACTGAAGTTCTCTCCACACCAAATCTACCATCAGTCCGCACGCTGCTGAAGAGAGCACGGATCTGGTGGTAGGCAGGTAATATCAATCAAGGAGAATGTTTGTAGCTCAGGGTTGAACTGAGGGGTCCTTGGTGCTCTCTGAACAACAGTATAAATTAACTCAAATGGAATGTAAACCTTGCAAGGAGCAGAATGAAAATAGAACAATAGCCTTGGTGTGAGAACCTAGCTTGCTTGCGCCATCTACAGGCCATATTTATTCTCAAAAAGTGATTCAAATATTGCTCTGGAAACCATCAGCATTTTCTGTTATGTTTGCTCAAATCAACCAAAAACATTCACTATAAAAAAAAAGGAGGAACACTATGCAGATATTGAATTGCACTGAGCTTGGCAATTTGACTGCAAATATTTCGTCCCCATTCCAACAGGCATTTTATTTATTTATTTATTTATTGAATTTATATTGCTGCCTATTCGCCCATGGCGACTCAAGGCAGTTTACAGAATATAAAACCACATTTAAAACAATAAAACTAACAAAAAGAATCAAATAAATTAATGTAGTATAATATAATAAAATCACCTCCCCATCCCGGTGACAGGAGATCACACGAGCCATTTGATGGGCTCCATTCTGCTCTGGGTTTTTATTTATTTATTTATTTATTTTAACATTTATATACCGCCCTTCTCTCGAAGGACTCAGGGCGGTGCACAGCCAGATCTACCCCAACACATGAATACAAAAATTAAAATGAGATTAAATAATTTGGGCTGTTAGTTTAAAAGTCAACCCTCCCCACTGATATATTAAAAACCCCAAATTTAAAATCCAAATTAAAAGAGGAGACGGATTAAAATCTCATATCAGCCCAAGCCAGCCTGCTCGAAGAGCTAGGTTTTTAACACACGTCTGAAGGTTCTCAGGTCCGTGCTGGTACGTATCTCTGGTGGCAGACTATTCCAGAGGGCAGGGGCCCCCACAGAGAAGGCCCTATTCCTGGGGGCCGCCAGACGACACATAGAGGCCGACGGCACCCGGAGAAGGCCCTCCCTGTGGGAACGCACAGGTTTGTTGAAGATCACCGGCAGAACGCGGTCCTGCAGGTAACCTGGCCCAATGCCATGGATCGCTTTAAAGGTCAAAACTAGAACCTTAAAGCGAACCCGGAAAGCCACCGGCAACCAATGCAGCTCGCGCAGGAGAGGTGTCACGTCCCAGGATTGCTGGCAGAACCAGGTCTTCAGCACCAAAGAGTATTACAGTGGGGGCCATTCTAATCTCTGAGGGAATGGTGTTCCAGAGAGAGGGAGCCACCATGGAGAAGGCCCTTCTTCTGGATCCCACCAGGTGTATCTCCCTCGGGGATGGGACCCACAGCATTCCCTGCCTCCCTGCTCTGATGGATCGAGTAGATGTGACTGGCAAGAGATGGTCCCTCAGATAATCTGGTCCCAAGCCATGAAGGGTTTTGAAGGTGACAACTAGCACCTTGAATTGCACTTGGAAGCAAATTGGCTTTGGATTGTGATTGTCTGGGGGAGCACTAGCCTTTAAATACCCAATCCTAACCCTAAAGGTATTTAAAGGCCAGTGACAAGCACAATCCAAAGCACACTATCAATGTCTCCTCGAATAAGGATGAAATGTTTGCAATCAAATTGCCAAGCTCAAACCGACAACACAACTACCAACCCAAGCTACTAATAGTCAATGACATTTCAGTGAATTGCTTGTCCAGTCTTACACTAATGACTAGACTGGATACTAATGTGAATTGCCTGTCTAGTCTTACACTAATGAGCATAAAATGTATTTCTATAATGCTCATTTGGCCCTTTGCAACTCAAAACAAGCATTGAAAACAAGTTACTGATTAACAGCTGTTTTGCAGTAACAGTCTCAAGAGAAGGGTTTGCCAAAACTGGTGGCATCACAAGAACCATCATTCCTTTGGTCAATACTCTGGTGCTGCCGAATTAAATTCATATTAAAATAATTTTCCTAAAGGTCAAATTTTCACGAGATCCCTAAATCCTGTAGATATTTTAGTGAGTTCATCTAAGATTTTAGAGTGAAATAATTGAGATTAAATCATTTGAGATGTCATGACTTTGCAATATTTTGAAAAGTCTTTGACGGAAAATGCTTCTGACCTCTCGCCTAAAGCAGCCTTTCCCAGCCTGATATCCTCCTGAGGAAATGCTGAATTAAATTGCATTTCAATCCATCTTTAGAGGACCTGGCTGCTGTCAAGGCTGTCCTGAAATAGGGAGCTTTTTTAAAAAATCATCACCTTTCCATCTAGACAAGCAGGTTACATTTTCAGAGAATGAGAAAAGGTAGCTAAGCATATCTTAATGCTTCACTGATGGTATCTGTTTTGCAGAGAAATCTCTAAAGAGGATTAGTTTTAACATGAACTTTATAGTGTATGTGATCTGCCTAGGTTAAATACATTGTTTGCATTGTTGTAAAAAGACAGAATTTTTCCTAGGAGAGGAGTGGGTTTTAACTTCCAACAGCATTAAATAGTGCACAAATTGTTTTATATAAGCTTCCACAGACTGCGTGGAGTTTCAGAGAAGGCCACAACAACACTTTCCAAGTGGACTTTCTATATGCAGGACTCCCTTGAAAGTAAACTTGCAACTGAATAACACACTTGTGAGATTCTGCAGGGACTAATTCTGTCACCCTTACCCAGGGGTGGGCTGCTGGAGGTTCGCAGGGATTCGGGAAATCCTCTCACTAAGATTCTGCACAGTTCAGAGAGCCCCCAAATCCCACCCCTCCCCTCCCAGGAGTCCCCACGCGGCCTGTTTTGGATGCAAGTAAGTGCAGGGCGCACACGGATGCTCAGGGAGGGCGAAAAATGAGCCATCCAGAAGTTCTGGAAGGCTGGAAATGGACCCTGTTTCTGGCTTCCAGAGAGCCTCCGAACCCCGGGGAGGGCAAAAACGCTCCCCTCCTATCATGGTTCAGGAGGCTGACTAGGCCATGCCCATCATGGTCACGTCCACCCAGCAACTGGGCAGAGACCCCATTGCTAAAATTTTTGAAGCCGTCCTCTGCCCTTATCATTCCATGTCTATATGAAGCTGTTTGGGAGACCATCCATTAGCTAGGGTGAGGCATCACCAGTGCACTGAAGATACCAAGCTGTACATCAACACATTGATCCAAGGTGGAGATGCTCTCAAGATCTTGGATGGATGCAATAGTCTATATGTGTCAACCATATCAGGCAAGTCAGATTTGGACACCAAAATCATGAATGCCAGAACAACCTTTACTACAGGTTACAGTAACAGAAGCTTGAAACTCTGGGTATGCCCACCTTTCCTTGTTTTTATTTAAAGAGAATTAGGTAGGTTTAAGTCAGAGATGCTTACTCAAATTACATTCCTGCTGTGGGCTGAGATAGCTCTTAATGAGCAGTGGTGGCGCAGTGGTTAGAGTGCAGTACTGCAAGCTATTTCTGTGCCAGCTGCCTGCAATTTGGCAGTTCAGATGTCACCTGGCTCAAGGTTGACTCATCCATCCATCCTTCCGAGGTGGGTAAAATGAGAACCCAGATTGTTGGGGGCAATAGGCTGACTCTGTAAGATGCTTAGAGAGGGCTGTAAAGCGCTGTAAAGTGGTATATAAGTCTAAGTGCTATTGCTATTATTCTGGCCATGGCCTTGGTTGTGGCTCTTTTTTTACTTCCTCAAGGTTATTCTCACAATCCATTACAAGATTGATTCCAGATAGGCTGCTGTCTAAAGACCATTTGGCTTTCTGTCATCTCCAGCATTATTTTGGATGAGGTGTCACTACCTCTAAAAGAGGTACCTTAGCCCCCTCTAGTGTTCTATTTCTAAAATTGTAAATGTCCCAATCTCTGTTACAACTTAATATTCCAAATTCTTCTGGACCTTTAACTTGTTTATAATTTTCTTGTGTCAAAATCTTTTTTTTTTTTGCCATTTATTTCCAATTCTTTAAATTCTTAAGCTTTCAGTTAATTTTTCTGTTGTTCAAGAATGAAGGTAAACTCACCAGGTGGTTGTTTCTTCCCCCAAACTTGTCATTCTGAAGATCTCTAATACCCTTAAGGTAATAAATAGGCAATTTTCAAAAGTGATTAAAAAGTGAGGATAATAAAATTAGTGTACTTTAAATGGCTCTACCATGGCTGTGAGCATGATGGTTTTTCCTTTGCCTCCCACTGCTCAAACCCATGGAAAATTACTACCCTGTGGTCTTCTTGCAAGGAGCAGCCACTGGGTGCTCATGTGGACCATCTCTTGTCCCCTCCTCATCCAGACAAGTTCCATAGAACTGATCCAAACACTAGGTATTTGGCCTTTGTTGCCGTCATTGTTTCCATTCACTCACAGACCATTAGTTTGCCATAAATTGTATGAAACACTGAATTGGGCATTATCTATATCAGAAGGTATGTTCACAGGGCTGTAGTAGTTTTGTCCCTCAGATGACCTGTCATGTTGAGATGGAAGACCTCCAAGGTCCCTTCCAACTCTGTAATTCTATTCTATTCAAGCCCCATATAGAGTACATTGCAGCTATCATGAGTAACTGTGAGCCTGTTGCTTTTCGATCTAGCCTTCAAAAGGGCAACTAAGTACATGTGATTGAACTTTAATACTACTCTAGCAAAGCCTCTCCCTTTTCTTCCTGGTACCTAATAACCCCACATGACAAGGATTTTACTGAATTGCAGAGGCCTGCAAAAATATTTTACAACGGATCTACTTCTTTCTTCAAAAGCAAGCCCAAAGTCTCCGGCGTGGCTAGTTAATAAAGCAGTCTGAGACACTTAGCTGTGTTACTGTAAATTTCAATAAATTTCCAATGCATTAAGTAATGCCACTTAAAATTGCTGCGAGTGGTTAACGAGAATCTTATTCCTGTGGGTGAGATACATTTGCCCAAAGATCCCGTTCCCCATTCTTTCTCACAATAGAATACTAAGCACTCAATGTATTTTTAATACTGATTTAATTAATTCCATTGCGAGAGTGCTAATTTATTCAGCAGAAATTGTCACAAATTAAATATGCCAGATACGGTATAGAATTGAATGTTTTGAGTAATCTGGGGCTGTTTTAATTTAATGCAGTGTATTGACATCATTCTTCATGGTGCCTTTTTTAAAATCAACATTGCTGATGATATCCTGAAATAATTAACGGACATTTTTTTATTGGTAACAAAAGAACCAGTAATTACTAATGTGCCCAGTAATCTAGAAGTGATGCATGAGTTCTACCCCAGCTCTCCACAGCTTTTTCTATCAATAGTAAATAGGTATGGTTTCTAAATGTGGGTAATTTTTTTTCTCTCTCCTTCCATTTCCTTCCTTTCTTGCCCTGTTTTGCAAAGGAAATATCCCTCTGCTTCTTTGCCTTCTGACTCTTTCAGGATCCTTAAAAATAAAGTTAGTGTTAACGATTTCATTTCAGCAAAAATCCTTTGCAGAACATGCAAAGGTCCCATTCTAAAAGAATCCATCCAATCTCATTTCTTGGATGTGGAGTTTTGGGCTAGCGCTATAGCAACAGAATTTAGACTTATATACCACTTCACTGTGCTTTGCAGTATCCCCTAAGCAGTTTACAGAGTCAGCCTATTGCCTCCAACAATCTGGGTTCCTTTTTACCAACCTCAGAAGAATGGAAGGCTGACTCAACCTCGAGTCAGTCAAAATCGAACTCCTGGCAGTTGGCAGAGTCAGCCTGCAATATTGCATTTTAACCACTGTGCCGTTATGGCTATTCTAGTTGAAGGTTAACTCAACTATCACTGAAACTTAACAGATATTCAGTACAAACTCAGGAAGAAAGACTATAAGAAATTTGAGGTGTCCTTGGTCCTGTTCTTATAAGTTTACAGAATCACAATGCAGAAGTCCGATTTATTTGACTGGATCAGAATTGTACTTTGATAAAGGACTATGGAGGTTGTTTACAACAAATAGCAACCTCATGCGATACACTGGAAGACATTCTTTCTGCAAAGTCAGAACATGAACCATGGCCAGGAGAAGACTGCCAATACATATTTCTGGATTTCTTAAGGCAGCCAAGAGATCCCAAGTATGAAAAGAAGCATCTGAATGCAGAAACTTAAAGGTCTGTCCACTTGCCAATTGCAGTCAAACATCTTTGGAAGAATGAAAAATGGGAACAAATCAAAAACATTGTCAGAAGATCTGTTTTAACATAACAATTTATCATTTGCAAGAGTAGTCTATTTTATTTTTAAAGTCCTCTGAAATCAGTGTCCTCATAAACTTAGAATTATCACTTATTGATATCTTATGATTATGGTTGCATCTTATGATTCATGATGGTTGTATTTTATGATTTATGACTTATCACTTTGTTGCACTCAGTATACACTGAAAGCTTATGCAGCGGAGACACACTTAGCCAATAAAGAATTCTATTCTATTCTATTCTATTCTATTCTATTCTATTCTATTCTATTCTATTCTATTCTATTCTATTCTATTCTATCCTATCCTATCCTATCCTACTCTACTCTACTCTACTCTACTCTACTCTACTCTACTCTACTCTACTCTACTCTACTCTACTCTACTCTACTCTACTCTATTCTATTTCCATTCCATTCCATTCCATTGATAACTAAGTCTTCTGTTTCTTCAGCAGCTGTTATGTTCCACTCTGTTTCTTGTGCTGGCTCACCGTTCCGATGGTGGAAAAATCATTAAAATAAAATAAAGTATGTAGCCTCCAGCCAAAAGATGCATCATTGGAAATCATGGGCCTCTTTCCCATCCTTGAGAAGGGTGGATGAATCTGCGTTCTACTTTCTGTAACTGTTATACTCAGAAATATTCATACAAATGTTACATGCATCATCGCCCCCTTCACATGCACATAGCTGGGAAACATTTTTTTTCCTAAATGTGCTTTCACATTCAGTGACTACATCGGTATATACTGTAGTTTTCCTTAATGTATGCATTTTCATACTTTTTAATAAAAAAATCACTGCATTGCATTGCCAAACTGAAAGGAGTATATAAGAAGCATGGGATAATCAATTCCATTTCTTTTCATATGTTTGTTTGGAAATCAGGGGTATCTTCATGGTTAAAAAAAAAAAAGGCAAGATGGCAGCCACAATCATGTGACCTAGGCCCCATTCTTTTGTAATGTTTATTGCTTTGTTTTAAATATATCCTATGTGTTGATCACCACTTCCTAGCAGTCTATGTAAATAAGAACACTATACAAGATACACACTATGCAAAAATACAGAAGTTCATCCAATCAAGCGTAAAACCTTGTATCCAAATGCATATCTCTTGTCTGAACGCTTAAGAAAAAAGAAAGTGGACTGTATATACCACTCTCAAGGTATATACTTTTTTACACACACCCCTCTCCCCATCTCCGTCTCTGTGTCTCTCCATCTCTCTCTCTCTCTCTCTGTGTCTTTCTCTCTCTCTCTGTCTGTCTGTCTGTCTCTCCCCCTCCCTCTGTCTCACTCTCTCTCCCCATCTCCATCTCTCTGTCTCAGTCTCTCTGTTTATCCATCTCTCTGTCTCTCCCACTCCCTGTCTCTCCCTCTCTCTCTCTCTCTCTGTCTGTCTGTCTGTCTCTCCCTCCCTCCCTGTCTCACTCTCTCTCTGTGTGTCTTTCTCTCTCTGTCTGTCTGTCTGTCTCTCTCTCTCCCTCCCTCTGTCTCACTCTCTCTCCCCATCTCCATCTCTCTGTCTCAGTCTCTCTGTTTATCCATCTCCCTGTCTCTCCCTCTCTCTCTCTCTCTTTCTCTGTCTGTCTGTCTGTCTGTCTCTCCCTCCCTGTCTCACTCTCTCTCTCTGTCTCTGTCTCCATCTCTCTGTCTTTCTTTGTCTCTCCCTCTCTCTGTTTGTCTCTCTCTCCCTCCCTCCCTCCCTCCCCCCTCTCTCTCAAGACCCAGTTTGGTATAGTAGTTAAGATTCCAAGCTAGGAACTAGGAGACTAGTGAGTTTTAGTCTCATATTAGGCAAGACCGGTTGTGTGACCTTAGACCAGTTGTATCCTCTCAGTAATGGTTTCTGGGATGTAAACTAAAAGCTGCTTCTATGGGAATGACCAGATAAAGACAACCTAGACCACAGCTGGACAGAGGACCAGGCAAGAGTCTCAGAAGAGACTCTCTCTAATTTCTCAGGCTGTAAAGGAGATGGAGCTAGAACTGTACTTCCAGCCTTGCAAGTTTCTGCAAATGTGGTTTTAAAATGGAATTTGCTCATCTGGCCAAAATGCCTATGTGATTTATTTGGCAAGGCCAATATTAGTCTTGGAAGTTTGAAAGTACAATTTCTCCCTTCACTTCTTTATTGCCCAGGAATCTAGTAAGGGTCTTTTCTAAGCCTCTTTGCCTTCCCACTATCCAGCTGTAGACTATGCCAACTCTTATCTAACCATCCCTATGTATGCATACAGAGAGAGAGTGGGGGGGGAGGGAGGGAGGGAGGGAGGGAGAGAGAGAGAGAGATCACAATTAAGCATAAGGATCTGAATGGCTCTTAAAACTAATGCACTAAATATAGTCACCTAAAATACAACAGTCCATGAAAGATCTGTACCTATTCTTTAGATTTTTATCCCAACTTTATTACTTTATAAATAACTCAAGCCAATGTACATACCTAATGCTCCTTCTCCATCGTATTTTCCCAACAACAGCCATGAGAGATGGGTTGGGCTGAGGGAGAGTGATTGGTCCAAAGTCCTCCCATTCCAAAGTGGGACTAGAACTCACAAATCACCCGGTTTCTAAACCAGCACCTTTCCCACTTCACCACATTGACTCTTGTGGATTTTGCCACTTTTTCCCCAAAAGATTTGGCCCTCCTTAGTACTTGAATGGAATACCATTACAAAAAAATCCCATCAGACATTAGATTAGGAAGCTGAAAAAAAAAAATAACTCAGAAGGCAGGAATGGCAAATCAGTCCTGTATGGTTGCTGAAACAAATTCTACTAACTGGCTCAAGATATTCACTGTCAACTGAACTGATTCAAAAGAGTATTTACATTTTTACGAATCATCATATGCTTGGGGAATTTGAATGTTTACAGGACGTCATGTGTATATATTCTACTACTATTTGCTGTAAATTACTGAGTACAAAATCTCTGGATTCAGAAATAATTTCAAACAATGTGAGATCAGTGACCTGGTTCACAAATGGCTTTAAGTTTTAAAATTGTTTGATTTGGCCTGATGTGTTGTATAAACCCAATTAATTAGATATTCAATAAACTGCAATTAAACCAAGCATGCATCAGGGGTGAAATTCAATTTTTTTAACACCCAGTTATTGGCTGGGTGTGGCCAACTGAATTGAGGCACGTATCTCCTTGCCTGGCCTCTCATGACTGTGAAGATGCTGCAACAGTCGTAAGTGTGAAAACTGGTCATGTCACTTTTTTCAGTGCCATTGTAACTTTGAATGGTCACTCCACACAAGCAAAGTACCAGCAAAAGAGGGAAAGAAAACTCCAGAGAAGTTCCTGAGACAGGAAGTCTGGTCTTGTCAAGAATGTAATAAGGGTTAATGGAGAGGCAGTTTCTGTAAGCAACACCAGAATGTTTTCTTCCTGCCTTCCTTACAGGATTAGGCCAGTAATTTCTTCTAACAACCAGTTCTCCGAACTGCTTAGAATGGTGCGAACTGGTACAATCCCACCCCTGCATGGCATACTCCAGTGCATGTAAACTTGTAAAGCTAGTCATTGTGTGAGAGGTCAAGTTATCCATATGATAGAAATTCTTTGTGTTGTTTGTCTTTAAAGAGCAACGAATAACATCTATCTGAGAACACCCATAAAGAATTTAAGAGAGCCAGTTTGTCCAGTGGTTAAGGCACCAAGCTAGAAAATGGAAGACTGTGAGTTCTTGTGCCACCTTAAACATGACTTTGGGTGACTTTGGACCAATCACCAGGAGACTGTGAGTTCTAATCCCACCTTAGGCAGGAAAGTTGGCTGGGTGACTTTGGGCCTCTGTCAGCTAAACACACCTCACAGGGTTGTTGTTGTGGGGAAAATAGGAGGCAGAAGGAGTATTTGTCACCTTACTTATAGAAACAATAAAGGGGAGGTTTAATTAATTAATTAAAAGTTTTGATTAACTAATACATAGAAATACTAGGGCTTCAAAAAGATTATTGTCCTGAGTCCTGTGCGTTAATGAAAGATCCTTAACATTTTATTTCTCAACTCTCTCTCTCTCTCTCTGTGTGTGTGTGTGTTTGAGTGTGCATCTCTGACTGATGATAGAGTAGAATACAGAGCAGAAAATGATTTTGTCAGTGGCCTATGATCAATTCAAGGAGCAATTGAGTTCCATTAAAGTTCCTTGTTCAACCTACAAGATGTAACCTATTTTGCAGAGTCATTTAATGTGCAGTTCCCAAACAATTTCCTGTTTCCTTGCATGCATTATTTTGTAATGGAGGGTCAAAGAAATAGAAGACAGATTGCATTGGGCAAATGTCATCGTCTCTATTGTTAAAAGATAAGTGGCAAAATTGCATGAGAGAATAGCACGGGAATGGCAGGATATTATCTGTATATGTAGAGAGTGAGATATCTCAGAAAGATTGGGAAATAGTAATTGATTAATTTATTGCTGGAATTGCAATCAGTTATAAATAGAAAAGAAATGTCTCATCAATAAAGATATTAATAATACGGTCGGAGAACTGGTACTTATTCTAGAAGGTACATAGTTCATGTGATACATAAATGTGTAACACAAACGTAACAAAATCCAAAACGTAAATAAATGTCCTTTAATGCCTCCAACTTGGCCCCACTGTTCAATAATTCTCAGTTGGAGATAAAACGTATTCAAAAATAGTCTTCAAAAGAAAGCAATACGGTCCAAACTTAATGAGCAGATAGAGGTGAAATAAAAAACTAAAACAAACTACAGTGAAGGAATTTTCACAACAGAACAGGATAAGTAATTACCAACTTCAAGGAGATAACAAGGCACAGTCTGCTGGAAGGACACCAACCAAGATAACTTTAGCCCAAAATAAAACACGCTTTGCTTCTGACAACATTATGTTGTAATCGTCTCTCTTATATACTATTCTCCCCAGCTGCAACCAATGAGGGGGATCATGGCCACTTCCTCTCTTGTAAGCCAAGTTGTTTTCTTCTCCATTCCTCTCTGCTTGTCCTAGGATGAAGAGGGGATGGGCCTGGTTCTTCCTCTGACTGCCCAGCTGGCCTCTGCCCCTCCCCAGTCTCCTCCACAGCCTCCAGAGCCACACCTCTACTCCCTGTCAGCTGTTCCTCCTCTCCCACGGAGTCTGACTCTAACAAGGGCATGACAGTTCATTAGTTGTAAGGCAGAAAAACAGTAACAGCTATGCTTGGCAAGCACGAGGGAAGTAGAAAAAGAGAACCCAAGAGGTAAGTTGGACAGGATCAGAGGGATTATAAAACTGTCATGGGAAGATCTAGAGGTTATTACTAATGACAGGTTGAGAAGATGAGTTTTTGAGCATGGAGCCATCAGTAATGAGTTCAACTTAATGGCACCTAACTAACCAGTTAAGACAGAAAGACAAGATGCGTTACTGTAATTTATTGGAAACATTGCAAAAAGAAACCCTACATAAAATGATCAGGCAGATTTTCTCAACCAATGCACTCTACAGATGTGTGAAATTCAATAAACATACCCTCAGTAATAATTGCGCTAGATGAGGAATTCTGGGAGATGAAATCCACACATTTTCACAGGTTGAGAAGGAGATCCTGAATGAAGTATCAGATCCATCTATGCATTGCCTGGGAATCAGTAACTGTGTTGTGCAGCTATCATCACAGATGTATTTAGTAGATGTTAATGGTAACCTATACATTTATGATGATAGCTGCATATTTTGAACAAGAACAATAATGCAATGTACAGGTAATCCTCAATTCATTAATAATACAACAATTCATTTAGTGACAGTTCAACATTACAATGATATTGAAAAAGTGACTTATGGCTGATCTTTGCACTTACAACTGTTGCAGCATCCCCATGGTCCTGCAATCAAAATTCAGCCATTTGGCAACTGATATGTATTTGTAACAGTTGCAGTATCTCAGGGTTAGAATGGAATGGAATGGAACGGAATATAATAGAATAGAAAATGAGTAGAGTAGAGTAGAGTAGAGTAGAGTAGAGTAGAGTAGAGTAGTGTAGAGTAGTGTAGTATAGAGTAGAGTAGAGTAGAGTAGAGTAGAGTAGAGTAGAGTAGAGTAGAGCAGAGCAGAGCAGAACAGAACAGAACAGAACAGAACAGAACAGAACAGAACAGAACAGAACAGACCAGACCAGAACAGAACTGAACTATTGGCCAAGTATGATTGGACACAAGGAATTTTTCTCCGATACATAAGCTCTCAGTGTACACAGAAGCAAAAAAGTGATAAGTCATACATCATAAATCATAAGATACAATCATAACAATAAGATACAAACCACGTGATAATCATAAGATTATGAGGACACTGATTTCAGAGGACTTTAAAAATCAAGTAGACTTGTAAATGATAAATTGTACCTTAAAACAGATCTTCTGACAGTGTTTTTGGTTTGTTTCTATTTTTCATTCGTCCAAAGACCTAGAAGAGAATAAAAGCTTTATTATGACTTTAAATGTACACTAATCAGCATACATTAAAATGAAAGTTCATGGCATTCAGCTCTCAAAAGATAAGCATTGTGCATACAGCTATGTAGACACACAATTTATAACCTTCTTAGCCAGCTTCCAACAAACAAAGGCAACAAGGAAAGCTGGATTCACTTAACAACCATGTGGTTCGCTTAACAACTGCAGTGATTCACTTAACTGTGGCAAAAAATTGTAAAATCAGGCATGAGGTACTTAACAGCCGCCTTGCTTAGCAATGGAAATTCTGGTCTCAGTTGGGGTTGTAAGTCAAAGACTACATGCAGAGGAACGATTCAACCGGTGTAACAACTGATTCGATGAGGGTTTGCTGCTGACCTTCTCCTGCAATCCTACAATCTCCTTGTGTGTTAAACGGCTGACACGCGACAATCCGCTGTGTCGCGCAAAGCAGCTGAGTTTGAAAACCAGGAAATAAAGGTCAGAATAGAGCCAGCACAAGTGGGCGGGCCCAACAGCTTATCGTCCAGTGGTGGGATTCAAATTTTTTTACTACCGGTTCTGTGGGCGTGGCTTGGTGAGTATGGCTTGTTGGGTGTGGCAGGGGAAGGATACTATAAAATCTCCATTCCTCCCCACTCCTGGGGGAAGGTTACTGCAAAATCCCCATTCCCTCCCCACCCCATTAACCTGCTTTCCAGCTCCATTCTCCTGTGCAGGGCAACCAAAGAAGACCCAGCCAATCAGCTGGGACTCGGGAGGCAGAGAAAACATGAGGGCAGGGCCAGTCAGAGGTGGTATTTGCCGGTTCTCCAAACTACTGAAAATTTCCACTACCGGTTCACCAGAACTGGTCAGAACCTACTGAATACCCCCTGTGGTGCAAACACTGAAAATACACACAAATAAGGAAACATAGCTTTTGACATTTTTAATGTTCAGCTAAGGCATTTTAAGTGTATCATAGGAAATATTCACAGATACGTCCTCCAAAAGATTTTTAATGGTTTTACTTGATCTCAGATGCACATGTATAGCAAATACGGATCGATCCAGCTGAGCTTTTAATTATATAGCAGAAAATATATATATTCCAAAGAGAAATAAGTTTCTTAGAAGTCAACTAGACAAGTTGAAGTTCAGCTCTCACAAATTAGAGTGCAGCTATTGTGTCTGAAAACAGATCTTCATTTTCCTTTTCATGTGCAGGGTTCCTCCCACCCCAAAACAGTCAAAACCCACATTTTTTAAACAACGGAGCAGAATTGCAGCCATTATTATTCGCCTGTATAATTTGCTTCTGAAAAAGAGAAAATTGCTTAAGAGGCATAATCAGATACCAGGAAACATGATCAACCTTAAAAATAAGATATCTGACTCAAGAGATGCTTTTTTTCTGCTGCTCCTCTTTGCCAGGATAAAAATAACTGAAAATGTGAAAAGTACTGGTTTCATACTTCTTCGTTCCTTTCACCAACACTTTGAAGCAGTTGGCTTAATCGCATTCACAAGCTGTTCTTAAATAGCAATCTATTTTTTTGTCTATTCTGTTCTTCTTCCAGTTTGGAAATATATGCCTTCTCTTTTCTCTTCACTCTGTTACCATTTCTCCTGAGTGTCATAATTCCCAACTCCTGGCAGTGCTTTTGAGAAAGATGATGGGCGAGGCAGTTTGGAGAAGCTCACAGATCTCCTTAAATAATTTATTAGGAATTTTAGGAATTTACTGGCCTTTTATTCACTCCCAAATCCTGCATAACCTTTTTGTCTTTCCTTACAACTCCTTATCATTTAAAGAGTCATTTCCTTTGTCTCTATAGTCAGATTTTAGGAGTTTTTAAGTGGATGAGAGCAATTTCAAAGCCTTCTGTTTAGCAGTAAATAAGTTGTCTTAGATAAGTTTTTAACACAACATTAAATGAATTAGATAATCTTGCAAATAACCAAGATTACTTTATTCAGAAATGGAATCCTAAGATTTAAAAATCATGCTAAAAGAGACACAGGAGCGGGAAACAAGAAATTTCACATCATATAGCTTCATCGACAATGTTTTATCTCTGGGCCTTATTCCCATGGATGCAGAGTCATCGCACCACAATGATCCTTATTAAACTATTATTCATTCACAGCTAGGTTCACATACTGTAGTACATTAAGCAATGATTTGCCAATAGTGTTTCAAGTAAGCCATCATTGGCTGAGTTATACACACCATATGGCATAAACTGTGGTTTACAAACCACAAATCTTGATTCATCTTCAGCCACTGGATCTCCTCCTATTCACAAAAATATCTCCATCCATGTTCCCTCTGTAACTCTCTCCTTGAAAATCATCTTCCCCAGCCTCGTGTTCTCCAGATACGTTTGATTAAAACAGTCAAAACTGTTTTGATTTTCCTTGAAATGTGTAGTCCCAACAATCAGAGGACCTCAATGAGGAGAAGACTGAGCTACATGATGCCATCTTTTTTTTTTTTTGGGGGGGGGGGTTAACCCTAACCCTGCTCATAACTTCTTTTAAGTCTACATCTCTAGATTACATAAAGAGTGTTTTTGTCCCCAGATTATATGAAGCATAGAGCTGGAAAGGATAAATTAAGACCTTTCCACTGCCTCCTCCTCCTCCTCCTCCCTCCTCTTTCCTCCTCCTCCTTCCTCCTTCCTCCCCCTCCTTCCTCCTTCCACCTCCTCCTTCCTCCTCCTTCCTCCTCCTTCCTTCTCTTTCCTGCTCCCTCCTCCTCCTTCCTCCTCCCTCCTCTTTCCTCCTCCCTCCTCCTCCTCCTCCTCCATCTGTACTGTCTACTGTACTACATCTGTACTATCAAGATGATAAGTTCCTTGGGAGCTGGACTTCCCTTTCTACTAATGTTTCCCTGTAAAATGCCACATCCACTAACACGGTTGATGAAGCAGACCTGGAGAAAGAGCAAGGTATCAAAGTCCCACAACGCATGGGTGACATCTCTCATTTAGGCTGCACTTCTGTAGTGATTTGGGAGGCTGGTTGGGCTGGCATAGCACTGTTGTTATTATCAGGGCAACCCTGTGAGGGAGATGACCCTAAAAGACAAGCAGGTGCATATCGCCAGCTTTTCCCAGGCAAAGGAACCCAGGGCTTCCTAGAGACCAGGGCAAAATCAATGCTGCCATTCCAAGCAGAGGAAAAAAACAAAAACGATGGATCTGGTAACTGCACGGAAGACTTGGAGGAGACGCCGTTGCCTCGGCAGGGGGGTCGGGAGAATCAGCTGGAAGTAGGGCCGGGGAGCCCAAGGGGTGGAGCGTAGCGACGGGTGTGGGTTGGGGGATGAACCAAGCGAGGTGGAAGGTGGCGCCTCGTCCATTCCGGCCGGCTGAGCTCGGCATGAAGTCAACCCAGCCATTCCGGGAGAGCTAGGAGGGAGCCCGAGCGGGGCGGGGAGGGCGGCATCTCGCCCCTCGCGCCCGTCAGAGAGGCGAACTGAGGGAGGCGAATTAGGAGCGGAGAGCGGACGGCAGACGGAGGTCGTTCAGCTCCGGTCGGGGGGAGGGGGAAGACTCTTCCAGAGCTGAGCCAGCGGGCTGGCGCGGAAGAGAGGAAGCCCGAAAGGAAGAGGAAGGCGGCGCTATGGGTCTCCGGCGCGAGAGCGAGGCTGCCCAGCGGGTCTGAGCCCGCAGCACCAGGGAAGGCTCGCCATTGTTACCCCCCCTCCACATACACACACAGAGACAGACAGACAGACAGACAGACACACACACACACACTTTGGAAAGGCGAGGGCGCGCGCGCGCACAGACATACACCGACACGCGCGCCGCCTCCTGCCTGCCTGCCTGCCGGACTTGGCGCTGGCTCGGCGGCGTCGGTGGCTCTCGCGTGCCCTGCGGGCTTCTCTCCCCGCGCCTCGCCCGGTGGGCGGGCGGGCAAGCGGGCTGCTGTGGCGAGTGCGGGCGGCGGCGCGGCGGCCTCGCGCTCCCTTTCTTGCTTCAATGCCCGCCGCTCTCGGCCCGGGAGGAAGGTGCGGCGCCCTGATGAGCGGCTTCTCCCGGCTCTGGCTCTTTGTTTTACTGCTTGAGGTAAGAGTGAGCGCCTGTCCTGGAGGCCGAGCGGTCCCGCCGCCGCCGACTTCTCGGCCAGCTGAGCGGAGAGAAGCCAGCCGGGGCTCTCCGCCTTCTCGGTCTTTCTCTCAGGAAAGGTCCGGCTTCGGCGTTCAAGACGACCCAAAGCCTCCACCTCCCGTCCTTTTGGGGGTTGGAAGGGGGGAACCTCGCGATTATTCCCCGGGGAGTGGAAGCGTGGCTAATGGGTTTGGGTTCGGCTTCCCGGGGCGAAATGGGGGGGGGGGGGTTTCTCAGCACCGATTCTCTGAAACGAAGGCCGGTGGAGAGCCGAGAGGGGAAGGAATGGGGGAGTCAAGAACCGCCCGAGGAATCAGCACGGCGACGAGGCTGCTGCTTCTTGATCCAGACGGAGACAAGGAGCTGGGGTGGACGATGGGAAGCTGAGAAGATTGGAAGTGGGGGGAGATCTTGGGCTTCTCTCCGGACCTGTTTAGCTTCCTCTTGGTCTGTAGTAAGTGAATAGGTGGGTAAGTGGCAAATCCCAGTATACTGGGGCCAGGGAAGGCCAGCGTTGGCGTTCTGGTGAGGCGAATCGAAGTTTGGAATCTGGCTTTTGGCCTCTTTGTGCTCTGTATCTTTTTAGGTTGAGATCTACTCTTTAAAAGGAGAAGAGAGTGAAAGTGAGAGTGAGAGAGTGAGTGAGTGAGTGAGAGAGAGAGAGATGGATTGGTAGAGGAAAGGAGAAAGAGAGGGTGGGGGAGAGAAACAGAGAGAGAGAGGGAGAGAGAGTTCATCAGTATATGCCATGTCCTGCAAGCAGAAGTGAGGGGGAAAAAGGTAAATTTTCCCTGGAATGAAACTCGATCCCCTAATACCATTCTCGCACTTTTCTGGACAGTGTTATGGAATGAGTTTGCTGATGCCCTTCTAGCCAATCCAGTCTACAACGGGCGGGATATCTAATAGCTTCCCTTCAAACAATTTCATTTACTTATATGGATGCATCTTGCCTTTCAACTGTGGGTAACCAACACAACCATCAACAAAAGATTAAAAACTCTAGAATTAAAACTTCTATATATCAAGCAAAAACATGATTAAAAGAATCGCAATACAATACAGTAATAGGAGCATTTTTGGTCTGTCATTGGTTAGTTTTGGTTAGTTTTTGTTGGAGCCCTAGACAAAGGAAGGGGGCACCCAGTTGGACAATCTGGCCACCTCCTACAAGGATGTCTTCCACACTGTTGGAGTGCCCTTCCCATCATCTCCAGCCTAGTGTTATAGGAATTTGGCCAATGGCTTTTCCCTCCCTGTTAAAACCAGCCAGCTGTGTATGTACATTTTCCCCTTGCTCATCCACCCCCAATATTCCTGAGCAGAAAATTCTTATAGGCTAACATCTAATGAAAGATATACTTTCAAATAGGTGATTTCAGATTTGCCATCTAACATCTGTCCAGATTCCAGAAAGTAAGACAGGAAAATAGATTATCAACAAAGCAAAGAAAAATATTTGGGGTTATTTTAAGACTCATCCTCAGTTTTTATTAGTGATGCTGTAGGCAAAGGGATTGCTGCAAATGTTCATTTATGCCATACAAACCAAAATACACACTCAACTCTACACTTTCTCTCTTTGTGCTCAATTGTACACTTGTAAATTCCAGCATTGTTTCTTAATCTCTCCAGGATCAGCAAACATGCCAAGGGAGCTGTCAATACATTTCATTAAACACAATTACTGAAAGGCAATTTCTTGGTGATGAAAGTCAAATCGTTTCAGGAGTTGAGGGATTTCTTTTGTTGCTCTAGTGCTGTTTACTGTTGTTGTACACAATGTATAGCAAGTCGGAGTGCTGAACGGACAGCTCCCTGCTCTTAATACCTCCTGCTGGTAGAGACACTCAACAATTTATCAGTTCTAAGAGTTTTGCACTAATGTTTGTCAAACCTGGGCAAATTAATCAGATTTTTGTAGAAGTGTGTTGTTGTTTTTTTGGGGGGGGGGTAATGTTACAGGAGCCCATTGCCCATAACCGGGACATTTAATTTTACCTACATCAGGTTAAAAAGGACTTTCTGATAAGCAGTTGTGAGTAAGGAAGGAAAAAGAGTTTGGGAAACTCTGGTTCACACCTTCAGGTATGAATTCGTTCTCTGCAAATAAATTCAGTTAAATTCAGTAGAAATTTACTTCCACACACTCTGTTCAGGATTAGTTTGTGAAACTGCACCTATAAAGCCCATCTAAGAGAGAACAGATAGTTACAGCTTTTTCTGAGTTTCAGATGTGATATTTTTTAGCCTTACCAAGAGATGGTAAGGCCTGAACCTGATGCTTTTTGAATGCAAACACAGGTCCTTTGAGACAGGGTTCCTTTGATTATTCTAGATGAATGGGGTAACAAAGAGTGCCTATGGAGGGGGTGTAGATTGGATAAGGATTGCCTTTTTGAAGTATAATCAGCTAATGCTGTCAGTGAATTCAAGTGTGAAAACTGATGTTTCTAGAAATGTAAATCACTTTGACATTTGGAATCTGGGTTGTGTCTACTTAGGTATATTTGTTTACTTATTAAAGTCTCATCTGCTTCTTGAGAAATAAGCAATTGGAGTAAAAAAACAACAACAATAAATATCAGGGAAGAGAGAGAATTGTCAACTATGGAAGTGAAGTTCTATTAGAAAATATTAGGATTTGAATGGTTCGATAGAGTTGCTGTATGAAAAGACTTTGAGGCTAAGGTTCGAGGGAGTTTTCTTAGGTGGACTAAATGATGATTTATCTCAGGCTGCTTTAAATCTCCTTGAGACTCATACAATTTATTCATTTATCAGCATATTTTTTCATGATATGGCAGTTTCTTATTAGATTCCAGGAGCTGCTCAGTTTGGGAGTTTGGCCCATTATAGCCCTTGTAATCTATGGCCACCCAGCAGAAGGAATCTTTGCTTCTGAGTCATCCGTCTTGTAATTGTCTATGATTTTCTAAAGTGCCCTTTCTCTAGCCTGCTTATTTTATGGGATGGTCTCTCTAGGGACATCAATACCAGTATTAATTGCCTTCCATTTCTCATTCAAGTTCTTTGCATCCCAATTCCTGAACTGATTATTTTGGGAAGGGGTGTATTCTTGTTTTATCTTTAAAAAAATAGATAATGAAAGATACAGACAATATGTGGAATGCATTAGGGATTGTAGCATTCTGATTTTTTGAGCAAGGTAGAGCTAAAATAAATCCAGGCTTCTCAACTTTGCATATTAATGGGTAATAGGAGCTGTGTTCTTGCAGGGGGCTGTACATAATCCAAGAGAAATGGTCTGTCTTGGTGGCTCCATCTTTGACAATAGAGTTGCTTTTGATTCTGCCTGCTTAATTCTATGAATATGCAAAAGGATTTTGTGCACCATCAGCTACTTATTTATAGGTCCCTTGACTGTATTTGCAGCACATATTTACACAGGTTCCTGTAAATAAACAGTGAGTTGTGTGTAGTTTTTCAAGCAAACTGTATGCACAGATGTCAGGGATACAGCCATGCTTCCTCTGGATCAAATTAATAATATTTACACTTTTACTCAATGGCTTTGACATTCCTTTTCTCTGCTTATAAAAGAGAATATACTAAAAGCATGTTTGGCTTGTTGTGACTGATTTATGCAATAGAGAATCACACTCAATTTCTGTAGTTTAATTCTCCCTCAAACCACATTCATCCCTTTAAAGCCTCGTGTGCAGTTTTAAGAGTCAATTCCACCAATGATTACAAAATTATATCTTTGAATATGATTGTACAAAAGATTATTAATCACCTTGAGAGTAATCATTGAACAGATTAAATTGATTTACTTGAATTAAAATTACATTAAGTGCATTCAGTTTGTTTTCTAGCCTTGCCCAATTCTTTGTTCTGCCGGCTGCCAGCAGTTCGATCCTGACCAGCTCATGGTTGATTCAGTCTTCCATCCTTCCGAGGTTGATGAAACGAGGATCCAGATTGTTGGGGGCAATAGGTTGATTCTGCAACCCACTTAGAGAGGACTGTAAAGCACTATGAAGCAGTATATAAGTCTAAGTGCTATTGCTATTATCCTGGACTTCATATAGCCAGCTACCTTAGAAGTATTTGGGTATCTTTAATTGAGATGATAATGCTTTGTTGTTTGATTAATTAGTCCTTTTGTCTTTGGGAACTTGTCCTAAAATAATTTTCCCTTCTCAAATCTAATTTAATTTATTTATCACATCTATTGGCCACCCATTCACCAAAGGATAACCCTAACATTTCCAGGGCTTGCAGTGTTAAGAAGAACTCAAAGACCCAAACACATCAAGAACAACCGCTAAGCAAGGCAGTTGTTAAGTGAGTTATTCCTCATCTTATGACCTTTTTTGCCATCACTACAGTTGTTAGGTGAATCATGTGATTGTTAAGTAAATCTGGCTTCCCCTATTGACTTATTTATCAGAAGCTCTCTACAAAAGCTGCAAATGACAATCCAAGGATACTGTACATGCTGGTTGCCAGAACCGGAAGTTTGATCATGGGGCCATGGGGCAATGGCCATAAATGTGAGAATTAATCAAAAGTCAATTTTTTCAGTGCCACTGTAACCTTGAACAATCATTATATAAATGGTTGCAAGTCAAGGACTACCTGTATTATAGGATCAGAATGTATTCTTGATGTATTTGGGTCTTTGAGTTCTTCTTAAGATTGCAAGCTTGGTCTCACATGACATTTTACTCAGTATGCCTGTTGTTCCTTCTCTTCCCCTCTCCTTCTTTTTCCCTTCTTATGCTCCATGAAACAGTGTTAAATACAAAGCCGGCAACTAGCCAAGCTTTGCACCATGGATTCCAGTGAAAATTGTGCTCAGAGGGTAATAGCTTTAGCATCTTGTGTAAGCAAGAAAAGAACTTTTCCTATTATTTTTTTTTGCAACATACTGTAGTTGCAGTCTCTATCCTCAGAGAAATATTTGCTTGTAATTTTCATATGACTAACTTTACTCCTTGGAAATGCTGGGAAGTGTGTGGGGAATTCTGCCATCCTTGAGTTACCGCCATCTTGAGATAAGATGACTGGCCTGTAAATATTATGAATAAATAAATCCTAAAAATCTTTGGATCGCCTGGGAATCTCCAGCATCTCCAAAAGGCATCCATCGTTATCCCAGATTAAATACCGAATGAAAAATAAATTAAAATTTATTTTGAGAGTAAGATGTGTGGTTTCTAAATTCAGTAAATAAAGGACTAACCTTTAATGAAGTCACTAGATTTTCTCTTGTGGTTTGGTGTTCACATGAGATTTTGAAGGACTTATTTTACATCTCACTCTGCATAGTGACCATTACAGTAAGAAGAGCCGTGGTGGTTCAGTGGTTAGAATGCAGTATTGCAGACTAATTCTGCTGGTTGCCAACAGTTCGATCCTGAGTGGCTCAAGGTTGACTCAGCCTTCCATCCTTCCAACGTTGGTAAAATGTGGACCCAGACTATTGGGAGCAATATGCTGACTCTGTAAACCGCTTAGAGAGGGCTGTAAAGCACTTTGAAGTGGTGTATAAGTCTAAGTGCTATCTGCTATTATCACCAAGGAAGAATTTGTAGAATTTTCTCCCACTGCTTCTTCAAATCACCTGTTTAGTCTTGGGTGATTATGAATTTTATTTTGGAGGGAAGGAAAGTTGATACTATACTCGCATAGCAGAAAACTTTGGCCTAGACTTATTAAATCATATAACTAAGCACACTCTATTGTCTAATATTTGGAAGGGGGTGGTTTGAGATTGAAGGAAAGACTTAAATTAGATCAAGAGGGGAGAGATAGGAGCATGACAGTGTAGGCCATTTTTGCTAAAGATGATGATTTATTTTCTATCTAATGAAAGTCTAGAAAAAACTGAAAAGATTGTTTTGTTCTCTTCTTCATTTCAACAATTAACCTTGAACAGCTCAGGCCAAAGGTAAAATTCAGGGCAGATTAGCATTGAATGTGTTAGAAAGTACCTCTGAAAGATATTAAATATATCCACACTAATATGCTTAACCTGGGTATTGAATTAATCATTTGTGGGTTTGCACAATACACTAAAAGCTACCAGTTGATCAAATGAGTAAGATTCTAACTAACCAAACTGGTGAATGATGGAGTACAGGTAGTCTTCAACTTAGGACCACAATTGAGCCCAACATTTATGTTGCTAAGTGAAACATTTATTAAGTGAGTTTTGCCCCATTTTACAACTTTCCTTGCCACAGTTGTTAACTGAACCACTGCAGGTATTAAGTTAGTAACCTGGTTGTTAAGGGAATCTGTCTTCCCCATTGCCTTTGCTTGTCAGCAGGTTGCAAAGAATTATCACATGACTCCGAGACATTGCAACCGTCATAACTGTGAGTCGGTTATGAAGCATCCGAATTTTGATCACATGACCATGAGGATCAGAGGTGGTATAGAATAGAATTCTTTATTGGCCAAGTGTGATTGGACACACAAGGAATTTGTCTTGGTACAAATGCTCTCAATGTACATAAAAGAAAAGTTACATTCATCAAGAGTCAACATTCAGCAGGTTCTGACCAGTTCTGGAGAACCGGTAGCAGAAATGTTGAGTAGTTCGGAGAACCGGCAAATACCACCCCTGACTGGCCCCGCCCCCATCTATTATCTGCCTCCCGAATCCCACCTGATCAGCTTGGTCTTCTTTGGTTGCCCTGCACAGGAGAACGGAGCTGGAAAGCAGGTTAGTGGGGTGGGGAGGGAATGAAGATTTTACAGCATCCTTCCCCTGCCACGCCCACCAAGCCACATCCACAGTACCGGTAGTAAAAATTTTTGAATCTCACCACTGATGAGGATGTTGCAACCATCTTAAGTATGAAAAACAGCCATAAGTCATTTTTTTAAGTGCCATTGTAACTTTGAACCATCACTAAATGAACTGTTGTAAATTGAGGATTATGTGTATAGTGTGTGTGTGCCCCTCTCTCCCCTCCCTTCACAAAATCTCTAGCTCCTTCTAGCTTTGGTTCACTCACAGCTTTGAACAATTTCCTTGAAATTCCAGGAATTTTGCTTTTGTTGTGTGAAACTGAGGATCAACGAGTCAAGTAGTATCCTTGCTGTGAATAGCATAGTGTGTGCCTTGAAGTGTAAAACAATGGGCAGAAGGGCTGGGTATATGCTGAACCTAGCACAAAGCTGTGAGTCCAATATCCAAGCAATCCGTGTCAAAATGATATAACATGTGCATTTCTGCCCATGAATAAACTAGAAAATCACTTTTTCCTCCCCCATGGAGGAGACCAGTGTTGGAGAATTAGAAGAGGTGTGCCAAGCTCTCTTAGATGAATCAGCCACATTCTTTCAGCAAGGAATGTGAAGTCAGAACATATTAAAAGAAGAAGCCACACTCCAGCATGTAGTTTCTGAGATTTATAATGTTTTCTTTTAATTTGTCCCAGGTCCTGATACTTGTCAGAAATGCTTATCAAGCAGACTGAAAGTTAAGAGAAATATTTAGCATGTGTTGCTGGGTGCTCCATTTCATCTGTGTGCAGAAAGACACAAGAGCAACCTAATTGGTCAATGAGGGAGAGACAGAGAGTGAAAGAGAGAGAGAGAGGGAGAGAGACGGGGAGACAGAGAGAAAGAGAGTGATTCAGAGTGAGAAAGAAGAGAGAGATGGGGAGAGAGAGAAAGAGGGAGAGAGATGGGGAGTGAGAAAAAGAGGGAGAGAGACAGGGAGACAGAGAGAAAGAGTGATTCAGAGTGAGAAAGAAAGAGAGACAGAGAGAAAGTGATTCAAAGAGAGAGAGAGATGGAGAGACAGAGAGAGCTTATATATTAGGATATCTGAATTACTAACAGCAGCATACACTAGTCAAAATAAAATCAATACAATATTTTCTAGGTTTCTGTTGGATGTGAAATAAAGTAAACCAGAAATATCCAGGTAGTCCTCAACGTACCACCACAGTTGAGTTCAAAATTTCCATTACTAAGACAGTTATTAAGTGAGTTTTTCCCCATTGTATGATCTTTTTTTGCAATAGTTGTTAAGCAAATTTCTGCAGTTGTTAAATGAATCATGTGGGTATTAAGCAAATCTGCCTTTCCCCATTGACCATGCTTGTAGAAAACCAACTGGGAAGGTTAGAAATCATGATCACATGACCCTAGGAGAGTGCAATTGTCACAGAGATAAATCCCAATTGATAAGTGCCCAAATTTTGATCACATAACCATGGGGATGCTGCAGTGGTCGTAAGTATGAAAACTGCTCATAAGTCATGTATATATTTAGACTGTATAGGTTGAAAATATGTAGAAGATGCTTTCATTCTGCAGTGGATAGACAGGATTTTATACACACACACACACATATACCTATATATACCTGTATATATATTTACATGCATGCATGCATGCATGCATACATACATACATACATACATACATACATACATACATACATACATTTAAAGGTCTTACAAAGAACATAAAAATGAACAACTAATAAAGAGCAAAAGAAACAAAAAAGAAAGAAATAGTGCAGAATATATATATATCACATGTTTTCCCATTCCCTTGTTCCCTTTTCTCTAAGATTTTTTTCCATTTTATTTATTTTATTCCTTCCCAAGATTTCCCTAAAGAGCTTTTGTTTTCCTTTCAACTTATTTCTTCAGGAGACTGAGAGCGCCTTTACAAGAGATTTGATTAAGCTTTTTCATGAGAGTCAGAAATCTTCCTGTATTCTTTATATCAATCAAATCCTGCCTCTCCCAATCTTTCTGGAACTAGACAAATTAGATGTCTTTTATACTGGGACTTGTTGACAGCCTATAAAATAGATTTTCCCAGCATTATCATTCCAGCAATACCATTTAACATCAAGGCTGTAACCGATATCAATCTTATAATCAACAGCAAAAAGCTTTGCAAAAAACACTCTTGGATTGGCAGCAGTCAGAGTCCTCTATCTAAGAGTTTCTAACTTACGCTGGATATAGTAATAATAGTTTTTGCTGGAATGAAATTGGCATGTCCTGTGTCTTATCAACTGCTAGACAAAGCTCAGGTTTTGGAGCCAACATATACCTGTATGGCTGATACTGGAGGAATTCAAACTTATGCTCTGCAAGGATGCTTCATGGAGGACTTTCCAACAGCTATGCCTTTTAAATCAAGGCAAACATTTTGCAGCTAGACACTGAAGTGTTTTTTATTTTAAAATCGTTGATGCATATAGTAACATTTGAGATATCTATCATCTATGAATCTATCAGTCCATCCACCCATCCACTCACCCCTCTATCCATCCATCCATCCATCCATCCATCCATCCATCCATCCATCCATCCATCCATCCATCCATCCACCCACCCATCCATTGGCAGTCCTCAGCTTAGTGATAATAAGTTACAACTAACCCCCTAAAAGGTATTTATAACCTAGTTCTTAAGTTCCAGTGGCATCTCCCTCCCCCCAAAATTTCACTGTTACATTATGGGGGCTAAGTGGCTGGCTTCATTTACAGCCATTTGCAGCATCTTGAACTAATTGACTGATTTATGTTCTTGGCAAAAAAATAGTGTTTACTTCTAACTTTTGGCAAAAATCTCATGGTCAACAGTGGGTTCACTTAAAAACCACTGCCAAAATACCAAAAAATTGGATCAGTCATGATGACCTGTTTTAGGACCATCACAGTTTATGACCATAATGCACAATTTCCACTGTGGTTGTAAGTCGAGGATTATCTATCTATCTATCTATCTATCTATCTATCTATCTATCTATCTAGATAAATAGATAGATTTATCATCTATCCATATCCATCCATCCATCCATCCATCCATCCATCCATCCATCCATCCATCCATCCATCCATCCATCCATCTATCTATCTATCTATCTATCTATCTATCTATCTATCTATCTATCTATCATCTATCTATCATTTATCTATATCCATCCATCCATCCATCCATCCATCCATCCATCCATCCATCCATCCATCCATCCACCTATCTATTTATCTGGTCAAATTTTCTGGAGTCATTTTGGTCCCTATATAAGTTTCCAGTTTTTCCTTTTCCTCCTTTTCCTTTTTATAGGAATAATTTTCTATGTCACTGACATTATCATTACTTTTTATTGCTTTTAATAAAACACTGCACAAAAATAGGCAGGAGGAAAAAAACTTTCCCCAGTTCTTTGATGAGGCACTGATTTTATTTATTTCTTATTAAAAATGTTGAAAGCTGTCCTGTCATTGAAATCTCTGGGTGGTTTACAATAAAACACGCAGAACAATACAGTCTGAATAAAAGCTATATTCAATGAAATACAAAATTAAAACAATACATCAACTGAGAAACTGCAAGGCAGTCACACCAGAGGTGCTTTTGCAAAAGGCAATTGACTTTCTCTTTTTTTTTTCTTTGAAAATGTTTTGCTTCTCATCCAAGAAGCTTCTTCAGTTCTTCAGCAGAACTGAAGAAACTGATTGGACGGGAAGTGAAACATTTTCAAGGAAAAAAATCAAGGAAGTCCAATTGCTTTTTGAAAAAGCACCTTTGGGACAACCATGATCTGGATGATTGAGATCTCCATAGACATGCAAGGCAATCATTTGAATACTAAAACAATGTAATTTCAGAGTTCTTCATTGGAATTGCCTATTGTTCAATGTTGGACATTAAATTATTACTAAGAAAATCATAGAGCATCCTCAGGGTACAGATAGTCATTGACTTATGACTGGTCACTTACTGCCCATTTGAAGTTACCACAGACCCACCACTACCCAAAAATAGTCATTTATTATTTGATTTTGAAGTTCTGATATCTCCCTTCACATAATTATATGGCCACATTTTGGGCACTCAGCATCTGGCCCACTTTTATGGATGTTTGCATCATCTCACAGTCACATGGCCATGCTATACAACATTTTTGCTAGAAATTAGTGTTTCCTTTCAGTTTCTGGAAAAACTGAACCATAGTGAACAATAGGTTCACTGAATGACCACTGAATTCACTAATGATTGCCACATTCACTTAGTAACTTTCAACGTTCACTTGATGACATTGCAAAAAGGGTCATAAAATTGATCTGGTAATGTGGTGACACACAACACACACCTGTCCAGGTTTCTTTGCATTTTTGGAGAGCTTCACTTCCATTACTTCTTATAACTTGGCATCTTTTAATGAAAAAAACTTCTGTGTCTTCTTTTGCAAAAGGAAGTGATTTATAATTATGTGTCACTGGAATGTTGCCATGCAGGGAGAAGATTAAAATGCATAATTTCAGGAGCAACAGTATTTAGAATTCAGAATGGTCCATTTAATGCTAATGTTCTGACTTAAATACTGTGCTTTGTCTTAATTAGACAAAGTAATCCTTCAATGCTTGGATAGTTCAGTAAATTGCTCACTGGCCTATCTCCTCCAGATTTGTGAACATGCATTGCTTAATCCTTATGGATTTTGAAAAGAATGGGAAATGGAAAGAGATTAATATACAGTATTTGCTCATGTTCAGCTCTGGGCCCATTTTGCATCTGTGTTTAAATCATATTGCATAATCCAGATTAAGTAGGGGAAAAAAAGATATGATTTAAGGGGCCCATCCAGAGAGAAAATGGTAACTGAATTCCTATCACCGCCCAAGCTGCTTATGACAGCCTGTGAATTATTGGTGACTATTTAAGGAGAGGGTAAAGAAAAGTTATCCATTTCCAAGGTTTGAATCTTAACTAAATCATAATAAAATTTCATCAACGTATTTTTAATTTTGACTTTTACAATAGATTTACAAGTAAATTATGTGAGACATATGTAAGCATTTGTTTAAAATTGGGGTAATCTCCCCCCATTTATTTTCTCTGTTTCCTTTCTATTTTTTTGCCTTCTGCAATTAAAATTTTAAAATGAAAATAATTATTTGGGCTAAGTGAAAATGACACATCATAATGAAAGACAGAGGTGGAAAGGAATGAGATGCAGTTGAATGAATTTGGAGAAAAGTTGAATTGAGTTAATTTGGACTTAAATTTGTTTTTTTTTTTAAAAAAAAACCCAGAACATCAGAAATAAACGATGAATTTGGAAAACTATTCAAAGCCTAGCCCTATGCCATTAAGCCCTGGGCTACACTTCTTCTATGTACCTTATTCTGAATGTGTGAAAAAGATAAGGGCCCTGCTAGTTGGGAATTAACGTGTCAGGGTCAAGAAATCAAAAACCAGGATAGAGTTCAAAAGTATTACAAATATATTTCATGCTACCTATACACTCAAACCTGAACTATTAACATTCAGCGTGAATTGGCTTCAGATAAGAGTCGGCCTACTTCAAGGGGGACTGGATTTAGATCTCTTACGGGGATGTAGAGATTCTAAACTGATGATACATTTGACCCCACCCTCTGGCTCAGCCTGATCATCTACATCCAGAGCTACAGGTTGGGTAAAAACAGTAAGGGAGTCAAAGGAGGATTTTCAGATGTAGAATCCAAACAGAGGTAATGTTTATTGGATGACCATAGAGTAGTTATCTAGCTTAGAAATAGATAACATTGAAAGGGGTAAGAGTACAATCCAGCTATACCACCTTCTGAAGGACCACAAAAGATAATCCATTGATTAAATGGTACCATTCAAACAGGCATGGCTGAATAGATCTGGCATATTTTTAGCTTTCTCAGATGGTTTTAAGGATGAGGATAAAGTTAAGAAGTCTTGGGAGACAAGGCACTTCCTTTTACATTTCTAAAGCCCCTTGAAAGCTTTAAAAAGGTTATGGATGAAAATTGGCTCATTTTGCTGTCAAAATTCTGTGAGGTGACCTTGGGATCCTGGACAGGACAGAAATCAGATACTGGTGTATATGTAGCTCAGGATGTGATGAGCTGCTCAGTTGTAATATATCCATGTACAAAACTTGAATTGCAGTACTCTGTGCCATTATTCTTTCTATTCTTGTGGTCTTCTACATTTTGGGGACCATTTTTCAGGCGGGGCGGAAAGTTCTACCAGTGAAGGATTTGAGACTATTAAATTTTCTCAGATTTTTAAATTGTTCAGGGAATATAGCTGGCTCTCCACTGCATTCATTTGGAATCTACTGTGTGAAAGACTGTGGAAAAAGATAATAAACAGAGCTGAAGCCATCAAATTAATCTCATTTGAGTATGAAATTTTAATTATGGCTAGTCCAATTTCCTAATCTGCTTTAACTGTGGTCTGTGAATAAAATGAGAGTGGGAAGGTCAGGCATGCTACTGTAGAATTGTTGTTATTGTTAGATGGCCTGTGATCCAGAGACTCTTGTGACAAATTACAGCCTATCATTTTAACACAACTGGAGGGCAATAGTTTGGGGAAAATCTACTTTAAGTCATCATTCTGCTAGATTGCCAATTGGAAGGCAACTATACCAAGAGCTGTAGTTCTTAGACTGTAGGTCATGGGACTTCCTGGCAGATAGACCCATTTATTTTCAAATAACCACACAATAAATGTGACATTGTTGTGCAGCCCATGTTGAAGTTGAACTCATTGCTCGGAATAACCATCACGTTTCATTGTTTCCAATCAGTTCTTCTGAGAGTGCTCATTTGTGGATAAACAAAAGACTTCCCGTGACACTTATTTCTGATACTCCCTTCTGTGCTGAACCACTAAATTGCCTGCTTGCAGAAAACACAAGTATTTCACTTTTGGGATGTGAAATAACTATTTCAGATATACAAAGCTATGTAATTTCCCAGTAATGACTGCTTAACAGCAGAAGAGCAGCACAACCTGTATATCAGAAGGAGATTATCTCATATTTAGAATATAATATGATTGTCTGTTCAGTGCTGTTCTTGGGTGATTCACAGGGTGACTCAAGAGCATTTCCAACCTCCGTTATTGCTAATAATCCTCAAGTACATTTAACAACCAATACAATCATGTTTGAGATGGGGATGGGTGGTTGGGGAAGAATGAAATTTCCATTGAATACGTTGCTTTGACCTCTATCTTCAACAAGGTTTTTAAAAAACATTTTACAGTTACTTATTAAAGCATCCTATGGATTACTCATTGTCTTTAAATGAAGAAAGCAAGTTCAATTAACTGTTAGGACATCCAATAGTAAAATATACATTTATTGTCAAAAAATGCAAAAAGTATTATATTGCATAGCTTGGTTCATACAACACACCTAACCTGGTTAGTGGATTGAGCCACATTCCTACAATACATCAAATCAGAGAGGTAGCAAACAGACTAGTCTTGCCCAGCCTTCTAAACCACAAACTTCTAGCAAAACTAGACGGTATCCAAATTTATCAGATTGTCTAAATGCGGCTGCTAGGTTTTAACTGGCCTGATTTACAGTATTCCATGAATTTTGTCTATGGGGTTAATCGAGTGCAGAAAATGCTGGCTTTTTTCCCATGAAATACTTAACTGAGTTGTGGCATGGGTGAGTAAGATTTAGTGTGACTTAGAAGTATGAATAAGGGGCAATTGATTTAATAATTAATCCCAAAGTAGTTAGATTTAGTCCTAAACAGATTGTTCTGCTTTATGTTTAAACCGACTCCATTTAATGAGCTGCACTATGGAATATCAGTGTTTAGTCAGTTGCCCCATTTTGCCTTCCTCATGTACCAGAAGAAAGAGCTGGAAAGAAAGAATGATTAAAAAACCAGAAGCTTCTTTATTACAGAATTCTTTGCAAGACTTAATAGCACAGGATATCTTATCGGTGCTGAGCCTGAGGTCATACTTCTTGAGGAATGCTCTCAGATATAAGAAGGGGTAATGTCCTTCTGTCTGAACCTAAAAACACAGTGGAAAATAGAGAACTAAACCAAGTGAAAGCTGATATCATTGACTTCAGTAATCTCAAAGCATAGTGATCAGACCTGGTGGGAAAATCCAGCAAAACCACCCCGGTGACAGAGGTGAACCAAGTCAATGATTCAGGCAAGATTGATTGAAATGGGGAAGTGAGCTTTTCAGACAAATAGAGGAGGAATGGAGAGAGAAACACTTGTTCAATAATCTTAATAAAATCGTAGAAATTGAACAAAAACTGGTGCAAATTGAAGCGTTGAATGAACTGGGGGCGGGGGAAGGTTAGAGCAAAGGCCAGGTGTTTTTTCAGAGAATATGCAAAAAATATCTTCTCTAAGAGAACAATTAGGCAACCTTCTGACAGAAAAGAAGAGCTTTATAAAAGGTGGGGGGGAATCCAAAGGACCATAGCATAGGGAACTTCTGAATCTCCAGCTACCTTCCTCCTCCTCCTCTGTCTAGATCAGGGGTGGGATTTAATCGGAGTTACTACCGGTTTGGTGACTATGTTTTGTGCATGCAGGCATGTGTGTAAAAAACCTTAAGTTGTCCCACCCGGACAGCTGAAAAGTGCTGCGCGCAGGTGCACAATGTTTGAAAATCCTCTTCTTTCCTGCTTTTTCAACTTTAGCTGTACCGCACAAAGCAAATGAGGTTGAAAAAGCAGGAAATAAAGGACAGGTAAGAGCCCGGGTGGGCAGGTGGGCCAAACAGCAGCAAACACAGAACCGGTTCAGTGTCTGCTGCTCTTCAGAGCTACCGGTTCTATAGAGCCAGGCAGAACCGGTAGCATCCCACCCCTGATCTAGATCCAACGTTAAACTGCCAGAATAAAGCCACTTTCTTGGCTTTGCCATTGGTCAAAAATAAGTCATTATTGGTACATGTTTCTGATAGTAGCTTAGCAGATCGGTCGGGCTCTGTGTCTCTCCACATGTTGTCAGCTAAAAGCCTCCACTTGTGTATATTGGTTTTACATTAACTCTCAACCTATTCAGGGTCCTCCAAGTAGTATAAGGGAGGTCAGATCCTTCAGCCATATCCTCCTTTAATGGTATTCCTGGATGGTTTGCTTCCTCCATCTTTTGATTCAATTGTGTTCTTATGTACCTGCAGGAATGTTTGTTCTTGCTATCAAACTGTTCTAGGATCTGAGTCGGTGGGCTTGGGGCATATGTCCAGGGGTGGGATCCGACAGGGTTAACTACCGGTTTGATGATTTACGAGGTTCGGTGATTTACGATTGTGATGACCCATAGTCTCTCAAAATATCCCAAAACCCAAAACATACATAAAAGTCCGGTCATGCCTTCAACTTAACTTCACTGTTTTATTAGGCACAGTTTAAAGTCACAAAAGTAAATAATGAGGCAAAAGGAAACAAAAACAAACCACATTGAAGAGAGATCCAAAGCAAGACAAGATAATTAATCATACATTCCAGAAAGATAACGGAGGAGAGTCCATGGGAAGAACGCCAACAAAGATAAACCTCTTTCAAAGAAAACACTAAATTTGATTCCAGCAATTCTGAATATGCAGTTACATACTTATATACATAGCTCCCAGCTGCAAGCCACGAGGAGGATCATGGTAATCTCCTTCCGAGTAGACCTCACTTTCCCATGATCCTCTCCTCCCTGCATGCCCTAGGATGGATACGGGATGGGCCTGGATCCTCCTCTGATTGCTCAGCCAGCCTCTGCCCTTCCCCAGCCTCCTCCACCACCTCTGGAGTCACACTTCCACTCCCTGTTGGCTCTTCCTCAGAGTCAGTCTCCACCAGGGTCATGACAACGATGTGCTTTCCTGCATGCTGTGCACGCGCCTGTAAATCGTCATCAGTACGCTGCGTGCAGAGAAGCAGCCTTTGAAACAGCACTTTTTCCCTGCTTTTTAAACTGCAGCTGTGCCTCGCACACCAGCTGAAGTTGAAACAGCAGGAAATAAAGGTCAGGTAAGAGCCCGGGTGGGCAATTGGGCAAAAACATCAGCAGACATAGAACCGGTTCTATGTCTGCTGCTCTTCAGAGCTACCGGTTCTACAGAGGTGGACAGAACTGGTAGAAACCCACCCCTGCGTATGTCCATTCAGAGGAGTTGAGGATTATTCTCTTGCTTAGTTCTCTCAACATCTGCCGCTACTTCTCTTCTGCTCTTAGGTGGGGCAATGCCAGTGAGAGGATATATTTCCTCAATTGGTGCGAGCTTGAGACAACCTGTCACTAGGCGCACTGCTTCATTGAAATAATATCAACTTGATTGGCATGTGCAGATGTGCCCCAGACTGGAGCAGCATACTCTGCTGGAGAGACCTCAGCTACCACCCCTACTTCAGTAACTGAAAATAACAAAAACAGTAGATGAATGCTCAACTTGGAGAATGAAAGTGAGGCGCAAGGCCTGCATAGAGAGCATTTATGTATTATACAACAAACCAGAGGTGGGTATTCAGCAGGTTCTGATCAGTTCTGGAGAACCAGTAGCGGAAATTTTGAGTAGTCCGGAGAACCAGTAAATACCACCTCTGACTGGAGATTTTACAGTATCCTTCCCCTGCCATGCACACCAAGCCACGCCCACAGAACCGGTAGTAAAAAAATTGAATCCCACCACTGCAACAAATGTCTTACAACATCCTTATGTAAGCAAAGAACTATTGATGGCAGCCACAGATCGAGAGGGAGGTAATGGAGATATGGAAAATGCTAAGTAGGGACTTTGCTTGAGTGGGAATTAAATTTAATAGCACTGTTTGGCTTGTTCCAGCAAGGCAAAGCAATCATGGCAGCTCTTGACCCAGGTAGCATAATTGTGAGGTTCCAGAACTTTGGATAAGGAGACCTGACTAGGTTAATGGCGGACTATCTTACAAGTAGTTTCAACTTATATCCTTCTATTTGTTTAACAATGATTTAGAATTACGATGATCATTGCAAAATGTTGCACCACTACCCCCATGGTTATATGGTGCAGCAATTTGGGTGCTTGGCCACCTGTTTGTGCTGGTTGCTAAGCACCCTGCGATCATGTGATTGCCACTTGCAATCTTCTGTGCCAGATTCCCCAGAAAGATGCTGCTGGCAGCCATCAAGCTAAGATTTCCTCCTGGCAGGCAGCTTTTGATAATCTCAGCCAGAAGGAAATCTCTGTAGTCATTAAGTACTATGGACATTAAGCAAATCTGGTGTCCTTTATTGACTTTGCTTGTCAAAAGCCTCGTGCAAAATTTGCAGACATGACTTGAGGATGCTACAACCATGGTAAATGCATGTTGTTGTTAGTCGGCAGCAGGTGCAGACAGCTGAGGAGAGCGAGGACTCAGACGAGGGGCCAGGACCATTAGGGAGTGGACTGCTGTCTTCAGAGATTGTGGGGGGTGGCAGCAGTGATGAGGAAGTTCCCGAGGAGCCTGTGACAAGTGCACGTGCACGCAGGATTGCTTGGATAAAAGAGCAGTTACAACAGCATAGGCGACTCGGGAGTAAGGCTGCAAGGTAATGGCCCCTCCTTCAAGAAGATAAAAGCCAGCTGTGAAACTAACCTTCTTTGAAGAAGGCAAAGACGTTTTGAAACTCCAGCCTCGTGGACATTCCAGTATCCTGAGTTTGTATTTGAAGATTCTTGTATTGCAAATTATTTCTTGTCTGTTATCTTTTGGCAAGTCTTCCACAGTTTGGCAAGGCTTGTGCTTATCACAGCTAATTATTTTGTAAAAGATTACAAGGTTTCTGTTCTGTTTGGATTGTGTTTGATTTGTTGGAAAAGGGCGTGGATCAGAACAATGCATGCCGGTCCCCAAGCACCCAAATTTTGATCACATGGCTGAAGGGACACTGTGGAAGTGTGCAGGTTAGTCATGAGTACTTTTTTTAGAAATGCGGTGGCTCAGCGGCTAAGATGCTGAGCTTGTCGATCAAAAAGGACGGCAGTTCAGCAGTTTGAATCCTTAGCACCGCGTGAGCTCCCATTACTTATTACTTGTCACAGCTTTTGCCAACCTAGCAGTTCGAAAGCATGTAAAAATGAAAGTAGAAAAATAGGGACCACTTTGGTGGGAAGGTAACAGCGTTCTGTGCGCCTTCGGTGTTTAGTCATGCCAACCACATGACCACGGAGACAGCGCTGGCTCTTCGGCTTTGTAACAGAGATGAGCACTGCCCCCTAGAGCTGGAAACGATTATCACGTATGTGTGAGGGGAACTTTTACTTTACCTTTTACTTCAGTCATTAGATATATGGTTTTAAGTCCAGGACTATTTTATTACTTTTAGTTTGGGGAAAATCTGGCTCTAAATACCGCAGGATGGTAACTTTGCCAAAGAATATACTTCTATCTCTTATTTTATGAAGACCCCAGAGACATCCGGTTGGCTACCGTGAAAAATAAAATGTTGGTCTAACATGGTCTTAGCCAGCAGGGTTACTTTAAATGTTCTTATTAACTTGGAAATGCACTATAAATTGACAGGTTGAAAGAAAGGGCTTTTTTCTCCTTTAATGTACTTCTGAGAGTGTAAACCAAAGACTTTGCAATTAATTATCCCTCTCAGTTTTGTGGTAACACAAAAGGTCTATCTCAGGAGAATCCATTACTCACTAGATTCTGATGTGAAATTACTGTAGTAGTGGATAAGGAATGGCCAGAAGAGAAATTTGTAGCTTTTCAGAAAAGAAACATTTAGAGGTTGCTTTGCCTCATTTCCTGCTAGTTACAATCTGACTGAAAAGCATACAAAAACATCTGGAGCTAGTGGGAATCAAGCAAATTGCTTTCTTTGAATTCCTTACTACAACTCAAGGAAATTATTGCTATTAAAATTGGAATTACTGTTGCTGCTTTTCCTAAATAAAAGTGAGAAGTCTTTTCTCTGATTTATATATTCAGTTTTGATACTTCCATAACCTATTGGAATTGGGTTAGTACTATGAGTCACGGGAGTCACACAAGTGCAATTTACGATCTGCTGAGCTGCCCGGACAGCTGAGCAGCGCTGCGTGCAAGTGCGCAGTGGTTGGAAAAGCCCTTTTTTCCTGCTTTTTCAACCGCAGCCGTGTTGCGCAAAGCAGCTGCGGTTGAAAACGCAGGAAATAAAGGTCAGGTAAGAGCCCGGGTGGGCAAGTGGGCCAAAACAGCAGCAGACATAGAATTGGTTCTATGTATGCTCTCTGTTTGCTGCTCTTCAGAACAACTGGTTCTATAGAAGTGGACAGAACCGGTAGAATCCCACCCTTGCATGCACCCATGAAAGCTAGTTTGTCAGCTCTTATAGGCTGACCATCAAATTTCTTCAACAACCTATATCAGAGGTCTCCAAACTTGGCAACTTTAAAACTTGTGGACTTCAACTCCCAGAAATCTGGGAGTTAAAGTCCACAAGTCTTAAAAATTGCCAAGTTTGGGGACCCCTGACCTATATATTATACTTTTCCTCCCTTCTTCATGGTCAGTTCCAGTCAATACTGGTGGGAAGAAGAGGTTATCCCCTACCCGTCTTCTGTGTGTGATAATACAGAATTCAATGCTCTCCTCACCTCCTGTTTAACATCTACATGAAACTGCTAAAAGAGGTCATGTACTAATTTGGAGTTCAGCGTCATCAATATGCTGATGATATCCAATTATATATTTTGACCCCCAGGGTAGCCAAGCAAGGCTCCTGTTTCGATGTCTGGAGGCTGTATAAACCAGCAGTAGGATTCAAAAATTTTTACTACTTGTTCTGTGGGCGTGGCTTGGTGGGCATGGTAGGGGAAGGATACTGCAAAATCTTCATTCCCACCCACTGCAGGGGAAGTATACTGCAAAATCCCTATTCTTTCCCCACCCCACTAACCTGCTTTCCAGCTCCGTTCTCCTGTGCAGGGCAACAAAAGAAGACCCAGCCGATCAGCTGGGACTTGGGAGGCAGAGAATAGATGGAGGCGGGGCCAGTCAGAGGTGGTATTTGCTGGTTCTCCGAACTACTCTGCCTCCCAAGTCCCAGCTGGTATTCAGCAGGTTCTGACCAGTTCTGGAGAACCAGTTGTTTAAATTTTGAGTTCAGAACCTGCTGAATACCACCTCTTGTATAAACCTAGAAGGGGAGGAACTGACTCTATCTTAATCCTACCAAGACTGAATGGCTGTGAATATGAAGACCTCCTGCATCTGATGATTTTCTACCTTTACTCTAGTTTTGGTGCAGCCAGAAGTGATACACAATTAAGGGGTTCTTATGGACTTATAATTCCTGCTCAAAGAGAAGATGGCAGCTGAGGCTAAGAGGGCTTTTATACAGTTTCATCTGGTGGTGCCAGTGATGGAGCATTCACAACTTCTGAAGATCAGTCGTTCCACTGGTTAATTGTTCTCACTGTCAGGAAATTTCTCCTTAGTTCTAGGTTGGATCTCTCCTTGATGAGTCTCTGTCTATTACTTGTCTTCAGGTGCTTTGGAGAATAGGTTTATTTTATTTTATTTTTTTATTGATTGATTGATTGATTGTGTCAAAAGCTTACAGTACAATAGAAAGAAAAACAAACATAAGTTTAAATACAAGAAATAGGAACTAATAATTGGGGACAATAGGACAGGGATGGTAGGCACGATTGTGACAAGAGAATCAGGTAGTGAGTTCCAGACATTGACACTCTGTTGCTGAAATCCTACTTCCTGCAATCGAGTTTGGAGTGGTTTATATCTGTTGTGTGCTCTTGTGTTGTTGTGGTTAAAGCTGAAATATTCATTAACTGGTCAGACATTGTAACATATGATTTTATGTACTATGCTTAAGCCAGCATAGTACAAGGTTGTCTAAGCCTAGAATCTCAAGTCTGGTTCTGTGGGGTATTCTGTTGCGAACAGAGGAATGTAGTACTCTTGAGGGTTGACCCCCTCTTCTCTGTGACATCCCCTCAAATATTGGAAGACTACTGTCATGTCACCGCTAGTTCTTCTCTTCATTGAACAACTGTATTTCCAGTTTCTACAACCTTTCATCAGATGTTTTAGCCTTCAGCCCCTTATCTTATGACCTTTATTGCCACAGTTGTTAACTGAATCATTGCAGTTGTTAAGTTAGTAACATGGCTATTAAGTAAATCTGGCTTCCCCGTTGAGTTTGCTTTTCAGAAGGCTACAAGATGTGATTATGTGACCCCGGGAAACTGCAACCGTCATAAATATGAGTCAGTTGCCAAGCATCTGAATTTTGACCATGTGGCCATGGGGGTGCTGCAATGTCATAAGTGTGTAAAACAGTCAAAAATCACTTTTTTCAGAGCCACTGTAATTACCAACAGTCATCAATGAACTGTTATTGTAAATCGAGGATTACCTGTATATCCTTACTTGGATACAGATACAAATGTAGATTTAAATCTCTGGAAGAAAGTACAGGTTGGAAAATTGTTTAGGCAGAAAAGCATAGTTATCCCACCCATTGCATTCTATGCTGTCTTGATATGATGCTTTTCCATAGCATATTAATAAAATTCAATGCATATGAGCCACGGTGGCACAGTGGTTAGAGTACTGCAGTACCGCAGGCTATTTCTTCTGACTGCCGGCTGCCTGCAATTTGGCAGATCAAATCCCACCAGGCTCAAGGTTGACTCAGCCTTCCTTCCTTCCAAGGTAGGTAAAATGAGGACCCAAATTGTTGGAGGGCAATAGGCTGACTTTGTAAACTGCTTAGAGAGAACTGTAAAGCGGTATATAAATCTAAATGCTATTGCTAAATGCTATATGATACATAATCTGCTTTTCAGTGAAAAAGATGGGAAAGACGATAACAGCCCTACTTGTTTCTCAGCTCCATGGGGTAAGAGCTAAAATGGGGATGTGATGACCTGGGGTGTGGCACAAAGGCAATACAATCACATAAGTAAGAAAAGTTCCTTTAATACCTCCAACTTTGCCCCCAATGTCCAGTTACCTTCATCTAGAGAAAAAACTCTCCCACGAACAGTCTTTAAATGGAGGAAATTCAGTCCGAAAACTAAGTACATATAAACTGTAAATAAAAATCCACACAAACCACGCTGCAGCAATTAACTGGACAGGGCAGGATAAGGAATTGCAGACTTAAAAGGCCAGCAAAACACACGCAGTTGGGAAGACTCCAGGAACCCAGATAAGCCTCGGGAAACAAGATAATACACAATTTGTTTCCAACAAGTTGCTGTGCGCAAACTCCCTTTTTAAACACTGTGTTCCCAGCTGCAGTTAATGAAGGGAATCAGAGCCCTTTCCTCCCCCATAAGCCATGCAACTCACATTGCTCCCTTCTCCGTTCCTCCCTGCGTACCTTAGGATGAAGAAGGGGTGGGACTGGATCTTCCTCTGAATTTGTCTCTACCTCTCCCCTACTCTGCCCAGCTGGACTGTGCCCTTCCCCAGTTTCTTCCACAGCCAATGGAGCCACACTCCCACTCCCTGTCAGCTGCCGACAGGGGCATGACAGGGGAGGCACAAGGCATGTGAATGTCTCAGAGTAATAAATGCTGAAATAATAATTGGAAAAGTAGAGTGGAAGAGACAAATGTACATCTCTCTCTCTCTCCTCCCCCCACCCCCTTATACACACATATTTTCCAACAGGCGGTGGGGGATGGGGAAATTTTATTAAAAAGGTACTGTCTGCTAATCAAATATTTATGGAAGGCAGACCTCAGCCATTGGATTAAGCTTTCTTTGACCAGACAATGAGATTTTGCTGCAATGCAAAAGGATGAAAAAACAAAACAAAAACAAAACAAGGGGGGTTAAAAGAATGAGAAAGTACAGACTGAAATCTAACTAAAACCAAATTAATTTAGAGGGTGACAGGCTAAGGCAGTATTGATTCCCTATTCTTTTGTGTCTTTTTATCAGCAGAAGTGGTTGAAATGAGTATCTCATTCATATTTGCTCCCTGACTTACTACACCAGACAAGTAATTAATCAGAATCAAGATGCTTTGGAAATTATACATTGGTGGAATATAACGGTGCACAAAACTAGCTGACTATATCAGTGCTTTTCAACCTTGGCAAGTTTAAATCCACCTATCATAACGTAGGAAGTTAGCACCCACCCCTCTCCTAGAAAAATGAAATGTCCTAGGAAATATTAAAAAGGCAGAATGTTTCCCCTAAAAAGAAAAGTAGTAACCCAAAGAGGCAGAAACTCAGCCCGCCCCCCATCTTTGCTAATGGACCATTACTCTGGCCTGGGCCAGCCTCTTTTACACAACAAAGATCTACTCCAGGTAGAACTATAATAAGAATTGCCCAAAGCCCTTTCATTACATCATCATCCAGCAAGGCTCAACCAAGCCTGGGATTCAGGACAGTCTACAGAGTTGCCCCTGCATGGCCCCATGGGAGTCTGACAACCAATCAGAACACAAGCTCAAATTCAAGTCCCAATGGAGGGTATAAAACCAGGTACTCTCAGCATCTCAGCCCTTCCTTCTCTTTTCCTTCACCTTGAAGCATGTGATCATCCTCCTTAGGAGCTCCAAGCCATGTGGTCCTGTCCACCATTAAACCATCTTTCTAAACAGCCTCCATGTTTCCAGTGTCTTTTTCCCCACTTGGAACTGAACCCAGAAGGATATTTCTTCCAACGATTAGTTGCTAAAATTGAGAAACACTGATCTATATATCCTTTTGTTACCATTTTGTAGGCCAGGAGAAACGTAATTAAATATATACCATAATCGAATAATTATCGTAGCAGGTAATTTCAGGCTCAAACAATCCTGGGAGAATTTAGAGCTACCTCACTTCTCTCAGTCAGCATGTCATGCAGGGGAAAAAAAGATTAATAGATGGTCTTCCTTTAACTAGCACAAAGTCCTAAAGCAGTTTTGTAAAAATGGGGTTGCTTCTAGAAATTCCTCTTGTAACTGTGACCTGAGAGTGTTTTTTTAATGTAAATCAGATGGTTGTCCTTAATGGTGTGTATCCATGTTGAGCCCCCATAGATTTTGCTCATAAAACTATTTTTAAAAAGAGGCAACAAATAACTTTCCAGTCACATTTATAATATTTGCAGGGTCTCTGAAAGGTAATTATTGATAGTTTTAGCAGGTCATCCCTGAGCATGTTCCATCATAGCACAGGAGTGAATATTTCTTTGGACAGTTGTTGATTGTATCAACTGTATCATTTGAATAAAGCCAAGTTGTTGCCCAGGGTATCTTTTTCATATCAAAAAAATGGTACTTGATTTTATAGGGGAAATCTAATGTTGGATTTTCTTTGTCTCAGAATAAAAACAGGCGTGCTAGGGACAGAGCTGTAGGTCAGTCAGTGGGAATGCTGTGGGCTTTTAGGTTTTTCTACTTTCTAGCATGATTCACTCATTTTTATGACAGTTTTATGGTGGTCATTAAGTGAATCCAGCTTCCCCAATGGGTGTATTTCTTCTTTGTTGCCAGTAATTGGGTGTGGGGGAGGAAAGGTTGCAAGCTGCAGTCCCATGACTGCAGGATACTTCAATTAGTTATAAATCTTGCCAAGTGCTCCAATTACAATTGCAAGTACAGGTCATAAATCACTGTTTCAAAGGCTGTCATAACTTTGAACTATTGTTAAACAAATAGTCCTAAGCTGAGGTCTACCTTTATGAGGTTATTGTCTGTTGCTTGCAAGGGACCAATTTAGGTTTTATTGACTCTCCATTTTAACTTAGGAAGAAGGGCTGTTTTTCATTCTCTCCTGTGTCAATCTATCAGCTTTGTGACTGTAGCTGTTGTAGCAAAAATTGCTTAGGGAAATGGAAAAACAATTCTGAATGACATCAGTCATTGGAGTTAAAATGCATTGTGGCCTTCACAAGTTTAGTTCACAGTGTTGTTAAATTTCAGGATGCTACAGAATTCTTTTTGTTGTGCTGCTAATACAATATGCAATATTTTTCTCTGCAACTGAGAGCTCCTGGTTTGGTTTCCAGTGTAAGAGTAAAAAGCAAGAAACAAGAATCAGGACATTATGATGGTGCAATCAGGGTTCAGAGCAATCAGGAAAGTAAAGGTAGAAGACTAAACTTCCTTTCTGCGCAACTTACCACCCTGTGTAATTACCATGCATATGTCTAAAAAGCAAAAAGAGAGCTTCCCATTTTCCAGGGCCATTCTAGCCTTCAGTTTGGGTACCTCTCAGCATCTGGAAACTGAAAGAGAAATTAAGTTTCTCTTCTAGAATCAAGGCCAGAAGACATTGGCTAGAACAATTATCCGAGGATTTAATTTCAGTACCCTGAATATTTTTTTTAAATCCTGATTTTCATACCTTTATGATTGGGCTACAGATGATATGCCAGACCTTTGATTGATCTAGCTTGGTATGTTCCATGAATATAGCTGTTACAGCTATCAAAAAACAACCTTTTAAGAATCTCTCAACTTGTGGAATGAATTCCCTCAGCTGTTGGTTTTGGGTCCTTCTCTTTCTGCTTTTCTGGTAGGATTAAAGACCGTTTATCTTAAGCAATGCTTTTTCAGTTGTGGCAATAACCTTGGATGACTTTTGTTTGTGTTCCAATTGTTCATATTTTACTCTTGTAGTGCTCTTGTAAAGGCAAAAAGTGGAATATAAATCTAAATAATAAGGGAATTGCAGTCTTGGTTCATTGTAACTTGCACTCATTTCCACTTCATTTATACCTATAGGTAGGTGTGGGATTCATTTTTTTTAACAACCGGTTCTGTGGGTGTGGCTTAGTTCATGGGAGTGGCTTGGTGGTCATGTGAGTGGGTGGACATGGCTTTGTGGTCATGTTATTGGCTGGGTGTGGCCAACTCAATATCACTCACATCGAGGCACGCATCTCCTCGCCTGGCCTCTCATGACTGTGGGGATGCTGCAACAATTGTAAGTGTGAAAAACGGTCATAAATCACTTTTTTCAGTGCCATTGTAACTTTGCATGGTCACTCCACACAAGCAAAGTACCAGCAAAGGAGCGGGAAAAAACCTCCACAGAAGTTCCAGAGACAGGAAGTCTAGTCCTGTCAAGAATGTAATAAGGGTTAACAGAGAGGCAATTTTTGTAAGCAACACCAGAATGTTTCCTTCCTGCCTTCCTTACAGGATTAGGCCAGTAATTTCTTCTAACAATCGGTTCTTCGAACTGCTTAGAATGCTAGCAACCGGTTCTAGCGAATAGGTACGAACTGGTAGAATCCCACCCCTGCCTATAGGCATGCATATTACAGCATGTCCACGTTCATTTATTTTCCAATGCTAAGAAACTGAGCTGCATTACAGCCTCACGCAAGTATAAATGCGGCATGATGGGATCCAGCAAAGGAATATAGTGACTTCACTGCCTTACATATAATCATGGACTTGAAAGGTCCTTGGTTCTCTCTGAGCTTGCTTCTTTTCTTGCAGATGTTTCATTACCCAAACTAGGTAACATCATCATGCTAGTAAGGGGTGCTATTTGCAAACAACACTCCTTTCTGGCACTGATGATGTTACCCAGGGTGGAATTCAAAAATCCCAGCCACCGGTTCACTGCCCAGTTGCTGGGTGGGTGTGGCCTATTGGAACTTCCGGGAGGGCCATTTTTCGCCTTCCCAAGGCTCTGGAGGCTTCCCTTGGGCCTCTGGGAGGACAAAAATGGCCTCCCCCTGGGTCTGGAGGCCCTCCGGAAGTCGGAAACAGGCCTGTTTCTGGACTTCCAGAAGGCCCATTTTTTCCCCCTGCCAGAGGCTCTGCACAGACCCTGCACTAACCTGCATCAAAAATGGGCCACGTGGAGACTCCTGGGAGGGGTGGGGTGCGGGTCGTCAGGGCCAGTCAGTCGGTTCAAATACCAGTTCGGCGAACCAGATGCAAATTTAACATCCGGTAGAATCCCACCCCTGATGTTACCTAGTTTGAGTAATGAAACGTTTGCAAGAAAACAACCCAGCTCAGAGAGCAACAAGGACCCCTCATGCCAACCCTGAGCTACAGATATTCTCCTTTATTAGGACTTGATCCTGCAACCTACTAGTTTAGGAAATCTTTTGCTAGACCCAAAGCAAATAAAGTGGGCTTTATAGCTAAGCAAATAGCAGCAATATATGGAGCAAAACAATGAAATCTGGCTACAGGAAACAATCTCCCTACCTATTAAAAGAAGCCTTTATGAGAGCTGCATTCCACCTCCAATGTAGCTTGGGAGAATTTTGCCATTTCTGCCTTTTAAAAAAATGATTAAAGGCATCCTCCTCCAATGACCCGACAATAAGAAGTAATTAACTCCCCTAGCCGCTGTTTAATCACACAAGCATTTTGCATGCAGCAATAGCTGTTCGGCCAACAGAATAACAACCCCGGTTGAAGGCAAACATTCAAGGAGATAATGGAATGTCATCAGGCTAGTTAGCAATTCCTTTGGCAGACTCAGCATTCCGCAGGATTAGATCCTTACCAGAGACGGAGTGGAAGCAATCTGAAGAAGGGGTGGGGGTCAGCTTTCAACAGCTCCTCCATCATTTCATTTCAGCTTTCCCCCCCCCTCTCTTTCTCGCTCTAATTTGCCCAGAAGACAGCTGTGCCTGCCTTTGATGTGTATCTTATTCTTGCTCCTTTCTCCTTTACGCTCCTTCACTCCATTTCTACCTGATTGCTCTGGACAAAGAAAACAGCAAAAGACCATTTAACATGGTTGTAAAAGAATAATAATCCCGGCAAGCCGAGGAGCTCTGCTCAATATAAACCACACCGCAATTTTCCCTCCTTTGTTTGAAAACCTGTCTGAACGCCAGTAATGGGTTTGCCAATGACTAGATTGTCCCTCTCTTCCTTGTAAAGAAGATGGATGGCTGCCTCTGAGGGTTTGAGGCATTGTGTCGGGTCTCTCACAGAAAGGAGGTCAAGTGTTGGGTCACTGTGCAGTTCCTTGGTCTCTGACTGAAGTAGCCTGAGAAACCAAGGTTTCTAAGTGTCGAAACAGTATGAACACTCCCAAGGTTGGGTGGAAGAATGGGTCCAGGGCTCTCCAAACTTGGCAACTTTAAGACTTATGGACTTCAATTCATAGCTGGCTGGAGAATTCTGGGAGTTGAAGTCCACAAGTCTTAAAGTTGCCAAGTTTGGGGACCCTTGAATGGGTCCATCTCATCTGTCATTCTGTTTCCAGTCATCCTACTAAATGTCCTTGAGTAGCCTAAGAACAAGTCATAACAAGGATACTCAACTTTCAGTCTTCAGAAGTATCCTTCTTATAAGCATAAGGGTTCTGCTGACTATTCCCTGTATAAAGTTAGGGAAAGATATTTTGTGACTCCATCCATGCATCCACCCACCCACTCATCCCGAGTTCCATTCCTTTGAAAGTTGAAGATGGTATGCTTATGGGGAACAGAGAGAGAAGCAAAAATTAGTAACAGAATAACAGAATTGGAAGGGATCTTGGGGGTCTTCTAGTCCAATCAGGAGACCTTATACCATTCCAGACAAGTGGATGTTCAGTCTCTTCTTAAAAGCCTCCAGTGATGGAGCACCCACAACTTCTGAAGGGAAGCTGGTTAATTGTTCTCACTGTTAGGAAATTTCTCCTTAGTTCTAGGTTGCTTCTCTTCTTGATTAGTTTCCATCCATTGTTTTTTATCTTGCCTTCTAGATCTTTGGAAAATAGGTTGACACTCCCCCCAACTTCTTTGTGACAGCCCTTCAAATATCGGAACAATGATATCATGTTTCCCCTGGTCGTTCTTTTCACTAGACTAGCCATACCCAATTCCTGCAACAGTTCTTCGTATGTTTTATCTTCCAACCCTCTAATCATCTCTGTTGCTCTTTTCTGCATTCTTTCCACAGTCTCGACATAATATGATTGTTAAAATATATTTTATATACATTACATTAATGTAACATAATATAATATACTGTATAACATAACATAACACAATAGGACCAGTGATTTGTACACCTGTGCTCCTCCATTACCTCTCCCTTCTCCCAAAGCAGAGAAAGTCCTCTTGACCATTAACCATTGAGACAGCCATGACCTGGATGACTGAGAATCTCCATAGGCTAACGTTTAATCCTACTGTGTTTCCCCAAAAATAAAACTGGGTCTTATATTAATTTTTCCTCCAAAAATTTTCCTGTTGGGTCTTATTTTGGAGAAAATATGGCACTAAATGTGTCTGTTTGGATGACAGACTGGGGCTTATTTTTGGGGTAGGGTTTAAATTATGAACATCCTGAAAAAACCATGCTAGGGCTTATTTTCCAGTTGGGTCTTAATTTGGGGAAAACATGGTAGAAGACTGAAATTATGTTGGCATCCACAGTTCATCACACCCACCTATACCCTGGTGGCAAGTTTCATTCTTAAAATACTAATTTTTGTGTGTATGTGGCCAATATGGAACCACTTATCAAAAATTATTAGCAGATTCTGGTAATTTCATGGATTGTGAAAATGGAAATAATGGGATGGGGGGAAGGAATTACTATCAAAGCAATTTTTTCACAAACCCCAAGATTTTAAGGATGCTGGTTTTAAGTGACTTGTTTCTATATTTTAAAATTTAAATTTCTATTGGCTGTAAATGCTTTGATTTATGGGCTAAAAGAGGAATAAAAAATTAATAAGTAAAATTGAAACAAAATCCTGATTTTGGGTGGGACAAACTTTTTCTCTTTTTTCTCTTTTTGACAAAAAAACCCCTCTAACATAGATGCTTTTGAACTCAGGAAAGCTTAATATATTTATTTTGTGAAAATTTCTCCAAGCCCCTCTATATAATAAAAATTGTCACTAAATCATTGTCCCTCAGAGGACTTGAACTGTAAAAACAACAATATGAAAACCATTTCCCCAGCTTAAAAAATAGTTCAGTTCTTTAATGGCAATCTACAGAAATAATATTGGTATTTGTATTAAAATAATGGATAATTTGGTTTATTTATTTATTATCATTCTATGCCATCCATCTTACTAAGACAGCAACTGGATGTTTCATAATATAATACAAAGTTAAAAAGTGCTAAAAACAATTAAAATTAGAATAAAATGATTGAAAGTCAAAGTTAGCTGATTAGAGATAAACCTGAAATGATGTTTTCAAGACAGTTTATAACTGCTATAAAAAAAATCTCACGTATAAAATTAAGCATTTTTCCATCCTATTTTATTTGAAAGAAAATCTCTGTCTGTTTAGCAGAATTTGCTCTTTAACAATGTGTGATTATAATTGCAGCTCTTGACATAAGGAGTTAAGAGGATTTTGGAAATAATATCTTGGCCATGGTTAGTTTATACTGAAAGAAAATGATCTATCGAAAACCATGAAGGAATTAAAAAAATGAGTATGCTTTGAGGAGGAAGCAGAGATAATAAAGGGAATAAAATGAAAGTTTGCAGTAGGGATTAAATCTATTGGAAGATCTGAGTCACACTGCAGAAACAGAGCCATAAGGGATGGTGGCAGATTTAGCAATAAATTGGACTCCTCCATAATATGTAGGCTTCTCAGTTAAAATTTAATGAAAGCAGGAAGAGAAAGATCATTCTGCTTTCTTTCTCCAACATAGTTCCATGTATAGTTTGAATGTGACAATAAGGTTTGGTTGAGTTCTCTTTCCTGTTTCCTATGGTGCTTATACATAGTTTTATTTATTTATTTTATTTATTTATAAAATTTATTAGCTGCCCATCTTGCCATAGGATAACTCTGGGCAACTTACAGTTATATAGAGATTCTTTCCTTCGATCAGAGGCATAGAATCAAGATCATGTGAAGTATTTTGGTCACCACGATGTAAAGAAGATGTTGGAGACTCTAGAAAGAGTGCAGAGAAGAGCAACAGAGATGATTAGGAGGACGGGAGGCTAAAACATATAAAGTACGGTTGCTGGAACTGGGATGTCTAGTTTGATGAGGGCAAAAAGACTAGGGATGACATGATAACAGTGTTCCAATATCTCAGGGGCTGCCACAAAGTAGGGGGAGTCAAATTATTCTCCAAAGCACCTGAGCGCAGGACAAGAACCTTCTATGCAGCAATTCCACCCGCTCTTTCTACAATTTTGTAAACAACAAACTAAAAGACTCAAGGTCCATCCCACCCTTGAAAGGACTTAATGGTAAAGACTGCAACGACGACACTATTAAAGCCAACCCCTTTAACACATTCTTTGGCTCAGTATTTGTAAACAGCAATGGATCATGCCCAGTGTTTCCTAGTCGAACCACAGACAACTACAATGATCTAATACATATCAATTTTACAGAAGACAATGTTGAAAAAGCACTATACAATCTAAAACCATCTCTATCTATTGGACCGGATGGAATATGTGCCTACTTCTTTAAAAAGCTATCTACTGCCATAGCCGAACCTCTAAGCATAATCTTTGAAAAATCTTTCAGGACCAGCTCCTTGCCAAAACTATGGTCACAAGCCACAGTCATCCCCATCTTCAAAAAGGGAGACCCCAGCCTAGTTGAAAATTACAGACCAATCTCTTTATGCTGCGTCACCTGTAAAGTCATGGAATCAATTATTAACCAATCCATCATCCTCCACTTAGAAACAAACAACCTACTCTTTAATAAACAATTTGGTTTCAGGAAAAAACTATCATGTAATCTGAAACTCTTACACTGCAAAAACATATGGACTACACAACTCGATCAGGGCAAAGCAATAGATGCAATCTACATAGACTTCTGTAAAGCCTTTGATTCAGTGATACACGACAAACTACTCCTAAACTTAAAATCTTATGGTATCTCTGGACACCTGCATAATTGGATAGAAGCATTCCTGGCAAACAGGCAACAAATGGTCAAAATTGGGAGCGTCCTATCAAATTCTGTACCTGTCAACAGTGATGTCCCCCAAGGTAGTGTTCTAGGACCAACTCTTTTCATACTCTACATAAATGATCTCTGTGATCATATCAAGAGCAAATGCATTCTCTTCGCTGATGATGTAAAGCTATTCAACACCACAGACAATACTGCTACCCTTCAAAAAGATGTTGACTATGTATCAGAATGGTCAAACAAATGGCAACTTCAAATCTCAACAAATAAATGCTCTGTCCTACATATTGTCAAAAAAAAATCAGAAAATAAAATAGAAAAAAAAAAACAGAAAATATTCAGACTAGGCTGAATAGTCAAGACCTTGTTGATGATCCAAACTCTGTCAAGGATCTTGGAGTACTCATCTCAAATGATCTAAGTGCTATAGCCCACTGTAACTACATAGCCAAAAAGGCGTTAAGAGTTGTTAACCTAATCTTACGTAGCTTTTTCTCTGGTAATATTACACTAATAACTAGAGTATACAAAATGTTTGCTAGACCAATACTCGAATACAGCTCATCAGTCTAGAACTCACATTACATATCTGATATTAATACAGTTGAGAAAGTCCAGAAATATTTCACAAGAAGAATTCTCCACTCCTACTCGTTGCAGAATACCTTATTCCACCAGACTCGAAATTCTAGACCTAGCAAACCTAGAACTACGCCGCCTTCAGTCCGATCTAAGTATAGTATATAAAATCGTACATTGCAATGTCCTACCTGTCAATGAATACTTCAGCTTCAACCATAACAACACAAGAGCAAATAATAGATACAAACTCAAGGTTAATTACACCAAACTTGATTGCAGGAAATACGACTTCAGCAACAGAATGGTCAATGTCTGGAATACTCTGCCTGACTCTGTGGTTTCTTCCCCAAACCCCAAAAACTTTAGCCTTAGATTGTCTACTATTGACCTCACCCCTTTCCTAAGAGGTCTGTGGGGGTGTGCATAAGCGCACCAACATGCCTACCGTCCCTATCCTATTGTTTCTTTTATATATTTATTTTTCTTATGTGTATCCATGTATTCATAACTATGTTTTTACTTATACGTATTATCTTGTAAGCAATTGAAAAATAAATAAATAAATAAAATAAAGAAGCAATGGGTGGAAACTAATCAAGGAGAGAAGCAACCTGGCACTAAGGAGAAATTTCCTGAGAGTTATAACAATTAATCAGTGGAACAACCTACCTCCAAAAGTTGTGAATGCTCCAACAATGGAAGTTTTTAAAAATATGTTGGATAACCGTTTGTCTGAAATGGTGTAGGGTTTCCTGCCTAGGTTGGACTAGAAGACCTCCAAGGTCCCTTCCAACTCCGATTCTATTCTATTCTATTCTATTCTATTCTATTCTATTCTATTCTATTCTATTCTATTCTATTCTATTCTATTCTATTCTACTCCACTCCACTCCACTCCACTTTAGGCGAGCGGAGGTGTTATTGATACAGGTACTGCTAGAATTACAACCACAATTGAGCCCTCAGTTAAGTGACTTTTGCCCTATTTTACAATCTTCCTTGCTGTGGTTGTTAAGTGAATCACTACAATTGTTAATAATTAAGTTAGTAATACGGCTGTTAAATTGATTCTGGCTTCCCTTTTGTTTGTCAGAAGGTCGTAAAAGGGGATCCTATGACCCCGGGACACTACAACTATCATAAATATGAGTCAATTGCCAAGCAATTGACTCATATTTATGAACAATCGTTTGCTGGCTTGTTTGTTGATAGACTGCCCAACTCCGTATCCGTGTGTGAATGTGATGACTGCCGTACCCCACATATCCAAAGTTGCAAACATATATTCTTTAATATCCTGTAGCATTTTGCTTTGATTGCAAAAAAGTCATTTTAGCATAACTAAATTAATTTGTCTTTCTTGGCATCTTCTCCTGTGCCATCCTATCTTCAGTTTCAGATAAGCATGAAAAGAAAAGAGAAGAAAAAAGAGAAGAAAGGAAAAAAAAGAAAAAGATGAAGGAAGGAAGGGAGAAGGAAGGAAGGAGGGAAGGAAAGAAGGAAGGAAGGAGGGAGGAAGGAAGGAAGGAAGGAAGGAAGGAAGGAAGGAAGGAAGGAAGGAAGGAAGGAAGGAAGGAAGGAAGACCTGCAACTTGAAATGGAATATAATTACAGCACATAGCTCTGCACTTTGGAGGCACCAAATTGTAATTACTTTTTCCTCGGATCTGATTCATTGACAGTTCAAGCTCATCGCGTTTATAACAGCTGAGCTTCTTAATTACCCACCATGCTGGCAAAAAGTCTCCAGTTTGCTTCTGAGAATCAAGGTCATTAACCCAACTCATTATCTGAGGCAAAATCGATGTGGGTGGTAACTCTGTCAGGGATGTGCATGGGAATTGAGGAGCAACAGATAAAATGGAAAGGTTACATAGACTAGATGAAAAATAGAAATGAAAAGCCTGTATTTCATTCTTTTAATTAAGAACAACAATCTTGAATATTTTTGTGCTGGGAATTACTTGAGCCAAATGATGCTGCCTAAGATTTCATGCATTTGGCTTCAGTTAATTAGAGGCAACTTAATTTTTACTAGACAGTCCAGGAACAAAATCCACTCTGCGGTCACAAACCAAGAAGTTGCTTAGGTTCAAGCTATGTTATAGAAGAAAAAGCACAAAGAGTCAGCTCATAAATTTCTTTCTGCCATGTTTCCTCATTCTGAGTGAGGATGAGTACTGGAGATTGCTGTGGGCAGTTTCTTTTGGGGAGTTAAATGTTCTCTGCTGGTAGATTTTTTTAAACCTACCATCCACAAATAGTCGTGTCCACATACAACGTTTCATTTAGTCACCAAAGTTACAATGGCTCTGAATAAAGTGGCTGATGGCCATTTTTCATACTTACAACCGCTGCAGCGTCCCTGTGGCCATGTGATCAAAATTAAGATGCTTGGCGACTGACTCATACTTATGACGGTTGCAGTGGCTATTATAAGTCGAAGTGCTATTACTATTGCTATCCACCAAAGTATATTGCATACAAGAATATCCACACTTTTCCTGTTGTGCAGGACATGATGGAATGGATTTAAATTACATTTGGTTACATAGAAAAATCCCTAAGAATAAAAACAGTTGGGGGGAGCCCCCCCCGAAAGTAATAAAAACAGTTGGGGTGGAGTCCCCCAATAAGTCCCCCAAAGATTGAAGTATTGGTGACAGTGGTGGGATTCAAAAAATTTTACTACTGGTTCTGTGGGCGTGGCATGGTTTGGTGGGTATGGCTTGGTGGGGATGGCAGGGGAAGAATATTGTAAAATCTGCATTCCCTCCCCATTCCTGGATTGCATTTCACCAGCCTAGGGCTCAGGGAAGGGGTGGAGGGGTGGCGGTGCTTATAAAGGAGGCCCTTTATCCTAGGGAGGCCACTGTCCCTCAGACGGCTGGCTGTGAATCTCTATTTGTGAAGTGGGGGCAAGGGGTTCAGATGGGTCTTTTGATGGCGTACCTGGCTCCCTGCCACGTCTCATCGGCCCTGCCCGGACTCCTCGAGGTGATAGCCGGGCTGGCGGTTGAGACCCCTAGGCTTTTGGTCATGGGGGATTTCAACCTGCCATCATCCGGTGAAACCTCGGGGTTGGTTCGGGAGTTCTTGGCTTCCATGACGGCCATGGACCTGACCCAGTTAGTTTCTGCCCCCACTCACATTGGAGGACACATGCTGGACCTGATTTTTGTCTCTGGGCAGTGGTTGAATGACTGTATTTTCGGGGATTTAGTCATCACACCCTTGTCATGGACAGATCATTCCCTCCTCAGGTTGGACTTCCGTTCCGCCACCCCCCACCGCAGGGAGGTGGAGCCACTTAGATTGTTCCGCCCCAGGCGCCTGATGGACCCGGAACGGTTCCAGAGGGAGCTTGGGCCATTTCCTGAGTCTCTGGCTCACAGCTCGCCTGGAGACCTGGTGGCCACCTGGGATGGGTTGGCCGCCGGGGCTCTAGATCGAGTTGTGCCCCTGCGACCTCTGACCCGGCAGAGATCCCGCTTGGCTCCGTGGTATACGGAGGAGCTGCGGGAGATGAAGTGCCGGAAAAGACGTCTAGAGGGCATTTGGAGGGCGAGTCGTTCTGAGTCTGACCGAACACAGGTGAGATCTCATATTAAGACTTACCTTGTGGCGATAGGGGCAGCGAAATCTTCGTATGTCTCCGCCCTTATTGCGTCAGCAGAAAATCGCCCTGCCGCCCTGTTTAGAGTGACCCGCTCTCTTCTTGAACCGAGAGCGCGGGATGACCTCTTGCAGGGTAGGGCAGAGGAGTTTTCCCGATTTCTGCATGATAAAATCGCTCAGATTCGGGAGGGGCTCGACTCCAATTGGGTGGTCCCGGGGGAGGTGTCCGGGACAGGTCTTGTGAGTGTTATCTGGGGGGAGTTCGATCCTGTGACCGTCGAGGGTGTGGACAGGTTGCTGGGGGGTCTGAATGCCACCACCTGTTTATTGGACCCGTGCCCTTCCTGGCTGGTTTCGGCCGCCAGGGAGACGACACGAGGCTGGCTCCAGGGGATTGTCAACGCTTCTTTGAGAGAGGGGGTGCTCCCGGCTGCCCTGAAGGCGGCAGTGGTGCGCCCCCTCCTCAAGAAGTCTTCCCTGGACCCGGCTATTTTAAACAACTATCGTCCGGTCTCCAACCTTCCCTTTGTGGCGAAGGTTGTTGAGAGTGTGGTGGCACGTCAGCTCCCCCGGTACCTGGAGGAAGCTACTTACCTCGATCCGTCCCAATCGGGCTTCAGGCCTGGACATAGCACTGAGACGGCATTGGTCGCGTTGGTCGATGATCTCTGGAGGGCTCGTGACAGAGGGTTCTCCTCTGTCCTGGTCCTATTAGATCTCTCGGCGGCTTTCGATACTATCAACCATAGTATCTTGTTGCGACGGTTGGAGGGGTTGGGGATGGGTGGAACCGTCCTTCGATGGTTCTCCTCCTTCCTCTCCGACCGTTTGCAATTTGTGTTGGCGGGGGGGAGAGATCCACCTCTAGGCCCCTGCTTTGTGGGGTGCCTCAGGGGTCGGTCCTCTCTCCCCTCTTGTTCAACATTTATATGAAGCCGCTGGGCGAGATCATCCGTGGTCTTGGAGTAAGGTGTCATCTATATGCAGATGACACCCAGTTATACATCTCTACTCCAGACCACCCCAACGATGCTGTGGGGGCTATGTCCAGGTGCTTGGAGGCCGTGCAGGATTGGATGGGCGGGAACAGGCTTCGGCTCAACCCATCCAAGACCGAGTGGCTGTGGTTTCCGGTGCCCCGATATAGCCAGCTGACACCTTTGCTGGCTATCGGGGGGGAAGTTTTGCCCCCCGCAGAGAGGGCTCGCAACCTGGGTGTCCTCCTGGATGTATGGCTGTCGCTTGAACATCACATCGCGGCCGTCTCCAGGGGGGCGTTTCATCAGATCCGTCGGATCTACCGGTTGCGGCCCTTCCTGGATCAGGACGCCTTGCGCACGGTCACTCAGGCCCTTGTCACTTCTCGCCTGGACTATTGTAATGCCCTCTACATGGGGCTCCCCGCGGGGAGCATCCGGAGACTCCAGCTGGTGCAAAATGCAGCCGCGCGGATGATTATGGGGGCGTCGCGTAGCGCCCATGTGACGCCACTTCTGCGCGAGCTGCATTGGTTGCCGGTGGCTCTCCGGGTTCGCTTTAAGGTTCTAGTTTTGACCTTTAGGGCGACCCATGGCATGGGACCAGGTTATCTTCAGGACCGCATTCTGCCGGTGATCTCCAACAGGCCAGTGCGTTCCCACAGAGAGGGTCTGCTCTGGGTGCCGTCGGCCGCTATGTGTCGTCTGGCGGCCCCGAGGGGTAGGGCCTTCTCTGTGGGTGCCCCCGCCCTCTGGAATACTCTGCCACCGGAGCTTCGTACTGACACGGACCTGAGGGCCTTCAGGCGTGTGTTGAAGACCTGGCTCTTTGAGCAGGCCGGCCTGGGCTGAGATAATGGTTTTAATTTTGGTCTCCATGGTATTTAAATTTTAAATTGGGGTTTTAAGGTGGGGGGGTGGGACCTGTTTAGTTTTATTTATCAGCCAAATTGGTTTAATACTTTTTTAATTTTTGTATATTTGTGGGTTTTTAGATAGGCTGTACACCGCCCTGAGTCCTCTGGGAGAAGGGCGGTATATAAATTTGATTAATAAATAATAATGATTAATAAAATCCCCATTCCCTCCCCGCTTTACTAACCTGCTTTCCAGCTCCATTCTCCTGTGCAGGGCAACAAAAGAAGACTCAGCCGATCAGCTGGGACTCAGGAGGCAGAGAATAGATGGGGGCGGGGCCAGTCAGGTGGTATTTGCTGGTTCTCCAAACTACTCAAAATTTCCACTACCAGTTCTCCAGAATTGGTCAGAGCCTGCTGAATACCCACCTCTGATTGGTGGGCTGCTCTTCATTGCATGAGATCAGGGCAAAGCTAGACAGCTCAATTTAGATTTCTGCATTGATCAGGGAGTTGGACTTAATACCTAAATGTCCCCTTTGGACTATAATTATAAGAATTGCAGCATACAGGATCCATTTAACCCTTTCTTCTCTTGTAAAGCCCAGAGAAGCTTTGTTCTTCAAAGCAGACAATTGTCACCAGAGGGACTTCTCCTTTGATGATTTAGAAAGAGAAGATCAGGGAAGGGAAGGATTAAGCTGCATCTCTGCCTCCTGCAGGGCAGATCTTCCCTGGGTTTGTTTGTTTTTGAAGTGTGCCAATTTTATTCCAAGGTAGATATATCTTCCCATCTATATTGGCCCTTAATTCAATGATGTAGGAAGACATAAAAGGTGAATGCGCCCTCAGAACTAGCTGTTCCCTAGTCCAAGGCGACTCTACTACTAACTTAGCAAGTTTCGCTCTGTGCAGTGGGAGATGCCCTGCTCCTCAATTAAAGATTCAACCCCGGGGCTCCAGTGTGCAGTCATGCTTATCTTGGCTGCAGCTGTCAGGCTTTTCAGTTGCAGGTGCCTTTGTGCAGATAGCAGACAATTACACGTTATCATCTCTGTTAAGATATGACAGTTTGGGCTGAATTACGCTTCCGCAACAGGTTCTGTAACGTCCTCCTAATGTAAAGCATATTGGTTGGACAGATCTTGCAAGGGCTGATTAAGTGGTGATCTTTGACAAGGGGCCCAGCTGCTGTGAAGTAATCGGACTCCTGGGATTTTGGCTTTTCAATCCCCCCCCTCCCCCCGCCGGGCAATATATTGATCACAAGGAAGAACATTTTAGAAAGGAGCAGTCCCAACAGGTAACCGGTACAACTGAGCCTAGGATTTAGGAAGTCCTTGGTTGGAATTTAATACAAGCCACCAATTATCTACCCATTGCAATTAACAATTAATAGTGCCTTAAACACCAACTCTTACACGTTTATGTTTCCTAATTTGAATGCCTGAATTGGACTTCAGTAAAACTATTGCCACGGTCTGAATGGGTCCATAAATCATGCTAAGCTATAGTGAGCTTTGTTAGGTTTTAGCTTAGCACAGAAGACAGGAATTAGGGGCTTTGGGTTGCCAAGGCATCCACAGCAATACCCCCAGATAATAGCACCATGCAAAAACATTTGGAAGGATAATAGCTGCTTGAGAGCAAACTATTCAAGCTAATGCTAAAAAGACCGGAATTGAAAAATCATCAAATGATTCAAAGTGCAGATTGTGCAAAGAAGCAGATGAAACAGTAAATCATACACACAGCTCCTGCAAAAAAAAAAAAAAAGATTGCACAAACTGATTATAAACAATGATGTAACATAGCCGCCAAAATATGAGTCATTGGGACATCTGTAAAAATTTTCATGTGCCAGGAATGAATAAATTGGTGGGGACATATGGTTGAAAAAGTAGTTGAAAATGAGCAGGTTAAAATATTTTGGGATTTCTGAATGTAAGTGGTAAAATTGTAGTGCATGACACACCAGATTTAAGAAGAAAGCATGGATTAGTGATGTGGCAATACCAGGATATAATAATAAGACAGAGAATTGGAAAAGATCACAAAGTATTAAGTTCTGAAAACTGAAACTGAATGATTATGGCATAAAACTGCCATAGTGTTCCCAGTGATTATCAGCATACTGGGTATCACATTCAAAAGCCTTGGGCCACACTAAGAAAACCTGAGCATTGGCAAAATTTCCATCACTCGATTGCAAAAGACCATACTGCTTGGATCCACACATACACTATGCTTGGACATTATGAAATCCCATGTTCTTGGGAAGAACTCACTGCAAATGAAGGCCAACACCAGCTAAAGAACTGGTAATTGTGATTTCTCATTGTTCTATATATAATAATAATAATTAGTTATATTTCTGTGCCATTTGGCTGCCAATAATTCATAACGATCAAAGATATTACAATAAAACAGAACAAATTAAAAAGCTGGCAAGCACAATGAAGTGAGTGGACCCCCCTCTCCTCACCAAAGGCCTGGATCTTCACAACTCTTCTAAACAACTGCAGAATGGGAGCCATCTGGATCTTGAGAAGAACCTCAAGAACCTCATTCCAGAAGGCAGGTGCTGCTCAGTTCTTTCAAGAAGGAGAACTGCATTTGATGTCAAGTTTAGAAATGTCTCACAACTCTTTGTTCTGTTGCAGAACGGAATTATTACTTATGTCTCCAGCCATGGATTGATAGCTAAACATCATACATAGGCTGGATGGATTAGACTTCAACTTTTAAGATGCATTTACGTGATGTAGTGGCATTGGGCATTGAATCAACACATTTCTTGATTTGTCCTATGCAATGAATTATAAATTGGGCTGGCATAATATGCTAAGGCATACACAAATCTAAAATTCATATTCACTAAGCCTAGCATGTTGTACAAATGCATCTGCTGGATCTTTAACCAGCCTGATTAAGCATTTTGAGTCTCAAAGCCAACTTGTTCAGCTCCTGGGGGTTCCTCTTTTAATTACAGGCATGCCCTTTTGAAGAGCCCCATGTTGGGAAAGGTGAATTAATATTAACTGGCATCATGATTTCAAAAAGTACTTTTTCCAACTTGATTTGAAATATCAAAATGTAAGGTTGATTTGCTATCACTAATCTCTAGTTCTACTTGAATTCATTAGAACCACTATACATACTCCCCACCCCCAAAGTAAGTCTTAAAACCATTTTAATAGATTCCATTCTATTCAAAGCAAAACAAAAACAAATTAAAAACAATGAATGAAATGATAAATTAGTGGCCATACACTTTAATATTATGGATTTACTGTCTTCACATTCTCTTTTCTTATCATAATAGTAGAAAGTATTGTCTGATAACTTCTTTGAAGCTTCTTCAGAAATGAAGTTTTTGGCTAACTTTCCACCACATCCAGGGGTGGGATACGACAGGGTTAACTACCGGATCAGGTTTTACGAGGTTCGGTGATTTATGATGTGGTTTCCTGCAGGCTGCTATAGGTGCCCCTGTAAATCGTCGCCTGTAAATCGTCATCAGCACTCTGTGTGCAGAGAAGCAGCCTTTGAAACAGCCCTCTTTTCCTGCTTTTTTAACTGCAGCTGTGCCTTGTTCGGCAGCTGAAGTTGAAAAATCAGGGAATAAAGATCAGGTAAGAGCCCGGGAGGGCAGGTGGGCAAAAATATCAACAGACATAGAACTGGTTCTATGTCTGCTGCTCTTCAGAACTACTGGTTATATAGAGGTGGACAGAACCGGTAGAAACCCACCCCTGACCATATCAATATGCTTTGTCTGTTTCTATTTAATTTCATCCTTATAACCAGCTTGGTCAAATCTATAGATTTTATTTATTTATTTATTTATTTATTTATTTATTTATTTATTTATTTATTTATTTATTTATTTATTTATTTACACATTTATATACCACCTTCTCCCGAAGGATTCAGGGCGGTGTACAGCCAACTATAAAACATTCCACATTATAAAAGTTAAAAGAAGACTAAACATCCGAAGGCTGCCACTAAAATATAGCCCAACCCCAATAAATTAACAATAAAAACCCCAAATTTAAAATCCCGAAACCTAAAACCCAAAATTACTCTTTAAAACTCCCATTTCAGCCGGCCTGCTCGAAGAGCCAAGTTTTCAGTGCATGTCTGAATGCTCTCAGGTCGGTGTTGTTACGTAGCTCAGGAGGCAGACCATTCCAGAGGGTGGGTGCCCCCACAGAGAAGGCCCTATTCCTTCGGGTCACCAGGTGGTACATAGATGCCGTCGGGACCCGAAGGAGGCCCTCCCTGTGGGAGCGCACAGGTCGGTGGGAGACTACTGGCAGAACGTGGTCGTGCAGATAGCCTGGTCCAATGCCATGGAGCACTTTAAAGGTCAAAACCAGAACCTTAAAGTGAACCTGGAAGGCCACCGGCAGCCAATGTAGCTTGCGCAAGAAAGGCGTCACATGAAAGTTTCTTGACACCCCCATAACTACCCGCACAGCTGCATTTTGCACCAGTTGAAGCCTCCAGGTGCTCCCCGCAGGGAGCCCCATGTAGAGAGCGTTACAATAGTCCAGGCGGGAGGTGACAACAGCATGAGTGACCGTGCGTAAGGCGTCCCAATCCAGAAAGGGCTGCAACTGGCGAATCAGGTGAACCTGATAAAAAGCCCCCCTGGAGACGGCCGTAATATGATCTTCTAAAGACAGCCGTGTATCCAGGAGGACACCCAAATTGCGAGCCCTCTCTGTGGGGGTTAAGATCTCCCCCAATAGCCAGCGACGGAGTCAGCTGACTATATCGGGGCGCTGGAAACCACAGCCACTCAGTCTTGGAAGGGTTGAGCTGGAGCCTGTTTCCGCCCATCCAAATCCACACGGCCTCCAGGCACCAGGACATAGCCTCCACAGCATTGTTGGGGTGGTTTGGGGTGGAGATATAAAGCTGAGTATCATCAGCATACAGATGACACTGCACCCCAAGACCACGGATGATCTCCCCCAGCGGCTTCACATAAATGTTGAACAAAAGAGGGGAGAGGACCGACCCCTGAGGCACCCCACAAATGAGGGGCCTAGGGGTGGACCTCTCCCCCCTGTCAACACAAATTGCGAGCAGTTAGAGAGGAAGGAAGAGAACCACCATAAGACAGTTCCTCCAATTCCTAACCCCTCCAACCGCCGCAATAGGATACTATGGTTGATAGTATCAAAAGCTGCCGAGAGATCTAACAGGACCAGGACAGAGGAATAACCCCTGTCATGGGCCCTCCAGAGATCATCAACTAACGCGACCAATGCTGTTTTGGTACTATGCCCGGGCCTGAAGCCCGATTGGAAAGGATCGAGGTAAATCGCTTCCTCCAGGTACCGAGGGAGCTGACGTGCCACCACACTCTCAACAACCTTCGCCACAAAGGGAAGGTTGGAGACTGGACGATAGTTATTTAAAACAGCCAGGTCCAGGGCAGGCTTCTTGAGGAGGGGTCGCACCACTGCCGTTTTCAAGGCAGTAGGAAGCGATCCCTCTCTCAACGAAGCGTTAACAATCCCCTGGAGCCAGCCTCGTGTCACCTCCCTGGAGGTTGAAACCAACCAGGAGGGACACAGGTCCAACAAACCTGTGGAGGTATTAGCCCCCCCCAGCAACCTGTCCACACCCTCAGCGGTCACAGGATCAAACTCCTCCCAGATAACAGTCTCAAGACTTGCCCTGGACACCTCCCCCGAGACCATCCAACTGGAGTCCAGCCCGCCCCGAATCCGAGCAATTTTGTTGTGCAGAAATCGGGAAAACTCCTCTGCCCTGCCCTGCAAGAGGTCCTCCCGCATTCTCGGCTCAAGCAGGGAGCGGGTCACTCTAAACAGAGCGGCAGGCCAATTTTCTGCCGATGCAATAAGGGCAGAGAAATGCGAACATTTTGCCGCCTCTATCGCCACAAGGTAGGTCCTAATATGGGACCTCACCTGTGTCCGGTCGGACTCGGCACGGCTAGTCCTCCAAACACTCTCCAGACGTCTTTTCCGGCACTTCATCTCCCTCAACTCCTCCATAAACCACGGAGCTGGATGGGATCTGTGCTGGGTCATTTTCAAATTCATCCAACCATGTTTTGGCACGATGTTTGAACTTTACTTTGATGTCAGTATTTGATGTTTCTTTGAAGCCATCATCAGTTGATTTGCAAGCTTATTTGTCATATGTGTCTTTCCAGGAGAGAAAGATGCACAAGCTAATTTCTTATTGTCCATGAACAAAGCTGAATTTTCCATAATAATTTAGCCAGAAGAGCTTCTTCACACACACCATGGTCATTTTCTACCCCCTCAGCAGTCAGAATGGAACAACTTACCACAGCTGACTCGCCCTGGCTGACTTGCTCTGGTCATCTTACCTTGGCCAACTTGCTGGGGCCAAACCACTGTGGGACAATTCAAGTAGAATTGCAGCTCACCGCAGCCTCGAGAACTTCTAACTTGAGAAGGTTCAAACCTAAAGCAAGACATGTCCTGCTGCAGTTCATTTGTCCCTCTCTTGAGTTACCCCACATATTTTTAAAAAATTTTTATTTCATCTTGAAAACAACTTTGTCTTCAGTCCAGTTGGACTTGTGAGGGAGCAGAAATTGAAACCCAATAGAAAGGTAGCAGTAAGTCAGGAGCATAACGATTCAGAGAGGTCTAACTCCAGCTACAGAAGGAATGGTTGATTTGTTAAGACATCAGGAATGTTATTTCATATCTCCACAATCAGAGAGGATGATCTTGCTTGGCTTGCCATTCTTTGACCCAAAGCTCTGTATTTTCCTCACAACGTCCATTCCCTCTCTGACTTGGCCAAAGGCCACATGTTTCCTCATTCAGTTTTCTCAGTGCAGATGAAGAACTGAGAACCATTTGTATTGGGACCAGCATTCACCAGAGATAAAAAGCCAGAGCCTGTGTGCTTGAGTATGAAGTTCTCATCAGCAAACTTCTCACCATAAATAGATTTACTGCCTGTTCCATTATGGCGGGTAAAGTCACCACCCTGATACACGAATCCAGGAACAACTCTGTGAAAGCATGATCCCTTGTAACCGAAACCTTTCTCCCCAGTGCTCAACACACAGAAATGTTCTGCTGTCTTTGGAACTGTGCCTGCAAACAGCTCAAAGGTAATGCGCCGAGGCGCTGTGCATCGGCGGTGACCTTGAAAAACACGAGAGGGTTAGGCATAGCTAGGGGAAATGCACTGCGTGAGTGAAATGTAAGGGTTCCCACACCAACAGCACAGCGGCAAATTATCCCATGTCGAGTTGTCTGTGGCAAGTTGTCCTATAATGAATTGGCTGTGACGAGTTGACCCACGATAAGTCAGCTGGGGCAAAACAGACAGAGTGAATCGGTCCGGGTGAGTTTTCCTAAACCCTTCAGCAGTTATGCAGTTCAGAATCACAATACATGCCTGACTAGATGCATAAGACATCACTATTAAAAATACAACAGACCCCGCTAAAAGTCTTTTTTGCAGGATGCTGAAGACATCTCTGGGGTATCTGGAAATCAACTTATCAATTTGTCAAATGACAAATCTCATTGGAAATTTGTCATAGCAGTAATGTACACAAACATGCATCGTCTTTTTCTCTTTATCAAAAGCAGCTTGTTCATCTTTTGAATCCAAAGTCAAAGCAAAAAAAAAGCAATTGGAAACTAGCAGAGCTTATAAAACACATTACACACCCAGCCTTCAAACAGTAATTGCTCAGATCAAAAGCCTGGTTTTTTTTTTTTTCCTATGTTGGAAAAGAACTGATTTGCATGTTTCCTTAATATTTGGGCATTCTCATTGCAGCTCTCAAAGTGTCACTCAAGATGAAAAGCTGTGTATAGAAATGAAAGTTCATTACTATTATTACTAAAGTTGTATTTGCTGAAATAATAAGACAGGGGGATGATTAAAGGAGATGACTGAAGAAAAAATGTGACAAAAGAGATAGATGTTCAAAATATCTCATTCTTCTATCTGAAGCTTAAGTATCCCCATAGTATAAAATGCTCTTAAGCATATTTATCAAAGTACTTTTCATTTACTGAAAAGTAAGTTTGCATTCTTCTAACTAATCTCAAAAAGTGAAGCCATACTTGGACAGAAGACCACAAGGAAATCTCAGAGGAGAAGACTGGAATTGGAAAGTTGCATCAAAATATACTGTCAAAAGACAGTAGCAAATAATCCTTGCCAAGAGAAAATTGTATGGACATATCCATGTAGCCCCCAGGAGTCCAGTTCAATTCAAGTGGGTTTAATTTTTTTCATAAATATAATTCGAATTTCAGCCTGATTACCTCCTGTCATTTCTTAGAACGTTTTGCCTAACCATAAACTAACTATTCATTTAGCTTTGGATAACAGAGTGGACTATGTCTGCAGAATATATAGTCAAGCCATTGTTACCGATTGCATTTAATGCATTTCTTCTTAATTGGAAGCTGACTCATTGCTTGCTAAGCCAAATTCTATTATGGATTAGCATGTTCTGCAAACAAAGATCATTTCACGACAAGATGCAGATTCCTTCAGAGATTTGGAATAGGATTCAGCTTCTTCCCAATTGCAAGTTTTAGATATTTATATAAAAAAGCAGTGGTTTTTTTTTTTTCTTTTGGATCAGAGGTGGTATTCAGCAGAATTCTGACCAATTCTGGAAAACTGGTAGCGGAAATTTTGTGTAGTTCGGAGAACTGGCAAATACCACCTCTGACTGGCCCGCCTCCATCTATTCTCTGCCTCCTGAGTCCCAGCTGATCAGCTGGGTCTTCTTTTGTTGCCCTGCACAAGAGAACAGAGCTGGAAAGCAGCTAGTGGTATGGAGAAAGAATGGGCATTTTACAGTATCCTTCTTCTAGAGTGGGGTGGGAATAGAGATTTTACAGTATCCTTCCCTTGCCACACCCACCAGGCCATGCCCACCAAGCCACACCATTGCCCACCAAGCCACGCTCACAGAACCGGTAGTAAAAAAAATTGAATCCCACCATTGCTTTGGATGTGCCATAGGGCCATAAAATGGGTAGTCTGGTTCTTCCCATCTCCTGCTTTTGTGACATGCCAGCTAGACTTGTGTGAAGAGGCAAAAAGTATAGCACGATACACAGCTTGGTGGCTTGTCATCACCACAATTGGGATTCTAGTTTTTAGAGAAGGCTCAAATACTTCTGGTTCTACTGGCTGGGAAAAAAAAAACATTGGAGACAATCTAATGCCCCCTTTTCCCTCTCCAGGTTTTTTTATCCTTTACAGAAATGCTTCTAAGACATTTCATCCTGAGGTTCTGTGGTAGCCCTATCATGGAATGTTTGTTTTGCTTCTTTCTTCTCATTTGTTATTCCACAAATGAAGTTGCTCATGTTTTTATTGCAAGTTGTTCACTGTTTGTTGAAAGTGTTGAGGATTCTTTTTTTCATTCTGGTCCCCCCCCCTTTCAAGTAATCATTGATGGGTTTTGGCTAGCACAGGCTCACAGATGCACTCTTAAGTATTTTACAGTGGGAAATGGTTTGATAGTTCAGTGTGAAACCTAGGCTCTCCTTGTTGGCTGACAAACAAGCACTGGCTGTGTAAAACACTTCTGTGATTATCTGTTGACAAGACTGGACCAGTTCTGATTGATTGTTGCTTCTCTGCCAGGATTGTAGAGACATATAGAAGTAGACGTGCCTGTATCTATAGTCAGAAGAGCATAGTTAGCCTCCTTGTTTTAACTATGAATCCAGAAGATGTTAGTAATGAAAAGGCTGGTAAGTCTCCAGATTGACAAACTCAGGTGGTTGAGGTTCTACAGGAAATTAAACAAGATAATTGCATTCTCCCAGGTACACACAAATAAATGTATCCTAGGTTCCTTTCATTTATAACATTCTTAAAATGTTTTGCAGCTTTGCATAGCACTTACGTAATGGATGGCATGGATGACCTTGAGGAAAGGGGAGAAGAGATACCACTAAGAATAGAATGGGACAACTCGCCAGAGCCGATTCGTTGTGACCAACACATCACAATCAACTCATTGTGGGACAATTCAACACAGTCAATTTTTCAATTCAACAATTCAACAAATACAAAAGTTAAATTAATTTAGAAGAAAATATGGCCAAAAATAATAAAATAAGATCAGCCCAGAAATACAAGAGTTACAATGATTTTGACGAAAACATGGTCAACAATAATAAAAGTAACTGAATGAAATGATTAATACAGCGTTGAATGATTTCAGATAACAGATAATCAGAATTGGAAGGGACCTTGTAGGTCATTTAATCCAACCCCCGCCCAAGTAGGAGACCCTACACCATTTCTGACAAATGGTAGTCCAATTTCTTCTTGAAGGTCTCAAGTGATGATGCTCCCAAAACTTCCGAGGGCAAGGTGTTCCATTGGTTGATTGTTCTCACTGTCAGAAAGTATCTCCTTATTTCCAGGTTAAATCTCTCCTTATTCAGTTTCCATCTATTATTCCTTGTCTGGCCTACAGGCACTTTACAAAATAGCTTGACCCTTTTCTCTCTGTGGCAGCCCCTCAAATATTGGAAGACTGCTATCATGTCTCCCCTGGTCCTTCTCTTCACTAGATTAGCCAAGCCCAGTTCCTGTAACGGTTCTTCATATGCCTTAGTCTCCAGTCCCCTAATCATCTTGGTTGCTCTTCTCTGTACTTTTTCTAGAGTCTCAACATCTTTTTTATAATGTGGTGACCAAAGCTGGATGCAGTACTCTAGGTGTGGTTCTACTAAGGCTCTATAGAGTGGTATTAGTACCTCACTTGATCTTGATTGTATCCCTCTGTTAATGCAACTTAGAATTGCATTAGCTTTTTTGGCTGCTGCTGCACACTGCTGGCTCATATTTAGCTGGTTGTCCATTAAGTCCGCAAGATCCCTCTCACAGTTACTGCTATTGAGCCTGGTTTCATCCAGTCTATATGTGTACTTTTGGTTTTTCTTGCCTAAGTGTAGAACTTTACTTTTCTCTACATTGAATTTCGATAGATATGGCCCAGTGTTCTAGTCTGTCAAGATTCATCTGAATCTTGAGCCTATCTTCTAGGGTGTTAGCTATTCCTGCCAGCTTAAGTGTGATCTGCAAATTTGGTAAGTTCCCCTTCTCTTCCCTCGTCTGTCATTAATGAAGATATCTCACGATGAAATGTCCCATGGCGAGTTTGCTGCAGCAAATTGGCAGTGGGTGAGATGTCCTAGACCCCACTTAGAAAACCATGAGACAAGTTGGGCAGGAGCCCACAGTTAAGCAACCTTCAGAAGAAGAAACAGAAGAAGGACCTGCCTTAATGGAGCAAGCAGTTAAAAATGGAGGCTGGGAAGTTTGTACTTTCAGGATTGCAAGTTTCTATTAATGTAGCTTTGCAATAAAGTAGAATCAACTCATTTAGGCAAGTTTCCTGTCTGGTTTACCCAGGAAGGCCCATAGCTATTTTCTAAATTAACATTTATCTGTCTTAGTGGTGTCTATGTTACTAAGTGGCATATATTAATCTCTAGCATCACCTCTTTTGCATCCAATATACTAGTATACCTGGCAGAACATCTGAGGAGGTTCTTTCCAGAATCCTGCTGTAACTTGGGATTGTAACTGAATAGTCTTCAGATGGTATGAAGGAAAAGTGTTAACCCTTCAAGGCCCATCATGGACATACAAACCTTGAAGTGAATTATGATTGATCTTTCACAGTTTAACCAGCAGTATGAACAGTTGACATTTAATTACTAAAACAGCATGTCTACCTGACTTATGGTAAATAGGAATAAATAATGCAGAGGATTCGAAAGAACTTGACCATTGTCTTCCTGAGGTCTAAAGCAAGTATACTACAGATAAAGCAGATTTTTTAAAAATAAAAATCACGCAAAGGATGGTATAAATAATTAAACCCATGAAGAAGGAAAACTTGTGGCCTTTTGATTGCTGCTTGCTGTTTGACTTGGGGGTCAAAGAGAACAAGAGAGTAAGAGCTCATTACTTAAGTAATTTTAAATAAATATAAAATAAAGTCTATGGTTTGGAGTCAGTTTTGATTCCTGGTAATTGTCTGAATAAGTCTCTGCAGTTTTCTTGGCTATATTTTTGAAAGTAATTAGCATTGCCTTCTTCCTAGGGCTGAGAAAGAATGGCCCAAAGTCACCCATCTGGATTTCTGTCCAAGGCAAGGCACAACGTGAACTATTGATATCTAGTCCAGGGTTTTTAACACTAACAGGGAGATTCCATTCAATTTATATACAACAATCCTGTGTAATTAGTAAGATTGAAAGCAAGTGGATAAAAGATATCTAATGAGGTCAACTGATGAATGGGAATGGATCTCAGTCTCCTTACTCTCAGTCCAATATCTTAATAGTTTCACCTACATGTTTGAATGCACCATTAATTTAGATGGTGTACAAGTCAGCTCTATATGATTTCTGTATCCTCCCTTACTTTGCTCATGGTATCTCAGATTTCTCATTCAAAGTTCTCATAGATTACATTCTCTAATATAGAGAACCAAGCATGATTCTGAATTAATCCATGTTCAGGATACATGCAGTGGTGGGATTCAATTTTTTTTACTACCGGTTCTATGGGCATGGCTTGGTGGGCATGGCAGGGGAAGGATACTGCAAAATCCCCATTCCCACCCCACTCCATTCTCACCCCGCTCCTGGGGGCAGGTTACTGCAAAATCCCATTCCCTCCCAACTGCACTAACCTGCTTTCCAGTTCCGTTTTCCTGTGCAGGGCAACAAAAGGCCCAGCTGATTAGCTGGGACTTGAAAAATAGATGGGGGTGGGGCCAGTCAGAGGTTCTCTGAACTACTCAAAATTTCTGCTACTGGTTCTCCAGAACTGGTCAGAACCTGCTGAATACCACTTCTGCATGCAATATATATTGAACCAAAAGCTTACAAAATAAGATGGCTCTTCACAACATAGACATATACAAATAAAGACATATGCAATAAAACCAAGATTCATAGATTATACAAATGCAGCTGCTAAGTTTGTAACTGGCATGGTTAAGCATATTGTGTAAATGCCACCATTAAGTAAACTACTGGTTTGGGTGACCACATTGAGCACTTTTAGACTGTCTGGTAAAAGCTGTTTCCAGAGTTGTCCCCTCAATAGATACCCAAATATTTAATGGAAGTTGTACACAACTTATTTCTCTTCCTTGTTGTTCCTCTCTATCAGCCCCCAAACCAAGAAAGACACATGGTTATTCTTCCAAGCTGAATTATTTATAGTTTCACACATACAGACACCATCTTTCCAGACTGAAGATCTGCATCTACAATATATTCTATGCACTATTAAGAAGGGGCTGTCTTCACACTCTTTCTCTCACACAAAATATCTGGACTGGGTTGAATTAGAACAATCAATTCCCCCCAAAATAAAGAAAAATGTGCTTGGCATATTCTGAAACATATATGCACAATTATCTAAAACAATCTTTTGAAATGAATTGCTGGCAGATGCTACCATATCCAGGTCTTTTGGAAAACACATTCTCAGAACTAGAATATGGTTGTTGTTATTAAGAGAACAAAATTGTGAGCACTTTAAATACAACAACATTTCAAGGATATGGATGAGAACATGAAATCTGATGAGTTTTGGCACTCTCATAGTATTTAGCTCCTTTTTGTTGGTGTATAATTCTTGAGCTACTGAGAAGGTGTGCAAAATTAACACCAATACTGCATCTCTAGAGCCAAGGCTCTAGGAGGCCATTTAATCCAGCCCCTAAAATTATTTCAATGCTTCACTGCCAAGTGAAATGCAGAAAGCATTAAATTGTCAAATTTGCTATAAATACCAGTCTTCACCTAATCATGAGGGTCATTCTGTACCCCTTGTCTTCTCACTTCATATTATTAATGAAAGGGGCCCATATGTCAAAAGATTTAGAAAGCTGATTCACAGGTCCAAGACCAACTGTGAAATAAAAAATAAATAAATTGTATTGTAAAAGGTAACAAGGGACAATTAAAACTGTCTGTTATACTTTCTTTGGCAGCTCTTTCTGTCATTCTTTTTCAACAAGAGGTGAAATCATGTCTCATTGATTATCATATGGTCTAAAATGCAAATGCATGTCAGGCTGCATTAAGCTAATATTGTTCCTTATGCCATTCCCACCGGGGCCTTCTATGCTGCAAGTAGGTCACTAGAGATCTAAACATTACATTTCCTTCCCTTTCTTTTCCTTCCCTTCTGTTATATCTGCCTGAAGTTGGAATGTATATACAGTATTTACATTCAGCAAAAGGATCAAAACTGGGCTGGCACTTTGCCCTAAGGATGAATTATTTTTCTGGCTTTTCATTAGCACCAACCAAGTTATTTTCCTTTGAGATGGAGAAGTAAATAAATGAGCTGAAGTCTTCTTTTTAATTGTTATCTGAATGAGGATTTTCTACCTAGTTCTATATTCAAGGCAGATTGTACCATAAATCATTAAATAATATAAAATCAGACATGAAGCTACATTATACTGAGGCAAATTATGGCCCTGTTAGCTCAAAATTGCCTATAATTACTTTGGATGGTGCCCATAATTTAGATCACACAATTCTTGAAATATAAAGCAATTCCTGAAACTGGGAGGGGAAAAAACGTCTTATAGAAGTTGTTTCTATTATGGGAAGATGTATATGAAGTGCAAGACAAAATTCCCTGTGAAATATTAATGTTCATGAAGTTTTGAAAGATACAAAAATGATTTAATTATGAGACAAAATTAACTTATGATGTACTGCATGTGAACTTGCAGCTGACAAGTCCAAGGAATGTTATCTATTCCTAGACTAGAAAATTGTCCCAGATCATGCTACAAATTTGGTTTCAGTTCTACTAATTGAATTAGACATTTTAAATGGCAATTCATTGTATATTGGACAAGAGAGGCTTAGCAGAAAGAAAAGGAAAGAGGGGCAGAGCTTCTGCCTGGGCCAACAGTTTGGCAGAGAAACTTCCTAACCACTCCACACATTCTATACAACACCACTGTCTAGTAGGAAAACATTGTGGCTGTTTTCATAGAACTGACCATCAGAACTAAGCTGAAAGGAGAAGGGCAGATCTGTAGAACAAGCTAGCTTAAACTAAAATTTAGTGGAGTTGTAGGGCTGTGGGATGCTTCAGATTTAATTTTTAAAAGTTGCTTTGATCTCATTTGGGATAGCACCCAATTGCAACTCATTAAAACAGCCATGTCTTCTTTCCCATGGCAGGTACAGAGAATGGGGGCGCGCATAAGCGCACCAAAACATGCCTACTGTCCCTGTCCTTTTGTTTCTTTTCTTTTTCTTATTCGTATCCATTTCATGTATTTATAACCATGTTTATACTTATACCTGTTATCTAATAATTGTTTAAATAAATAAATAAAATGTTGCAGAATCCTGGGAAACAAAGCATAGCTGTTTTAATAAGTTGTAGACAGATGTTTTATTCATATTCCTGCATGCTCTAAAGCAATTTTTCAAATTATTTCCAAAATGTTCTACAGATCCACTAGTTTATAGCTAAATGTGTTGTGGAAAAGCAAGCCATTGTGTTAGCCTGTTATGAGAATCAGACATCATGGTGAGTTATAATATGGTTTATTTCTTTGGACATAGCATATTGTACAAGCGCAACCCAGTATGTTAGCATGACAAAGCTCTGATGTCAACATAATGCAATTACATCCTTCCTAGCTGAAGCTCCTGGATTATTCACAAAGAAATAAACAGGACAGACAGTCTTTTAAGACTTGTTTATTCCAATTTAAATGCTGATTAAAGTGTGAACCCCTAGCAGCATTTTGGCAATATAGAAGAAGAGCTGAAAAGAGAAGAAGCATGGGAAGAGAGAAGGTGGACAATGCAGCAATTAAGCCCTGTGCTCTCTGTTGGAAACCTGATGAGAATACAGATAATTAAATTAAATTAATCCACAAATAAATAAATAAAATAGAGCAATGCCTAAGTGTTTGGCAAGGGGAAAATCATAAACAATGAGATTAGAGCAAATGAATGACAACGGTCATTATGCCAAATGATGCCATTTGCAAACATTGCTGCTGAAGTTATAGAATCCCTGACATTAGACAATTAATACATGCCAAGGATAAATTGTAGTTCTACCAACGATGGAATCAAGCTTCTTGATAAATAGTAATCAGGCAGTCAATATACAGCAACTTCCTTTGGAATTTCTTTTGTTTCACATTAGCTGTATTTAGGACAATGTGTCAGAGGAAACTAATACTAGTTTCTAAATATTGCCTTTTCTCCCTTTGGATGTGGGGAGGGGTTGTTGGTATTATTTTATATCAAATTATTTTTCAGGTTGGTCTATTTGTTCTGTGCTCTAGTCAGTGGCAGCACCCAGATAAGTCTTCACCAACCTTTGTTAAGCAACATCAGAGTTGATTAGTACTGGGATAGAATACAACAAGGTATGTGGATAAGGAGGGATGTGGTGGCTCACTGGCTAAGATGCTGAGCTTGTCGATCAGAAAGGTTGGCAGTTCAGCAGTTCGAATCCCTAGCGCCGCATAACGGAGTAAGCTCCTGTTACTTGTCCCAGCTTCTGCCAACCTAGCAATTCGAAAGCATGTAAAAATGCAAGTAGAAAAATAGGGACCCCTTTGGTGGGAAGGTAACAGCATTCCGTGTGCCTTCGGTATTTTGTCATGCTGGCCACATGACCACAGAGACGTCTTTAGACAGTGCTGGCTCTTTGGCTTTGTAACGGAAATGAGCACCAGCGCCCCCTAGAGCCAGAAACGATTAGCCCGTATGTGAGAGGGGAACCTTTATCTTTACTATGTGGGTTGGTTTAGGAAGTAAAATGTGGTGGAATCTCTAGCTAGACTGGAGGGAGTTGTTAAGAGGGGACCAAGCTTAAAATCCTTGCACTACAGAAAAAGGGGCACGGGCCTGGCCTCCAGAATTCCTGAATCTTTTTGTTCACAAGGGAATGTGGTCAGGTCTGATGACATTCTTCTAATATAAGTGACTAATAATAAAGCTGTTGCTTGAGATTATTCATGGGTGGTTCTTGTTGCTTGCACCTGACATAAAAACATAAAATAAAAGTAAAAAGTAGAAGAAGCCTAATTATATATGTGCCTTTTCCAGTACATTTTCACAAAACTGTCTTTGCTATCTCTAGGTGTCAAAATCAAATCAAGGGAATCTTCGTCTTTAGAATGATATTATGGCAATACTACCATATGTCATGTGTGTTTATAGTGTTGTGGCTAACATTATTAGGGGACCTGAGCAGAGACAGAACTGGCCTTGTGTTGATTTGATTCATGTTATCACCCCTGTGTTTGTGCCTTTATAAGGTGCCTTGATTTAGTTGGTGAATTACAATTTTAAGAAGCAGAGTGTCATGCCCCTGTTGGAATCTGATTCCGAGAGAGAGGCCGAGCAGCTGATAGGGAGTGGGAGTGTGGCTCCATTGGCTGTGGAAGAAACTGTGGAAGAGCACAGTCTGGCTGGGCAGAGCAAGGGAGAGGTAGAGCAAAGCAGAGGGAATTCAGAGGAAGACCCAGGCCCACCCCCTCTTCATGCAGGGAGGAACAGAGAAGGGAGCAACGTGAGTTGCATGGCTTATGGGGGAGGAAAGGGCCCTGATTCCCTTCATTAGCTGCAGCTGGGAGCACAGTGTTTAAAAAGGGGAAGCTGCGCACAGCAAGTTGTTGGGAGAAAATCGTGAATTATCTGGTATAATCAAGGCTTATCTATGTTCCTGGTGTCTTCCCAACTGTGTGTGTTTTGCTGTGCTTTCAAGGCTGCAATTCCTTCTCCTGCCTTGTCAAGTTAATTACTGCAGCATGGTTTGTTTGGATTTTTAGTTACAGTTTGTATGTACTTTGTTTTCGGGCTGAATTTCCTCCACTTAAAGACTGTTCCTGGGAGAGTTTTTCTTCACTGGGAGCAAAGTTGGAGATAATAAAGGGACTCTTCTTGCTTATTTGACTGTGTTGCTTTTGTGCCACGCCCCGGGTCATCACACAGAGTATCTTATCAAAGGCATCCATCTTTGGAAACATAATGAATCAAACAAGGTTGCCCTAAATTGCTTCATTATTGTTATTCAGTTGCTCAGTTATGTCTGACTTTGGCTAACCCAACAAGCAACCAACCCAACACCAGGAGTGTCTGTCAGGAACAAGTTCACAGATGTGTTATCAGTTATACTAGTTGGCCTTTTATCTGCTATTCACCTCTTTCTAATTCCTTTGACTTTTCGCCTAAAAAAACCCCAGATTCTTTTCCAATTTTTGCAGGCTTTCGGTTTATTTTCGGTTATTTCCAGCAAGCAGACTCATTTTATTTCCTCTACTATTAAATGATTTGTTCTTCTTGCATTCCAAATTTTTCCCCATAATCTCCTCCATCACCATAAATCAAAGACATCAATTTTTCTTCATTCAGCCTTTCTGATGGTTATTTCAAGCCATATGTAACAGCCAAGAAATATTGCCTTACTTCCCCTCTTTTACCAAGGAAACAAATTCAATCTTTGGTATTGAGCTACAGTAGAGTAAAAGCATATTTCCATCACAGATCCAATTTGGGCTGCAATCCAATGCTTATGTATTGGAAAAAAATTCAGCAAAATATTCTGAGTACAGCAATCACTGAGTACAGTGAAACATACTTGTGAACAAACATATACACAAGCATATTCTCAAATACTTGAAACATGCACACAAGTCCATTCTTAAATACTTTAGGGATCTATGTAGCTCATACCATTGTACCTTATTCGTGCCAGAATTGGGTTCAGCCCAAAATACATTACTAGATTCTTAATAACTTCAGGATGTGTTATTGTTTGTATTGTGTAAGAATTGGCAGTCAACACTGGATCGAACCCAGTCCTGTTAAGCATAGCTGACACACTATAATACAAAAATTATGCAAAGCTGACAACCAAATTTCCTAACAAAAAGAAGACCTGTGTGCAATTAACTTGCTAAAGAAATTACACAGACAATTATCTTATATTTGGGGTAATGAGGAAATACTATCTCATTAAATTGATGTCTTGAAGAAAGTAAACAGCTACTTTCCGTTTGAACCTCATTTATGTAATGAATTGTATCTGGATGTGTAATATGTTTTGAAGGTTGATAGATACCCTCTAGGGCATGTGCCAATTTAAAATGTGTCTATAGTTAAAAGCTTCCATTTAAAGGGCAGTGTTGACACAATGGACATATTCCCTCTTGGGAATAATTTAAATGTTAATTGCTATAGGACTGCACTCTAAGCTCTAGTATTGTTTTTTTGCTGTCTGTTCTGATGCCAACAAGAAGTACATTTCTGAGCCACAAATCCATCAGAAGTTGTTATCCCGTGAAGCAGTCTTAAAAAATGTGGTACCAATTATTCTCTCTTATAAATCTCAGGTCTCAATGGTATTCAATCTTCTTTAGATGTTTGGGGTAATGCTATGCTGAAAAGGTCATTACAGTTTCTCAAAAATATTCTGGTCCTTCAAAAAGTGCCTTTGGTTTTTCTACCTTATTCTTGGAGTAAAAAGGGCTTTCTTTGGAATGGGTTTTGGGCAAACTGCAACAACTTGTGAGCTTGATTTCACAATTAGGTCTCAAAGGTGCTTTTCAAAAGCCAACTGGACTATGTTTTTTCCTTGAGGAAGAAGAAGGTTTCACTCCTTATCCAAAAATGCTTCATAATTGATGAAACCTCTTGGACTGTACAGAGATGGATAGATTGACATTTAAAATAAAAGATAAAGGAGATCCAGAGTACTATTTAACATGGGATAGATTTTATCAATGGCTAGACATAAGAGGTAGAAGTTAGATGAAGAAAGATTATTGTTATGTGCATGTAAAAGATGAACATTGTCTATGATTATAAGCATGCTGGTATAATTGATATGATTATAAATAAGCTAATATGATAAATATTACTATGTATATTATTATTAACACTATCGGCATACAGTATCTGTTGCTTATTTGATAAAATGAAGTGCCAGGACAATACACTGTTTTCAAAATATTTATGTATAAATAAAAAATATTATAAAAGAAAAAGAAAAAGCACCTTTGATACAACTATGACCTGGATAACTGAGAATCTCCATAGTCATTCACAATGATATATTGATATTGGTATTGGATGTTAGCCCTTTTGACAATTGACCTGTAAAAAAGCATTTATTATAATAGGGCCTTGTTTCATACTTACCTAAATGAGCCATCAACCCATTCACAGGTCCATAGCATTGGTTCTGATTTAACACCAACATTCCAACTGGGTTAGGACTCATTATTTTGGAGTCCTCCCAAACATCCTGTACATCAGGGGTCTTCAAACTTGACAGCATTAAGACTTGTGGACTTCAACTTGCAGAATTCCTCCTCCAGTCATGTTAGCTTAGGAATTCTGGGCATTGAAATCCACACAAGTCTTAAACTTGCCAAGTTTGAAGACCCTTGCTATATATTCTTGTACCAAGAGAGCACTGGCAAGGATGTCTCACATCATCAGTTCCTTCCCCATAGGTCAGCAGCAGTAGGAATGATATGCCTTTTATTGTCAATCAGTGTTTGGAAACTCTTCTGTAGGGGCCTTGGCAGTAAGTTCTGCAATAGAGAAGTTTGCAGTTTTGAGCTACTTGGAGATCTAGATTGGAAGGGTTAATTAATTTTGTGCACAATAGGTACAGTATGTGTGAGGTGAAGTGAAACTTCCTGTGAATTGATTGAATGGATCAATTAAGTCCTGTTTTGTGTTCCGATAACACTGTAATTCCTTCTCATTGGTTCAGTTCAGGATCAATGTGTGGAAATATGGCCAGGATGGTCAATTATTTTGCAAGCAATTTCTCTCCCTCTCTCATTCTGCTGTTCCCACTAAACAACACATAAAGCTAGTGTAAAATCTGTAAATACTGTAAAATCAAAGAAACAGGGTTGATAAGAGGAGATTGCAACTCTTATACTTTTGTATTCAGTGGTGATACTTTTTGCCCAGAGAATAACAAGATTAAAGGGTTAGTTTTAAATCTGTTTCCCCCCCACATTGGATTTTGCAATGAAAGAATATTTATAGCTAGAGAAAAGGACTTTTTAAATCTTTTTGGATTAAGAGTATCAAAATGAGCTTCTAAAGCAAGGGTCTTCAACTTGGCAAGTTTAAGACTTGTGGAATCCAACTCCCAGAATTCTTGACCTAACATGTCTGGAGGAGGAATTCTGGGAGTTGAAGTCCACAAGTCTTAAAGCTGTCAAGTTTGAAGACCCCTGTTGTGAAATTCAAAACATTCTTAATCTAGCCTTGAATTTCTCCCTGTTCAACCTTCTACTATTGATTCTAACTTAGGCAAGGTAAATCCTTTTTAGGGTATGAGATACAAAGAGCCAACGTGAAAGAAGAGTTTTGTAGGAAGGATACCAGTCTTGAGTAATTATGGAACTTCTCAATAGGGAGTCTCAAGAAGGGGTGAATTGTGTCATATCCAGGAATTCAAAAGTTTTTGTATCTTCTAACCTCACTAACCATTCCAAATACGTTGGAGAACAACTCTCAGAATTTGGATTCTGTCCATTGCATTTTAAAGTTCTAGGAGCCCCTTTTTTCAAGAACACCATTTTAACAATTTTTTCCATCAAGTCTGAATGATCAAGAGTCCATACATAGTGCTATTTCCCAGGTGATCATCTTGATTGAGCCTTGCCATTCATTCTGATACCAGCCTTTTGATTTAGTGATCCTTTCTCAGCATGGATTTCATTAAACTTGGTCATATTTCTTGTAAGATTTTTAAAGAAACACAATTCTTAGAATTCTCCAGTGAGTCACCCAGATTTCTTTTCTTTTTTCTTTTTAATGCATTCACTGAAAAAGCCATACTATGTGAAGAAAATTTATGTTACTGGCTCAGGGCACTATTGGAAGCATTTCAAGGAAAAGACTTCAGATTAAATGTCCTTCCGTTTCATTGCCCTGTTCTTGCATGATAAACGGAGGCGTTTAAGCATTTTTTTTTTTTCAGAGAATGGCTGATGAAATGGAGATAAAATGTGGAGAAACAGAAGCATAGCAATAGCAGTATTCCAGTTACCAATTTTCTCCCAGAAAGCTCTTGGGAAGGATGCCATTAAGCAGAAGTGGGGAACTATGGCCCCTTTATGACTTGTGGACTTCAACTCCCAGAATTCCTGCTATGCTGGCTCAGGAATTCTGGGAGTTAAAGTCCACAAGTCATAAAGAGGCTATAGTTCCTCAACTCTGCTATTTTTAGATGGCTTCCAGCAGGAAATAAAATGGAGGCTGTCAGCTGGTGCCTACTGGGAGGAATTCTCTTTGATCCTTGATAACATTTTTCATCGGTTGCACTTTCTTCAGTCTCCAGCATCTCAGGGTTGTAGTCAAGATGGCACCCATGATGGTGTGATTGAAATTCTGCCTCTCCTCTTTTTTTTTTTTTTTTTACACATTATGTTAAAGGGATGGGACTTTGATCATATAATTTCTCTCATTTTCTCTCTTCATATGGCCCCGATCTTCAGGATTCCTGTTAACCAGGAGTCTTCCAACTTGACAGCTTTAAGACTTCAACTCCCAGAATTCCTCCTCCAGTCATGTTAGCTCAGGGATTCTGGAAGTTGTAGTCCACAAGTCTTAAACTAGCCAAATTTGAAGACCCTTGCTGTTAACATTGGTTTTAACTCTCCATCATCATCATCATCATCATCATCATATAGACCTTTCAAAATACTTGAGATGTTTTGGGAGTGGCCACATGTGTTATGGCTACCATTTTATGAAGGTACCAGAGTCTCCCATCCTCAAGAGCCAATTTGTAAGAAAATAAGCAACATGCTTTAGCATTCCAAATGTATCCACTGTTGTGTAATATTTAATAGGTTATAGCTTGATACAATTTTAATGCAAGTCTTGCTTGCATTATCGTTATTGCATTCCAACTGATCCAGCAGGCAACTACTTGAAGAATGAAAAATATATTCTTTTAAAAAAAAGAAAAGGAGGCATGTTCTGAGACAGAGTAACTGAGGATTAGAGATGGGGCTTTGCAATAATGAAAAAGTTATTAGTCTCATTTTCTTTTCATTGGCCACTTAAAGGCATCTGAAAATGGAATGTTTGTCTCAGTAGAACAAGGATTTAATTCAGCAGCGCCGTGTCCATTTCTCATTTGTGGTGGGGATATGAGTGTGTGATTAGGATCTTTATGAAAGAGAGGTGGGGGGAAGAGGGAGAGAAAGAAAGATACAGTTGTTATCCCTACTTCACTTCTGACGAATTGTAAGATAAAATGTGTTTAAAGTTCTTGATAGTAATAATGCTGTCACAGATTGTAAGATAAAATGAGTGCATTTAAAACTGACTACTTTTAAAATCTACCTCTTCAGTTAAAAAACCTTTGTATGACAAAATAAAATACACATGTTACCAGTTTCCTTTCATTAAAGTTCACCAAGATTATGAAGAATTTAGTGTTCTCCTGCTATTAACTTAAATGTTCTCCATGTTTGCAGATACTGAACTGGGCAGTGATATCAGAGACTCTAAGTGTTCTGAAGTTGCGGTGGGATCTGGGATTCATTCTACTCTGAGTCCCTTTCATTTGCAAGAGAGAAAACAGCTGTGCAGCATCTCAAGGCCTTGGTTAGAGTAGTTAGCTGATTAGTAACGCTCAGCCTTCATATGAAGCATATTGTTTCTGCCAGGAGTAGACAGAACTGAGTGGGTAGCATGGGGCTGCTCTATATGAAGGACAATGTCTCTCTAATTATATTTACAGTCCCATTAGATCTGGCAGGAAGGGTACATTCTAGGTCCCAGATGGCACGGTCTGGGTGCCATCTGTCAGGGCCCAGGAAAACAGCCTTTTCTATTGTGGTGCATGCCCCCTTTGGAACATTATTACTCCTGAGATTAAATTGGCCTCAATCCTGTTGGGCTTTCACAAGGCCCTAAAGATACAGTTTTGTAACTGGGCCAGGAGACCTGTGTGTGTGTCTGGCAGTGCCGATTTGTGGTGATGGTTTTTACCTGGCTAATGATTATGAGTAATTTTTTTTTTGCTGTTTTATTTTTTTAAAAACTGTTGTTTCATGGTGTTTCATGGACTCTGAGTCATGAGTTTGAAATGGGGCTCCATACAAATCAAAATCATCCATCCATCCATCCATCCATCCATCCATCCATCCATCCGTTGTTATCAGATTGGTTTAGTTGGAAGAAATCAGTGATGGGTTACCCACAGGGTGTTCAGGGTGCACCTGTGATAGATTGTCCTATGAAGGGGAAGGGTTGTGATGGACTACAGTGAAGTGGCAATTTCTCAAGAAGGAAGGAGCACATTCCAAGGAAGGAGGAGAAGCAAACGTAGCCTGAAGCTAGATTGGAGACAAAGAGTTAGAATAGTCACTCACTAGAATCTCTCAGGGTGTATCCGTTAAGGTGAGTGTTTATTGATTTAGGCTGGCAAGATTCTGTCAATTGGGCATAAGCAAATAAAGAACTGAACTTTGGCTGGATTGTTCTTGGGTTGGGCCTCCCTGCACATGGCCCCAAGAATTCCCCTCCCACAATAGATAGGAGATGAACATTTCAGATGTTATTTCCTTTTTTATGGATTGTCAGAGTCTCGTGGAGTAAAATGTAAAGACAGAAGCTACCCATACATTCTTAAAAAACAATGGGAGAGCTAATCTCCAAACCCTGACCCCGGTCCTGGAGAAGATGCATATTCCGACACAAGTTCTCATAAGATCTCATGAGATTTGATGCAGGGGTGGGATTCTACCAGTTCGCACCTATGCGTTAGAACCGGTTGTTAACATTCTAAGCAGTGCGGAAAACCGGTTGTTAGACAAAATTACTGGCCTAATCCTGTAAGGAAGGCAGGAAGGAAACATTCTGGTGTTGCTTATAGAAACTGCCTCTCCGTTAACCCTTATTACATTCTTGGCAGGATTAGACTTCCTGTCTCAGGAACCTCTCTGGAGTTTTTTTCCCTCCTTTGCTGGTACTTTGCTTGTGTGGAGTGACCATTCAAAGTTACAATGGCACTGAAAAAAGTGACATGACCATTTTTCGTACTTACAACTGTTGCAGCATCCTCACAGTCTTGAGAGGCCAGGCGAGGGGATGCATGCCTCGATGTGAGTGATATTGAATTAGCCACATCCAGCCACTAACATGATCGCCAAGCCATGCCCACCACCTAAGCCACACCCACAAAACCGGTTGTTAAAAAAATTGAATCCCACCCCTGATTTGATGTACTCAAAGGTGTTCATGTAATTTGAGGATGAGGGTGAGAGACCAGGCATCTCTTGCTCGAAATGGTTGCTAGCCTCTGTTCTACCGGCTTAGAGTTGGTATATACTCCCATGTCTTTGCCTGATTTCGTCATTTTTGCCTTAAGTAAATTACAAATTCTCCCCTTTCTCCCCCATTGTGAAACAAGACCATGACCAAAAACCTATTCTTTTTTCATTGCTATCAAAGGTTATAGGTTTTTTTTTTTTATGAATTCCTGTTTATCCTTTTCTTATTTTATTTAGCAATAAATGTATTTCCCCATATAGGAAACAAAGAGAAGATCTCTCATTGATGAGTCTGAAGAGATTGATTGTATTATGCTGTGAAAAGAATGGAACCCATTAATGCACTTTTATTCAGCCTTCTACTTGTTCTTTTTGCTTTGCATCCAAGAGAAGATTTTTTTTTTTTAATTCAAGGAATGTAGGGCAAGTCTATTATTAAAATGATTTCCTTGATGGAACTGGGCACACACATTTAAAACTGATAGAAAATAGTACAATTTTTCTTTCAGACAAAGAAACATTTCAATTGCAAGCCAATACAAAGAACTTATCTCTTGTCCATTGTGTTAATTCATTTCTATTTTATATTGGTTTCTGGCCATTACTATAGAACGTGTAATCAAAGTGAGACAATTTTTATATATCAGGAGCATTTAAATGCATTCTGCCTCTCTATTTGAAATCTTGGTCTATGTGGTTATAATAAGGTTACTGCAGTGACTTTACTGTACTGTTGATTTTTTATTTAATTGGACCTGTCCAGTGCTATATGTCTCATGTATTGCCCCATGCCTTTAGAGCAGTACAGCAAGCTAAAATTAAAAAGCAACCTGTGGCTACTCAGACATTTAATTAGAGTTCCCAGGTGTTACAATTCTGTTAAGATGAAAGACAGGGAAGATATGGCTCCTCTCATTTCTTCTTCAATCCAATTATCTGCTCTGTTGCTTAATCTCTTATATGCCTCTTGGAGAGGTTGGCAAGGGTAGGAGTCATAGGACTGCCGAAGGAATCAGAGAAGCTTTTCAAATTGCAAGGTTTCCGTTGAAATGGCAACCCCAAATTTAATGAAGCAGAACAAAGAAGACTATCTCCAAAATTCATATTATTGCCCACATGAACTATTTTCATGTCTTGCCTTGCACATACTGGATCCAAGTGTCTATGGAGAGATTCTCAGTCACCCAGGTCATGGATGTCCCAAATGTGCTTTTTCAAAAAAAAAAAAAAACACCTTTGGGACAACCATGACTTGTATGACTGAGAATCTCTCCATAGATATTTAGCTATGCAAGGATTTCCAGAAAAATTGCAGACTACACTTCATTTCTTTGCCTGTTTTAGAGTTTATTTATTTATTTATTTATTTATTATTTAAATTTATATACCGCCCCCTCTCCCAAAGGGACTCGGGGCGGTGAATAGCCAGAATAAAATGCACATATAAAAGACATATACAATATTTAAAAATTAAAAGAATTAAATATAATTGGCTCTTAAAAAGATTAAAATAAGGGGATTAAGAAAAATTAAAAACAAGATTAAAATTTAAAAACCCCTAGGCCAGACCGGCTTGCTGAAATAAATAAGTTTTCAGCGCACGACGGAAGGTCATGAGATCAGGGACGGTCCTCATCTCCGGGGGTAATTCGTTCCAGAGAGAGGGTGCCCCCAATGAGAAGGCCCGCATCCTCGGGGTCGCCAGCCATCCAGCTGGCGGCACTCCGAGGAGGCCGACTGTATGGGAGCGTATCGGTCGGCGGGAGGCCGATAATGGCAGGAGGCGGTCTCGCAGATATCCTGGTCCCGAGCCATGGAGCACTTTAAAGATGATAACTAAGACCTTGAAGCGCACCCGGAGGGCCACCAGGAGCCAATGCAGCTCGCACAGAAGTGGCGTAACATGGGAGCCCCGAGGAACCCCCAACACCACCCTCGCAGCTGCATTCTGCATCAGCTGGAGCTTCCGGATGCTCTTCAAAGGCAGCCCCATGTAGAGAGTGTTGGCATAGTCTAGGCGGGAGGTCACCAGGGCGGAGGTGACCGTGCGAAGCGCATCCCGATCCAGAAAGGGCCACAACTGGTAGATCCCACGGACCTGGCCAAAAGCCCCCCTGGCGACAGCCGCCACGTGGTCTTCCAATGACAACCACACATCCAGGAGGACACCCAGAGTTTTCCCACACACACAGCCAGCGATGGAACCAGCTGGCTGTACCGGGGTGCCGGGAAGCACAGCCACTCAGTCTTAGATGGGTTGAGCTGAAGCCTATTCCGCCCCATCCAATACCGCACGGCTTCCAGGCACCGGGTCATCACTTCGACGGCTTCATTGGGGTGGCCCGGGGTAGAGATGTACAGCTGAGTGTCATCAGCATACTGATGGAACTCTACCCCAAAGCCACGGATGATCTCACCCAGTGGCTTCATATAAATGTTGAACAGAAGGGGCGAGAGCACCGATCCCTGAGGCACCCTGCAGATCAAGGGCCTCGGGGCCGACCTCTGCCCCCCTGCCAACACGAATTGCGAACGGTCAGAGAGGAAGGAGGAGAACCACCGCATAACAGTGCCTCCCACTCCCAACCTCCCCAGCCGCCGCAATAAGATACTGTGGTCGACAGTATCGAAAGCCGCCGAGAGATCTAATAGGACCAGGACATAGGAATAACCTCTGTCACGGGCCCTCCAGAGATCATCCACCAATGCGACCAATGCCGTTCAGATGCAGACAACATAGACTCATCCCCAACAGCCTGCACCTGTGTTCAACCTAGAGAATAGAGAATAGAATAAAAGAGTTGGAAGGGACCTAGCAGGAGACCCCACACCATTTCCGAAGATGGCAGATCACTCTCTTCTTGAAAGCCTCCAGTGATGAAGCTCCCACAACTTCTGGAAGGCAAGCTATTCCATTGGTTGATGGTCCTCACTGTCAGAACATTTATTCTTATTTCTAGGTTGAATCTCTCCTTGTTCAGTTTCCATCTTTTATTCCTTTTCTGGCCTTTGGGTGCTTTGGGAAATAGCCTAACTCCTTCTTCTCTGTGGCAGCCCCTCAAATATTGGAAGACTGCTATCATGTTTTCCCTGGTCCTTCTCTTCACTACACTAGCCATGTCCAGTTCCTATAACTGTTCTTCATATGTTTTAGTCTCCAGTCGCCTAATTATCCTGGTGGCTCTTCTCTGCACTCTTTCTAGATTCTCAACATCTTTTTTATAGTGTGGGGACAAAAATTGGATGCAGTATTCTAGCTGTGGTCTTACTAAGGCTTTATAGAGTGGTGTGTGTGTGTGTGTGTGTGTGTGTGTGTGTGTGTGTAAGCTCCACATCCATTTGTACTTACTCAAGTGACCCTAAGGGCACAGGCAAACCTCCAAGTGGCCTCAACAGCTCTCCAAAAGAATGCAAATGACCAGCTGTCTGCAAGGAATATAAATACTTCCATTCTTCACCATCCAAGTCAAAGCTAAAGAAGCTTATTGAATGAGAATTTCAATTTCATTGTACACATGTTGTGCATTGTCAATAAACGTTTGATTGATTGATTGAGAAGCAAAATGTCTTCAAAGACAAACCAGCAAGTCCAGTTGCCTCTTCAAAAACCACCTTTGGGACATCCTAGATCCAAGGTTCTGATCTAAGAAGAGAGTATGGAAAAGAAGAATCAGCACGTTAAAAAAATCCATGTTCTTCTATTAATAGCTTTGACTTACATCTTCCATTTCAAGTCATAGAAGCCTGATCATGAAAAGGCCAAGTAGAATGAAATCTGTATTAGTATTTGGTTGGGGATCACAGAACAGCTCAGAAAAAGGGAGAAAAGTCTATCTTGTGGGCATTTTGTATGGTTTAGAATAGCGGTCGCCAACCGGTGGGCCATGAGAAAATTTTGGTGGGCTGCAGAGAAATCTCACCCCCAGAACACCTCCACAAAGCAATTAATCCAGGCTGCGCAGAAACACAAGGCTGCGCCACTCACATGGCCCACGGGAACCCTCCCCCCCCCACTCACTCCTTACCCGGTAAACTTGCCTGCTAAATTGCTATTTTTCCTTTTTCCAATCATCATCTGTTCTGTGCCAGGAGATTTACAGTAGATTAGCTAGGAAGCAGGAAATGGTTGGATTTCTTGCTTTCTAGCTAGTCTTTAGATCTTTGGCTCAGCACAGCCGAACCTCCCTTAGGACTGAAGGTTTGCTTGCAAGCAAATTCAGTGCAGACTCACGGCAAACAAATTTGAGAGACTGACCTAGCTGATGGTAGATAGATAGAACACTGAATGATTCTGTGAGCAACTCAGTCTGCCTGCTTTGCCTGATTTTGGGTAAAAGTTGCTCTTTTTTTATAAAAAATTCAATATTTATATAAATATTTATAATATTTACATACAAGCCATGCCCAGCCAGTCACATGACCACCAAGCCACACCCAAAAATAAGGCCACGCCCACAGAACTGGTTAGTGGTACCTGGGATCTAAAATTATGAGTTTGGTGGTCCCTGAGGCCCAAAAAGTGGGTGACCCCTGGTTTAGAACAGGAGTCCTCAACCTCTGGGCTTGGCCTATCAGGAACTGTGCTGTGCAAGTGAGCGAAACCCCATCTGCAAATGTGTGAGATCCAGGCACTGCATGAAACCACACACAACCTCCACTTTGCAGAAAAACCGTTCTATACAGAACCGGTCCCTGGTGCCAAAAATGTCGGCGGCGGCTAGCTTAGAAATTCAAATTTTATCCTCAGCTAGTACATGGTAGAAAACAAGATGTTGATCTTTTCGGTTTTAATATTAATATAGTATATTCACCCACAAACCAGGAATGCAGAATGCTTTCTGATGCTGCAATTAATTACAGTTGTCTCTGAAGCCAGGAGTGTACAAAGAGATATGAGACTCAATCTGCCAAGCAAGGGAAAGCATAAAGCACGACCATCTTATCACAATAAATGGGTTGTTCAATCAGGTACAGATAGAATGTCCAGCTTCCCTCTTACTGGGGCAGGCTAGGGAAATAAAAAATTAAATATCACTCTCCATTTTTGGCCCCAAGTATTTGCTTCATTTAGTGATATACTATTGGGGGCTATATTATGCAATTAATGATACAGTATGAGTAGGATATTTTCTTTCTGTTTCCATGCTATCCTTCTTGATCTAAGAGCTCAGGACCCCCAATTCACTTTGGCTGGGGCCCAGTGATCACTATACAGGTATCTTAATGAAGAAAATCAAATGATTCTCAGTTTAGCAGAGTGATTTTTTTCTTCATGACAATCTGCTTCTATACTGTTGGCAAGAATACAACATGGATGCATCCATGCAATTACTAAATCCCAAATCTGACTCAAGGGAAATGTTATTTTATTGCTTTATTTCTTAATCTCATTTGTAGGCCACCTGCTCAAAATATCTCTTCCGTTACTGATGTTCTTGCCCTGACTTCCATCCTTAATGTGAGCCTACATTAGCCATCCCCATCTGGTGCCATTAGAAAGTCCTGGGATGCAACACACAGGATTCTTCAGATGCTGCCCAAAAAGCTATCTGACGATTATTAATACACTAGCTCAATACCATGCTTCACTATGAAACTATGTGGTCGGGCTTAGTTTTTGGGGAGGAAAATCAGGGGGAAAAAAATTCTACCTCTGCCTACCAGCATCCATAGGTATTCATCTGGCTAGCATCCTGTCAGTGTGTGAGAGAGTTGAGGGATGTTTGGAAACTCAAACAGTATTTGTTGTATGAGCAAGAAGGAGGCAGCAAGGAACCTGGGCGTGGCCTAGCTCAACTGTTCTGTACTAAAGTGTTTGCTGCTGTGAAAGTAAAACTGAAACTCCTCTCCTCTGCTTGTGTTTTGCATTTGGAAGAGATTTCTTTTCAGGTGGGGAGGGAGAGTAGAACTCCTTAGCATCAGAGCGTGTTAATAATAATATAGGAAATACTAAAGCTCTGATGGTTATTTCGAAAAATCCTTTCCTAGTGAGCACCTAGAAGCCAAGAGGAACATACGTGCCAAATTTCAAGTTTGTAAGCTTTACAGTTCTGGAGAGTTTGTGATGATGCATTAGTGATATTTCGCTTTTATATATATAGATTTCATGGTCCAATCACTATCCACTGATTCAGCCATGGTTGGAGATGTTGAATCTCCCTGACATATGAGAACAGAGGGACCATTGGACAGGGTTTCTTAGTAGTGGCCCATAGCTTAAGGAATAGGTTCTCTCTCTCTCAGAAAGGTGCTTTTTTGAAAGGCAACTGGATTTTATTTTTCCTTGAAGACATGTCACTTCTCATCCAAGAAGCTTCTTCAGTTCTGACTTGGATAAGTAAGACATCTTCAAGGAAAAGCAAAGTCCAGGCTGCCTTTTGAAAAAGCATCTTTGGGAGAACCCTGACCTGGATGACTGAGAATCTCCATAGACACCTCTCTCTCTCAAGAGTTTAGAGCAGCCTCAATCCTTGTATTTTTTACACAAAGCAGTGAAGAGTGAACAATGATGGTTCAGTGGTTAGAATGTAGTATTGCAGGCTAACTCTGCCCACAGTCTGTAATTTATCCTGACCAAAGCTGACTCGGCCTTCCATCCTTCTGACACTGGTAAATTGAGGGCTCAGATTGTTGGGTGAATATGAATATGCAGATAAGGTTGTAAACCACCCAGAGAGTGCTGTATATAAGTTTAAATACTATTTTAATTGCTATTTCGGACTGTTGTTACTCAGTATTAAGTGGTCATCCATAGTGGTTGTAACCTTTATGATTGCATGGGTTTTTTAAAAAAACATATATATATAAATCTCTTCAGTCAAATCTAAATAATGTTTCTTTTCTTGAAAAACCAAGCACAATTGTTTAGATCAGGAGTGTCAAACTAACGGCGTCACATTGTTGTCATGTGACATATTGCAACTTTTTCCCTTTCATGAAACTGGGGGTGGGCATGGCCAGCGTGTGATGCATCTGGCCCGCGAGCCATGAGTTTGACACCCCTGGTTTAGATGTTCTGATTTACTTTTGGTAAGGTCTCCTAGAGTCAGTAAGATGACTTCCACATAATAGTCTGATCCTACAAAATAAAAGGTATTGCTATATGACTGAAGACAAAAAATATGTTAGAATATTCATGAACTGGCAGAGACATGGTAACAAGGTCAGCCAATGAATAGGCATGGCAACTGGGTCAGCCAATGAGGGTTGTTTTGGAAACAGAAACTTAAGGAAGGAATCTGGGCGTGGCTTAGCTCTGTGGTCAGCTCTAAAACAAAACTAGTTTGGTCTTATCTGTCTGCTGAACTGAAGCTAAGAACTTACTTACAATCGCTCCTCTCTATCACGTTGGAAGGATCTGCTGTTGGTATTGTAAATTTACTTCATGTGTTATTATGTATATAAAGAAGTTAATGAATCCTACTGAATCAGTTATCTTTCTGTGCTTTCTGGATTTGATTTTCTGCAAGAAACTCTGACAAAATATATGTTGGAGCAAATGGAGCTGACCACACTGAGAACAAGGGCTTCCAAGCGCTATATATGTACTTACTAAATATATCTTTTTCACCAAAAAATACCACTCAGCAATATTTGGCTCAGGAACTGTTTTACAAAAAGGAGGTTGGAAAGGGGGGGACAGATTACAATTGAATGAAACTCTAGAGATTCCCACTATAGGGACCAATTATATCCTGGCAAAAAAATCCAAGAGATGATGTAATAATTACAGTTCAGTTCAATATACAATTGTTCTTGCACAGGTGCAGGAGACAAAACATTGCTATCACAAATTGTAGTATTTCCTTTCACCATGATTTAAGACAATGGGAAGGACCAGACTGGGTTTTGATACCACTCCTGGATCAATGCTACTCATCTATGATCCCATACCATCATCAATAGGGGGTGCAGTTCAGTGGCAAAGCCTTTGTTTTCCAGTGAACAGTACTGGAGTTGGATGGGTTCAGAAGTGGGTCAGGCTGTTATTAGCAACAATTCTGGTCAACCTCTGCCTTCTATGTCTTTGGTTCTTCCATCTTACTACTGTTAGGACAACATAGCATAATAGTATCCTTGCACTGGGCTTCAGAGCAGATTTGCAGCTAATGGCTTTGGTTCTTATAAAAAAAAAACTGCTGCAGGAATGCAGCATGAAGTAAAGATGGATGAGGCACCATAAAGACACCTGAGCCTCGCCTAGAAGTAATTACAGCTGGAACTCACCTATATTTCCAGCAAATTCAAAACCTTTGTTCTTTGTCCATGGTGCTGAAATATTCAGACACATCGTGGGCTGATGCATTTCAATAACCTCCTCCTGGAAGTTATTGGGAATGAACACAGAGGAAAGCTGCAATGTTATAGCCATTCCTCAGAAGCCTCAAACAACATTGTTTGTACATGAATTAAATGATTATATTACTGAATAATTTATTCATTATTGGCAGGGAAAGAGTAGATTTCCTAGGTTTATATACAAGACGAATTACATATGTGTGTTCGATTAGTATAGGTACAGATAGACATCTATACATGCTTGGATATGCTATGACAAAGAATAAACTTGACATACAGTTCTGATAGCAGATAGCACTCAAGAACAGCACTACAGGGATTACTCTTGTTCTAGTGAGGTGATCCATTAGATGATGTAATCTGTATTCTCTGTTTGTATTGTCCTGGGTTTTCAGTAAGACCTGCGTGGGTAGGAACATTTCAGCTGAACTGTATAATTCATCTTGTACTTATTTGTGTATTCATATGTACTGAAGAACAGCTTCACTTTAATTGTCATTGCTTCATAAGTAGCTGAGTAGGTGGATGCCCACGGAGCTGATATCATACCCAAATAAATTGTTTCCATTCAAGATAGATTCCTTGTCTGATCTGGCATTATAGTTTAATATTTTTACCCTCTTAATTGCTTGAATGAAGGCTTCACATTTGTGTGACCCATTTTTATAAACCATTCAAACTACTTTGCATGTGTTGCCTCATTGTAGAATGGAGAGCTAAACTATGGTAGCCAAAAATCAAGAGATTGGTAGCACCTTTTTAGATTAATACATTTTATTTAAAAAGGAAAAGCTGTGTGAGCTACCAGCATTCTTCTGGTGTGTTATCACAGTAATCTCGATAATGGCCTTGTGAAGTAGGAAACATTATCCCCCCTCCCATTATGAGTGTGAATGTATGTGGGAGTACGTTGGGAGGGAGGGAGCAGTAATAAGTGTATATAGGAGACCATCTAATTAATTGGTGAAGAAGAGAATTTTGAGTGGAAGATCACATAGGATTGTAACATAACATTCCTGGTTAAATTCCTGGCCTATTTCTTTGTCTAGTAGTTTGGCCTATTTGCAAATTTGGTCTACTGGTTAATGCAAGGGCCTTCAAACTTGGCAAGTTTAAGACTTGTGGATTTCGACTCCCAGAATTCCTGAGCTAACATGACTGGAGGAGGAATTCTGGGAGTTGAAGTCCACAAGTCTTAAAGATGTCAAGTTTGAAGATCCCTGGGTTAAGGTATCAGGCTAGAAAGTAGGAGATCATGCAGTCAAGTCCTGCCTTAGCCATGAAAGCCAGCTGGGTGACTTTGGGCCAGTCATTCTCTCTCAGCCCAATCCTCATCGGGTTGTTGTTGGGAAAACAGGAGGATGAAGTTTTGTTGTATATGTTTGCAACCTTCATTTATGTGTAAAAACAATAAAGGCAGTATACAAATAAATAAAATATTTAGTTGACAAAAGCAGATAGCAGTTGAATTGAATTATTTCTTTCTCTGCATGGGGTTCTCTTCTAATCAAACTTGAGTTAACAATGTTGGATTAGTCTAGGAATACACAATATAGAGCCCTGTCATGCCCCCATCAGAGTCTGAATCCGAGGAAGAAGATGAATAGCTGACAGAGAGTGGGAGAGAGGCTTCATTGGCTGTGGAGGAAACTGGGGAAGGGCAAAGTCAGGTTGGACAGAGCAGAGAAGAAGTAGAATAAGGGAGGGGGGTTCAGAGGAATATCAAGGCCCACCCCCTCTTCATCCTAGGGCACGCAGAGAAGAATGAAGAAGAGAGCAACGTGGGTTGTGTGGCTTATGAGAGAGGAAAGGGCCCTGATTCCCTTTATAAGGCACACCTGGGGAGGGAGTTTAAAAGAGAGGCAGTTTGGGAGGGGTGTTTGTTAGAAACAAAGGTTGAGCTTATCTTATGTTGGCTGCTGTTATGTGAGTTCCTGGCATCCTCCAAACTGGTTAGATTTACCACTTCTGGAACTCCTTATCTTGCCCTGCCAGATTTATTACCTTATCTTGTCTTGATGAATTCATAGTTTAAAAGTTTTCTGTTTATAACATTTTGGACTGGAATATCTGTAGTCAAAGGCTGTTGCAGATTTCTGGGAGAGTTTTTCTCCAGACCGGAAGGTAACAGGGACATTGGGAGCAAAGTTGGAGCTAATAAAGAGACCCTTACTTATTATTTGGCTTTGTTGCCTTTGTGCCATGCCCTGGGTCATCACAGGCCCTGGGTTGTCTTTGGAGCCTCTCAAAACCTGAACCCAAATTGAGATGCTACAGTACCACAGAAGAAACATACTACATACACAGGTACATTGTTGAGGGAAAGCCATGTTAGTCTATGGTGGCAAACAATGAGGAGGAATCTGATAGTACCAACTAACACATTTAAAACTAAATTTTTGGCAAATCACTTCATTAAATGTATAGATATGTTTCGACTCGATTCACAAATGTCTATAAGGATTCTCAGTTGTCCAGATCATAGTTGTCCCAAAGGTGCTTTTTCAAGAGGCTCCAGAAACTCCAATTGCCTCTTGAAAAGCATCATAAAGTCCAGTTGTCTCTTGAAAAAGCACCTGCGGGACAACTGGATTCAGAACTATACACATGTTTAGGATTCCTTTTGATCTGAGAACTTGATATTCATCATGAGTCAATGGGAGGGATAAACATTCAACATTAAGACTTCACTTTTTGCAAGGCTTCTAAGATTTTATTCACCTTCTTTCTAGGAAGGTAATTTAATATGAATTGTTATAATGTTCTGTTTGTATATTGTTTTAACCTTTTCTTCAATCTTGGTACTATAAGCCCCATTGGAGTCAGTTCCCAATAGATTGGCCTATTAGCCTGACCATATAAGTAATAGAAATCTAACCACATCCATTTATGTGTTCATTTTATAATGGACATACTTTGAAAATTAAAGTATTCTGCAAAAAAGAAGGCCAAATGAAGCCAGTAAAGACTTCTGAAAGAGAAAGGGAATACTCCTTCTCTAAAGCAAAATTATGATTTAATGGAAGTGGGAGACAGAGCTGTCCCCTGATGCTAGGCATGCAACCCCTCAAGGAATAAAACCCCTCCCCAGATATTCTCTTCTGTTATATTTCTTCTTCCCATTTGTTATGTTTAGTCTTACAGTCCAACTAGGAAAAATGACTGGGAAACAAATCATTTTAGGAGAAAGAATTCTATCTCAATCCCCACTAATTCTGTTTTTTTCATCTCCCTGCTCTTTACTCCACTCTCATTATTGAAATTTGGCAACAGTACATCTTATCAGTCCTATGGTGCTACTTTGATGTGTTGTTGAGTGCTGACAATTTTCTTCCAGTGTTCTTATAATTTATTTGAAGCAACAGAGTGGCAAATACACACATCATTTTTGTTGAGCTACACGCAGGTTTCCATTTGCCAAAGAGGTCATCTTTAGAAAAATCTGGACAATAAAATGGGCAATTTGGATAATCTGGGTGGGAGAGAACACTAGTTTGCATCTTGATCTGATTCACTTTTGTTGTTACTATTTTGAGTACTGTAGAATCTGAAAAAGAAATTTGCATGTATTAGTGTTTTATAATCTGGTTTTTAAATGGATATTTGCTCAGGAAGCACCGTATTTATTCGAGTATAACGCGCACACGTGTATAACGCGCACCCCCTAATTTTCGATTAAAAATCGGTGTAAAATTTTGTTTCACATCAAGCTGCGCACTATAAGCTACGAGGGGACGTTTTGTTTTTCGGGGCTGCAGCCGCGCACTATACGCGAGGGCGAAGAAAAACAAAACGTCCCCTCATAGCGTATAGTGCGCGGCTGCAGCCCCGAAAAACAAAACGTCCCCTCGTAGCTTATAGTGCGCGACTGCAGCCTCGAAAAACAAAACGTCCCCTCGTAGCTTATAGTGCGCGCTTTCCCTGCGACTGGAGAAAGAGCGAGCGCGGCCGCGAGGGTTTTCCGCCCCGTCGCGATAGTTTTGGAAGTCGGTGGCAGGAAACGGTTGGCGTTTGCGGACTGTGGTTGTCTGGGTTATTTGGGGCTTCAAGAGCATGTAGGAAGCTTTTTTGGTGGGCGCGAAGTCTCCACCTGTCCAGAACGATCTCGCCCTCCCCACTTCCATCTCCCCTACGCCGCTGCCCCAAGTCACTCGCCCAACGCTCTGTCCAGGCCCCGGAGGTCCCTGCGACGGGCCGGCCGTGGCTACCGCCCGAGGTTGCCGGGAAGGGGCGCCCGGCAGCGCAGCCGTCTCCGCCAGCACCCGCCGCACACGTTCCGGGGCTGCCCGCCACACGGGGCGACTGCGCGCGGCCCCCGGACGGTGCTTAAGGTGGCCTCGGCGTCTGGAGCGGAGCGGCCTTGCCGGGCGAGCTCGGCCTGGCCGTCATGGGAGGAGATGCCCTTCACCCACGGCGAGACTCCGCGGGCTCTCGGGACGGGCTCCGGCCTCCGGGAAGGCCAAAGAGGCAGCGACTGCCGGGCGAGGCGGCCGTAACCTGCCCAACCGGCGGAAGGGTCGGGGCGCCAGCCCCTCGCCTGCTTCCCGAGGGCTGAGGAGGGTCCCGGGGGCCGAGGGAGCCATGCAGAAACCGTCCTCCCCGGGCACCGATGCCCCCCGGCTGCTGCTGCTGTTGCTGGGCGCGCGTCCCCACGGGCCAGCGAGAGCCGCCGGCAGAGCAGGTGAGCGCTGGGCGGGGGGCGCGGACCCCAGGAGGAGGCATGGTTCCTCCCCAGTCCCAAGTGGGCGATGGTGGGCCATCGCTCTCCGCCATTGCCACCCTACCCCACCCCTCGTTTATAACGCGCACCCCCTAATTTTCAGTTTAAAATCGGTATAAAATTTTGCGCGTTATACTCGAATAAATACGGTATTTTAACCAGTTAGCTGATCAGGAATGAAAGCCTTATTTTTTTGACTGTAGTTAGAACTAGTTGGAACATAGTTTAGTTTCCTCCATGGAAAGCAAAAGGCACCCAACATTTTTCTCTCCATGTATTACATGAATAAACTGCAGTAGAAATGAAATTCATTCCTGAAATATGTCATGATTACAGTGAATAAACCCTACTGATACTATTGTTATTTTAAGAAACTCTTAAGAAACAGATGCATATTAATGTGTGTCTTAGTCTGTTATTTATTAATAGATACACATGCAAAGTTGCTTACATACTGTGTGACTAATAGAGCATTAATTTTAGTAAATTATAGAAAAATATTGTGAGCTCACGGTGCTTTTGCCAACACTGAAGCTCCAAGATGGCTTTGGCCAGACCAGCTTCAGGGTTGACAGGCCCCCTCAATTGAAGAGGAATTCCTGCAAGACAAAACATACAGAGGGAAATGGAAATATTCCCTTGAATTATAAATTATAAATTGAGAACAGTCATCTTATAGAGATTCAGAAAATGTGGTCTGCCTAGAGGACTCTTTATTGGCCCCACAGAGAGAGAGAAAAACTACTACTTATAGCTTCTCCACTAAGAGAGAAAAGCTACTGTATTTATGATATAGAAAGCAAAGAAATGAGATGTCTGAAGTTTCCCTCCTGTGGATTATCAAAGAGCAAAATGGTTCAGTGAAGTTCAACTCTCCTGACTTTTGGAATAGCAAGACAGGGAGATCTAAACTCTACACAGCCAGTTAAATGGAGAAGGAGGAGGAGAAGCAGCTTCAGCCTTGAATGTAGTTCCATTTTCCATCTAATTACAGCTGCATTCTAGAATTCCTGCAGAGATGGTAGTTGTCTTTATTGACAACAACTTCAGTGTCACTAGAAGAAAGATAATTCTGTTTTCCTACTATTGCAGCCAAATAGGCTCAGGTAACACTTGACAGATGGGGTGTTGAGAGAAAAGTTAACCTTTTTATATTTTCTTCTGACACCTGAGCAATGCAGTTAACTAAAGTGAATAGAACTGAAGGCTCCCATTAAATAAACTTGACATGCAGGAAGGATTTGTGTTTCCATGGATCTAGGAATGAGTAATGGGTCTTCTTTGCATCTGTTTCTCCATCTCGTTTTCTACTTCTCTTGACTTCCAGTGTGGTTAGAGTCCTGTTGAGATTTTGGAGAAAAACATGCTTCTTATAAATGGGATCAAGGATTGCGTGGCCATTGAGGCCATTTGAAAATAGAAATATGTTGATGTATAATATGTCCTATAATTTGTCTGCCTGCTTAGATTTAAACATCTATCTATCTATCTATCTATCTATCTATCTATCTATCTATCTATCTATCTATCTATCTATCTATCTATCTATCTATCTACTTACCTATCTACCTCTATCTATCTATCTTTATCTACCTATCTATATCTATATAATCTGTTTAATTTACTGTATATATCATCCAGTCAATGTTGACCCTTAGTAGCCACATAGATTTTCTCCATGACATTCTGCTCCTAACTTGATCCTTCACGTCTTCCAACAGGATACCCGCTGGACCTGCCACAGGTATGCTTAAATCTCTGAATAAAAATGATCCTTGGCTCCATTTGTTGAGAAATATATAATTAACTGTTTCCCATTGCCCACCCAAGTGTAACCAATTAGGTTCAGACAAGAGGTTTTCATAATGGTCAATCCAAGCATATTTCGGTATGCACTGCATCCCCCTCCTTCTTCCATCTGGATAACCTTGAGGCAGCGTCTCAAAATACAGCATTTACTTTCATTTCCCAAAGCATTCCCCACCCCACAGTTCATGGCAGTTTGGCACCGCCTAGAAGCGAAGCAAAAGCAGGCATAAGGTGGCAGCAGGCAGTGCCATTGGCACTGTAACTGAATTAATTCCCCTTATTGATGATCATTTGCTTCTAAAAAAACTTTAAAAGATCATCTGCTTCTTTTTTCTTTCTTTCTTTTCCTTCCTTCTTTCTTTCTTCTTTCCTCCTTTCCTCCCTCCCTTCCTAGGATTAAAGTCAGAGGTAGGTCTTCATATAATGTGTTCAAATTATAATAATTTGACTTTGGTCATGTATGCCTTGATTGAGAATTCTGGGTTGATTCTGAGTTGATTTGTTCAGTTTTCTTGGCTGTCCATTGTATTTCCAGTAGTTTTCTCCAACACAAAAATTCAAAAGTATCAATACTATTTCTATCCTCTTCCTTCAAAGTCCAAGTTTCAGTTACATAAAGTCCCATGAGGAGCACTGCTTACATGATTCTGATCTTTATTAGGTATAGATATTTCACAGCATCTGAATAGCTTATCCAAGACCTTTATGGCTGGTCTACCCAGTGCTGGTCTCTACAGTACCTCTTGAGCACTTGTTCCCTTATTCTTATAGTTGATCCTAAAAGACCTCTTGAGCACTTGTTCCCTTATTCTTATAGTTGATCCTAAAAGACAGAAGCTATCTACCACTTCAATATTTTCATTGTCGATTCTAAGGCTAGTTAGTGTGCCTGTTGTCATCAGTTTGATTATATATACTGATGTGATGGCACATCAATTCATCAATCAGTATATAATTTCAAGCAGAGTTGGCATTTGATAGAAAATCATTCAAGAAACCAAGAGCTATGGGACAAACAGACCACTTCCTCACTGTTGGTAGGAAAACTTCATACTTAAATCCATACAGTTATGAGTCAAACATGGCTTGAATTGTCTCCTTTGGAGATGTATGTATGTATGTATGTATGTATGTATGTATGTATGTATGTATGTATGTATAGAGAGAGAGAGAGAGAGATAACAGTGAGCATCTGCTAATGTAACAAGATATTAATGGTTGAAAGGCAACATCAAAGTCTCAGCTCTTTTCCGTCACAACAAATAGTTCATCCAGAACTATTTTCTTTTTGATGATATGAAGTGTCACTCAGTGAGTGAAAAATGGCAGTTTTATACGTGTCCCTGATTATAAGAATATAATAATATTTCAGTAAGAGCATGTCCTCTAAAATGTTTTCCCTCAGAATTATATATTTTCCTCTAATACAAATATAAGCAGATTAAACCAAGGAATTCATCATTCAAGTAAAAATCATATTACTTTACTAAGGTTTTATAAATTGCATAACAGCCCTAATCAGAAAATTAAGTTTCTAGGAGGGTCTAAGAAATCTGAAAAGAAATGGGCTAATCTCCCAGTGTGAGACTGACTTTAGTGTTTACCTCTATACTTCTGTGATTCCTGTTACAGTTACTTACCCTCAGTCTCTGCATGGAACATAGAAGAGGGCAATGGGCCTGCATGTGACAAGCAAGGAATGTATAATATTTTATCTATTGCAATTCAAGAGCAAACATAATCCTTCTGCTTCCAGGCCTTGCACTATTGTTGAATATGGAGTTCATCCTGCCACAAGCAACAGAATGAATGGAATGGGTTGCACTGGTAGAATGTTGGGGGCAAAGTTGAGTGTGAGCTATGTGGTTTCATGTTCTTTCAGATGTAGGGGTGGGCTTCAAAAATTTTAACAAAGGGTTCTCTGCCTGGTTGCTGGGTGGGCATGACCTGTCACTACGTTTGTTTTTGTTTGTCTGAGGAGCTTTCCACAGATAGTTTACAGAATAAGCTGGACTGGTTATCAAGTCTCCATAGTAACAAGATACGAGTGTCTTGTGAAGTTCTGTTTTTACTGCGCATGTGTGCAGGGGAGGAGTTTTACTTCCACTTCATCTTTCATTATAGTTTTCTTTCGCTTGCTTAGTAGAATGGTACTGCTGTTTCTTTGGTTTCTGAGTTATTTTGTAAATAAAGTATGCTGGCAACAGAAAAACGCGATCCATTTCCTCTAATTTACAAAACTGAATGTTTTCGTTTTGACATGACCATGGTGGGTGTGGCCTAGTTGGCCTCCTGCATCACGGTGGGGGCGGGGTGGCGTTTTTGCCCTCCCCGGGCTCTAGAGGCTTTTTTCGAGCACCCAGGAGGGCTAAAACGGCCTCCCTGGGCTCAGGAGGCTCTCTGAAAGCTGGAAATGGGCCCATTTCTGGCCTTCCCGAACTTCAGGGAGGCCCATTTTCCCCCCTCCCTGAGCCTCCGCGCGCGCCTTGCACTTACCTGCATCCAAAACAGGCCACGTGGGGACTCCTGGGAGGGGAGGGGCAGGGTGGGCGGAGCCAGCCAGGAGTGGGATTTGGGGGTTCTCCGAACTGCACAGAATCTTATCTAGGGGCTCTCCCGAACCCCTGTGAACCCCCAGCATCTCACCCCTGTCCAGATGTAACAGTGCCCCACATCCTTTTGCTAAGACCAGGTGGTCTCCCACTGGAGTAAATAGGAGGATTCCATCATGCCTTACAACCACAACTGGAACCAGAATTTCCATGGCTAAGCAAGGCAGTTGTTAAGTGAATCATGCCTGCTTTTACAATTTTTTTTTTGGCCATGGGTATTAAATGAATCCCATGGTTGTTGAGTCCTGGAGTCTTTCTCCTATTGTTTTTGCTTGTTTGGAAGTAGGCTGGGAAAGTCACAAACTAAGATCACTTAAGTCTGGACCACCCGGTGTCAGCATTCCAAGTAATGCCCCCATTGAAAGCAGAACTCCGAGGCAGGTAGATTCCTCAAAGAACAATTTAATTGGATACATCATATTGGCACAATTAGTGAAAACCGACTCTGAAGGTTCCCGCGCTTTTCACTTACTGTAATTAAAAAGTGAAAGTTCCCCCTTCCCTCCCAAATCATCAGTCACGTTGTCCAATAGAGGTGCTGTCAGGTTGCCTGGTTACTCTACTCCTCCTCTTCTCAGCTACCTGTTGGAATGACCTTGGTTCCCACAGGAAAAACTTTTCATTTTGACGGCCATGCCAAGCTATCTAAGATTCTCCCTTCCCTTTCTTCCCTTTTGCTTTGTGGCAACCATGAAGCCTCAAAGATGGCCTTAGCCAGGCTCACTTCAGGGTTAGCCAGGCTCATACCTGGGACACAGCAATTGTTGTAAATACGAGCACTCAAATTTTGAGCACATGATTGTGGAGAACGCTGCATCAGTCGTTAAGAGCAAAGCATTGGATGCAGATTACTTTTTTCAGTGCCGTTGTAACTTCAAAGCAGTTGCTAAACGAACGGTTGTGAGGCAAGGACTGCCTTTAGTAATATAACTACATGTTATGATTATATAAAGTACAAGAGGGCACCAATCAGTCCTGGGATCCATGTTGTCATTTTATAGGTAGATTTGGAAGTACCGCAGAAATAGCAATCTTTGCAGATTTCTGCCTATCTGTGCAGTCTTAGATTAAATCTGAGGGCTTTGCAGAGTGGTATAATTCTGATGTGATTTACTATCATTTTGAGGTGTAGATTTGTTCTCCAATAGATGTGTCTCCAGTTTTGTCATGTACTATTGGATCATAAATTCCACAGTCCATTTAGGGTGGAGAGTTCTTATTTTTGGAAGTATATTGTATAGCAGTAGGTATTAGATATTTTTTTCTTTTCACAAGAAAAATCCTTATCTGCTCACAGAAGGAAATAGAAGCAGAAATTTGGAGCTCAGAATTCCTGCTTCTAAACAAGTTGAGTTTTGCCCCATTTTACAACCTTTCTTGCCGCCATTGTTAAGTGAATCACTGCAGTTCTTAAGTTAGTAACATGGTTGTTAAGTGAATCTGGCTTCCCCATTGCTTGTCAGAAGGTCACAAAAGCTGATCACATGACCCCAGGACACTGCAACCATCATAAATATGAATCAGTTGTCAGTTTTGATCACTTGACCTTGGGGATGCGGCAACGATTGTAAGTGTGAAAAATGGTCATAAGCAGGGGTGGGATTCTACCGGTTCTGTCCGGCTTTGTAGAACTGGTAGCCCTGAAAAGCAGCAGACATAGAACCGGTTCTATGTCTGCTGCTGTTTTGGCCCCACCACCAGCCCGGGCTCTTACCTGACCTTTATTTCCTGCTTTTTCAACCTCAGCTGCTTTGCCATGGCACAGCAGCGATTGAAAAAGCAGGAAAAAAAATGCTTTTTCAAACGCTGCACACCTGCGTGCAGCACTGCTCAGCTGTCCAGGCAGCAAGCTGACGATGTTTCACACGCGTGCATCAGGCACTCAAAGCATGAAGCACGCATGTGCATGCAAAACATAAATCACTGAACCGGAAGTTACACCAGTCGGATCCCACTCCTGGTCATAAGTCACTTTTTTCAATATTGTTTTAACTTTGAATGGTCACTACGCTGTTGTAAATTGAGGACTGTCTTTAGTGCAAAGGAGAAGTGACCTCTGCCCCCAAATTAGCTGCTGTACTGTGGGTATAAGTATCATATTCCAGAGTTACTGGAAGTTGGGTGTCATTAATTATTATTATTTGAAAAAGAAATAAAGGAGAAAACCCTCATTGTTCAGGCCTCTTCATACATTGTGAGAGCTGAGTATTAATCTTGTAAGAAAAGGCGAACGCCATCTGGATTTCATTTCTTGTAACATTTATCCTGTTGTGACAAATTCAGATCCTCCCCCAACAGAATTCGTGGTGACGTTCTTTTACATTCTAATTTGATTTTATTTTTACAGAATATCCTCCCAGTTCCTCATTAGCTCAAAGCCTTCAGAAACACAATCCAGACTTCTGAATGCTTCACGGGGAACATCATGACAGCCTGTTCAGGATCCTCATTAATATCATTTCCTTTTGCTTGTTGACCCCCAGAATGTGGCACCTCTCCAAGTGGTTGTGCGAGATGACAACTGCATAGTTATTTCCCTGGAAGCAGCTGACGTGGTGAGCTCATCCTCGGTGTATGTGGTGAAGATCACGGGTGAATCCAAGAACTATTTTTTCCAGTTTGATGAATTCAACAGCACTTTACCTGCTCCTGTGGTTTTTAATGCCACTTACCACGGTCTTTACTACATTGTGACCCTAATGGTGGTGAATGCAAATGTTATTTCCAAGCCGGCTAGATCGCTAACTGTGTTAACTAGTAAGTATGCATTTAAAACATCGTTGGTTCGATCTGTTTGAAACGTGGATGTCATAGCTTTCTGCTGCTTATTCATGATGGGAGTAGATTGGTTAGTCCCAGGGATCACCAACCTTTTCGACCTCAGGGACCACCAAACTCATAACTTTAAATCCCGCAAAATACTAATATGAATTTTGACTGACGGAGCCTTGCTGACGTTGATGGGAAAGTTGGTCCCATATTCCAGAGCTGCAGTAGTCACAAGATTGGCCCTTTGGTCATCCCGGAGCAGCTCCTCCAGTCCACGGCAGGCCAGTGCACCCAGGTGGAGAAGCAGCTGCTCCAGGATGACCAAAGGGCCAATCTTGTGACTACTGCAGCTCTGGAACATGGGATCGACTTTCCCACCAACATCAGAAAGCCAACCCGGGGCAGATTTCACTCCCCGCCATTTCATATCTTCTAGTTCCAGATCACGTGGCTCTACTCAATGTAAGGTTTGCACTTGGCCGAAGGGTGAGGGCCAGCAGGTGGGCGGTGCAGCCTTGTGTTCCCACACAGCCTGGATTAATTGCTTGGGGAGGGTGCTTTGGGGGGGACATTTCTCTGCGGACCACCAAAATTTTCTCATGGACCACCAGTGGTCCCCCGGCCCACTGATTGGTGACCACTGGGTTAGTCTATTCATCAGATGAGAAACAATTTAGTAGGTCCACTTGACCTTCCCACTGTGGCTAGTGATAGTTCTCAAATAATAAACATTTTTGCCAATAAATGAAATATTTCCTAAATTGCCAGCCTTGCCTTATTTATTACTCAGTGGCTTCTTTTCAATCATCACCATGATCATCTTTAAGAAAAAATCTTAAATCTCAAACTGGTAATGGGGGAATGAGAAAAGGCTGTTTTTATCTTATTCATTTTAGGTTTTTTTTAAAAATCCTGCCTTTATTATATTCATAAATAATTCAAGGTATTGGATATCTCTATTACTCTTTCCTCTTCCTGTTTTCCCTACAACAATGTCCCTGTGAGGTGATTTGGGCTGAGAGTCAGTCACTGGCCCAAAGTCACCCAGCCAGATTTCATGCTTAAATTGGACTAGAACACATAGCCTCCTGCTTTCTAGACTGGTGCCTTAACCACTAGACCAAACTGGCAAACTTCAGTTTCAATACTTTATGCTTCTTTCTCCCAAAGTTTCTTTCTAGAGAGCAATGATTTGGTTCAATATAACTGAGAAACCCCTTGCTTAAAGAATATAGATGTTGTAAATGTCAGTCTGGATTACAATCATGGCAGAGAGAGAGAGAACGAGAGCGTTTACGCTTTCCCTCCCACAGTGATTCAAAGCATCTCACCCATGGTGCAAACAGCTGTTGGGATGTGATGCTATAAAGGCTTAGATGCCTCATCCTCATTTGCAAAATTACTGCTGTTTGTTAAATAAAAGCATGCATTCAAGAGCCAGTTATTTTGCTAATCGCATATATAGCCAAGAGACCATCAACTGTCCCCCTTGCTTGGCCTACAGTAGGGGTGTCAAACTCAAGTTCCGTGGGCCACGGTGCTTAGATCTGGCCCGCAGGGCTGCCATGGGAACAGCAAAGGACTGGCCTGTAGTGCCTCTGCCAGTGAAGGGCTGCATGCGCCCACCCCCCCGAGTTCCATTTTTACTGGCAGAGTGCTAGCAAAAGAAACTAGTAGCAAAAGTGGATCCCCCCCATCCCCCCGGGGCACCACAGGTGCCCCAACATGATTGGTGTTGAGCTGGCCATACCCACTCTGGCTAGGCCCACCTGAGACCTCCCCACTGCTCCCCCCAAGGTCAAACACAATCCTGATGTAGCCCTCAATGAAATCGAATTTGACACCCTTGGCCTAGAGGCAGGAGGCTAAGCCAGTCATGTATCTTACCTCAAAAGTTGGGACTAGGTAAAAGAAAGCAGGAAACACAAAGGACGAGTGCGAATGAAGAAACCGTAGCCTTGCTCATGTTCGCAAACATTCACCATGTTAAATGCTGCATTTTTATAACTGCTGCAAAGATTAGTTATCTTGGTTGTCATGACAACATGGCAGCAATTTGGCGGCGGGGGGGGAATAACTACTCTTTTCCTTGTTCTGTGTCAAATGGCTCCCTGTTCGTTAAAGATCATTGGGCTATTGCGTTGAGTCCATATGAGATAATATTGATAAGGTGCCTAACTGGGAAGCAAGTGGATCCTAATGCTTGGCATGTCACTTGGATCCAGACAGACGATGCTTTCCAGCCCCATCCACCAGCCGTCATTAGATCCGACTATGGGAGGGAGCCTATAAAGCCACCAAGAACAATGCACAATGACATAAAACAATTGGTCTCTGAGCAGTCCGTTGCCAATTCATGGCAGTTTGCCAGTGCCTAGTGATGTTTGCAAGAGGACTGCATATCAGTTATCTCATTTTTCAGGTGTGTGGGAAGTGTGCTGGCAATTACAGAACATATGAGAATAATGGTTTGAGTGTAGCCTTGAAACCTAAGTCTCCTGCAAGGGATCTCACTCGTAGCTTCCAACAGATGTCATCTCTACCATGTGTTGTTGCTTTTATAGATCTAGTTTTGCTTCTCTCCCTCCCCTTCAAGTATTAGATAGTTAGACAGATAGACAGATACAGACAGACAGACAGATAGATAAATAGATGAGAGAGAGAGACAGACAGACAGACAGACTGATTGATTGATTGATTGATACTGTAGATAGGTAGGTATGCAGATGACAGAGAGACAGACATAGATGATAGATAGATAGATAGATAGATAGATAGATAGATAGATAGATAGATAGATAGATAGATAGATAGATAGATAGATAGAGGTAGGTAGGTAGATAGAGATTGATAGGTATTATAGGTAGGTAGGTAGATGACAGAGTGACAGAGAGACAGATAGATAGATGGCAGACAGACAAGCAGACAGACAGACAGACACTATATAGATAGATGACAGACAGACAGACAGATCGATCTCTGGTTCCATAGGAGGCTGCCTAATTCTGAATCAGATTGGTTATAACAGATTAAAAGAAATGGCAGATATAACTAATCTGCCATTTCTGCATTTTAATATACTAACTCTTGTTCAGCTTGAAGGAAAATTTGCATTCAAGGTTTATTTAATTCTCATGGAACTTCTTTTTATGCATGGTGATGATGTGGGCAAGGATTATCTGTGAACGTTCTGTCTTTCATTATACAAGCCTTTCTTTCTATAGATAGTTTATAGCCTGCCTGGCTTCCCACATTTATATTCAACCCAGGGAAGACATCTGGAGGAAGTGACTCTAATGAGATTTTTAAAAAGCATCCTTGAAAAATTGCTTCCTCCTTTCCTCGTGTCAAAAAAGTTGGAAAAGTTGTCTACTAACTGCCTCTGCCTCTATCCCTGTGAGGAATTTTGAAAGGCCATTTGGACCCAGTTCTAATCAAGCCAAATGTTGTTCCTTAAGCAGTCTTCTCATTTTACACAAAATATTTCCAGACAAAAAAATATAATACCCTATACACAAACTTCAAGTACAAGTTTTAAACCTTTATAAATCTTTTCTATCACAATATAGTATTTAAAGGTAAAGGTTCCCTATGCACCGCCGAACTGCCGACCTTTTTGATTGACAAGCTCAGTGTCTTAGCCACTGAGCCACCGCATCCCTTACTTACTTCCAAATAATAGACAAGTCTATTTAAAACATGCTGTGTAGCTTCCTTATGGCCTCTGTCTTGCAAAAGTCCCCATTAGCCAACCTCATAAGGTCTCCTTGTATGATGCAGGCCAGCATTTAAGAATTTAAAGGTTAAGATCAAAGGGCAAACTATTTTGAGGGTAGGAAAGAAGAAAAGAAGAGCATTCTAAGAGCAAGCCTTTGAAAAAACTGGTGGGAGCTTTTCCTCTGATCTCTGTTTCTTATTTAGTATAAAAACATATTGTTTCTTTTCAGGTTAATAAAAAGCACTGTTTGTTCCTTTTTGGATGCTAGAAAATATAAAGAGCAAAAAGGTTCACCTGAAATATATCCAAATCATTTGAGATTTTACTGAATTTTTCTTTTTATTTCAAAATTGCTGTTTTTTATGGGCACATTATTCAAAGAAGTAGCAGTAAGGTAATTAGCTATTATGTCCAACACAAATCCCATTAATTTCAATTAACTTAATTAGTATGATCTTAACCTAAGTACTATTATTTAACATTTCTGCAATAAAGTTGTTTAGAAAGACAGCAGACTGATTAATGTTTTAAAAAGTATTTTATATACTAAGAAAGGATTTTTCATATTCTGAACAATGTAATATACTTTGGAATGTTGTGGTGGACAGTTTAAACATTTTCTCTTTCCTCCCTTCTTCTCTAAAATTTAATGAAAGTGAGACCTACATCTCCCTCCAATTTCTAAATACAACAGATCCCAAACATTTATTCTAGCCAGCCTTAATTGCCTCTGATTAGAAATTTGTGCTATATATACAGTAATTTGAAAAAGAATAATGAAATCAAGTTCTAGAAAGATAATACAGACTTCCAGCTAATTCATCAAGCGTTACTTTTCATCTTAAAGAAGGATGCCTTTCAAGTTTGACTCCTCCAAATACTGTCACGGGAACACCAAATACTTGAGTTACAACCATAATGGAGCTTGCCTGCTATGGTTGTAAGTCATGACCGTCATAAACCAGATTACCCATGTGGCAGATCTGATTTTATGACCTTTTTTGCAGAGGTGGTTAAACAAATGCCAGTTCTTAAGCAAACCAATGTTGCTGTGGGACGGTTTTGCTGAAAATCAAAAGTAAACACTATGGCGCCCAGCAGAAACTCAAATCCAGGTCATGAGCAGGGGTGGGATTCTGCTGGTTTGGACCAGTTTGGGCAAACCCCTAGCTCCGATGATCAGCTGGCTCCAAACCAGTTTGCTCCGACAATCATGCTGGCCCGCCTGCCCGCCCTTGTTCTGTACTCACCTATATCTGCTCAGCTGATTCGCTGAGCAGAGCAGATTGCCACATCTCAGCTGTGTTACTTCCCCGAAGTAACATTGAAGGCAAGTAATTTTGAAAGCTGTACCTGCGCGCACAGCACAAGGTGGGCATGCAATTAGCAAACCGGTTGTTGTTACACTGGCAGCATCCCATCACTGGTCATGAATAACCCCTAGGTGGGTCCATTCTACTTTTGAATGGTTACCAAACAATTGGTCATAAGACAAGAGCCACTTATACAAAGAAAGGTTATTTTTAATGAAAAGAAGGACTAGGGGAGACTTGATAGCAGTGTTCCAATACTTAAGGAGCTGCCACAAAGAAGAGGGAGTCCAGCTATTCTATAAAGCACCTGGAGGCAGGACAAGAAGCAACAGGTGGAAACTAATCAAAGAGAGGGCCAATCTAGAACTAAGGAGAATTTTTTTCTAATAGTGAAAACAATTAACCAGTAGAATGGCTTGACTCCAGAAGTTCTGGGTGTTATAACACTGGAGATTTGAAAGAAGAAATTGGACAGCCATTTGTCTGAAATATAGGGTTTCCTGCTTGAGCAGAGGTTTGGACTAAGAAGACCTCCAGGATCCCTTCCAACTCTGTTATCCTGTTACTTCCTCATTCTTTGTTTTGTAGTCAGTCAGATAACCATTATCAATAATAAACATGCTGGAACCATCAACATAGTTAATGTAGTTGATGAACCATTTGGTGTAACTCAGATTAAACTACATGATCATCATTATAGTTATTATAGTTAAGCCCTGAGCTCTCTATTTAACACAAGGATCTGTAAGACCTGTAGACTTTTAATGATTGTATACCACCCAGAGTTATGCAAGATCGGAAGCCAATAAATTTTACAAACAAGCAGACAAATTAGTAGACTAGATAGCAAGCAATTTCTAGAGTGGTTCAGTGGCCTCACAATCAGGAGGCAGTGAGTTCGATTCTAGGTAGAGGCAGATATTTCTCTCTCTGGGCACAATGAGGATATATATACAAAACTTCGCATTGGCAACAGGAAGGGCATCTAGCCAGTAAACACTCTGCTAGCTCCATTAAGTTGCCCAGAAACCACCCCACAAGGGATTATGAGGTCATTAATTGAAGAAGAAGATGATGATGATAGCAAGCAATTTCTAGAGACTTGGTTTGTAGAGTATGTTTGGAAAGGAACCGAGCTGGTTTTCCTGCAAAATAATCACTTAAGTCAGATCTTCCCCTGTCCATCTTGCTATACAGAATAGAATAATAGAATAGAATACTTTATTGGCCAAGTATAATTAGACACACAAGGAATTTGTCTTGGTGCAAATACTCTCAGTGTACATAAAAGAAAAGATACATTTGTTAAGAATCAAGAATCATAATGTACAACATTTAATGATAGTCATAGGATACAATCAGCAATTAAATCATACTAAGAAACAGTCAATATAAATTGTACAGGATTTCTTTGTGTGAATATGGTATGTAAGTTTAGAGGGTCTTCAAACTTGACAAGTTTAAGACTTGTGGATTTCAACTCCCAGAATTCCTGAGCTCACATGACTGGAAGAGGAATTCTGGGAGTTGAAGTCCACAAGTCTTAAAGCTGTCAAGTTTGAAGACCCCTGGCTTAGAGGATAAGACATTGACTACCCATGGAATCACTAAAAGAGGCAGTTTATGGAGATAGGATCCTAGGCAGTTCTTGCCTTGGTTTCAGGCTTTCATCATAATTCATCAAATACCTTATATGAGAAATGGGTTCAGGATTTCATGAGATTTATTTCCTGGAGCAAGACAAATATAGGGGAGGAAGAAAGAAAACAAAAGGGAGGAAATGGTATCCTTAACCAGTTGGGGCTTTGCTTGTTCCAGAATCCTTGTTTCAGCTTCTCTTCCCCTCTTTAAGATAAAATGGCCATTAGTTGAGAAGAATTCCCGCTCCCCCTATATTTTCTTCTCAGCCTCTTCCTTTGCCTCATCCTGATTTGCTATCTTTCAGAAGGAAAATGCAGGAAAGAGATAATTTGCAAGGCCTTTCACAGAATCTAATTATCAGCTAATCCGATCAAGAGATCAGGACTGAAATAAATTTGTAATAAAAATGAATACAGCATCTCTTCCTTATTCAATTTCTTCTAGGAAGAAGTAACCGGCTAATGTAATCACTTACTCTATAAAGTTGCCATAATTAGAAAATTGGGATGTGATTATTATAGCTTGGGAAACCTGTGCAAGGCAGAAAGTAATGAAAGATTGCTTGGCTAGTAGTGTGTGGCAAGCAGCATCTCTCTGGAATCTCAAGTCTTGTCTTGCAAGGGCTGTAATCAGGAATTCTTTTATACCTAGCCCTGGAGAAATTGTTCAAAGATCGCATCCTATATCTTATCTTTCTTTCGCATTGCAATGCTTTTTTACCCTACCTTGGCTCCAGAGATGTTTATTCCCTTCCTTTTTCCCATGAAATTTTTATTAAAAATTATAATTACAATAATAAAAACTATTACAAACTAAAAGAACAATAGAAAAATAGGAAGAAGGAGTAAGAGATAAAAAGAGAAAAAATAGGAAAGATATAAAAAAATACAAAGTAAAATAGAATATAATACAGAAGAAGAAAAGACCCAGCCTTCATCACAAGTATAAACAATTTTAATAAGATTTCACCTCTTACATTACCCAAAATATCTGTTCTTCCCATATCCCATCTGTTTTCTGTAGACAAATCCATGGTTATTTCAGTCTTGGTGTCAGCAAAAGTCCATTAAGGGTTACCAGCAATAACATCCTATTGTAACCCTGATCAAATAAACCAACTTTATATTCCTTTTTTTTTATTTCTAATAATCTTAATCTTTAGTCCATTCAGATAATTTCATAGAACTTGATTTTTTTTCCTTTCTTTTTTGTCTCTTCTCACAAGATTTTTCAAAGCTTTGGCAAGTCTGTTTTGTAAGTCCAATATACAAAAATTATCCAGGTCTCTCTCTTGGTTTATCGTTTGTATGCCCCTTTTAATTATTAAAATTTCAGCCAGTTTCTTTTTTATGTCTAATGTAGCATCTTTTTCTATGACATTCATGTAGCTTGTCATTTATATGTTCACTTTCAACTCAGCCTATCTTCTCAAGTAAAACTTGTTTTTTTTTCAATACCATCTTTTAGACATAATCTATCCATAGACAGATATCACTATTGTCATTGTTGATATTAATTTCTGACTTAATTTTTGAAAGTATCCTTTAATATTTCTAGTTTTAGAATATTTTGCATGATTCTGTAACTCTTAGTCAAATTTATGTGTTCTTCGCCTTTAACCGAAAGGTTTAATTCCCTCTAGTGACCAATTTTTAAGATCTCATTTTTATATAAAAAAATTAAAACAAAAGCATTTTCCCATGGAAAGGATTCTTTATAATCAATTCCAAAATCTTACTTTACATTTATCTGGACCCTTTGTGGTTTTTTAAAAATCAAAATTTTAATCAAAACTTGCTCCTTATTTTTTTTTAAATTAATTTCTTAAGCTTGTAATTAAACATTATTTTCATTACAAATTGAAGGCAAACTCTCCTGGTGTTTTTAGACTTGTTGATCCAAAGATTTCTAATATCTGAAAAGGACTGTAGTTCTTAGATAATCTCTAAATGTGATTAGAAAAGGAAAAAATGAGAACTTAGTGTCCTTTCAAAACACTGGCCATGTTTTGAGCAAGATGGCTATTCCCCTTGTCTTCCAGTGCTCAAACTTACATAAAGAGCAACCATCTAGAACACTTGTGAGTGATCTCCGGTGCTTTCCTTTATCCAGACAAGTTCAAAGAGCAGATCTTTCCAGCTCTTCATTCTTTGAGGTAATCATTGGCTCTACTTTTTGGAGAGCCTTCTTCAGCCCATATTATTTCCTCAGGAATACTTATTCTTCTTTATTCATCAGAAAAACATGGTGAGATAGGGTTGGGTTTAATGAGAGTGTCTGGCCAAAGATTATGGAAGGTTTGTAACAGTATGCAACATAGGCAAATACTCTACCGCAACCAAACATTTTCCAAATGTGTTAGGTTTGCAACTTCCAGGATTCTCACCCAGTGTAATCCGAGGAGTTACAGGCATAAACATCTTAAGGGTGTCAGGCTGGGAACAGCTGTTTCAATTGGTGCACTACTTAACTATTGATTGACTGTGTTGATATCTCATCTTTGCTCTAAGAGCTCAAGAAGGCCTTTTTATGGGATTTTAATCATGTAAACCCATAATAATCTAACCAGGCATGCTGGGCTGAGAAAGAACGTTTAGCTCAAAACTATTCAAACCATATTATGGCTAAGTACAATCTTCATACATTTTTTCTGAACACTGCAGGTACATTACAGATATATGGATGTGTTTTGAGAATAAAACACAGTATGTGGCTAATGAAATCATCATGACCGAGCTGCTGGAAAATCCATACTTAGTCACAGGGGCTAAGCTTGCTTTAAACATACAAATCTGCCCCCAATTTGATGAATAGAATAGAATAGAATAGAATAGAATAGAATAGAATAGAATAGAATAGAATAGAATAGAATAGAATAGCAGGGTTGGAAGGGACCTTGGAGGTCTTCTAGTTCAACCCCTGCCTAAGCCGGAAATCCTACACCACTTCAGACAAATGATTATCCAACAAGTTGTTCCACTGGTTAGTTCTCACTGTCAGATTCCTGCATAGTTCTAGGTTGGTTGTTTCCTTGATTAGTTTCCACCCATTCCTTCTTGTCCTGCCCTGAGGTGTTTTGGAGAATAGCTTGACCCCCTCTCCTTTGTGGCAACCCCTGGAATACTAGAACACTGATAACATGTCTCCCCTAGTCCTTCTTTTCAGTAGACTAGACATACCCAATTCCTGCAACCGTTCTTCATATGTTTAACCTCCAGTGCTCTTCTCTGCACTCTTTCTAGAGTCTCAACATCTCTCTTACATCATGACAACCAAAACTGAATGCAGTATTCCAAGTGTGGCCTTACTTGTGGCATTATAAAGTGGTATTAACACTTCATATGATCTTGATTCTATCCTATTGTTTATGCAGCCTAGAACTGTGTTGGCTTTTTTGGCAGCTGCTGCACACGGCTGACTCATATTTAAATGGTTGTCCACTAGGACTCCGAGATCCCTCTCACAGTTACTACTGTTGACTGAGGTATCACATATACCTGTGATGGCGAACCTATGACATGCATGCCACAGGTGGCACAAAGAGCCATTTGTGTGGGCATGCGAGCCCCAGCCAAACTTACTGCACTGCACATACGTGTGGCTCCCAGCTGTTTTTTGGCCTCTTTGAGGCCTTTTTCAGCCTCCCAGAGGCTCAGGGAAGCCTCTGCAGCCTTTGGAGGCCGAAAAACAGGCCCATTTCGCCACTACTGGTACTTCCAGTTTCATCACTTACAGTATTTGGAGGCTGAAAAACAGGCCCATTATTTGGCCTCCAAAGGCTGCAGAGGCTTCCCTCAAGCCTCTGGGAGGCCAAAAAAGGCCTCAAACAGGCCAAAAATCAGCTGGGTGGTGCGTGAATGCACAGTGCAGGTAAGGGGGCAGTGGGGCGGTATTGCATGCGCAGGGCGCATTGCATTGTGAGCGCTGGTACGCACACGCTTTCAGCACATTCAACAAAAAGGTTCGCCATCACTGGCATATACTGTACCTGTGACTTTGAGTTGCATAGGATCTAGTTGAATCCTAATCCTTTGACCTAATCCTAATCTTTGCCATTACTCCAACCCAGTGGAATATTCTCCCACTGGAGGTGTTCAGGCCTCTGTCCTCCTTGCCTTCTGGAAAGGAGTGAAAACATGGCCTTGCAAGCTTGCATGGGGAGTCCACAGGGGCATGCAATTGTGGGGCTGGTAGGCACCCTGAAAGTTCTCTCTTCGACTTTCAATTAATTTTTAAACAGTGTTTTATTTATTTTTTATTTATTCTTACCTCTTTTACATTTTTAATGTTTATATATTATTTTTATATTTTAATATCTTACTGGACTCTTCACAGGGTCCCTCTGTGAAGGAGATGGGTAGTTTAAAAATGTGATAAAAATATAAAAATAAATAAAATCCATTAGAAGGTACACTCCCATTCAGGATACTATTTATTTGCAAGTTCATTTTATCATCTAGGAGCAAATTTCCAATGTGAGATCTCCTCCTCCCCAGTACATCACTCTAATTTCCCTGCCTGGTCTGCAAAATTTGGTGGTACCCTGAACATTGGGAAGAAATAACTCTGAAGTAAAATTTTGTGAGAAATGAGATATGATAAATTTTCAATGTGCTACTCTTTCTGTTGTTGCTATTATTATTATTATTTTAAAATCAAGTTGGCATGTTCATTTATGTGTTCTTTTATGGGCATAGGATAATATTTTAAAAGAGGAGAAGAGGGCAGGAAAAAAACAGATTATTTATTCAGTTTATCTTGCTATAGCACATCTAGGTAGATAATAACATGTAAAACACAGTCCAGATACGGAATAAAATAGCATTAGAAAAACCTATGAAGCCAGCTCAGATAAATACTAATTCCCTCTATGCCTAGGAACACTTCCATGTTTTCAAAGCTTTTTGAAAAGTGATTCACTTCAGAACCAATATGATCTTGAGTAAGGTCCAAAAATGAGAGATGACATTCTTTAATTGATAGGACCCATCATTGTTAGTTATTTATTGCAAGAATAAGTCCCTGTCAGATGCAAGCAACCAGAATCACTCAAGTAGACATTTTATTGTTGATCACTGTGAAGTGCAAAAGCCCAAGGCCACAGGTTAAGATCCAATTAAATTGATTTATAGTTCATGCCTCTGCACAGGATTCTAGTCAACTAATGGTTAGCATTATTTTGAAGCTAGGTAAGGGTTAATAGAATTCAAGAGGAATCTTAGACCATTTTTGGCAATGTAGAGATTCTAAGCTGATGACTTTCTTGACTCATCTTAAGGTTCTCCCACTTCTACAACCACCTACATTACAAAAATCTCACCAGACTATTTTCCCTTGGAAAATGGCAGCTATAGATTTAAGGGATTGAACTCCCCCAAACAGATACTAAGCTGGAATGTCTGTTTACTCCCCATAGATGGTGCCCCTTCCCTTCAGCTGGTGGGGCCATGACCAGTTCCAAAACTTTGTAAAGTTGGCACTGGATTTCAATACCATTTTCTGGATGTCTCAAGTCATTCTTTGTCTTTTCATTTTATCTCTCTTTCAAAGAACCTCTACCTGTAACCAACGTTTCCATCTATGATTATAAACCGTCACCTGAAACAGAAGTATTATTTGAAATCCAATATCCAGAGAAGTATAATGTTTTCACTCGGGTGAATATAAGTTACTGGGAAGGAAGAGAGTATCGGACAATGTTATATAAAGGTGGGTGGAAAATACATCTTAAAATCAAGACAAGTTACATGCCAGAGAAATTGAGGATGTGTGTGTGTTGTTGTGTATATGTTTAAGCAATCCTTTCATTTACATTTATTTATTGGGGTTTTTAAAACCATCTTTGAGGGCATGGATTTTTGAGAGAGGAATTCTTTGACAAAGTATAACACTTTCACAACCCATATCAAGCAACAGACAGTCCTTGAGCTACCAATGTAATTGAGACTGAGAATATGGTTGCAGATCATGCCAATTCTTAAGAATGTCTGTGAATGAATAAATAAATGCATGAATGCATGAATGAATGCATGCATACATACATACATACATTTTGGGTTGATTTGTAAAAATAGCCAAATTTTCCTAACTTCTAGCTATTAATAACAACAATTAAGAGGCTTGAAGAACAGAATTAGGGATGAACATTTATATGAAAAGACTGATTTTTCCCATTGGGAATATTGTCAGAATTTTCTGTTCTATATTTTGAAATGTTTTGGCTTGTTTTCAGGGTTTTAAACAAAATAGAGAGTAGACCCCGGAGCATAAGGCTTATCTCTTCCTGACAGAAGTAACTTGACAATCAGTTTTACATGTTTGACTTATTTATACTCTGGGAAATATGTCCCTTAGCTAGTTGGCTTTCAAGAACCTCTTTCATGCAGATCATGTCAAGAAGATTATATCATCTCCTCTTTGAAATATTTGTTATCGTTCAGTTCATGTTGCCAGTTGTAAGAATTGTGCCAGGTTTCAAGTTTGTTTCTTTGGCTTGAGCTTCTAAGGACTTATGACAACCAGAAAAAAGAGAAGCGGAATAAGAGCAGAAGAGATTCAAACGTTACTAATAGTTTAGATTCTTATTTAAATCTTCATGACAGTGACAAACAGTCCTCCTCAGGACTGTGAATTTGAATGAGCTAATTTAATATGTAGCTTTTATTTACCGCTCCACAGATTTCTTTAAAGGCAAAACGGTTTTCAATCACTGGCTGCCTGGAATATGTTACAGCAACATCACATTTCAGCTGGTATCTGAAGCAACATTCAATAAAACCACGCTTGTGGAATACAGTGGGGTTAAGCATGAACCTAAACAGCATCGGACAGGTAATGTGATAGATTGTGTATCTATGATTGCTAGATTATTTTCCCAGCCTAGTGCACACCGGGTGTTAAATGCTAATCAGGATCTTCAAGAAAATCTCCTGTTTCCTTTTCTCTTTAAAACAAACTCAACAGACCAACAAAATGGTGTTCTAGGTGTTTCTTGTCAGGTCTGTTTCCTGACCTGGCATTTCTCAAAGAACTGCTGGACAGGCTGTAAGCCCACAGATGCAACAAATGTTCCATGGCAGTGATGGGTTTCCAAAAAAAACTTCCTACCAGTTCAGAGAGCCAGCTTCATGCACTTTGCATGTGTTTGTGCAGTGCTCAAGCACTGCCCTCTGTATCAACGCTGAAAGGAATATATCAATGCCTATCACGCACGCCAGTGGTGGCATTCAAATTGTTTTACCACTGGTTCGGTGGGTGTGGCTTGGTGGTGTGCTTTGCTAACGCACACGCAGCTTTCTCCATGCCAACTGAGGCCTGCAGTACCAGTCAGCTGAGAGAATAAAGAAGAGAAAAGTGCAGGGGCAGGTGTGGGCCGGTCCTGCGCTTTTTTCTTCTTTCTCCTCTCAGCTGATTGTTGGAGGCTTTTTTTCCTCCTCTCAGCTGATTGGAGGCTTTCTTTACTACCGGTTCAACCGAACTGATCCGAACCAGTAGCATACCACCACTGATGCATGTGTGTGCCAAATGCATGTATCGTGCACGCACAGGGCTCAGAGACCACCCTCTTTATCAACGACGGTGAGCTGTGCTGCTTTTTAGCTCAGATGAGGCATGACAATCCGCTTTGCCATATGAATCAGCTGAGCTAATAAACAACAGAATATAGGAGAGGTTGGAGAGGTAAGAGTGGCAGCGGGTGGGCAGGGCCAGTCAAAATTTTCCCTACTGGCTCCCCAAACTAGTCAAATTTTTCCCTACCAATCCACTAGGACTGGTCAGAACTGGCTGAATACCACCTCTGCTCCCTGGGCAATACAAATTCAGGAATCGTTTGATCTATTTCCAGTCTGCTAACTGTTACACTGTCCTTTCTGACAAGAACATCTCCCAGTGGTCAGTCTGGGAGAGATGATTCAATTTTAGCAACCATCTCACCAAGGACATATTCCAAGGAAGACAAAATACTACCCCTTGATCATTCTCTCTGGACCAAGTTTACATAATGTGATCAGGATGATGCAATTGATGCAATTCTACCCTCATTTTCTTTCTCAACTCTTCATCAGTTTATGCCTTGAAGAATAAAAACTCGGATAGGATAGGATAGGATAGGATAGAGCTATCTTATTGAAAATAAATTTGAATAAATCTGCAACCTGTTTTACGGTTATGCAGGACATAAATAAAGCTGCAATATTAACACTTTTATTTTCAAGTTAGGCAAGAATGTTCTTTAAAAGTTGCTCATCATCTCAACATTCTTCATCACAAAAACCCAGCAGTGGTAAAAAGATAGACACTTTCCACCGATTACTTTCCTGGATCAGCTTAGCGCTGCCATCAAATGTTTGTTTGGTTTTCTAAGAATTTTTAGGTTAGCTTTCATAGTCTGGCTCCTCCTGGATGGTTTGGATTATATTTCCCAGAGTTCTTAGCCAGCATCTACAAATTCTGAGAATTATAATCCAAGCTACCTAACAGGCAGAAGATACAGAAAGGTTGCTATGGGCTTTGATTTCTCTGAACTTTTGTCTAGGCAGAATTTTCCTGCATGCTCACTGCTTTAGATGCTTTGTTTGATGGTACACCCTAAAATATTTTCTGGTGGAATTTACAAGAAAGTGGATTACTTGCTACTATGAGGCAAGAAATATACAAAAATTGTAATATGGTATAACACAATGTTAGCCACTCAAAACCAGAACAATGAGAAAATCTCTGCCCTGCTCTTTCATTTGGTATGTCTTCAACCTCTTGGCTTGCTTTTGCTGTCTACTGAAGTTCTCAGCTCAGTTCAAAAAGTTAAGTACAGCTCTCAGTTATACAAACTTTGTCCATCCTGTAAATTATATAGTGAAATGGCCTGACAAAGTGGCACATACTGTAGAAAGGAATCTGAGATTCTAATTTTATTAGAAAGATTATAAGAAATCTTTCTGAAGTTGTACCTCTTTATAGATCCTATGCAACTTTTATGAAAGTTGTGTCCTTCTTTCTTTTAGGTGATGCATTTCCTTTATTGTTTTTATTTTAATGCATAAAGAGGGTTGGGTTATACAGTCTACCAAGCCTCTGTTTAAGAGTTCTAGCAAATATCTGAAAAGGTTGCTGCATTTGGTTCAATCCCATATGCAGAAAAGAGCAGGTTGTATTGGCATGATTCTGTAGGGGGGGGAAATCAAGAGGACCAATTCAAATTAATTCTTAAACTGCTTTTGAAAATCACTGCCTCAGTTTGATGGTAGGCTGACCAGCTGCTTAAAATGACCCATACCCTGTGCAATGAGCCCTCCCTGATCCTACAAACTTAGGACAATAAGTGAATGTTATAAATATGCCTTCTGATCTTTTTCAGTTCCCTATCCACCACAAAACATTTCTGTACAAATTGTACACAAGAATAGCCATGAGAACTGGGAAGAAGAGCACAGTGGGAATTCTCCAGAGCAAACCTTCTTGGAAACACAGAATGCTATTGGGCAGGAAAAAGTTACTCCTATGTTGGATGAGATATCTGAGCTCCCAACAGTGAACACTTCCTATATTTGGCCTGATGATCCCGCTAACAGCAGTGATTATGAAAGCACATCCCAGCCTGATTGGTGGACTAATGAATCTGAGGATGAGAATGAGTTTGTTAACGCAATGCCAAGGGATTATGAGAACCTCATCCCAACTGTAGAACTTGGAAAACCTACTTCAGGACCTCCATCATTCCTTCCAGTGCAAATGGTATTGAGCTGGTTACCTCCAAAGCTGCCCACAGCATTTGATGGCTTCCACATTCGTATTAAGAGAGAAGGTAACTTTAGAAGCAACATAAATCGGAATGCTGGCCTTGGAAGTTTAACTCCACAGTGTGATTCTAGACTGCACATATCAAACTATGTTAGTTAAAAATACATAGGTGGAGACTTTCTATCCACATAATTGAATTTTAATGGGTTGATTAAGGCAACCCTGAAACCCGTTTAGCTTCTTTTGATACATAACCAAATTTTACTTGACTATTGTCTTAGTTTGACTTATTGATCTTAAACAAGAGATTCATTGTTTCTCTCAAAAGTATAATTAAATAAGAATGTTTAAAAATGTATTTTGAACTGGGTGATTTTGTTGACATAAATATATCATATTTTAAAATGTTATTTTTTAATATAGTGGAATCTAGACACTCTTTCCACCCCGCCTACCCTTTTATCTGGAAAGCAATTGGACCATACGTGGAAGATGCCTTCTTCAGATATTTTATTGTCTTCCATTTTATGCTAAGTTGATTGGATTCCTTGATAATTAGTCCAAGGGAATTTGCTCCTCTTCCTTGGCTACAGCCATTCCCAACTGTTGGAGAGATATCATAAAAGTAAAAAAAACAAAAACAAAAACAGAGAATTAGCACTCTTAAGCATTTAGAATAGTAGATATTTTTTTCCAGAATCATTTCAATTGCAGTTTATTCTCATATATCATTCCCTATCTTGATTTAGAGAACTTCACGGAATTCCTGACAGTTGGAGAAGACATTCATGAACTCATCATTGATCTAAAAGAACCAGGAAAATATACAATAACGGTTACAACATTTAGTTCTTCTGGATCTTGTGAAGCTCGGGAAAGCCAACCTACCCAAACCCTTCATTTTTATATTAGTAAGTTTAGATATTCGTATGATTATATATGGGTAGCTGTAAAACAAATTACAGTCATTTAGTGATTTACAGCACCTTATAGCTTCATCCAGCTATCTCTGTGGCAAGATAAAGTGTCTCTTCATGATGATTTATTGGTACAGCAATGGTTGGAGGATGCTGTAACACACTATAAATCACTAATAAAAAATGACCTATAGCTAGTTAATGTTCTGGTTCATCGGTGATAAATAGTCTATTTTATTTGCTTGTGTTGGGTATTTATTAATTTCCATCCCATCCTGCTACTGTAGCTACCTGAGCCATAAAATAGTTCTGGGGATAACATGAGCTGATACAACTTCTTGTGCATGAGAGAACACTGGTGATGTGTTGCATCTTTATAATATTTGCTTTCTTTGCGAGTAAAGAATAAGTAATCATACAGAACAGCATTGGAGTAATCCTCGGAAAGTACTATTTTATTCCGATCCATTTCTGAAAAAACTACCTGCTCTTTCTACCTACCAGCCTCTCCTTCCCTATTATATCCTCCTCTTTTTTTCTTTTATTAGTTTATAATATAAAATACAAAAAGAAAATAGTAGGAAAATAAGGGAGGGAGGAGGGAAGGGAAATTGTAGGAAAAAAGAAAGAAAAGGTGTTTTCTAACTCACTTTAGAACAGTAGAATATGATAATAGCAATAGCACTTAACCTTATATACCGCTTTACAGCCCTCTCTAAATGGTTTACAGAGTCAGCATATTGACCCCAACAATCTGGGTCCTCATTTTACTGACCTCAGAATGATAGATGGCTGATTCAACCTTGAGCTGGTGATGATCGAACTGCCAATTCAGCAGAATTAGCCTGCAATACTGCATTCTAATGACCATGCCACCACAGCTCATTAAGCAGAATACTGCTATCTACCTGATAATAGCATCAAACCTCAAGTTTTTACTTTTACATAGTAGTACAAACTAGTGATTTCTATAACAAATAACCTATCTAATCGGTAAAACCCCAAATCAAAGTTTCATTTTTTCCCTACTTCAAGCACAAAGTCCAGAAGCGGTTTCCAAGTAGAAATGAAAGTAATTCTGATTTTTTTTTCTTTAATCAAAGTAGTCAATTTAGCCATCTCTGCTAACTCCATCTGCTTTTGTAGCCATTCATCCATGGTTGGGAATCAAGGTGTCCTTCCATTTTTGTGCATAAAGTAATCTTGCTGCTGTCAACATATATTATATCAAAGTTCTAAAAAAATTTCCAAGTCTTTTTCCATTAAATCCAAAAAGAAAGTTTCTGATTTCATCTTTATATATCCTCCTCTTTCTTACACACACACACACACACACACACACAAACACACACACACACACACATCCTTTCTGCTCAGCTAGAGGATTCTCATTCTGTTGAGAATCTCATTAAGGAACCACAGAGAAGTGATTGAAGGATCATCTTCTATCTCCAATCAGAATGATGCAGTTCCTTTAGCTGGCAGGGTAGGAGAAGTGGCAAATTGGAGCTTGTCTGCCATCTGCTGCCTTCCCAATTCATCTCCCAAACCAGCCACCACTCTTTAAAGAGGCTTGTCATACTAACACACTCTGTATGACTTGTTCTGAGAAGGAGCAGAAAGTATTGTAAATATAAATTCAACATGTCACAGAGATGACCCACAAAGATCTGAAGTGAAAGGAAGAACAATGGCTTCCATCCTGGCACAATATTACTACTCAATCTTGGGTCAGCTATGCTACTCAATAAGACTTGCTCTGTGGAGTCCTAAGTAAGGGTTCGAATCCCAGAAGGGTAGGGTTAGCTGATGAGAGCTAAGTAGTTTGAAATAGATCTATACTAGTCTCCTTTTATTTCTTTGTCAGTAAAATATAAATTCAACAGAAAAATAGTTTGTTGTGAAAGCGACTGCCTGAGAAGCCTCCTGGATTGGGGCTGAAAGGCAAAAGTGGAAGCAGTGTGCTCTGCCCCATTTTGGGTAGGCCCAGGTTGCCCTGATAAAAAACAATATCTCCCCTGGTATGGTCAACAAAGCAAGGAGAGCCCATGGCTTAGAGGTTAATACATCTACCTAATATGTAAGTAACCCAGGTTCGAATCCCAGAAGGGTATGGCTAGCTGATGAGAGCTAAGTAGCTTGAAATAGATCTACTCTAGTCTCCCTTATTTCTTTGCCAGTGAATATAAATTCAACACAAAAATAGTTTGTCGCAAAAGCGATTGCCTGCGAAGGTTTCTGGATTGAAAGGCAAAAGTGGAAGCCGTGTGCTCCGTCCCATGTTTGGGTAGACCAGGTTGCCCTGATAGACTGGTCTCACTGGAAAAATACACTCATTCTTGGCATGCTAAGTCTGGAGACAACTAATGTTATTTCAGCCAAAGAGAAGCACAACTATTAACGGTGACCACCATCCTTTCTGGCTTCTGATGATATCTTAGGTCCTACAGGGGAATTGATAGAAGAGCTGACAGAAAAGCCTCAGGATGTTGTGGTGACTGTGCTAAGCACCACCACAGCCTCTCTGTCTTGGACAACTTCTCAGGAGACTGCTGGGAGCAACAATACCGTTGTGTCCATTGTTTCCTTGACGTGCCAGAAGCAAAAGGAGAGCCAAAGGCTGGAGAAACATTATTGCACAGAGGTAAGAGGCACAAATACCTTTTCTCACTTTGCCGATATTGGTCTGGGTACAGATTCTATCGGCATCAGAGGGGACTTTTTATTTATTTATTTATTTATTTATTATTTATTCATTCATTCATTTATTTTTATTTGTCAATTGCTTACAAGATAATAGGTATAAGTAAAAACATAGTTATGAATACATGGATACATATAAGAAAAATAATAATATATATTGATTGATGAGCCGAAAGACAGAAAAGGACAGCAGTATGCTTCCTCCCTTGATTGGGGCTTACCAGGGTGTTGTAACACAAGTATATATACTCATTCCCCTGTGGCGCTGATCTGGATGAGAACCAGTGGCCTAATGGCAATTACAACTGCCTCACATGTAATACTTCCCTGGTTTGAATCCCAGTAAGGGTATGGCTAGCTGACGAGAGCTAAGTAGCTCGAAATAGATCTATACTAGTCTCTCTTGTTTAATTATTTATCAGCTCAAAAACCTAACACACACACATATATAAGGCCGAAGACACAAGCCTGAAGATGATGAATGAGACTTCATCGAAACGTCACCTAGATACTTCCAATTCTACGCGGGAGAAAACCCGAAGAACCAAAGATCCACCTTAGGTCTGTAGGGGGCGTGCATAAGTGCACCAACATGCCTATCGTCCCTGTCCTAATGTTTCTTTTTCATATATATATATAATATATATAATACTCCTTGCAGATAGCTGGTCATTTACATCCTTTTAGCAGGTCATTAAGGTCACCTGGAAGTTTATCTGTGTCAGGGTCACTTGAGTAGTGCAAATTGGTGGAACTGTTGAAAGGACTGTGTTATAGATTGAAGATAGATGATACCCTATCCCTTCCCCTCTGTTGAGAGAGGGCTGTTCAGTTTTGACATAGATGGCCTCTTTAACCCCTCTTTCAAACCAAGGATCCTCTCTGTCCAAAATATGGATTTTGTTGTCTTCAAAAAAGAGCCCTATGTCTCTTAAATGCAGATGGACCCTCTAAAAGAATGCAAATGACCAGCTGTCTGCAAGGAGTATAAATCCTTCCATTCCCCATCATCCAATCAGAGCTGAAGAAGCTTCTTGGATGAGAAGCGAAATGCCTCCAAAGACAAACCAGAAAGTCCAGTTTCCTCTTGAAAAAAATAACCTTTGAGACAACCATGATCTGGATGACTGAGAATTTCCATAGACATTTACATTGTAAAAGTTGCCAGTGTTCCTTTTGATTGCATCACACTTGTGCCAGATCCACCAAGGCACTTCTGGGTTGAAAGGATTAATGGATGACATCACCATTGCTGAGGGGAAAGGATTAATGGATGACATCACCATTGCTGAGGGGACACCCAGTTGGGGACTCCTTTCATGTCCCCAGCAGGAGCTGGAGTGAAGGACAAGACCTCACCCCACCTCACGGCAACACTTGGGTCTTGAACGGTCAAGGTTCTGACTGTCAAACCCAACCAAGCAAGCATGATAGAGACGATCCAATCTCTTAATGCAAAACTTTATTGAATACATTATTTTGGCACAGAATGGAAGCAAAACCAGCTCTGGGTAATCCCAGAGCAATGGAATATAATTAAAGTATAGAATCATTCCTCCCCCCCCATTTAGTGCAGGTCACATTATCCAATTAGCTGTTCAGGTGTTGTTATGGGAAAGTCTCATGACTCTGGCAGACACCTGCTGAAATGTCCTTGGTTCCCATGAAACAGTTTCTTGTTATTGTTTGGAATACACATTCCAATCTATCCCTCTCTTCTCCCCCCCCCAAACTGTGAAGCAGGAAAAGTGAAAGCAGACTGAATACACTTCAAAGCTTGACAAAAAGCTTGCAAACCTCCCTCCCAGCATCCTAACCACGCGAACCACCGTGCTCCATTCGTTTTGATAGTTGGGTGCAATATAAATTTAATAAGCAAATAAATAGTAGAGGTAGTCCTTGTCTTGCAACCATTTATTTAGTGCTCACTTAAAGTTACAACAGCACCCAAAAAGGTGATTTGCAATTTGTCCTTCCACTTAACAACCATCTGTCAGGTTTCCAAGTGATGAAATCCATTTAAAAAGAAAAGAAAAAAGCCCATCTTCCAAGACAATTTCTTTTATTTAGGAAAGCATCAAATTGGCAAAGTCCATGATAAGTCCGGATCTGACACAACCCGGAATACCCCACAATATTAGAAGTTAGAAACAACCCCCCAAAAGTCACATTCTCCAATAGAAGTAATTCAACGTTGCTTGATGTCATAAATCTCCACCTCAAAGGCCTAAGCACGGACAGCTCATTTTCCCACAGGAAGAAGAATCACCTAGCTTAAACAACTCTCTCTATCTCAGCTCCTCCCTCTTTAGGAATGTGGCAAGCCCGAAACCCTTCCCCCCATGACTGCCACAGAGAAAGTAAGAAAAAGAATATATACTAAGCCTAATTAAAATGGCTACACATATGTCAATTTCAGGCTGGACACTATCACAGCATCCCACAATCACATGATATTTTGTTTGAGGTCTTGTCAACCTGCATACATTTTTGATGGTTTGCAATGTCTCAGTTTCATGTGATCATCATTTATAACTTTCCCAGCCAGCTTCGGACAAGCAAAGCAATGGGAGGAAAAAGATTTGCTTAATGACTGCAGTGATTCACTTAGCAACCCTAGCAAAATTGATAATAAAATTGGGTATGACACTACCACCTTGCCTAGCAACAGAAATCCTGATTCCAATTATGGTCATAAGTCAAAACTACCTGTACTGTGAATCAACTGTCCCTTTAATTAGCATGCCAAGACTTGCTTACTCATATTAGCCTCTTTCTTGTGTTCTTCACAAAGCCACAAGTTCTCTCTTTGCTTTGTGTGAGCCTAGTGCAATAAGGAGCTTCCCTCTATAACCATCATTTCCTGCTTTTACCTTAACTTGCCCAATCTTTGCTAGACGCTCATCCTGATTACTTTGCGTAATTTTCTCTTGCTATTTCCTAAATTATAGAGTTATTTCCTGACTTATTTTTTTCCAAAGCAAGCTAAGAAACTCCAGAAGTTGGAGGGTGGGGACTGGCAGGAGGATGGAGGTCTTCAAAATTTGTCCAGCAAAGATGACCCATAGTGGGTGATGGTTTCACAAAGACTTCTCTCTCCAACTGCCCACTGCAGCTGATTAGGGAATGAGATCTTCTGTGTAAGTGCTCAGAACTTTTCAGTACAACATTGTTAAGTGTCTTTTATTTTGACATATCTTATTCATGCATTCTTTGGAATCTGATCTGCAGTCACTTCAACCAGCAACATCTCTCCATAAAGAGATCAGGCTAGGTTTCAAGGCAGTGGTGGGATTCAAAAATTTTACTACCGGTTCTGTGGGCGTGGCTTGGTGGGCGTGGCAGGGAAAGGATACTGTAAAATCCCCATTCCCTCCGCACCCCACTAACCTGTTTTCCAGTTCCATTCTCCTGTGCAGGGCAACAAAAGAAGACCCAGCCAATCAACTGGGACTCAGTGGGAGGCAGAGAATAGATGGGGGTGGAGCCAGTCAGAGGTGGTATTTGCCGGTTCTCTGAACTACTCAAAATTTCCGCTACTGCTTCTCCAGAACTGGTCAGAATCTGCTGAATACCACCTCTGTTTCAAGGGCACCATGCTATTTCAAGAGTTACGGTAGTCAGATACGAAAAGAGGCAAGTTTGTGTACTTAAAATGGGCATGCAAGCAATGGTGTTTTCACCACTTGGCACAATTCCACATAGTAAAAATCTGTACAACGCAAAAGTCTTCACAATGGAATTGGGTAGGAGAAAGCAGTGTGCTGATCTGTTTCTCTCATTTGCCTTCTGCCAGTTGGAGTATCTAAACAAGTCCAGATGGCCCTATCCATATTTTGTTTAGCTTTATATGTAAACAAGGAGCTCTGGCTTATTTTTCTCCAAACAAGCTGGAATTAAGAGCCAGGAACAACCCATGGTGTTGGATTACGTTTAACTATGAGAATAGCTATAAAGTTTTTGGTCCTGTGCCAAATCTATCCAGCTATATTTAGCTGCCCCCACTGTTAGGAATAGCAAGGGGGAGCCATGGATCAGTAGGTCCTTACATACTGTATCACTCATTTCCAGCTAACCCAGAATTCTTTGCAATTCTGGCTTAGCAGTGAATGGTCAGATGGGCAGTTAATTAAAGATGCTGTTATGCTTATTTCTTTAACTGAAAAAAATGCATCTTCTCCATCCACCCCATTCTTAATTTGATCAACTTTCTTCTGCTTAAGTGTTGTCCAATATTTATTTTAGTTATTTATCACCTGTATTTATACCTGCCTTAGGGGAAGGAAGGAAGGAAGGAAGGAAGGAAACATTTTTAACTTATTTGGAAAAAATAAGCAGGAATTTCCATGTTCTTCAGAGAGATCTTCAACAGTCCCTCTCTAGAAGAAAACCATTGTCTTTCCTTGCAAGGCATTGCCTGATAAATTCCACTGTGCTGGTGTTTCTAAGTGAGCACTTCTAACTTTTGACTGTTCCTTTTAAATGGGTCCAGGAGAAAATGATTCTATATAACGTTTACATAATTTCTCAGTTATAAGACAAACCTCAAATACATAAATACGTTCATAGCCATATTTTATGGAAAAATGCAATTGCTATTCTGCATGTTGGACCTCTCTCTCTCTCTCCCTCCCTCCCTCCCTCCCTCCTTCCTTCTCTCTCTCTCTCACTCTCTCTCTCTCTCAGCAAGTTACTACACTTAAGGAGATCCAGCAAAGCAAGGAGGCTACAGAAAATGATAAAGACAATTGCAGGTGATGGTTTGGATTTGCTGAAAACCGTCACCTAAAGATTTGAAAGAATTTCTCAAACATCCTAAGAATGAAATAAAACTGAAGCATATTTCCTAGAAGATTCAGGAAATGTTAAGGTGGATTTAGCATGGCCTTAGTAACTTCCCTCTTATCACCCAAGCAATTTTTTTCCTCTTTTCTATCTTAAAGCAATACCAGCTTTGTTTAAAACATAGCAATGACTTTAATCTGTCCTTATGTCTACTCTATCTCATTTCTCTAGGTGAACACAAGCAGCAGTTTTATTGAAAACCTGGTTCCTGGGGCTCAGTACCAAGTTGTAATTTACCTACAGAAAGGACCACTAGTTGGGCCTCCTTCTGATCCTGTTACGTTTGCTATTGGTAATGTCTCTGCAAACATGTTTCTGTTGTTGTTTTTGCAGTTTGGAAGCCAGTTTTAATGTCCAGGAGTCATGTTACATAAAGAATCAATTGGCTTTGAAGGCACAACACAATCGTGTTACTGAGTTAATTAGATAACTTGGTCAATACAATGCACTACATTTTGAATTAAGCAGATGGTCTGAGATTACAATATATTAAGCTGCAAAAAAAGTAACTAAGATTGTTAGTCTAAGCCAGGGGTGTCAAACTCAAGGCTTGTGGGGCCAACCTGGAAATGGCAGCCAAAATGGGGCAAAGGGGGGCCTCATTGCTGCAAGAGGGCATCCAGGCCAAAAATGGGGCACAGGAGGCCTAACAGGGCCCCCCAACAGAGATGGTATTCAGCAGGTTCTGACCAGTTCTGGAGAACCAGTAGCGGAAATTTTGAGTAGTTCAGAAAACTGGTAAATTCCACCTCTGACTGGCCCCTCCCCCATCTATTCTCTGCTTCCCGAGTCCCAGCTGATCAGCTGGGTTTTCTATTGTTGCCCTGCACAGGAGAACAGAACTGGAAAGCAGGTTAGTGGGGTGGGAAGGGAATGGGGGTTTTGAAGTATCCTTCCCCTGCCACACCCATCAAACCACGCCCATAGAACTGGTAGTAAAAAGTTTTTGAATCTCACCACTTCTCACGCTACCCCTCCACATCAGTGGTGGGATTCAAATTTTTTTACTACCGGTTCTGTGGGCGTGGCTTGGTGGGCGTGGCAGGGGAAGGATACTATAAAATCTCCAGTCAGAGGTGGTATTTGCTGGTTCTCTGAACTACTCAAAATTTCCACTACCGGTTCTCCAGAACTGGTCAGAACCTGCTGAATACCACCTCTACTCCACGCCCCATTTTGGCCAACAGGGTGTTGAGGGAGATGTCCATTCCGTCTCCCCACCCACCCCAGGTGGCTTGCGGAGAACTACAATGCTGATCCGGCCCTCAAAGAAATCCAGTTTGACACCCCTGGTCTAAGCTAACAAAGCTAGCTAAGCGTTGCATCTTATAAAACTGCAGCTGTTCAATTTTGAACTACTTAAGAATACGGTGTAAACATAACCACTGGCTATCTTTGAGTTAAGTTTTTTTTTTCTTGATGAGACTTATTTCATCTAGTTTAAAATTTACAGATAGTCCTTAATTTACAACCGCTATCAAAGAAACCATACAAAGTTACATTGCACTGAAAAAAATAACCACCTTGCTTAGCAACAGAAATTCAATTGTGGTTGCAAGTCAAAGATGAAGGGGGACTCTCATGCATATTATCATAAATTCTTTTAGGAAAGGTAAGATAGAAATTAAAAGTAGAATAACTCTTCACAACTCAGGGACCTCAATAAATTCTGAATGATGGCTCCCACTATCTGCTGAGCTAGCTTGGCATGTTGGTGGTGGTGGTGGGGAAATCAACTCATCAGGTTGGAAAAGTCTGGGACTTCCATGTCTTATTTGGAACGTGTGACAAATTGATCTGTGTACAATAGCTTTCCATTTCTGTTTTACAGTGCCAACCGGGATCAAAGATTTAACTCTTTATCCTTTGGGACCCACAGCCGTGGTCCTCAGCTGGAACAGGCCTTACCTTGGTGTCTTTCGGAAATACATTGTAGAGATGTTTTATTTCAATCCATCAACCATGACTTCTGAGTGGACTACACACTATGAAATAGCAGCAACTGTCTCGCTCACTTCTTCAGTGGTAAAGTGAATTCAATCTACAATTCAAATATTTCTAAACAGACACACATACACCCTAACTAAAATATCCTACTGCATATATCAATGGGTAGATATAAACTGATAAAAGTCTAACTCATATAATTCCTGACATAAAAAAAACAATTTATTATGGCAATATGAGAATGAGACTAGGGCAGGGGTATCAAACACAAGATTGCGGGCCAGATCCAGAAAAATGTCCTGGAAAATGTAAGGGGCCAGCCCACATCACTTCAGTCCAGTCTACACCTGTCGCTATAGCTTGGTCTACCCAGTGCGAAAAGGAAACATGTCAGCGGTTTGGGGAGTGATGTCAAGCTGGCGACAGCCACCCAGTTGACCACACCCACCCAGCCCCCCCTAAGGTCGACCACAGCCCTGATGCGGCCCTCACTGAAATTGAGTTTGACACCCCTGAACTAGGGCATTCAAGATGGTGTTTAGTGACTATCCAAATTAAAGAGAAAAATACATAAACTGGCCGCAATCTTTCGCGATTGCTGTACAGTTCAAAAAGTATGAGCAGGCATTCTCACATTAGATATTTCTTAATATCTCAGGTGAGAAGGTTGAAATCTCACACAGGGTCAAAGAGGCGAGGTCATCCAATCTCCTGACATTTGATGAGGTTAAAGACATTCCTTAATTTTATTGAGGGGCTGGTGCTCCAGACAATGTTATTCTATATGGGAAATTGCATAAAACAATCACTTCTGCTGCTCTGTGCTCACCCAGCTTTAGCAGAAACAAGAAACAGACTCCTTGTCCTGAAAAAAACCCTCTTTATTTATATCCTGTGAATTAATGGCATTCACACATCAAAAAGACCAGGCAATATTCCTTCAAAGAGTTAAATGCAGTAACAGACCTTATCAGTTCCTTGAGATAATTGTCAGGCTGTGAGCTCCCAGTGGTAAAGCTGCAAATTAAGTTCTAGCAAGCAGTCTCTGAGGCACAAAACACAATGCACCAAATCTTCAGAAATCCAATTCTCCTACACCCACCACTCACCTTTCCTTCTATTTATTCCCCAGCCAGGGAAGGGTCATTCAGTGTCCTCTCCCAAATCGACTCCTTGTCTGTAGTTGTTCTCCTCTCCTAACAGCTCTGTGCATATGCGCATCTGGAACAGGCCCCAGCTGTTCTTCCTCCCCACTTATCTCAGCCTCCAGTGGCTGTGAAACGTTGGACGCCCCTGGCTCCTTCTCTGCATCTGATGCAGATCACCCATCAGAGCCTTCCCCAGACTCCAGAACTGGCCCAAGTTTCTCTCCAACGTCTTCATTGTCCAAGTCTTCTGCCAGCTCTGTTGGCAGCTGGCAGTCCACAACATGCTCCCATGAATTTGAGACAGAATTATGGATTGTCTTTCCTAACACATGTCTCCATGGATCTTCAGATCACCTCCAAGGTCTTTTATTAGGAAAGGTGCCAAGTGAGGCATGTATGATTTTTTTTTTCCTCAGAGAGAGGCTTGGTTGATTCCTGCATTTCAGCACCATATGTAACCTGAGTTTGTCAACTAGCTTTCCATAGTCTGGTGTCCTTCAGCTACATCGTGTGCACAATTCCAAGAATACTTTGCCAACATAGTCAAAACACCTCATGCTAGGCTTTCTAAATTTGTGTGTTTTATTTTAAGAAGCTTCTTAATTTTTATAAAATAAATCTGCTATTTACAAGAGAAGAAACAATACCTAGAAGTAATACTGATCCACTTTTATCATCTTCCTTCTTCCATGCAGTAACTCTTACCATTTTTCGGTACAGTACCTGGTAACTTATGGCCCATTAAGGTCATGACATTAGTTGCAGATCTTAGTGGACTGGAAGCTGATTCTGTCTCTTTTTCTCCTTTTTTTAGAAAATAGACAACTTGCTGCCTGCCTGGTATTATAACTTTCGAGTTACCATGGTGACGTGGGGAGAACCAGAACTCAGCTGCTGTGATACTTCCACTATTGGTTTCATAACTGGTAAAAAGGAATGTTTGATATACTTATGTTTTTTTTTTTATGTCTTTCTTGTAAATCTTCATGTTTACTGAAAGACCCAGGAGAGTTTTTCAGCGTTTTGGATTTGAAAGAAACATGAGAATGAAAGAGATGTTTATGTTGCTGTAGTTTTCTTTTTAAAAAATGAATATTTTTCTTCCACAGAATTGCAAGGCAGTGGTGAAAGGAAGCATCATGATCCCAGAAAAAGACACAGCTGCTTTAAAAGAGTTGCAAGCAGGTGATAGGGAAATGCCTCCCATACTCCAGAGTAGGGGTCTCCAACCTTGGCCACTTTAAGACTTGTGGACTTCAACTCCCAGAATTGAAGTTGAAGTCCACAAGTCTTAAAGTGACCAAGGTTGGAGACTCCTTCTCCAGTCCACCTTTCGCTCTGCACAGTTGTAGCTCTTAGGCCACAGTCTTTTGTCTCCTTCATTTTGAAGAGTAGTCCTTGACTTACAACAGTTCACTTAGTAACCATTCTAAGTTGTAACAGCACTGAAAAAAGTGACCTATGATCCTTTTTCACATTTATGACTGTTGCAGCACCCCCATGGTCATGTGATTTACTTTTGGATGGTTGACAAGTGGTTCACCCTAATCTCCAAGGATCCTTCTAACTAGAGGTGGTATTCAGCTGGTTCTGACCAGTTCTGGAGAACCGGTAGCAAAAATTATGAGTAGTTTGGAGAACTGGCAAATATCACCTATGACTGGCCCCACCCTTATTCTCTGCCTCCTGAGTCCCGGCTGATCAGCTGGGTCTTCTTTTGTTACCCTGCACAGGAGAATGGAGCTGGAAAGTAGGTTAGTGATGTGGGGAGGGAATGGGAATTTTACAATATATCCTTCCCCTGCCACACCCAAGCCACACCACGCCCACCAAGCCATGCCCACACAAGCAGTAATATAAAAAAAAATGTGAATACCACCACTGCTTCCAACTCTGTTATTCTATATTCTCCCTGCTGGAATTGTACAGCCGAGCCCAGTTCTTAGATCACACGTGGCCGTAGGCTTGTGTGGGAGGGTAAGAGGAGACCAGTGACAAGCCATGCATGATATTCATGCAAATGCTACATCTTACATAACTGTCAGAAAAGTGGAATACGATTATTTTACCCTCCTTGTGATTTGCTGTGGATGCCTGTACTTAGGCTGAAAAAACAGCTTCTATCCCAGGGCAGTAGCTCTTTTGAATTCTACTGTATAGTGCAGTGTTGGTTTGGTGTCGGGGGTTTTCGGTTCAATGTATGGAGTATGAAGGATGTGTGTTCGTATTTATTTTCATGGTTATTGTGTGCACAGAAGATGGTGTTTGATTTCATTGTAGGAGGTGCAATGACAATAAAGTAAAGTAAACTAAAACTAAACTTGTTGTAGTCCTTGAAAGCTTTCACACGGGGGCCAAACAATCCCAGAAGCTGTTGCTAAAATGTCACCCTGAATTCTGAGACTCTAGGCCTGTATGAGGAGGCTAGAATTGGCTTTGATGAAGGCTTCATGCTGTGAAGATGTAGCAATTATGTCATTTTCTCCATTGAGGTGCATTGCATTTCTCCTCACTGGGAACACCAGATGAAGACGCTGGGACCAGCGTCTAAGACAGCCGTGCTTCAATGCATCACTCTTTAGATATCATTGTGCTTTCTTCAAAGCCACACTGAAATAATGCTTCACTTTAAAGCTTTCCGTTACACAGATGACTGGAGAATAATCCCATCACTTGCAATTAATCTAAATTAAGTTTAAGGGTATGGATTATATTTAACCATTAAGTTGAAATGGAAATGGAAGGAAATCAGGTCTGGCACCACTATGACTAAAAGTATGTTCTCTCCTCCCTATCAACCAATTTATCACTCAAAAAGCCACATCTGGCCCTCAGCCAGAAAAAGAAAGTGACTGAGGGAAAGAACACAACAGCAGCTATTATATTCAAAGATAATTGCATTGGGACAGAAAAGATGATTTAAATTTTCAGAGTAGGTGGGGAAAACAAGGATTTGAAACTCTGTGAAACCAAATTGGTAAATATGGGTAGGCCTCGATTTATGACCACAATTGAGCTCCAGATTTCTGTTGCTAAGCAAGACATTGATGAGGCGAGTTTTTCCCCATTTTACAACCTTTCTTGCCATAGTTGTTAAGTGAATCACTGCTGTTTGTTAAGTTAGTAACACCGCTATTAAGGGAATGTGGCTTCCCCATTGACTTTGCTTGTCAAAAGGTTACAAAAGGTGATCAATCACATGCTACTGCAACTGTCATAAATATGAGCCAGTTGTCAGATGTCAGAATTCTGCCACAGCATCACATGATAAAAATCCAGCTGTCCCACATTTACAACTGTACCCTCCCTGCCACCCAGGGGTGGGATTCAAATTTTTGAACAACCAGTTCTGTGGGCGTGGTTTAGTTGGTGGGCATGGCTTGGTGGTCATGTGACTGGGTGGACATGGCTTGGTGGTCATGTTATTGGCTGGGCGTGGCCAACTCAATATCACTCACATCGAGGCACGCATCTCCTCGCCTGGTCTCTCATGACTGTGGGGATGCTGCAACAGTCGTAAGTGTGAAAAATGGTCATCAGTAACTTTTTTCAGTGCCATAGTAACTTTGAATAGTCATTCCACACAAGCAAAGTACCAGCAAAGGAGGGGAAAAAAACTTCAGAGAGGTTCCTGAGACAGGAAATCTAGTCCTACCAAGAATGTAATAAGGGTTAATGGAGAGGCAGTTTCTGTTAGCAACACCAGAATGTTTCCTTCCTGCCTTCCTTACAGGATTAGGCCAGTAATTTCTTCTAACAACCAGTTCTCTGAGCTGCTTAGAATGTTAACAACCGGTTCTAGCGAATAGGTGCGAACTGGTAGAATCCCACCCCTGCTGCCACCTGCACTTAATAGTGATAGTACAGCACCCACCACCCATCTGTCAGCACTCCCTAGTGCCCAACCACCTGTGTTCCTTAGCACTCACCTGGGTTCTTTGGTGCCTTCCCAATGGTGCCTCCTGCTGCTGTCATCTGTAGCTGTCACCCACCAGTTTGCTTGGGATTCCACCTCTTCCCATGTCACAATCACATGAGATCCTCATTTAAAGCCCACCCAGTTCTGGGGTTATGTGCGAATCACCTTTGGAAAGAGTAGGCAAAGTGACACTACCAAAGAAAGGGTCAGATAAGAAGCCTGTAGCTGAATAATGGTTGGGGCAAGAAGATCAGAAGAGACCCTCCCTAGTTTCTTCAGATGTAAATGAGACAGAGACATACACTTGCAAGATTCTATCAGTGAATTTTTACCATAAAGTAATATTAGGTTTTCTGATCATATTTCCTGTCTGCTTTGCCCTGCAAGGCCAGCAGGTTACAATGGTAACTGGAATTGCCTTTGCTGAGTGATGTAGATACATGACATTATGTTTTGTGGCTGCGTTGCATAGCAATAGAAATTCCAGTCCTGATTGACAGTTATAACCCAAGGATTATTTGTAGTTAATTTGTTCCCCTTGGATTTCTCCCACAGTGAAGAACAATTAACAGTGTGTGTCCTGTTACAAACCTCTCCCTGCTTGTTGTGAGACTATATGCAGGCACATACAGTAAATGGTGAAGTATACATCATAACAGCACAACATCCATTTGTCATTCTGATGCCATCTTTGAATTTGGTAAATGCCTCTATATTTGCTCCTGTTTTATACATTCATGGCATCAGTAAGTTTTTTTTATATATATATAAAAGAAGGCTTTGGACTGAGACAAATTAATTTTGGCATCATTTTCCAGAGGGAAAAAAGGCTGAATCTTAGCTTTCATCTTTCTTTCTTTGAAAGATTTAAATCGTATCTTTCGGGTAAGCAGTAAAAGATGGAAAAGCAGTTGGTTTGATAGTTACGGTTTTGTGTGAAGACCAGCAAGAGCTCAACTGCAAATATTCACTGAGCAATTTCTGTTTTTCAGAACAGCCTACTTCAAAAGGTTTTTGGGGAAGGAAAATATTGGAGAACTTACAGTCACCTATTTATATTACACTAGAGAAGGAGAGGGCATCAAATTAATTACTTGCTTGATCTTATTCCCATACCTATCCTCTTTATCATGCCCCTTGATAGAGCAAAGTTTTTCATGAGATGATAAATTCCATGCTTCAGGAGTGTTATTCAATGTCGCATTAAGATCCCAACTGCAATATTTCTTCCCCAAAATTTATTGACATGTGAAGTTATCTGAAGTGAAATGACTGTATCTGGACCAAACAGAGCAAATCATTAAAGAACATTCAAATAACTTATGCCAACCCAAGATTTGGACTGTCCAATGTACTTCTGATTTCTTCAGATTCTACTGTTCATCCAAATATGTAATTATTTTTTTGACAGTGGAGTTGATGCATCTTGATTTTGATGGGTGTAAAACATGCTCAGAATTATATGAATCTGGAATGCTAGTGTGTTGCAATTTTTTCACTCCATTAATATCTCCAATCTAGGCAGTGAGTATATGGGACAGTGGTGGAATTCAAATTTTTTTACTATTGGTTCTGTGGGAGTGGCTTGGTGGGCATGGCACGGGAAGGATACTGCAAAATCCCCCTTCCCTCCCCACCCCATTAACCTGCTTTCCAGCTCTGTTCTCCTATGCAGGGCAGCAAAAGAAGACCCAGCCAATAAGCTGGGACTCAGGAGGCAGAGAATAGATGGGGACAGGGCCAGACAGAGGTGGTATTTGCCGGTTCTCCGAACTACTCAAAATTTATATTGCCGATTCTCCAGAACTGGTCAAAACTTTCTGAATACCACCTCTGATATGGAAGATACAATTCTTAAATAAATTCAGTCTTTTGTTAGCATAAATATCTTATTAAACATAGCTTTGTTATTATTATTTTTAAAGAAAGCAACCTAATGGACAACGTCTATAGTAGTGGGATTCAAAAATTTTTACTATCAGTTCTGTGGGCGTGGCTTGGTGGGCATGGCAGGGGAAGGGTACTGTAAAATCTCCAGTCAGAGCTGGTATTTGCCGGTTCTCCAAAATTTTTACTATCAGTTCTCCAGAATTGGTCAGAACCTGCTGAATACCACCTCTGAACATTAAAGAAATATATTATAGGAAGCTATGGTTACTATTCTTTAGCTGGTGCTCTTTCAAAAAATATATAGAAGACTATTTCCATTTTCCTTGCCAGATTTCGAAATGTGCACAAAACTGATTTAAAAACAGAAGACTGCAATCTAATAAAATACACATAACTGCTTCTTCAAAAGCCTTAACCAAATAAATCTTGGGATTTCCACCTAAGAAATAATACACCAGTCAGTTCCAAATATTTGCATGGCTGTCAGATTATGGAACAATTTTGCTTTCTGTCACTTTCAACCAACTACTATAGATTTTAATTTAGCCTTGGTGATACGACAAGGCTTCAGAAAGTGTGGGACTCAACCATACTTAAGGCAGTAGATAACCAAAGATTTCATCTATCAGTAGGGGATTAGATTAGATCAGGGGTGCCTGGTTGGAGAATCGCGGGACTTGAAGTCCACCAGTCTTAAAGTTGCCAAGGTTGGACACACTTGGATTAGATGAAGATGCGCAATCTGTGACCCAAGATTGCATATATTCTTCAACACTTTGAGAAACTTGCCAAATATCCATATGAAGAAGCAGAAGAGTATTAAGTACACAAAGATACTTAAACTAAAATTAAACCCATTATCTTCAGTTAATTCAAATTTAATCTAATACAATTATGTATTATATTAAAACAAAATTTAGTTTTTGTACTGTCCCCGCATACTTTTCGGCACATTGCCCCTCCCCTAGTATGTCACCCAAGTGCAAGTTGAAGTCCTTGGCCCAAAAAATGTTGCAACTATTGGAACAGATAATCTTTGAGGTCCCTTTGGTAATGTGTTCGGCAAACTCCTCCAAGTCTGATGTGTAACAAAGGAGGAGGGAGTCCCTGCGGATTTTACTCGGCTAGTAGGGCTCATTTCCGATTCAAGGCCTTTGAGCCAGTGCTCCTGAAGACATTTCTATGGTCATGTGACCAGCATGATATCATAGAATGCTGTTACCTTCCCACCAAAGTGGTATCTATTGATCTACTCACATTTGCATGCTTTCGAACTGCTAGTTTGGCAGGAGCTGAGGTGAGAACAGTATCAGGATTCTAGCAATCACTCTAATTAAATCATGATTCTCTGAATTCTGAAACTTCAAAAAATTTCAAAGGAATCATTAGAGGCAACATACTAGTATTGCCCTGTATGAAGCCAACTCTGGCATACGTAATTTACAGTCACCTGTGATCCTGTTTACCCCCCTCCCACCTGGGTGTCTCCTAAACCAGATTCTCCAATTGAGCATGTTCACAGGCTGGGTGTCATCATTTATGTTCTCCAATTAAATATATTCACGGGCAAAAACTCTGGTATTTTAGTTACAATCTTTTAAAGATAATTGTTGGCATGTACTTTTGCTTTCAAACTGCTGCATTGTTCTTCCATATTTCCTTCCTCTCCCGTCCCTTTTTTGTAATGGCAGCTACTAAAACAGGCATAGGAATGTTTTATGAGTTGACAAACAGGAGCTCACCCTGTCGCGTGACACTTGGGTCTTGAACCTGGGCTGCCAACTTTCCAGCTGACAAGCCCAGCATCTTAACCACTGAGCCGCCATGCCACCTGGTGAAATGAAGTGAAGTGAAGAAGAAGCCTTCAAAAAAAGAAAGAAATAATGTGTTCTTCATGCAAATAATGTACATTTGGGGAGGAAGAATATGATGATGGTTAACAGTGATGATAATGATAGTGTTCGTTTCTTTGTCTGTTTGTTTCCTGGTAGCTCCTGTGTCTCCTAAAATCACTGCAGTTGAATATTTCAACAGCCTTCTCTATGTCAGCTGGATCTATGGCGATGACAACACGGACCTTTCCCATTCTAGAATGTTGCACTGGATGGTTATTGCAGAAGGAAAGAAAAAGATTAAAAAGAGTGTAAGACTGATGCACCTATTGGGTATTGCTCCCAGACCAACAACTGTCAGGCCACAAGAAGTAAAACATTGATATTGGGTATTTTACGATCGACAAATGATTCTTTTTCAGTTTTTCCTCAGGAAATATTTTATAAGCATGTGGACCAACTGCTCCGATTTCTTAGGTAGGCCAAAACAAGGAGATATAGAAGAGAATACAGATAGTCTTCAACTTATGAATACAGTTGAGCCCACAATTGATGTTGCTAAATGAGAAATTTGTTAAATAAGTTTTGTCCCATTTTATGACTTTTCTCACCACATTCGTTAAGTGAATCACTGCATTGTTAAGTTAGTAACAGGGCTGTTAATAACAGGGTGAACTTGGCTCCCCTACTGACTTTTCTTATCAGAAGGTTGCAAAAGGGGATCCCATGTCTCTGGGATACTGCAACCATCATAAATATGAGCCAGCTATTAAACATCCTAATGTAAATCATGTGACCATCAGGATGATACAACGGCCTTAAGTATGAAAAAATGGTCATAAACCACTCTTTTCAGTGCTGTTGTAACTTCGAACGGTCACTAAATGAACTGTTGTAACTCGAGGATTACCTGTAAATATGGCTAGATGAGGTAAAACAAGAATTGGCAACAACACATTTAGTTTGCTACCTCTTATTTTCTGTCTTTCTAACCCTGGTTGGCCATTTTGGAAACAGAGTACAAGTCGTCCTCAACTTATAACAGTTCATTTAGTTACTGTTCAAAGTTACAACTGAAAAAGTGATTTATGATTGTTTTCAACATGATTGCTGAAGCATCCCCATGGTCACATGATGTTAAGGTAATGAAGATTTAATAGCTGACCAGCTGCTGTAAGGCTGAAAGCAAAGCAGGGTACTGCCGCTTTAAGGAGCTGTCTATATAAGGGAGGCCATGTGCGAGCGCCTTTCTTTCTCCTCGTGTTCTATTTCCATTGTAGTTCTTTGTGTAGAGTTGAAGATTGATTGCTTGCCTGGTATTTGCCTAATACGTGTATGTATGTATTTAGTAGTCTTGTATATAAACAACTGATAAAAGACAAAGTCTCTGTGTCCTGTGTTTTGCTCCTGGGTTGTCTCACAATAGTAGTCATGCTATAAACACTCTGATGCATGATCAAAATTCAGATGCTTGGCAACTGACTCATATTTATGATGGTTGCAGTGTTCCAGGTTCATGTGATCCCCTTTTGTGACCTTCTTACAAGCAAAGTCAATGGGGAAGCCAGATTCACTTAACAACCATGTTACTAACTTAGCACCTGCAGTGATTCACTTAACAATTGTGGCAAGAAAGATCGCCAAACCTTTCACTTAACAACTGTCTCGCTTAACAACAGAAATTTTGGGCTGAATTGTGGTCATAAATTGAGGGCTTCCTGTATGGACTAGTTGGCTTTGAGGTTTGATCCAGCATAGTTTTTCTTAATTCTTCAAGTTCATAGAAATGGACATGGCCTGATAGGTTTTTAGTCTGATCCTCTATTTCAGGATGCATTAATTCCCCAATCCTGAGCAGCTGGCTATACTTCAAATGTTTGAAGGAAATCACGACAAATGTATCTACTTAATCAATTTATATGGCCACTCTCTCATTGTGCGGCATTTATAATTAAGTACAATTCAAATAAGATTGAAATTGCCAAGAAAGGAGAATACTTGTAGCTCAGGATTGACATGAGGGGTCCTTGGTGCTCTGACCCTGCTTGTTTTTTTGCAGATGTTTTATTACCCAAATTAGGTAACATCATCAGTGCTAGTGCTCAGAGAGCACCAAGATCGAAATTAATTTAGTGCAATGAATACAATCACTCCCTAAGTATTTAATAATCTTCCTCTTCCATCACATTTAAAAATTGTAATTCAGTAGCAGCTTTTGAAAGGATGGAGACTACACATCCTTTATGTTGCATAACTGGAGAGACAGGGGATGTTTATCTCTTCCCTCAATTATTCCCAGCTGATTTGGCTTGACTTGCAAGATCAGCCTTCTGGAGAGCTGGCAAATTGTCCTTCTCTGAAGACTGATTCCAGATCCCCTAAAAAGGCTGAGGCAAAAGTCCAATTAGCCCACTAATCCCTGGTCCCTGTTCAAAGCTCATCTTTCCTGCAAAGGAGTTTTTAACTCTTCGTCTGTTTCAGGTAACCCGGAATGTCATGACTACAATGCTCAACCTTCCTGCGGGGGACATCTATAACCTCTCGGTCACTGCTTGCACTGAGAGGGGTAGCAACAGATCTGCGCTTCAGCTTGTGAAAGTTGGTAAGGCCTTAGTTGAGCCATCCTTTGGTCTGGGGCTACAGCTGTGGTTTGGCTTTGGTTTGGTTTTGTGGCAAGGGTGCTGCAAAATGAAAATGGTTCTCTGCACTAAAGGGATACATTTTGGTTGGAGGAAAAATTGACATTGATAGATGAGATGATGCAACTGAGTGCATAACAGATTGTGTGCTTCCTTTTAAGCCATAAGTTCTATCTGCAAATTTGAGCGTATGTGAATTATGGAATTTGGTCTATAGGCTTTATAATAAAGAGTGAAAGGAATAAAGAGTTGTCACTTGACATTAAAATGGCCAGTGCAACATTGGATTATATATCAGTTTATTGGCTTGCATTCTATGATACAGTGATCCTCAGCTTCCAATGATTTCCTTAATGATGTTTCGAATTAATGTTTGCTTTGGAAAGGACATTTTATGCACGTATGCACTTCCTGTCATTGCAAAACATTACACCTACATCCATATCCACACACACACACCGCTATTCCAGTGCTTAGCCACTGACTCACACTTATGACCAGTTGCAGTATTCTGTGGTTATGAGATCATGATTTGCAACTTTCTTTGGTTCATGGACCAAAGTGGAACCTTTGCCCATGGTAACTCAATTTACATCCATAGTGACACACCTTAGGACTGTGATAAAAAATGATCATAAAATTGGAACTGGTCATATGGTGATTCAACAGAAGACCTTGACTTACAACCAAAATTCCTTAGTCATTTATTCCAATATCAAACTACCATTCAAAAGTTTCTTTAAAAAAATATACACCTAGAATTTCTCTATGAGCAAATGAGTTTAAATGTTTACTCCTTAGTAAAGCTATGTAGAATCGTACTTTAAAAAAAGTATGGGGGGGGAGGAATGACATGAATTAACTAGCAAGAATCAATTTAGAAACAGTGAAGAATAAGGAAGTCATCACTACTTTTTCTATATTTCAAAAAGTTTTTTTCAATAGGGATAGAAGAATAATGCTTAATCAGTTACCATTCAGGAAGTTTTGACACGACTGAAATAAATAAAAGAGCCAGATTTGAAGACAGAGTTTGTAAACAGCGCGTGATTACCCCTTGTAATATATATGAATTTTGTATTTTGCAGATTCATATACTTGTGAATAATAAATATATGCTGGCACTTAGTTGCAGTATCCATATTCACCATCTTTGGTCATTTTTCTTGCCCAATACTAGCGCAGAATTATGGAATATTGTTTGAATATGTATTAATTATTCTTTATTTCGAATAAAACACAGAGACAGAGCAGAAAGCTGGATGACTTTGAACCAATCACTCTCTCTTAGCCCAATCCACCTCACTGGGTTACTGTTCTGGGGAAAATAGAAGGGATGAGGACCATTAGATATATTCTGTCTTGAGTTGTTTATAAAAATAATAAAGATGGGATATAAATTAGATAAATTAGTAAATAAATAATAAAGTCCAAGAGGTGCCCAAGAAACAACATTCACCACTTTTGTTAGCTTGCTTAGTATACTTTTTATTATTTTTGGCTGTTTCTCTGGTCATTTTTTCAGTGGCTGTAAATCCTAACCTTTCATTCTCACAAGCTCAGGATCTTGCTCACTTAAGTTTCATTACTCACAGTTGAATAGCGAAACACACTGAATGCCGAAAATAATGAGATCTTCTCAGTATCTTTATAAGAATATAACTAAGTATTTTTATAAGAATGAACTAAGTAGCAGAGACAGACACTATAAATGAGAAGAAAACAGCTGTGTTTTGCTGATGCAAGGACAAAAATAGCAAGCGTTACAAGTCTATTAAAACACAGCAAATTCACAATGGGAATAAACATAACTCACAAGAAAGAATCCTCATATTATAAGGACAATACATGTGTAATTCAGAAACAAATAGTAAACATTTGAAAGAGCAGAATTTATTTATTTATTTATTTATTTATTTAGGTTTTATATACCGCCCTTCTCCCGTAGGACTCAGGGCGGTGAACAGCCAACTAAAATACATGTAGACAAATATAAATAGTTAAAAAAGAATTAAACCCTAGGCTGTCCCTATAAAAATCTAAAAACCCCAATTAAAATAAATTAAAACTTTGTACACCCATCCCAACTAATCTAAAAACCCCATTTAAAATCCCATTTGAGTCAGCTCAGGCCGGCCTGCTCGAAGAGCCAGGTCTTCAGGTCACGTCTGAAGGCCCTCAGGTCACTGGTCGTTCGTAATCCAGGGGGCATCCCATTCCAAAGGGCGGGTGCCCCCACAGAGAAGGCCCTATTCCTCGGGGTCACCAGACGACACATAGAAGGCGTCGGGACCCGGAGGAGACCCTCTCTGTGGGAGCGCACCGGTCGGTGGGAGACTACTGGCAGAATGCGGTCTTGTAAGTATCCTGGTCCGATGCCATGGAGCGCTTTAAAGACCAAAACCAGTACTTTAAAGCGAACCCGGAAGGCCACTGGCAACCAATGCAGCTCGCGCAGGAGGGGCGTCACGTGGGAGTATCTCGACGCCCCCATAACCACCCGCGCGGCTGCATTCTGTACCAGTTGAAGCCTCCGAGTGCTCCCCGCAGGGAGCCCCATGTAGAGGGCATTACAGTAGTCCAGACGGGAGGTGACCAGGGCAGAAGAACCAGATTGAAAGCTGCAGAGCAGAAATTTCATAGCAAAAGAAAACAGATATATATATCTTTATATAAATGTGTGTGTGTGTGTGTGTATGTTAAAGATGATACAATAAAGCACCTACAAACTAAAGATGTAAATTTATCTTTGGGAAACTGGAAAGAGTAGAGAAATCATACAGTCATTGGTGACTAGACATGTACAGGTCAGTGGTGGGATTCAAAATTTTTTACTCCCAGTTCTGTGGGCATGGCTTGGTGGGCGTAGCGTGGCTTGGTGGGCATGGCAGAGGAAGGATACTGCAAAATCCCCATTCCCAGCCCACTCCAAAGAAAGGATACTGTAAAATCCAGAGGTGGTATTCAGCAGGTTCTGACCAGTTGTGGAAAACCAGTAGCAGAAATTTTGAATAGTTTGGAAAACCGGCAAATACCACCTCTGACTGGAGATTTAACAGTATCCTTCCCCTGCCATGCCCACCAAGCCATGCCCACAGAACCAGTAGTAAAAAAATTTGAATTCCACCACTGATAAAATCCCATTCCCTCCCTACCCCACTAACCTGCTTTCCAGCTCCTTTCTCCTGTGCAGGGCAACTAAAGAAGGCCCAGCCAATCAGCTGGGACTCGAGAGGCAGAGAATAGATGTGGGCGGGGCCAGTCAGAGGGGGTATTTGCCAATTCTCAGAACTACTCAAAATTTCTGCTACCGGTTCTCCAGAACTGGTCAGAACCTGCTGAATACCCATCTCTAGTACAGGTAGTCCTTGACTTATGACCACAACTTGAGCCCAAAATTTCTGTTGCTAAATGACACAGTTGTTAACTGAACTTGGCCCCATTTTAACAATCTTTCTTGCCACAGTTGTTAACTGCAGTTGTTAAGTTAGTAACATTATTGTTAAGTGAATCTGGCTTCCCCATTGACTTGGCTTGCCAGAAGATCTCAAAAAGTGATTACATGACCCCAGGAGACTGCAACCATCATAAGTATGAGTCAGTTGCCAAGTGTCCGAATTTTGATCATGTGATCATGGAGATGCTGCAACTGTCATAAATGTAAAAAATAATCATTTTAAGTCACTTTCAATGCCCTTGTTACTTTGAACGGTCACTTAATGAACTGTTGTAAGTCAAGGACCACCTGTAGAAAGATCTGAATGAGCAACCTATCACTTACAGTCTGCATATAAGTTCTCAGAACCCCAGGAGTTTGCTACCAAATTTTAGATCCAATCATATGGCTGCAGGTGTTTTCAGACTTTTGCACACACACACACACACACACACACACACACACACACACACACACACACACACACACTTTCATGGATGATCCTGTTCAGGGCTGATTGCCCACCTTGGTAGTTATAAGTGAAGAGAAGAGAAGAGAAGAGAAGAGAAGAGAAGAGAAGAGAAGAGAAGAGAAGAGAAGAGAAGAGAAGAGAAGAGAAGAGAAGAGAAGAGAAGAGAAGAGAAGAGAAGAGAAGAGAAGAGAAGAGAAGAGAAGAGAAGAGAAGAGAAGAGAAGAGAAGAGAAGAGAAGAGAAGAGAAGAGAAGAGAAAAGAGAAGAGAAGAGAATTCTTTATTGGCCAAGTGTGATTGGACACGCAAGGAATTTGTCTTGGTGCAAATATTCTCAGTATACATAAAAGAAAAGATACACTTGTCAAGAGTCAAGAATCATCAGGTACAACACTTAATAATAGTCATAGGGTACAATAAGCAATCAAATCATAGTAGGAAACAGTCCATATAAATCATAAGGATACAAGCAAGAAAGTTACAGTCATACAGTCATAGGTGGGAGGGGATGGGTGATAAGGAGTGATGAGAAGATGAATAGTAATAGTAGTGCAGACTTAGTAAATAATTGAACAGTGTTGAGGGAATTATTTATTTAGCAGAGTGATGGCGTTCGGGTAAAAACTATTCTTGTGTCTAGCTGTTCTGGTGTGCAGTGCTCTATAGCGTCATTTTGAGGGAAGGAGTTGAAACAGTTTTATGTCCAGGATATGAGGGGTCTGTAAATATTTTCACAGCCCTCTTTTTGACTCGTGCAGTATACAGATGCTCGATTGAAGGCAGGTTGGTAGCAACAGTTTTTTCTGCAGTCCTAATTACTCTCTGGGGTCTGTGTCTGTTTTGTTGGGTTGCAGAACTTGTTGGGTTAGGTCTTGTTGGGTTGCAGAAATGCAAAGAGAGATCAAAGATGAGAAAATAAGTATTCTTCAGTTAGTAAGGAGGGAAATGAGCTTTCATATTTGAATTTGCTTTGGCTTGGGATGGCTTCATTATTATTAATTTTTTAATGAACTTTTACAATTGTGATATATAGATCAAAAATTTTAACATCCAAGATTTATAATCATTTGAGAAAGCAAACCAAGATGAGCCATTAATTGTGAGATTATTCAACACTCCGGGATTCATCCTTGTTCTTTATGGGGCAAAAACATTTTCAGCAGCAAACACATATATATTCATCCTGCAGCTAAGAGTTAATTGAAAAAGGAAATGAAGTAAGTGTTGAAAAAGAGAAGAAAAAGCAAACTGCATCAGACTGCCTTCCTGTTTTAAAGTTCCATTTTATTGCCAAGCAACTCTGGGAAGACTGAAAAGTTATCCCCATAGGTCTGTAGAGTTCAGGATCTTGGATCACCTATAATCTTTCACTTTATGTGGTATCCCAATGACCCACAAGGCGCAGTCAAAGAGACTCTTATCTCGTTTCTAGATCCAGCTCCTCCAAGATCACTCTTTGCGGTAAATAAAACACAGACCTCTGTGACTCTCTTGTGGGTAGAAGAAGGAGTAGCAGATTTCTTCGAGGTTTTTTGCCAGCAGATCGGCTCAGACCATGAGACAAAGGTTCAGGTATGTGTTTTTATCCTTGATCAATTTCGGATCGTTCCTGAGATACTTAACCTGGGTGGCTCTGGTTTGAAATCCAGCCTCTTTTTGCATGAATCAGTGCAAGATAAACTTTAAGTGAAAAGACACAGCTTGACCCAGTGGTGTTACTGGTTGTGTTGATACACAGATTTAATTTAAAAGACACTTACCATTCCTGTTACCCCTTATCACTTCTAGCTGTTAGCAATCTAAATTTGAAGCAAGCATCTTCAAACAAACAAACAAAAAATGCAAGAAAGTCCAATTGTCTCCTGCAAGAAGCACCTTTGGGACAATTAACCAGAGGAACAACTTGCCTCCAGAAGTTGTGAATTCTCCATCACTGGAAGTTTTTAAGAAGAGATTGGACAATCGTTTGTCTGAAATAGCATAGGGTGCCCTGCCTGAGCAGGGGGTTGGACTAGAAGACCTCCAAGGTCCCTTCCAACTCTGTTATTCTGTGAAGTGTAACAATATACGGAGACAGAAACTGGCATAATGACACAAGCCCTGTCCTTTCCTACATGTGTCATGTTGCATGAATGCTGTAAAGAAATAGAGCTTCTGCTGGATACCTCCATATATAAAATAGCAATGGAGCTATACCAGCTAGCCACTATCCCAGTCTTCAAAATATTGAGGCTTCCATTCAATCTAGAATTAGATAAAATTATTAGAATTCAAGGGGTCTCCTTTCCCACATTCAGATGGATCCTGGACAGCAATTAGTTGAGTGTCAGAATCTTAACAAAAGTCATGACCTTGAATACAGCCTCTTTCTCTTCAACATGTGGAAGAGATCTTCTAAGAGTAAATGATTCATATCTACCCCCATTGCAGGATACAAAATTGTCACAAATGTTGAGTTTCAAGACTTCAGAAGGGTTGGAGGAGGCCTATCTGAAAGCTGTTGCCTTCCTTTAGCTTGCAAGAAGTACAAGTGTCTTAAAATGCTTTAAGTTCCCAGTTCTATTTGCTGTTTCATAATCACCCTTGTTAGTATTTTTGTGGTCAACATTTTCAATATCTTTGTACTTCTTGCAACATTCTTCACATCCGAATGTTCTGAGCAGAACAGAATTGCTTTTGTTTTCCTGAAGTTGTATTTAAGGGGGTAGGGTTTTTTTTTTTTCATTGACCCTCTATTCTATTTCAGATATTTTAATTAATGTCAAACTAAATCTCCAGCTTGGAGATGTTAAAAAAAAAAAACTATGTTTAATTAGAATCAAAGCCCACTGAGATTATTATCCACAATGGAGAGCCAGAAGCACAATAAGAAATTTGTACCTAGGATAGAACCCTTGAACTTAGAGAGATTCCAAATCCTAGCTACTCAAATGATTTCCTCTAGATTGGCAATCCCCAGCCTTCCCAGCTTGGCAGCGCAGCATTGGAGTGGGAGGGGGGAGTTCAAGTTTGTACAAACGGAGTTTCCTGTGTGCGTGCAAGCACCTGCCCCTCGCACAGCCCGGTTCTGAATGCAATATGGCCCACTAGTGGGCCAGGGGTTGGGGACTCCTGCTCTAAATATTACTAACTCTGAGCCAATCCATTATTCCTATTAGCTATCTTAAATATTATGTAATCATGTGTGTATAGGGGACACGGTGGCTCCGTGGCTAGGACGCTGAGCTTGTCGATCAGAAAGGTCGGCAGTTTGGTGGTTTGAATCCCTAGCACTTGTAACGGAATGAGTTCCCGTTATTTGTCCCAGCTTCTGCCAACCTAGCAGTTCGAAAGCACGTAAAAATGCAAGTAGAAAAATAGGGACCACTTTGGTGGGAAGATAACAGCATTCCGTGCACCTTTGGCGTTTAGTCATGCTGGCCACATGACCACAGAGACGTCTTCAGCTTTGTAACGGAGATGAGCACTGCCCCCTAGAGCTGGAAATGACTAGCATGTATGTACGAGAGGAAGTTTTACCTTTACCTAATTAATGTGTGCGTCTTAAAATTATGCCCACTCCCCCAAAGGAGTGAATTAACTCCAACTGAAAGTAATGCTTAAGAGAGAACCTATTCAAAATTTTACCTCCGTTCAGATAAGATTGGAGTTTCTGGTTGAGCAACTGGAGAATTGTTCTCTGTTATTATACAAGAATGAGCTGATAAATCTTTCTCTTTTGTACTATCATTTGCTCATCATTACCTGAAATCTTATATAGAAGGTTGGACTTCATTCTTCCCTAATCCTACACTACTAGCCCTTTTTATTTATTTATTTATTTATTTATTTATTTTATTTTAGGTTTTATATACCGCCCTTCTCCCGAAGGACTCAGGGCGGTGAACAGCCAACTAAAATACATGTAGACAAATATAAATAGTTAAAAAAGAATTAAACCCTAGGCTGTCCCTATAAAAATCTAAAAAACCCCAATTAAAATAAATTAAAACTTTGTACACCCATCCCAACTAATCTAAAACCCCATTTAAAATCCCATTTGAGTCAGCTCAGGCTGGCCTGCTCGAAGAGCCAAGTCTTCAGGTCACGTCTGAAGGCCCTCAGATCACTGGTCATTCGTAGTCCAGGGGGCATCCCGTTCCAGAGGGCGGGTGCCCCCACAGAGAAGGCCCTGTTCCTTGGGGTCACCAGGCGACACATAGAAGGCGTCGGGACCCGGAGGAGACCCTCTCTGTGGGAGCGCACCGGTCGGTGGGAGACTACTGGCAGAATGCGGTCTTGTAAGTATCCTGGTCCGATGCCATGGAGCGCTTTAAAGACCAAAACCAGTACTTTAAAGCGAACCTGGAAGGTTACCGGCAACCAATGCAGCTCGCGCAGGAGGGGCGTCGAGATACTCCCACATGACGCCCCTCCTGCGCGAGCTGCATTTTGTACCAGTTGAAGCCTCCGGGTGCTCCCCGCAGGGAGCCCCATGTAGAGGGCATTACAGTAGTCCAGACGGGAGGTGACCAGGGCATGAGTGACTGTGCGTAAGGTGTCCCGATCAAGAAAGGGCCGCATCTGGCGTATCAGGCGAACCTGATAAAAAGCCCCCCTGGAGACGGCCGTAATATGATCTTCCAAAGACAGCCGTACATCCAGGAGGACACCAAGATTGCGAGCCCCTTCTGTGGGGGTCAAGATCTCATCCCCAATAGCCAGCGACGGAGTCAGCTGACTATATCGGGCCGCCGGAAACCACAGCCACTCGGTCTTGGAAGAGTTGAGTCGAAGCCTGTTCTCGCCCATCCAGTTCCGCACAGCCTCCAGGCAACGGGCCATAGCCTCCACAGCATCGTTAGGGTGGCTTGGGTTGGAGATGTAAAGCTGAGTGTCATCAGCATAAAGATGGCATTTCACCCCAAAACCACGTATGATCTCTCCCAGCGGCTTCACATAGATGTTGAACAGAAGAGGGGAGAGGACCGATCCCTGAGGCACCCCACACATGAGGGGCCTAGGGGTGGACCTCTCCCCCCCCATCAACACAAATTGCGAGCGGTCCGAGAGGAAGGACGAGAACCACCGCAAAACGGTGCCCCCAATTCCCAACCCCTCCAACCGCCGCAATAGGATACTATGGTCGATAGTATCAAAAGCCGCTGACAGATCTAAGAGGACCAGGACAGAGGAATAACCTCTGTCACGGGCCCTCCAGAGATCATCTACCAACGCGACCAATACTGTTTCAGTACTGTGCCCGGGCCTGAAGCCCGATTGGAACAGATCTAAATAAAATGCTTCCTCCAGATACTGAGGAAGCTGACGCGCCACCACACTCTCAACAACCTTCGCCACAAAGGGAAGGTTGGAGACAGGACGATAGTTATTCAAAAGAGCCGGGTCCAGGGAAGGCTTCTTGAGGAGGGGCCACACCACCGCCGTTTTCAGGGCGGTCGGAAGCGCCCCCTCCGTCAACGAAGCGTTGACAATCCCCTGGAGCCAGCCTCGTGTCACCTCTCTGGAGGTAGAAACCAACCAGGAAGGGCACGGGTCCAATAAACATGTGGTGGCATTCAGCCTCCCCAGTAATCTGTCTACACCCTCGGCGGTCACAGGATCGAACTCCTCCCAGATAACCATCTCAAGACCTGCTCCGGACACCTCCCCCGGGACCACCCAACTGGAGTCCAGCCCATCCCGAATCTGAGCGATTTTATCATGCAGAAATCGGGAAAACTCTTCTGCCCTACCCTGCAAGAGGTCCTCCCGCGCTCTCGGCTCAAGCAGGGAGCGGGTCACTCTAAACAGAGCAGCAGGCCGATTTTCTGCCGACGCAATAAGGGCGGAGAGGTGTGAATGCTTCGCCGCCTCTATTGCCACTAGGTAGGTCCTAATATAGGACCTCACCTGTGTCCGGTCAGACTCAGCACGACTGGCCCTCCAGATGCCCTCCAGACATCTTTTCCGGCATTTCATCCCCCTCAGCTCCCCCGTAAACCACGGAGCCAGGTGGGATCTATGCCGAGTCAGAGGTCGCAAAGGCACAACTCGGTCCAGAGCCTCAGCGGCCAACCTATCCCAGGTGGCCACCAAGTCTGTGGCCGAGTTATGAGCCAGAGTTTCAGGAAATGGCCCAAGCTCCATCTGAAACCGTTCAGGATCCATCAGGCGCCTGGGGCGGAACCATCTCCTCGGCTCCGCTTCCCTGCGATGGGGGGTGGCGGCACCGAAGTCCAGTCTAAGAAGAGAATGATTGGACCATGACAAGGGTTTTATAACTAAGTCCCCAGCACGATCATTCAACCACTGACCAGAGGTGAAAATCAGGTCCAGTGTGTGTCCCCCCGTGTGAGTGGGGCCAGAAACTAATTGGGTCAGATCCATGGCCGTCATGGAAGCCAGGAACTCCTGGGCCACCCCAGAGGTTTCCCCGAGCGAAGGCAGGTTGAAATCACCCATGACTAAAAGCCTGGGGATTTCAACCGCCAGCCCGGCTATCACCTCGAGGAGCCCGGGCAGGGCCGATGACACGTGGCAGGGAGCCAGGTACGTTATCAACAGGCCCATCTGAACCCCCCAACCCCACTTCACAAAGAGAAGAACAGTGGCCTCCCTAGGACAAAGGACTTCTCTAATAATCGCCGCCACCCCACCACCCCTTTCCTGAGACCTCGGTCGATGGAATGCTTGGAAACCTGGTGGGCACATCTCTACCAGAGGGACGCCATCCTCTGGGCCCAACCAGGTTTCAGTGACCCCCACCAGGTCCGCACCCTCCTCCTGAATAAGATCGCAAATCAGGGGGGCCTTGTTAACGACGGACCTGGCATTACATAACATCAACCGGGTACTCAGGGCCTGAGACTCTGCACAACCAGGCCTGCCAGACGGGTCGGGAGGGTCGGAGCGTGCCACCGCTTGGAGACAGCGGGCACGCGATCCCCTAACCTGATATGGCCCTCTACCCCCGTCATATCTGCCCCTCCCACTTATGGTGCCAATGAGACCCGCCCCCTGCTGTCCGAATTGTGTTCGCCCCCACGACTCACGACCCTCTGGGCCCCATACCTTTAAGTGTGGAAGACATATTGGGAAGAAGTTTCCCAAAGCAGGGATGCCAGAGATGTCAATACCCAACTGCCACCTTCAGCCAAGGATAAAATGTAGGATTATACTACTTTCTAGAACTTGTTTTTGAAAAGGAAGATATAATTATAGAAAAGGAGGCTGAATGGTTTTCTGAATAAACAAATCATGCTAAAGGCCATGAGGAAAAGAATGGCAGGTTGACTCCTTAATACTCACTATTGAACTACCTGAATTCTCATGTTTTTAACGCATATCACATTCTGAGGAGCATAAAGACCAATATATGAGACTGTTACATAAACCAGGGTGCACCAGGTTTATTGCTGGTGCAGGCCACAGTAGAAATATGGCAAAGCTGTCATTGCATGGCTTTATTGTGGACCCATGCTGCAGACAGTTTCATCCGTATGTCTTGCAATATCCTCATATTTAGAGAAGTGGTAAGTAAGTAAACAAACAGTGGGCTAGACTGGTGTTCCACGATGCACCCACATAACCTCTTCCTTGTAGCAAAATTACGAGAATGAGCTCACTGCTCCATTCAAGCGCATGGCCCTCTGATTTCAACTCCGGCATAAAATCAGAAATAGGGGTGAAAAAATTCCTAACCATACACGCTTTTCCTTCCCAATATAATACAGGAACCAGTTGCCGTTTCTTCTCATGTCGTGACAGTCTCCAGCCTTCTCCCCGCCACTTCCTACAACTGTAGTGTTACAAGTTTCAGTCATAACAGCTCCAGCGTTCCCACCTATATTGCAGTTTCCACTATGGGTGAGCCAAGTTCTTCAAATTCTCCAGCTAAGGATTTCTCCAAACGTGTGTTTGAATTCTTTCCACTTCCCATTTCTAATCTGAACAGAGAGGCTAGAGTGAATCACCTAAAAAACCCCATTGATGTTATTTTAAATATATCAGAAATGGGTATTACTATGTAATCGTCCTTTATTTACAGGCGATCCTCATTATTTGTGAGTTCTGTATTTGGAAATTTGCTTATTCATTAAAATGTATTTGTAAGTACAAAACTGTGGTGCTGTCATGGTTTTTCATGGATATGCAGAGCAGCAAAACACTAGGGTTACCTTATGTGTAGTGTCCTCAGCTGAGGTTTCAGCATTATTAATTCAGTATTCATGGCATTTTCAGAGAACGTTACTGCCAAACCTAACGAGAATTTAAACAATACAGTCAAAAGACAAACAGAGGTAGATACAAGTATTTTGTATTGACTCATCAGTACCTACATTACAATCAAATAACGAGAATTGCCTGTATCTATTTATTCTATGTTAGGGTTCATATATAATGTGACTGTTGTGGTTTGCAAATCAGGGTTTAAAGATGAGTGAAATGAATGAATCCTGTTGATATGATATCATGCAGATGTTTTCCTTAGACCTTGGATCTCATTGGAAGATCCAAGATATCTGCCTTTTATTTGACAGCCTTCAATAATTATGCAAAGGCTTGTTTTTTGGCTGACATTGCCCGTACCAGAATGTCAGTTTTAGGCTTCAGTCTTCTATCAAACTTCTATCTTAAGTCCTTCTCAATGAAGGGAGCCAGAGTTAAGCATGTATGGGTTACTGTTCTGACCCAAGCCTTATTCAAATGAAACAAACACAAAGTATGTATAAAAGCAAATCTTTTTAATGCGGCGCTGTGAATTCTGTGCATTCACAGCCAAGAGTCATTCAAAACTAATTGTCCCAGATAACAGCAAGCCCTTTCAAGATTGCAAAAGGCTGCCAAGAACAAAAGACTAATAGCAGATAAATATCCCAAGCCAGAAGTTTCAAAAACAAAACGGAGCAAGCAGGGCTTCAATGAGGACTCTGAGCATAAAGAACTTCTTTGCTTCCTGCAAAGAAGCCAACTCCGAAGGCTGGCTTTTATCCCTTATGGGAAGGGCCATCACCTTCCAGCCTTATTCCCAAGTTGCCCATGCTGCTTCAGCTGCTCTTTCCTTCGAGCATCCCTGCGCATACGTGCACTGAGCACAGGCTCCCCAGGGTCCTCTATATCACTGCTGCTAGACTCCCCAAGCTCCGCAGGCAGCATCCCACTCTCTGATAGTCCTGGCCCCATCCCTGCATCACACGCAGGCCCCTTGTCTGAGTCCTCGCTGTCAGAGACCTCAGCACCTGCTATTGGCGAACCACAACAGTTACTGGTTAATTCCCATGATTTGTTCATTGAAGAAATCTAAAAATTCAGAAAGATATTTTCTGGGAAGATGTGGGGGGGGAATCCCTCTAGAAACAGGGAGCCACTGGCAGAAGTCAATATCTTGTTATTTTATCATATCAATTTATGGGAATGCTGGTATCAATTGCTTTCATTAACCTGGATCCTTTGTTCCCATTTGCAGTTGTGGAGATGAATCCTAACGTGGTGGTGATTTCTATTCTTGCCATTCTGAGCATTCTTCTGATAGGACTTTTGCTTGTAACATTGGTGGTTCTTCGGAGAAAGCATCTACAAATGGCCAGGTAGGGCACACACCTTCTAATACCAAGGTCTTCTTAAGGGATAAAAGTTCTATATGTAACACGGAAGCAGTACAAATTGTTCCACAGAGCCTAACATTTAACATGAGGGTATAGATGGATTTTTGATGGCTTTAACATTTCCAGGAGGTTTACCCCAGAACTACCTTATGAACATTAGTTCATTTGTATACAGAACATAGAATAACGGGGTTGAAAGGGACCTTGGGGGTCTTCTAGTCCAATCCCCTGCTCAAACAGAAGATCCTATAACCATGATGGTGAACCTATGGCACGCATGCCATAAGTGGCATGCAGAGCCATTTGCCCTGGCATGCGAGCCATAGGCAAACTTACCTCACTGTGCATGTGCGTGCCTCACAGCTGATTTTTTTTCCGGTTGGTTTGAGGCCTTTTTTGGCCTCCCAGAGTTTGGAAAAAGCCTCCACAGAGCTTTTCAGGACGAATTATAGGTCCGTTTCATCACTTCCTGTAACACCGGAGCCTCCAAGCCTCTGGGAGGCCGAAAAAGGCCTCAAACTAGCCGAAAAATCAGCTATAAGGTGCAGTGCAGGTAAGGGGGTTGCAGAGGGAATTGCATGAGCATGCGCAGGGGACGTGGTGAAGGGCACGCACATTGCATTCTGGGTGCTGGCACACGAGTGCATGCACACTGGTGCATGTGCAATTTTTGGCACAGGAGCCCAAAAAGGTTAGCCACCACTGCCCTATAAACTTCTGGATGTCTAATAAATAAAATAGTAATAATAATAACAACAACAACAACAACAACAATACTCTAAGAAAATGAAACTTTGAGAAAATGCCTGCCTTGGAGATTCAGGTTAATGTCAATGTTCCAGAAAAACCAAACTCCAAAACCAAAACCCCGAGGCAGGCATTTTCTCAAAGTTCCCTTTTTATTAGAGTGGTCATACTGGCACACCTGGGAAAACCCGAATCTGAGAGTTCCAGGTTTTCCCACAGTAATTCAAAACACAAACGCACCCCCTGCACCCATCAGTCCATCACACAATCCAATCACCATCCATCCCAACTTGAGACATCCCCTAACCACTCCTCATCCAGGTGCAGGAAAGACACACCCTTGACTGCAAGGAAGAATGCTATTATGTCTAACTACATACACTCTACAACCACCCTCCTCCCAATTTCTCAGGCACAGGAATGTGGCAACATGGAAGCTTCTGGTGTTAATATGGCTTCCAAAGCTGACACTGGACAAATGGCTGTCCAGTCTCTTCTTGAAAACTTCCAATGATGGAACACCCACAATTTTCAGAGGCAAGTCATTCCACCGATGAATTATTCTCACTGACAGGAAATTTCTCCTTAATTCTAGGTTGGATTTCTTTAATAATCTTCACCTGATACTTCTTGTTTTGCTCTCTGGTGCTTTGGAGCAGGGGTCTCCAACCTTGGCAACTTTAAGACTTGTGGACTTCAACTCCCAGAATTCTTCAGTTAGCAAGGCTGGCTGAGGAATTCTGGGACTTGAAGTCCACAAGTCTTAAAGTTGCCAAGGTTGGAGACCCCTGCTTTGGAGAATAGATTGGCCTCCTTTTCTCTGTGACAACTCCTCAAGTTTGGCTATCATGTCTCCCTTAGTCCTTCTCTTCATAAGACATACCTTGTTTCCGTAACCAATCACTGTATGGTTTAAACTCCAGACCCTTTATCATCTTTGTTGCTCTTCTCTGCACTCTTTCTATATGTGTAAATGAATTGCCCAGATAAGTAAGAGAGGAATTTAAATAGAGGCAGGACTGCTATCTGTAGAGTTACTGTTTTACACTATTAGACTGCAGGTCCTGCATTAAATCAGAAACTAGACTAGCTTCCATTCCATAAGAATGTAATCTGTATTGCTAAGGAAATAAAATAACCCAGGCAACATAATATTTATTAAGCACTAACAAAATGTAAACAATAGGAAATTAATAAAACTTTAAAAGAAAAAGAAAAAAAGAAACTGGACTTAGTGTACTTCAGACTTGGTACTTTAACTTTCCGAATTCTCATTCAGCATTAATATAAATGGCAGAAGTTGAAGTCCAACACATTTGGAGGACATCAGATTGAGGCAGATGTCTTCCAGCATGATGGTTCTCTTGTTGCCTCTCTAGCAGACCTTTTTGCTTTAATGTCCCTACCCCTTCTATTCCCATTCTTTATCTGACGATTAACATTGCCCTCTTGCCAGTATAAATCAAAGCTCTCTGATCCCATAGACATCTAGCAAATCAGAAGGCAGTCTTTAAATTAGTGAATTGTTGGATAGTCCTGAATAAAAATCTGACTCATCTAGTTTAGTCCAAAGTCCAACATTATGTTCAATGGAGCTTACTTTTAGCAATCATATTTAGGACTATTTAGGACTGCTTGCCACAGTGTAAAAAAGATGTTGGGACTCTAGAAAGCATGCAGAGAAGAGCAAAAACATTATTAGGGGACTGGAGGCTAAAACATATAAAGAAAGGTTGTTGGAACTGGGTATGTTTAGTCTAATGAAAAGAAGGACCAGGGGTGACATGATAGAAGGGTTTCAATATCTCAGGGGCTGCCACAAAGAAGAGGGAGTCAAGCTATTCTCCAAAGCACCTGAGATATTGAGGGCAGGACAAGAAGCAATGGGTGGAAACTAATCAAGGAGAGAAGCAACTTAGAACTAAGGAGAAATTTCCTGACAGTTAGAACAATTAATCAGGTGAACAACTTGCCTCCAGAAGTTGTAAATGCTCCAACACTGGAAGTTTTTAAGAAGAGATTGGAGAACCATTTATCTGAAGTGATGTAGGGTTTCCTGCCTAGGCATGGGGTTGGACTAGAAGACCTCCAAGGTCCCTTCCAACTCTGTTATTCTATATTCTATAACTGTAACTGATTTGCATGTTGATCCAATTATTCCCAGACTTCAGCTGACCAGTAAATTCTTATAAAGACTTATTCTCCAATCGGGTAGATACCATATGATATACACACACATGAATTGTATATAGCAAGGGTCCCCAAACCCTGAGCTGTGGATTGGTACTGATCCTTAGCCTGCAAGGAACCAAGGTGTGCAAGTGAACAAAACTTCATCTGTGTTTGCATGGGTGAAACCACCGCCCCCAGCCCATGGAAAAACTATTTTTCCATGGAACTGGTCCTTGATGCCCAAAATATTGTGGGCACTGCATCTCTCTTGCATGCAATACTGCTGCAAATTGGTTTTACACTTTGAGGTTGGTGATTTTACAGTTCCCACCTAGCCCTTCTGTTACAACATCAAGTCCAGCACTAGTTTCACATCTGTGCATATCTTTGGTTGCGAAGGTTCTTAAGCTCCATGCTGATCTTTTATCACTATCCTCACAGTTTTCAGTAAAACCCATTAAACAGCTCATTTATGCAGCAGTGTTGCTTCTGGGAAATTTACTGGCTTACGACAAAACTGTTTTCTAAATCAAGGTGTTGATCAACAGCAGAGGTGAGGCGGCTGTGGGCTATCATTTATTTCAGGACTCAAATCCTATCCTAATTTGCATTCCAAGTAGACAACCAGAACTGTTCTTGGAAACCAATGACAGCTAAAGAACAGCAGGCTTAATCAACCTCATTCTTCCCTTTGTAACAGAAAAGGAAAACAGTCTAGTTTATCTTGTTTCAGTTTAAAGTGATAGCCTTTCTGCGAAAATAGGTAATTTTTTTTTAAACAAATCCATCAATAATAACTCTGAATCTTCCAAACTAGGGAGTGTGGAGCAGGAACATTTGTGAATTTTGCTTCATTGGAAAGAGATGGGAAACTCCCGTACAACTGGTAGGTATATATATCTCAGAAGATTTGCAATATAGGTTTTTTCCTCCCTTGCAATTTATAATTGTCACACTGATTCCTTTAAGGTGGATATTAATATTGAAAGTCTAGCCATTAGATCCTGGTGGTTTTTCTTTTTTTAAAAAAAAAGTGCTTTAATATAGTAGAGTATTATTTCTTCTGACATGAGATAAGAACATTTCAAATTACAAAATTAATCTTTACTTAAGAAACATTCTGTACAACTCTAATTTCCATTACAGTTTTAGCAGTCCAACAGAATGTAGAGACCAGGTTATCTCAAATCATTATCATCTAATCCAAAATTGCTATTAAGGGAGCAGAGAGCATTATGTTTTCCTAATTAAAATGGCATGACGATGTCATAACACGGCACTTATAGTTAGGCTTTAAGAACTGTAGCTTCAGAACTCAGAGAAGTAGAAATCTCTTTTGTTTATGGGAGTACATGTAAAACATAGTCTATTTTTGGGTGCTTCTAAACATGGGTACTACAAACCTGAAAAACGGCTCTTAAAGGTCAAGAAAGATTGCAGGAAGACCACCTCTTCTGTGTAACAGGAAATGCCTTTTCTTCTCCCAGATTTTCAAAGCACAATGTAAAAAAAAAAAGGCTAACTCTTGTGGTAATAGTGCTTTAAACTATATCAGTAGGCTTTAATTTTTAATGTATTTTCTCCATGCACTTTTTTCTTTGTTTTGGTGTGGTTTTCATCCTTTTCCCCAGAAGCTGAAAATGGAATACAGTGAACTTCTTTATTTTCTCAGATTATTGAGGGGAGGAAGATGGGGGGGGGGAGGGAAGGAGGGAGAAAGAGAGCGGGAGGGAGAGAGAGAAGGAGAGAAAGAGATCCCCAAAGAGATGGAGGCTGTCAATTAACTCATCCAATTAAATTATTTCGTATCTTTTAGCTTCAGTTAAAAATGAGAAATTTCAAGGCCGGTGTGATGATCCACTTTATGCTTACCATAATTTATGACCTTATTTTGCAGTGGTCATTAAGTGAAGGCAACCTCAGTAAGCAAAAACAGCCATCATTAAGTAAATATGGCACTTGTTAAGAGCTCCATACCATTCCTGGGAAATCTGGCTGCAGTCCTTATAATTCTTCCAAAGGGTGTCACCCAATTGCAATGTGTAAGGTGGAAATTGGGAAGTTATCCGTTATTATATTTAGCTATATTTATTAAGTGAACTTTAAATTAAATCAACTTGGGGTTGGAAGAGATCTTGGAAGTGTTCTAGTCCAACTGCCTGACCATTTCTGTGAGTTGGGAAAAGGGTGGAGGCAGTGTAAGTTTTAGTACGCTATTCAATGCCCCAAAATAACATTTGGGACTGGCAGAATGACAGAATTGGGAGGAACCTTAGAGGTTCCTTAGGCAGGAGGTTGGACTAGATGACCTATAAGGTCCCTTCCAACTCTGATTATCTGTTATCTGTTCAGAGAAGAGGTCTTCTAGTCCAAATCCAGCTCAAGCAGGAAACTCTATACTATTTCAGACAAATGGTTATCCAATCTCCTCTTACAAACCTCCAGTGTTGGAGCACTTCTGGAAGCAAGCCGTTTCACTGATTAATTGTACTCGCTGTCAGGAAATTTCTCCTTAATTCCAGGTTGCTTCTCTCCTTGATTAGTTTCCACCTACTGTCCTGCCTTCAGGTGCTTTGGAGAATAGGTTGACCGGAAAGCACCTGAGGGCAGGTCAAGAAGCAATGAATGGAAAGTAATCAAGGAGAGAACCAGCCTAGAGCCGGGGAAAAATTTCCCTGTTTTGTGTTGCAAGAACACCAACTAAGAACGGGAAGGTTCAAGACTGTCCTCAGCTATGGAAGTTGAGGGTGATTTTGGGAAAATCATTCTTTTTCAACCCACCTGAAACAGAGGTTGGTTGTTCTTGTGACAAATTGGAGGAAGCAGTGCTGTGTTTCCTAGAGCTCAGATTCTCACAAAGCATAGCTAATACAGCATTACCTTAATTAAGAAAAAAGAATATCAGTGACAACTTATAGCAGTCTTTATCCAGCTTGTCTCCACTCATGCCGGTACTTTTACTTTTTTATCAAGAAGAAAATTTGAGTCCTATTTTTCAGCCTCAAGAGGGCATTGTTGGTCTTTCAAACTTTCATGAACCTTGTTTTCCATGATTTTCTGGGCAGGATCTTGACAAACACATATAAGTTATTAATTAAATCTGAGGATTCTGTCCTTCACAACAACCAGGTTTAAACAATTCTTTTACAGTATGCTTTTGGGACCAAAGCTAGAGAAATGTACCTGTAATGGGAAGAAGGAATAACCTTGAGAACAGGAGGAAGAGATGCAACCAAGGCAGTGATTGGATAAAAGAAAATCTTAGCCTGGGGCAGAAACGTAATTTGAGGAAGTATCTCAGATAGAACCCTCCCTAATTCTCATAAAGAAAAAGACAGATGGGGGAAGCACATTCAAGAGTCTGTTACTATTATAATAAAAGTAGTACTGGCTTGTGTATGTTTTGTTTACAAGCTTAGTCTACATTGGAGTTCTGACCTGACTGTCCTGTAATATATAACCACAGTTGGAACCAGAATTTCTGTTGCTAAAGAAGGCACCTGTTAAATGAATTGTGCCTAGTTTCACAATCTTTTTTTGTCTTGGTTGTTAAACAAATTACTGCGGTTTTTAAGTGAATCGCATGGTTGTTCAGTCAACCCAGCTACCTCCAATGACTGTTGGAGATCACAAATGTAATGACCCTGGAGATGTTGCAAATATATGCCGGTCGCCAAGTGTCTAAATTTTGACCCTGAAAACCTGGAGATATTGCAATGGTCGTAAATATGAGGATGGTAATAAATCATCTTCTTCAGTGCTGTTATAGTTTCAAATGGTTGTAAGTCGAGAACTACCTGTATTGTATTGCTTTCTTACACTTGGATCCAATCCATTCTGGGTTGGAAGCCTTCCATCCTCACTATCAGAGGCATAGCAATAGCAATAGCACTTAGACACATACCGCTTTATAGTGCTTTAGATCCCTCACTAAGCGGTTTACAGAGTCAGCCCATTGCCCCCAACAATCTGGATCCTCATTTTACCCACCTTGGAAGGATGGAAGGCTAAGTCAACCTTGAGCCTGGTGTGATTTGAACTGCCAAATTGCAGGCAGCCAGCAGTCAGTAGAAGTAACTTGCAGTACTGCACTCTAACCACTGTGCCACCGAGGCTCCTTTGTGGCCCATTTTAATGTAAACATATTCCTATTTTTGTTGATTAGTTTAATTTTTATATAGCCTCCCTCTGGTATAGGGATATCAGTATCTCAATAGCAATCTTCATCTCTAAACATCAAGAAAAACAATAAAAATATGGCCATCCTGCTTTTCTGTTAGGTTTCATTTCTCAAAGCTTCCATAAAAAAAAACAATTTCAAAAGCCAAGAAAAAGAAAGCTAAATTTATCTTCAGAGTCAGCACCTTCCATAGATTTGGCCACAGTCAAGAAGGTGTGCTATTGTGGCCCACAGAGACATTTTTAACAGAAGACTTGCTGATCTAAGAGGTTGGCCAGGCACATTTTAGAGAAAGGCAGCGTTTCTCCACCTGGGCCACTTTAAGATGTGTGGACTTCAATTCCCAAAATCCCCCAGGCCCCAGCCAAGAAATATTGCTTGAAGAAGGGAGGGGCAGCACTTTTTTTTAACAAATCCAGTGTGTATTTCTTTGGACAATCTCACCTCAAAGGATAAGATATTCCAAAATATCTTAACCCCTGAGGTGAGATATTCCAAAATATCTTAACTCCACCCTTCTGACTTTCTATAAAAACCTTAAGATCTGATTCTGTCAGAGGATTGAGGGCCCCAATGAGGGAGTATCATACTGGAAGTGGTTGATTAATTAAGAGACAATCCCCCTCCTCAAATCTTGCTCCCTTCTTCCCCCTTCTTGTAACTGTGACTTTACTTTGATAGTACTTTCATTTTATTGCGTTAGGAATATTTATGCCTAATGATTTTAGTATTTTATGCTGTAAACTTCCCAAAGTCCTTTTGAAATGAGATGGGCGGCAAATAAATGTAATAAAATAAATAAAGCCAGTTGTTAAAAACTGATGGAGGAACTTGAAAGAGAAAATTCTGAAAATTGTAATAAAACTAACATGAGAACATTATTTAAAAGAAACAAAACTAGAATTTTAAGAAACAGGAAAGTAAATCCTGACTTTTCACATATACCTATTATTTTGTAAGCAATTGACAAAATAAATAAATATCCTCTACTCATTTTGCATCACAATTCAGCCCACTGTGGCCCCTGGAAAGTATAGTAAAGCAAAGCCAAGCCCCATCCCATCAAAAATTTATCCATACCGCCTAAAGCCTGGTAGTCAACTAGAGATTTGGATATGGACAACATAGAAAATGAGAAGATGCTCCAAAGAGAAGCACTGAAACAAAAATCATATATGCTTTAAATCTCATCCCGTTTTGTTCTGATTTTGCCTATTACTGGCATTTGCTCCCAGCCTCTGTAAAAATATGGCTTCAACAGAAAAAGTTTTCACGTAAAGTCTGAGGGCAAACATCTCATTTCTTTTACCTGTCTCTGCATTATGTCTTATTGAACGGCCAATATTTCAAAAGAGTAGACAGATTCATTTGACAGAGGAAAAAAAGAAAAGGGAAAGTTATTCCGATTGGAAGAAAAATTCCATCAGGCATTGCCTCTATACTCAAGGGGGACCATTTAATGGCTAGATTAAAGTCCAGATAAATTTGGAAGCCATTCTCCATGTTTTATGGGGTGCAATCAGCTGGCACAAATGGCTAAATTGATTTGATATGGCATTGAAGCTGATCCGTCGGTAATGAACTTCCAAACTGAATGTTGGCTACCAGTTTTCCCTGTAAATATTGATGTAGCTAATTAACTAATCAACCTTCACTTCCTCCTTGAGCCCCCAGAAGCAGAAAACTCTTCACAGAAATCATTAACCTCCTTTGGGTTGCTTTGAAAAAGTGGGTTTTAATCAGCATCAAAGTCAGAAGTTCAAACGTAGTCCTAATTAAAGACTCAGACATGAAGAACTAAAGAAGAACTAAAAACTAAACAGCCCAGTGCTACAATATACAGTGTGCCTCAGGGGTCGGTGCTCTCGCCCCTTCTATTCAACATTTATATGAAGCTGCTGGGTGAGATCATCTGTGGCTTTGGGGTAGAGTTCCATCAGTACGCTGATGATACTCAGCTGTACATCTCTACCCCGGGCCACCCCGATGAAGCCGTCGAAGTGATGACCCGGTGCCTGGAGGCTGTGCGGTGTTGGATGGGGCGGAACAGGCTTCAGCTCAACCCATCTAAGACTGAGTGGCTGTGCTTCCTGGCACTCCGGTACAGCCAGCTGGTTCCATCGCTGGCTGTGGGGCGGGGGAACTCTTGCCCCCACAGAGAGGACCCGCAATTTGGGTGTCCTCCTGGATGTGCGGCTATCATTGGAAGACCATATGGCGGCCGTCGCCAGGGGGGCTTTTGGCCAGGTCCGTAGGATCTACCAGTTGCAGCCCTTTCTGGATCAGGATGCGCTTCGCATGGTCACCTCTGCCCTGGTGACCTCCCGCCTAGACTATGCCAATGCTCTCTACATGGGGCTGCCTTTGAAGAGCATCCGGAGGCTCCAGCTGGTGCAGAATGCGACCGCGCGGGTGGTGTTGGGGGCTCCTCGGAGCTCCCATGTTACGCCACTTCTGCACGAGCTGCATTGGCTCCCGGTGGCCCTCCGGGTGCACTTCAAGGTCTTAGTTATCTTTAAAGCGCTCCATGGCTCAGGACCAGGATATCTGCGAGACCGCCTCCCGCCATTATCGGCCTTCCGCTGACTAATACGCTCCCATAGAGTCAGCCTCCTCGGGGTGCCCCGGCTGGACGGCTAGCGACCCCGAGGATGCGGGCCTTCTCATTGGGGGCACCCCTTCTCTGGAACAAATTACCCCCGGAGATGAGGACCATCCCTGATCTCATGACCTTCCGTCATGCGTTGAAAACTTATTTATTTCAGCAAGCCGGTCTGGCCTAGGGGTTTTTAAATTTTTAATCTGGTTTTAATCTTTCTTAATCCGCTTATTTTAATCTTTGTAAGAGCCAATATATTTAATTCTTTTAATTTTTAAATATTGTATATGTCTTTTATATGTGCATTTTATTCTGGCTGTTCACCGCCCCGAGTCCCTTTGGGAGAGGGGGCGGTATATAAATTTAAATAAATAAATAAATAAAATATAAACAATTCAAATGAAGAGAAATGTAATTAGGGGTGTCAGAGTGGAAGAAGAGATACAGATACTCCTTGGCTTACTAATGGTCAGAGAGAGGGAGGGAGAGAGGGAGGGAGGAGAGAGAATGAGAATAGATAAATCCTTAGTAAGACCAAAGAAGAGCAACTAAGATAATTAAAGACCTGTAGACAAAAAATATGAAGAATGATTGCAGGGATTGGGTATGGCTAGTCTAAAGAAAAGAATGGCTAGGGTGACATGATAGCAATATTCAGTATTTGAGGGGCTGCCATAAAGAAGAGGGAGTCAATCTATTTCCCAAAGCAACAGAAGACAAGATAAGAAACAATGGATGGAAACTAATCAAGGAGTTGGAATTAAGGAGAAACTTCCCAACAGTGAGGACAATTAACCAGTGGAACAGTTTTGCCTTCAGAAGGTGTGGGTGCTTCATCACTGGAGGTTTCTAGCTTGAGCAGGGAATTGGATTAGAAGACCTCCAAGATCCCTTCCAGCTCTATCCTTTGATTGATTGATTGATTAGGGATGAGAGATAGGGAGGGAGAAGAAGGGATGGAGAGAGAGAGAGAGGGAGGGAGGGAGAGGGAGAGGGGGAGAAAGAGAGACGGACTCTAATCCTAGGCCAGGAAACAGTTCCAAGTCTCCATAAGGCATTATATGTACCTAGAAACTAAGGCATTGGCTATTACCATACTTAATTTCTCTCTCACATACACACCCACTCTTTCCTTCATATCCAAAAGAGTTCAAAGTTTGCTAATATTACACATGTGAGCATTAAAGTAGCTACTGGACTAATTCTATCAAATAAAGTAAAAATATGGGGGAATAACTATTTATTTATATTTCATCTCCCTCAGAGTCATGACCTTGTTTGAGATTTCATACGATACCCGTCTAATCTCATGGCACCTTTTTCAATAATACCCCACACATACTGCTTGAAAGTCTGTGCAATCTGATTTATGAGCTCATGAAAAGTCTTCTCTTCTCCATCCTCCTTACTTTCCTTCCTTTAGCGCTCATGTCATAATGCAGGAGTGTCTGGGACATTCAAGGATGTCAGCCTTTCACTTAGTTGTTAGCTAAGAAATGGTTCTCTTTGCACAGAAAATGGCACAAATGATTGTTGTGGGTTGTCCATAGTTGCTTTTGGAGGAATGGGCAGACATTCGAATTTGTTTAATACACAAATGAATTAAATGTAGACATTTGCTGCATACTGAAAAAAATGGGCATATCTTTTCTTTCTCTTTTTTTCATTACCTAGCCTTAATTCCAATTGTAGACTTCTTTGCCTTGGTTGTTCAGCACTAACCAAATTTAGGGGAGCTCTAAGCCCTCTGTTACTTCTGCTGGGATCTCTGACTGCCCAAATGACAAATTGCTGTATTGACTTCTGTTTGCCATATTAATAATTTCGCTTTTTTTCTGACAAAAAAAAAATCTGTGTATGTTATCTATTAATACTCACAGGCGTAGGAGTGTCTTTGCTTTCCTAACTCTGTTACCCTCCTGCCTCTGGACTGATTATCTCTTGGCATTTTATATTAACCCTTGGTAAGTCATATTATCTTCTTTTGCTTAACAGTAATCAAAGCCAGTTTCCCCCAACCTGTTGTTCTCCAGATGTGCTCAACCATTATTCCCAACTTTCCCTGGTAAGCACGGACAGATACAAATCTTCAGAACACCAGGCTGGGGAAGGCTGAACAAACAGAAAAGTTTCCTTTCTTGGTAGGTTTGATTAATTAATCTGAATTTTCCAAAGTGCGAATGCATTTTAATTCCTTGAAATAAAAAGGTCAAAAGTATTGCAAACCAGATCTAAATGTCTATGGAGATTCTCAGTCACCCAGATTATGGTTGCCCAAGGGGTTTTTTTCAAGAAGCAACTGGACTTTCTGATTTTTCTTTGAAGATGTTTCACTTCTTATTCAAGAATTTTTTTCAGTTTCTTCAGGATAAGAAGTGAAACAGCCTCAAAGAAAAACCGGAAAGTCCAGTTGCCTCTTGAAAAAGCACTTTTGGACAAACCAAATCTAGTTTTTTTTACTTTAAGAAAATCTGGATCTAGTTACAGGAAACTTGTCATTGCATGTTTACGTGCTTTGATTTAGTATGACTGTGATTATAGGGCACATAATGTTCTTCACCTAAACATCTACCTTGGTTTCAGCAAATATATTCTTGGCCTGCTGGAGATAAGAATCTGCTCTAGAACTGCTGTGTTTTGTTTTTTGAATGAGCCCATTTGCTTTTAAGACATTCTACCGGGCAGTTAAATATTGCAATAAGTAAAATATGACTGAAAAGTTATCTCTGCTTTGGGACTGACAATCAGGAGTTTCATCCTGTTTAAATGTAGAGCTGGTTCTGAAGCAGATAATGAGAGCAAGGAGGTAGATAAGCAAGTTTTCATTGCCCAGTTAAATCCACGAGCAAGTTTGAGTCTTGCAGTATACAAGGCAAGACTGTTCACATATGCACATTAAAAAGTTGCCATTGATGCATTTCTGTTATTAGAAAGATTATGGGACTGTGTGCTACCAAGTCAGTGCTGACTATTAGCAACCACATAGATAGATAGGATACATTAGAAATATATAGCCACAGAACTGAAAATGAGGCATAACTATGGAATGTTTTTGTCTTTTTTTCTTGCAGGAGTAAAAACGGATTGAAGAAGAGAAAGCTGACCAAGTATGCTCATTTTATAAATATCAATTATTTAATTAATGTGTGTCTGTATTTTTCCCCATGCATTTGGTTATAGAAATAGTTCGGTATTAGGGTGGAAATGTCCAAGGAAAGAAAAGAAAAGTTTTCCAGGGCTGAAAATCATAAGTATAAAAGCTCAAAAACATCAAGAATAAAAAAAAAAAAAAGAAGGGGGTGCTTTTTTGAAATTCCTAACAAAGTCACAAGATAAGCCACACCACAGAGGGCACCGTATTATGACTTTATAATTGCCAAAATGTCTATCATCATCCCTGCAAGCATCCTTTCAATTTTGAAACCTGCATCGCCTTGTGCTTGGCTCAAGGACTGTCCAAAAACTGGAATGTCGCTGAAAATGACATTCCATCATGAGAAACTGTAGGTTTCCATTTAATTTTCACAGCAGATCCTTCATGATAAAAATGTTCTTGATAAATGGAAAATTAAGCACTGGGGAAAAATCAATTATCTCTTGTTAACAATTCCCCATGGGGTTTGCCTTTGGTTGAGTCTCATAAAGCGTGAAAGAAAGGAAGGGGGAGGGAACAGAGGAACATTCCTGTTATCAAACTGTTCCATCACTCAACACAGTTGCTAATTATTCACTGGATCATTAATGAGAGCAGGTAAACAGCGGTAATTGTTGATAAGAAACAGGTTCTTGGGGTTTTGTTGCTTTAAGGAAGAGAAACTTAATATGTGTACTCTAATCTTCACAAATTGGAGCACCAGAAATTAGACAAGAAGAATGGTTTGTTTTTCTTCATTACAGGTGGTCTTTGACTTACAACTGTTCGTTTAATTACAGTTTAAAGTTATAATGCCCCCCCCCACCCAAGACAACCCGATTTCAAAGTTATGATGGTTGTACACAACACAGATACACATCACAGATGGAATTCAGCAGGTTCTGACCAGTTCTGGAGAACCTGTAGTGGACATTTTGAGTAGTTCAGAGAACCTGCAAATACCACCTCTGACTGGCCCTGCCCCCATCTATTCTTTGCCTCCTGAGTCCCAGCTGATCGGCTGGGTGTTCTTTTGTTGCTCTGCACAGGAGAAAGGAGCTGGAAAGCAGGTTAGTGGGGTGGGGAGGAAATGGGATTTTGCAGTAACCTTCCCCCAGCAGTGGTAGGATTCAAATTTTTTTACTACCGGTTCTGTGAGTATGGCTTGGTGCGCGTGGCAGTGGAAGGATACTGTAAAATCTCCAGTCAGAGGTGGTATTTGCCGGTTCTCCGAACTACTCAAAATTTCCGCTACCTATTCTCCAGAACTGGTCAGAATCTGCTGAATACCACCTCTGGTGGGGAGGGAATGGGCATTTTGCAGTATCTTTCCCCTGCCATGCCCACTACGCCATGCCATACCCACCAAACCATGCCCACAAAACTGGTAGTTCTGTGAATACCACAAAAATTTTTGAATACCACTACTGATACACACACACACACACACACACAGACACCCTACAGTCACATGATCACAATTTGGGGACTTGGCAACCAGCACATCTTTATGGCCATTTTGTAACTTCTGGTGGTCACATGACTGCATTTTTCAATGTTTTTGCCTGTTTCTGGCATCTATATGCCCGTAAAATGGATTTATTTAATGCCCATAGTGTTTACCCAACAGCTAGGACAGTTGCTTAATGGCCACCACAAAATAAATAAATAAATTGATCACATGATGCCTCCATTTACAACTGCAACAATTTACAATTGTGATTTCTGCCTCCATTATGGACATAGTTTGAGGACTACCTGTATTCAGAAAATGTTAGAACAACAGGATGGAATCCTGACCTTGTGAGAAGTTTTTGAGAGACTGAGTCCTGCTGGAAATAATCCACAAAACATTGACATTTCCTAATAGTAGACGAGGTGCCATATACCTAATCTGGACTGCAATATTTCAGGTAGTAGGTTTAACACATGTGGATGTGCCTTTACCTCCTGCCAATTGTTGAGGGATAAAATAAAATATTGGAGAAAGGGATTCCAGACTTCCTGCTCTATGATTTCACATAAATATGAGGAACAGACCTTAGATGTCTTTAGAGGAAGGCAAGAGGGCGCAAAAGACAGGTTTATCATGGCATGCAAAGACAAGGTTTTAATCAGCTGCCATGACACAAATTGCATTGTGGAGTGATGGCCCACTTTTGATATCACTGTGGCTTGTGACAGATGCCTGGGGAGGAGTGTAGAATTCAGTCAGGTGAGGGGCCTTTCCCTTCTTGTGGTATGACATGAGGTAATTCAAATACTATCAGCTCACCTATTGGTGGGAAGGAGAGCTGGCTTTTATTTATTTTATTCTAGTCTATTCTAGATAAGACATGAACTAAGAAGAGATACATGTGAATGAGGATGCTGAAATTGTCTAGCTATCTCTGCAATATGTTTTTTTAAAGCAGACCATTCTGGCGTCACTTCTGTAATATCTGTCTGATGTATCATATTTTATTGATGTTTCTCTCATCCAGTTCCAAGTTAGTTGGATACAGACATAAATTACTTGTTCAGCTTCCTGGTTTCAATTACCAGATGGTGACTTTTGTGAATGACATAATTTTCTTTATTTCTTTCTGTATGCATTTTTTAAAAAGCCCTGTCCAGCTGGATGATTTTGACAGCTACGTCAAGGATATGGCCAAAGATTCTGATTACAAATTCTCTCTGCAATTTGAGGTAATCCCAGTTCAGATATTGGCTATTTAAATTCTATGGAAGTAAATGAGTAAACGACTAGATAATATATTTAGACTTTTCCATTTCAAAGTGGGCCGGGAGTGGAGGAATTATTACTTCTTAAATATAATTTTCCTTCTATTTCTTTTTAAAACTTTCCTTGCATGAAAGAGAGAGCTCATACTTTCCTCTAAGGAGGGAGATAAATGAATAGCCATCTCTTCTTTATTATGGGAGAAAAGACCTAATACAGTGGTATTAGTACTTATTGTTAATTGCTTCCAGGTAGCACGATGAGTACCAAAAATAATGAGTACCGAACAGATTTTTCCCATAAGGAATAATGTAGCGAGTCACAAAGTAGCCAAAATCAACAAGTTCTAGCTTGTGCATCGGGTACCAAACAAGCAATGAGAACCCAGGTGAAATTTTTGTGTCAAAATGCATTGAGTACCAAATTCAATGAGTTTCAAAGCAGTTCAATACCAAGGTACTACCATAATAAGTTATCTTGGCCAACCCAACAAGCATACACTCAAATATATGTGATACACACATGTATTTCTGTGATATTGTGTGTGTTTATCCCTGATGAGAGATGGTTGGTATATGGCTCAAGCACCCAGTTAGAAACCGGGAAGTTGTGAGTTCTAGTCCCCCTTGGGCACTCAGCCAGCTGGGTGACTTTGGGCAAATCCCTCTCTCTCAGCCCTTGGAAGAAGACAGCAATGGTCAACCACTTCCAAAGATATTGTAGTGTACACTTTGCAAATGTAGGTAGGATGAATGAAGAAATTTCTTTTCCACATAATCCCACTAATGCTTGATGCAGATAAAAAATGTTACTATCTTATTTTTTTCAGATAAGTAAGTATTCATTCGCAAAGATGATTTCTCCTAGTCTCAGAATTCCTCTTTTACTTAATTGTATTATTCCTTTTTTGTTTGTTTGCCCTCATGTTGTCCATTTTGTCCCATGAAGGAAAGAAAAGCAAACAAATACTAAGTCAACGTAAAATAAAGGTTCATTCTTGCAGTTGCCTCTGTTGTTGGAGTTTAGCCCAGTTATTCTTTGAAAACAAATGGTTTGCCTTGACTATAATATTGTTATTATCTTGCCTAATGATAAGCATGCTGATACAAAAGATGTCTAAGCATAATGTGTGTGTTTGTGTGTCACACTCAGGAACTGAAACTGATTGGACTGGAAACCCCACATTTTGCAGCGGATCTTCCCATGAACCGCAGCAAAAACCGCTACACAAATATCCTGCCTTGTAAGTTGTTATTTTAGGAGGGAATTGATGTACGTAATACCAGACTTTGTATTGGCATCCAGGTGACATGGAATGCCAGCAGCAAAGGGTAGCATTATTGGGAAACTACCAGCTATATTTTTTTCATCGTGTACTCTGAGCAGCTTGCTTTTTCTATTACCTTCCTTGCCCACTTAAACATATTCTTTCCTTCTGAACTACAGAAAGGAGTAAATTTATCGCACAGTATTATGTTATTAATTCAGCTGATACAACTACCTTTTATTGAGCATGAAAACATAGAACTCCTGTAACTTACATTCTTACATTTCTGCCAGCTTTTTCTATATTTAAATCTAACTCATAGAAAATTTTCTTTCTTTCTTTCTTTCTTTCTTTCTTTCTTTCTTTCTTTCTTTCTTTCTTTCTTTCTTTCTTTCTTTCTTTCTTTCTTTCTTTCTTTCTTTCTTCCTTCCTTCCTTCCTTCCTTCCTTCCTCCCTCCCTCCCTCCCTCCTTCCTTCCTCCCTACTTGGAGTAAGGTTAGCTTTTTACTTTTTAAGCAATGTTCACTGATGCATAGAGGGATACACCATACAAAACCATACTCCAAAATGGTCTTTGATATGTAATGTGTTCCTGGTAATCCAGAAGTGAAGGGTTTTTCTGGGTAGTAGTCATGAAGTACTTTCCCTCCCCTGTATACAAAACTATGAATGTATTGAAATATCAGCTACTGAAAGTTGATTGGCTCTTTGATTTTTCAGAGACTCAGTTCCAAAATTTGTGATACGTATTTATGTTGAATTTGTCATTGGATATGTTGTCTTTTTGCAGATGACTTCAGCCGTGTTCAGTTGGTTTCAATGAATGAAGAAGAAGGCTCTGATTACATTAATGCCAACTACATCCCTGTAAGTAACCTGGACTCAGATAAGTGAAAATACAGTTGTATTTTCATAGCTTGGGAAGTACTATGTAGCATGTAATCGTAATAGCACCTAGACTTATATACCACTTCATAGTGTTTTACAGCCCTCTCTAAATGGTTTACAGAGTTAACATATTGCCCCCAACAATCTGGGTCCTCATTTTACTGACCTTGGAAGGATGGAAGGCTGAGTCAACCATGAGCCAGTCAGGATCGCACTCCTGGCAGTGGGCAGAATCAGCCTGCAATGCTGTATTCTAACCACTGCACCATACCGCTCTTATAATGTATGTAAACAGTTAGAATTGTCCCCTCTAATAGCAATTTTAGTTTATGGCATGCCAATTAGTTCCAAAGTTAACAGGGTCATATAAACATAAGAATGTTGATTCTGCTTATGTCGGGGTCCCAAGTAATAGATCCATTGCAAGCAAATATTTGGAGGCAGGTAGGTTCCTCAAAGAATAGCTTTAATTGGAAATATTATATTGGCACATATCTGGTGAAAACCGACTCTGAAGGGTCCCTCGGTTTTCACCTAATTAAGAGTGAAAGTTTCCCCTTCAATCCTAAACAATCCACTGATCTGGTGATGTCATTCCTCCTTTCTTCAGCCAGGTGTGAGAACATCCTTGTTTCCCAAGAGAAAGAATTTTATTATTTATTTACACAACCCCAGCAATCTCTAATCCCTCCTCCCAGTGGTGTGTTTCAAAATTGTCTACCACCAATTTGGTGGGCATGGCTTGGTGGGCGTACTTTGCATGCGTGAACACACTTTGTATGCACACACATGCCAAACGCACACTTTGCGCAGGTGCAGAGCCGTTCCAACTCCTGCAAACTTGCACTCTCCCAGTCGCTTTAGCAGCTGCCACACAGTACTCTGCTGTGCCATGCAAAGCAGCTGCGCTTCAAAATAAGAGTGAGTATGGGAGCCCGGGCAGGCCGGTGGGTCCAACAGCAGAGTGGCGGAGAGAACCGGTTTGGTCTCTACTGCTCATCGGTGCTACCGGCTCGGCAGAACCAGGGTGAACCAGTAGAATACTACCACTGAAGGATAGGGAAGGGCCCTATCCCTCAGCTCTAGTCTGGCAACACTGAAGCTCCAAGATGGCTTCGGCCAGATCATCTTCAGGGCTGACAGACTGCTTAAGCAATGCACACAAAATATAAGAGCAGCAGTTACATAAGAATTAATCATCATTGCAAGTATCCTTGGGAAGAAACTGTAGTCTGATGTGGTTTAAAAGGCAACATTTATTTAAAAAGGATGTATCGATAAAATAATACTGTAGTAAGTGTTTTCTTTTGTAGGGTTATAACTGCCCACAAGAGTATATTGCGACACAAGGACCACTCCCTGAGACAAGGAATGATTTTTGGAAGATGGTTCTCCAGCAGAAGTCACAAATCATTGTTATGCTTACTCAGTGCAATGAGAAGAGAAGGGTATGTAGACCGAGCAGAGCATTAGATTAAAGTAATATCTGAAGTCGCTTCCTGTTCTATGATTCTAGATTCTTTCATGCCTCTTGGAACATGGAGCCTTACTAAAATTCTACATCTAGATGATCTATGTGTGTCCCTTTAAGTCGTTTTTGGCTACTGGAAACTGCCTGCACAGGTTCCTGCAGTCTTCTCAACAAGATTTTGGAAGTGGTTTTAGTTCTGAGAGAGAGGGACTGGCCAGAGGTGGACTTCAAAAATTTTAGCAAAGGGTTATCTACCCCAGTTGATGGGTGGGCGTGGCTATGGTGGGCATGGCCAAGGCGTTTTTGTCCTCCCTGGGCACCGGAGGTTTTCCTTGCACCTCCAGGAGGGTGAAAATGGCCTCCTCAGGCTCCAGAGGCTTTCTGGAAGCTGGAAACGGGCCCATTTCCGGCCTTCCTGAACTTCCAAGAGGCCCATTTTTCGCTCTCCCAGAGCCTCCGTGTGCTCCCTGCATCCAGGGCCCTGCCTGTAAGTCCCTGCATCCAAAATGGACTCGTAGGGAGTCCTGGGAGGGGAGGGGTGGATGGAGCCAGCCAGGAGTGGGATTTGGGAGGTTCTCCGAACTGCACAGAATCTTAGCTAGGGGCTCTCCCGAACCCCTGCGAACCCCTAGCAGCCCACTCCTGGGACTGGCCCAAGGTCACTCAGCAGGCTTTGGGCCTAAGGCTATACTGGGAGTCCCAGTCTCTCAGTTTCTAGCCCAGTGCCATTAATTACTACATTAAACAGGCTAACCTTCTTGCTGGTCCAGCCGTTCTTTCCTCCAACCCTTTTATCAGAAGATTAAGTATACGTAGAAGATCAATTCAGCCTTATTAGCTGTTCCTGCAACACAACTAAAGAAATTGATGGATTGATTTATCTGGAGTACCACATTCATCTCAGTTACACCTGTTTTTTTTTTCCTTGCATACAATCTGTCTATAGAGATTCTCAGTCATCCAGGTCATGGTGCTTGTTTCAAGAGGCAACTGGACTTTCTGGTTTTTCTTTGAAGACGTTTCACTTCTCATCCAAGAATCTTCATTTCCCACCATCCAATCAGAACTGAAGAAGCTTCTTGGATGAGAAGTGAAACGTCTTCAAAGAAAAACCAGAAAGTCCAGTTGCCTCTTTGAAAAAAGTACCTTTGGGATTACTGTACAATCCCAAACATTTTTGGAAACGAGCTTTTAGCATATTTACTGGGGTATTTAAGCACAATCACCAAGAAATAAATGAATTACAACTGGAAATTAAGCTGAAGCCAGTGAATCTCCAGCAATAAGGTTATATTGCTACACCTGGAGACAACCAGTTATCATATGGGCAACCATATTTTGCACCAGCTGTAGATTTTGGAAAGTCTTCAATGTCTGTTGCATTCAGAAAGCATTACAGTAAGTTCAACTGTGAGATGAAAAAGCCACAAATGATTGTTGCCAATACTTCCCACTCCAGCAATGGTGTGGATGTGTCTGACTGAGGTGAATTTTAATTGGTTGAGAACTAATGAATTTGGTGTGTTTCCCCTTTTTCGATGCTCACACAATAAACCATCTTGCTAATATTGACCAGTTAATCATATAGGCTAGCAAAACTAGAAGAGAAATCTTCGTTTTTCTAGGCCACACTGAGGTAGACAGACCAGCAGTCTAATTCAGTTTAAGACAAATGCTTTCATTTTTAACTTTCATAGAACAAATTAAAATTATTTGTTTGTGTGTTTGTTAAATTTATTTGCTGCCTAACTTACCTTGGGGCTTCTCTGGGCAACTTTTAATTAAAAAATGCAGGGGAGGGGAATGATAAAAAATGTAATAACAATAGCAGAGGAATGAAACAAAAATAAACAATGGAAGAACAATAATATGAAATTTAAAAGATGGACAGAGGGGGAACAGGAATACAGACCATTTCTCAAGCAGAATTTGCCCACATACAATAAATAAAGTATTGTAGTTTACACACAACCTGAAAGGTAATTTTTTTTAAAGCACTGACAGTGCTGGTTAAGGCAGATTGAGCGTACAAGTAGGAAAAACGTTATTGCAGACAGATTTGCTTATCTTTCTTTTTCTCAGTAGTACCTAATCCAAAAGGGACAAACCACTATCCAACTCAAAACAACCACCACAATGAAAGGGTTGCATTAGGGTGTCCTGGATAAAAGTAATGTGTTTATGTCTAGATAGCTCTATACCTGTGCTTCGCTACAAAGCTATGTGATCGGGCTTAGTTTTTGGGGAGGAAAATAAGGGGAAAATAATTCTGCCTCTGCCTACCAGCATCCATCGGTATTCATGTGGCTAGCCTCCTGTCAGTGTGTGAGAGAGTTGAGGGCTCTTTGGAAACTGAAGCAGTATTTGCTGTGTGAGCGAGAAGGAGACAGCAAGGAGCCTGGGCGTGGCTTAGCTCAACTGTTCTGTACTTGATGCTTGGTGGTGTTTGGTGTTGTGAAACTGAAACTGAAACTCCTCTCCTCTGCTTGTGTTTTGCATTTGGAACAGATTTCTTTTCAGGTGGGGAGGGGCAGTAGAACTCTTTAGCAACAGAGCAAAATAATAATATATGAAATACTAATGCTCTGATGGTCATTTTGAAAAATCCTTTCTTAGTGAGCACCTAGAAGCCAAGAGGAACATACATGCCAAATTTCAAGTTTGTAGGCTTTACGGTTCTGGAGATTTTGTGATGATGCGTGAGCAGTGTTTTTATGTAGAGAGATTTGCAGTCCCTTCCTTGGATTCCTGCATCAACTTTGATGGTTGCCAAAGGAAAACCCATTTAAGAGATTTGTTTCTTGGTTGTAACTTGGCTTTGTTTTTCCTCCTTTCCAGGTAAAATGTGACCATTATTGGCCTTTTGCAGAAGAGCCCGTTCTTTATGGAGACATCACGGTGGAGATGCTTTCAGAAGAAGAGCAAGCCGACTGGGTGTTCAGGAACTTCAGAATCAGCTATGTAGGTCAATAGAAATGGTGTCATGCAGCTTTTAATTGTTAGGAATTTTGCTCCATTAAGACTTAATTTTAAATCCCCTATAAGGGTAGTCCGCAACTTATATTCGTTTAGTAACTGCTCCAAGTTAGCATGGCACTGGGAAAAAAGTGACTTATGATGGGTCCTCCACTTACGACCATAGCAGCATCCCCCGTAGCCACATGATTAGAATTTGGGCGCTTAGCAACCAGCATGTATTTGCGATGGTTGTAATGCCTGGAGGTGCGTGTGTGTCACATGGTCACCATTTGCTACCTTCCCAGAACGTTTCCGACAAGCAAAATCAAGGGGGAAATCCAGGTTTGATTAACGGTCACAGGATTCACTTAGCAACCATGGCAAACAGGTCGTAAAATGGAGAACAACTCGCTTAACAACTTAAATTCTGGTCCCAATTGTGGTCGTACATCAAGGACTACTTGTATATTCTATGATGTGTGTACAGTGGTGGGATTCAAAAATTTTTACTACCAGTTCTGTGGGCGTGCCTTGGTAGGCATGGCATGGCTTGGTGGGTGTGGCTTGGTGGGCATGACAAAATCACCATTCCCTCCCTACTCCTGGAGGAATATTATCACCGGTTCTCCAAACCACTCAAAATTTCTGCTACCAGTTCTCCAGAACTGGTCGGAACCTGCTGAATACCACCTCTGTGTGTGTGTGTGCATGTGTGTGTAAGTTTCTATTCAACTTTCAGACCTTCCTGCTTGTCTTAGTTTTCATTTACTTCAGGTGGTCTTTTTTTAAATCAGTGAATACCACTGAATATGCAAAAAAGTAATTATGTGGCCATCATAGCCCTTCAGTTTCCCAGTGTGAAGTCTATTACTCTGGGATTCCATAATCATCTGATGCTAGTAGGTCTGACCTTAGTTTGCTTTTCCAAGATCAGCCAAGGTTGCCTGGGTGTTATCATCTCTATTTCCCTCTGGGTTGAAATTATGCTGCAGACATAAAGAAAATTTGGATGAGCTGCGGTTAGAGTGCAGTAACTGCAGGCTACTTCTGCTGACTGCTGACTGCCTGAAATTTGGCAGTTCAAATCCCACCAGGCTCAGGGTTGACTCAGCCTTCCATCCTTCTGAGGTGGATAAAATGAGGACCCAGATTGTTGGGGGCAATACGCTGACTCTGTAAACCGCTTAGAGAGGGCTGTAAAGCACTGTAAAGCGGTATATAAGACTAAGTGCTGTTGCTATAGGGAGAGACGAGTGCGCCATTCAGTTCTTAGATTAGATTCCTGGATTCCCAACAGTCTTAATTCTCAATTGTAGTTGTAAATTGAGACTACCTATAGAATCAGAATATAGCTGGAAGGGACCTTCAAGGTCTTCTAGTCCAGCCCCCTGCTCAAGCAGGAAACCCCATATCATTTCAGACAAGTGACTGTCCAGTCTCTTCTTAAAAACCTCCAGTGATGAGGCACTCACAACATCTGAAAGCAAGCTGTTCCACTGGTTAATTGTCCTCACTGTTAGGAAGTTTCTCCTTAATTCCAGGTTGCTACCTGTCCTTGATTAGTTTCCATTGTTTCTTGTGCTTTGGAAAATAAATTGACCCCCTCCTCTTTGTGGCAGCCCCTCAAATACTGCTATCAGTATGATAGTAGGATAGTAGTATATCCTAGTCCTTTTCTCTAGACTAGCAAACCGAAATCCAGCGACCATTTTTTGTATGTTTTAGTCTCCAGGCTAAAAACAAAACATCCCTATTTATTAATTAGCCAGCAACTTTATCTAGGTGAGATGGGAGGCCAACAAGTCTAATATATAAATAAAATTAATTAATTAATTATCCCCTGCAAAGTAGAAAGTTGGGCTGGATACTCCACTCCTATCCAGCTCTACGCATTGATGATTTTCACCGGTGTAAGTGAGCACTTGCTGGCGATGGGCTGACGTCATTCTGGTACCTTTGTGGGTTTTTTTTTTTTCTTCCACTCAGGCAGATGAAGTGCAGGACGTGATGCATTTTAATTACACCTCTTGGCCTGACCATGGTGTTCCTCCCACCAACGCAGCAGAAAGCATTTTGCACTTTGTACAGATCGTCAGGCAGCGGGCAACGAAAAGCAAGGGGCCCATGGTTGTACACTGCAGGTAGGTTGTTGCCCCCTGGATGTAGAAGATGTGGACATAACAGAGCCAGAAGAACAATGGTGTGTTGCTTCTTGCATAGTACCAAATATGTGGTGATGGTGTTTTGCAATGAAGGGGAATCAGAGGGCTATATGTTTTCTTTGCCACCTTTCCTTCTTAGAACTTGCATTCTGTTTGGTAGAGAACTCATTGATGTCTCCAACTTGTTGGTCAAACGGGTCTTCCACTGACAGGCTGTTTCTGTCCCTTTTAAAATGCTTCGATGGGAGAATTTCACTGCATGTTGTCCCTTGCCACCTCAGTTCTTCCTACATTAGCAGTGCTTCATTTTAGGGGTGCCATTATGTATAGCTCCTAATTTGGAGAGAAATTGCGGACATGGCAATCTTTTCACTCTGCTGAAAATCCCAGAATTTTATTTCTGTATGTCTTTATCCACTTCTGTGGTTTCAGATTAAACTTAAGTCTGTAAGCTCTATTACAGTTGAATAGAAAAAATAGATTTCTGTTTCCTCCTTCTCTTCCTGAAAATGCTGTAACCCAGCAGAGTCTGTTTTAATTATTATTATCCTATGCAGTCATAATCCATCAGTGTCTGAATATAGTTTTCTCCAATTTTATTCATTTACATAAAATAGTTGTCATCATGAGACTCTGAAGGTCAAGTTAACTTACAAAATTCAGAAACGAAATGTTCCTGCCCATAGATCTATAGATGAAAATATATGATCCAGTCAGGAAAGAGATTGGGTAAGTGTCAGGGCTCCGACAAATCTAGCCACATCTCTCAGAGTAAAAAAAAATGATTTATTAGGAGTGGCCATGTTGGCGTTACCTGGGTGCAGTCAACACTAAGATACATCATTCGTTTCTCCCTTGACCCTAGTCTTTTCCCCATCCCCTGGATGTATATTCTCCAAGAGTCATCAATAATGCTGTCCGGTAATAATCTTGCATGCCAACAGCTTTGGCTACCTAGCAATTATCTGAAGCATTTGAGGAATGCACTACTTTCCCCCACTCCCTTTCTGCTGGCAACTAAAAAGACCAAAGAAGTATTTTTTAGTTGACAGTGAGAGGAGGAAAGCCACTAATTCAGATTCACAATTTTCTATGAAAGTCTAGTAGCTCATGGATTTAACTCCAAGGAATGACTTAAATGCTACTAAAGCCCTCCTTCAGATGGCGTTGAATTGCAGGAGAAGAATGGATGAGCAATATAAAATAAAACTTACCATGGATTTGGGAACTGGTTGTCAGAACGTGCTGAACAGCATGGACTAAAGTTTATCTTTTTCATGCCGAAAAACATGAGGGAATTGCACATGGAACCTGCAAATTTGGAAGTCAAACCAACCAGCTTTGTTCTTTTCCTCAGATGTGAAGTGATGGAAGATGGAAAATCACTTTCTTATAAGCATGGCCAGACTCCATCCTTAATCATGACACTATCAAATACTTAGAGTTTTCTCCATCTGTTGTATATTATTAGGAGAAATGGTTTAAAAAATCATTAGCACTTACCAAAGAATATGTTGTAATAGGAACAAACATTAGATGGTGGGATATATGGTATGCTGTGATGATGAATATTTATGTGTTGTTTCTCCATGCCATATATGTGGGTACATGCATAATTCTGTATCTATCTATCTATCTATCTATCTATCTATCTATCTATCTATCTATCTATCTATCTATCTATCTATCTATCTATCTATCATCTATCTATCTTGTTACGTTTATGTTTATATTATAGGTAGAGACCCTTTGAGAATTGTATGCAATGTAATTTTATTTTAATGTATGCCGATTAGTGTACATTCAAAGTAACAATAAAGTATTCTATTCTTATGCAGTTTATAAGATTTTCCAGAACAAAATAGGAATAACCGTATTTTCTCACCTCAGAAGCAATGGTGTATAATGTTATGTTTGTTTTGCAGTGCTGGTGTGGGACGAACCGGGACCTTCATAGCATTAGACCGGCTTTTACAACACATTCATGATCATGAATTTGTAGATATATTGGGAATGGTGTCCGATATGAGGTCTTATCGGATGTCCATGGTTCAGACAGAGGTATGACTTTTACTTGAGTGTGTTTTAAACAGCCAATTTAATTCATTTATTCGCTTGAGGCTTCCTTTCGTTCCTGAGAAACATATAGGTCTTCATCCTGCAGTGGATAGACAATGGCTAGAATGATGACCAGAAAATGTAGAATATTGAACATCACACTATAAAAGAAATAACTGGCATAAATGGAAAGAATTGAAACCAGTGGGAGAAGATAAAACAACTGTTACCTACAAAGGGTGAACATCTGTGAGAGTGCAAACATAGCATCACCACTATCTTTTTTGCCAATTTATTCATTAGATTTATCCCAACTTTCATTGAGGAATTCAAGGCAATGTACACAGTGCTCCTTCTACCTCAACAGTCTTGGGTGGTGGGTCAGGCTGAGAGAAAACAGCCTCAATCATGCAATGGGAATAGTCTTGGGAATGCAAAAGGAAGGAGTGAACCGTTAAGGGAGACAACTTTTAGGAAAGATCTTTCAGTCCTAAGAAAGAGGAAAACATGAGACAGAACTTCAAGAACCTCAATTTGATTTGGTATAAAAAGAGGTATAAGATGGGGCAGAAAGAAACTCTGGCAGGCTTTCAAGGTTCTGTTATTCTACCCTGCAACTATAAAAACCCTGGTAGGAACCATGCCTATTTCTTGGACTGTCTCAAAGGGTTAATATGCAAAGACCATTCATTACTGAGGTGGACTTGGGTCATGCAGGGGTGGGATTATACAGGTTCACACCTATTCGCTGGAACTGGTTGTTAACATTCTAAGCAGTTCGGAGAACCGGTTGTTTAGAAGAAATGACTGGCCTAATCCTGTAAGGAAGGCAGGAAGGAAACATTCTGGTGATGTTGAGTTGGCCATGCCCAGCCAGTCACATGACCACCAAGCCATGTCCACCCAGTCACATGACCACCAAGCCATGCCCACCAACTAAGCCATGCCCACAGAACTAGTTGTTAAAAAATTTGAATCCCACCCCAGGGGTCATGTATATCTGTGTGTGCATGCCCAGACAGACATACAGTTCAGACACACAATCTAGAACCAACTCCATGACATGCTATTTTTTATGAGCAGTTATTAATTTCTGAGGGAGAATTCAAATATGACCCTAATTCCTCCCAAAACCCCACTGCAATCTGAGATGATACAGTCCAGCCGCAAATGTACACTGTTATTTGCATCATAATCCAAGTGTTTTTTTGAAAAAATAATTCTATTATTTATTTATTTATTTATTTATTTATTTATTTATTTATTTATTTATTTATTTATTTATTTAATCGGATTTATATACCGCCCTTCTCCCGAGGGACTTAGGGCAGTGTACAGCCAAATAAAAACACAATATAAAAATTAAAAAAGTTAAAAATAGATTAAATTCAAGGCTGCTACTAACATTATACCTTAAAACTCCAATAATTAAAATAAAAAAACCGATTCTCAAACCCCAATTTAAATCAGCCCAGGTCGGCCTGCTCAAAGAGCCAGGTTTTCAGAGCACATCTAAACGCCCTCAGGTCAGTGGTTATCCGTAATTCAGGAGGCAGCTCATTCCAGAGGGCGTGTACCCCCACAGATAAGGCCCTATTCCTCGGGGTCACCAGGCGGCACATGGATGCCGTTGGGACCCAAAGGAGACCCTCCCTGTGGGAGCGCACCAGTCGGTGGGAGACTACTGGCAGAACGCGGTCTTGTAATTTTTTAAAAAAAAATTACAGACAACAATGTATAGAATGACTAGTTCACAAACCCAACAACTCAATTATTTGTTTAGTTACAAAACCATCCAGCATAAAAAAAAAAAACCCACGCAAACAAATAGGAGGAAAAAAAAGTAAACAGGGACATATTACATTGATATACATCCGCTAAATATATTCATAAGACTGTATCAAGTTAGGCATAAAATTGTTCATTCTTGTAAAATACTACAAAATCTTGGCCAGAGGGTTGTGTTGGTTTTAGATTACTAGAAAAAAAAATAGCCTTTTCAAAAAAAAAAAAAGATAAAAATTCCTTGAATCCAGTATTTCATGTGGGATAATAGTACTTTTCCACTTTTCCAAAGCAATTCTCTTGGCTAGTCCTTATGTATCCAAATCATTGCTGCAACCTTGAAGGTCAGATCTGATGCTGATCCTTTTAGATACCTTCATTTCCCATTTGTTTGTTAAGTTGCTTTCAATTAACCTTTCTTCCGAAATATCCACGGATGAGATATTGCCAACTTTTGTAGGGATGCTGAAACCCTACTGTTTGCCAGCTGGTCAAACCTCCTGCTCCTCTGGCAAAACCATGTTATGTCTTGCCTCCTTCTCTTCTTACACACAACCACAGTAGGGTGCTGTCATGCTTCAGCAAATCAAGTCTGGTTTATGGAATTGCCCCAAATGCGTGGCAGCACGAAACCCCGAAGAGCAGGATATATGATGCATTGGACTGCCCGGATCAGAATAGTAGAAGAAGAATTGTTGAGTTGGAGAGGAATTGTAAAGCATGCTATATCACAGCTTACAATTTGGGAAGTTGTATCCCCAACACTAAGATGTACGGGTTTACTGTTCCTGAGTTTTGTTTTTTGGATAAGACTTCTGTTTAATGCCCTGTTGAATTCGTCTCACATTCCAGCAAGAATTCCAAATCAGCTGTTTCCCAGTGTGACAGTTCAACTGCAGTGGTGGGATTCAAAATGTTTTGCTACTGGTTCTGTGGGTGTGGCTTGGTGGGCATGGCAGGGAACGACTACTGTAAAATCTCCATTTCCTCCTCACTCCAGGGGAAGGTTTCTGCAAAATCCCATTCCCACTAACCTGCTTTCCAGCTCCGTTCTCCTGTGCAGGGCAACAAAAGAAGACCCAGCCAATCAGCTGACACTCGGGAGGCAGAGAATAGATGGGGGCGGGGCCAGTCAGAAGTGGTATTGGCTGGTTCTCCGAACTACTCAAAATTTCCGCTATCGGTTCTCCAGAACTGGTCAGAACCTGCTGAATACCACCTCTGCAATGCAGGCTACACAAGCCAGTTAGTGGCAGATCACCACTCAGATGTGGGCTGCAAATATTCAGAACCACCCACTGTTGGCAATAAAGAGTTAATGTATTTCTTGGCTGCCACCTGCTGGTCATCTGCATTTTTCTAGTTGAGATATGGTAGTTCTAGATCTAGAATGACACAAAATTGGAAAAGATTTTCTAACCCAGTGGCTCCCAACCTTTTGGGTACCAGGGATTGATTCCATGGAGAGAGGTTTTTCCGTGGACCAGACAGGGAGTGGATTTGTGTGCTGCCTGCATCCCGTGGATGGGACTTTGCTTGTTTGCATGGCCCAATTGTTGGCATGCTGCAGACCGGTGTCAGTCCACAGATTGGGGGTTGAGGGCCCCTATTCTAACCTCCTAATCCATTTATTAATGCAATATAGTGTATCTATTCTCATGTCCAGCACAAGCTGTGAAAACGCATCTATTCGGCCACTAGATGTCAGTTTCCTTTTAAGGAGAAAATTCGGAGCAGCTCTTCTGAATTCATTTCAGTATAAACCTACAAAGCAAACATCGGTCTCTTTCCACCTGGTTTCAGGTTTCTTTATACAGTGGAAAATTAATCCTCCTGGTTCACCATGTGGCCCATAAGCCTCTTTGATGAAACAGAAGCAAATGTTGTAAGCTCACGAATAGTAGATGGGCATTTTGAAGGACATTTTTGAAGTCCCCCAAAACTGTAATATCTCCTAGATCAGGGGTCTCCAACCTTAGCAACTTTAAGACTTGTGGACTTCAACTCCCAGCTTTGCTGGCTGAAGAATTCTGGGAGTTGAAGTCCTCAAGCCTTAAAGTTACCAAGGTTGGAGACCCCTGTCCTAGACGGTCTTGCAAATCTTGCAGTGCTGGCTGGGGTATTCTGGGAGTTGAAGTCCACCTATGTTAAAATGGCTAAGGTTGGGAAATGCTGTTTACACACACAAAAATTAAAGAGATCAGAACATTAATAAAATCATAAATATTAATATTAATATTAATATAAATATAAATATTAATATTCAGATATTAATTAATTAATTAATTAATTAATTAATTAATTAATTAATTAATTAACATTCCAATCTGAATTCTGGAGGAAATAAAGCCAAGATTTTTTTTTGTTTTTGATGCTGACAATTCTAGGAAAGTTGATGAAAAATCCTGTAATAAAGCTGACTAAAGGACAGCAGCCCAAATGTATTGTAAAGCAGGGGACCTACCATAAATATATATGGGTGACTGGAGGTGTTTTGATTCTCTTTCTACAGGAACAATACATTTTTATTCACCAGTGTGTGCAACTGATGTGGCTAAAGAAGAAACAGCAGTTCTGTATTAGTGATGTCATATATGAGAATGTCAGCAAGTCATAATTCCAGGTCACAGGTGGTAAGTTGAGAACCTTTACTTTTCTGGTTGTGTTCCCATGGGCTCATGCTTGTTGCTTAGGCAAAGGCCACTGCAGCCATACATATTACTGTGAGGACATTATATATAGTTCTGTGCTTTGCAGTGAAGCTCCATAAACTAGCCCTACCTACAAGCTGCCCTTTACAGAATAAGAGTTGGAAGGGACCTTGAAGATCATCTAATCCAAGCCCCTTCATGAGCAGGAGACCCTCTACCTGTGATGGTGAACCTATGGCATGCGTGCAAGATGTTGCCCCAGCTCAGTTGTGCATGCGCATGCACCTCCCACCAACCAGCTTTAGGTCTCTGCCATGCATTCAGGGGTGGGATTCTACAGGTTCGCATCTATTCGCTAGAACCGGTAGTTAACATTCTGAGCAGTTCGGAGAACCAGTTGTTCGAAGAAATGACTGGCCTAATCCTGTAAGGAAGGCAGGAAGGAAACATTCTGGTGTTGCTTACATAAACTGCCTCTCGGTTAACCCTTATTACATTCTTGGCAGGACTAGACTTCCTGTCTCAGGAACCTCTCTGGAGTTTTCTTTCCCCTTTTGCTGGTACTTTGCTTGTGTGGAGTGACAATGGCACTGAAAAAAGTGACTTATGAGCATTTTTCACACTTACAACTGTTGCAGCATCCCCACAGTCATGAGAGACCAGGCGAAGAGATGCATGCCTCAATGTGAGTGATTTTGAGTTGGCCACACCCAGCCAATAACATGACCACCAAGCCATATCCACTCAGTCCCAAGACCACCAAGCCATGCCCACCACCTAAACCATGCCCACAGAAATGGTTGTTAAAAATTTTGAATGGTCACTCCACACAAGCAAAGTACCAGCAAAGGAGGGGAAAAAAACTCCAGAGAAATTCCAGAGAAAGGAAGTCTAGTCCTGCCAAGAATGTAATAAGGGTTAACAGAGAGGCAGTTTCTGTAAGCAACACCAGAATGTTTCCTTCCTGCCTTCCTTACAGGATTAGGCCAGTAATTTCTTCTAACAACCGGTTCTCTGAACTGCTTAAAATGTTAACAACCGGTTCTAGCGAATAGGTGCGAACTGGTAAAATCCCACCCCTGCCCCAAGCCCTTCTTTTTCAACTTGATTAATCAAACCCAATTCCTGCAACTGTTCTTCATATATTTTAGCCTCCAGCCCGCTAATCACCTTTGTTGCTTTTTTTTGCACTCTTTTCAGAGTGTCTACGTTTTGTTAATAATATGGTGACCAAAATTGGATGCAATATTCCAAGTGTGGCCTTACTAAAGTTTTATAAAGCAGTACTAGTACTTCACGTGATCTTGATTCTATCCTTCTGTTAACGCAGCCTACGATTGCATTGCCTTCTTTTTCTTTTTTGGCTGCTGCCACACTCTGCTATGACCTAGCAGAGACCAGAAACCTGCATCAAGGCAACCTGTTTGAATCCATTTTTTTAACTTCAAAAAGCAATATATAATTATATATTTATATTATTACATTTCTTAGGGGGACAACAGCTAATCTATTAAAAAAATCTTCCAGTAGGCGAGAGAAAACATTAGCACAGCAACAGCATTTGATCGTTGCTAAAAAAAGAAAGTGTTAATGCAGTACATTGTCGATTTGCATTTGTTAATGAGCAGCCAAATTAACCACAAAGCAATTTCCTGAAATGTTTAAGGACCGTTAAAAGGTCTGGCTGCTGAAAGACCCTAGCAGTGATGGCTCCTTTCCATATTGGTCACCACCAGAGGGAGCCATAGGATGGGCAAGCATATAAATGCCCATCCACATGGACTTTGATTCAGTTCTGAGTTAAAGAGCTTAAGCTTCTCTTGTGTCATTTGTTTATATCCTGCTTTCTATCCAGTGGTGGGATTCAAAATTTTTTACTATCCGTTCTGTGGGTGTGGCTTGGCTTGGTGGGCAGGGCAGGGGAAGGATACTGCAAAATCCTTATTCCCTCCCCACCCCACTAACTTGCTTTCTAGCTCCATTCTCCTGTGCAGGGCAACGAAAGAAGACCCAGCCGATCAGCTGGGACTTGGGAGGCAGAGAATAGATGGGGGCAGGGACAGTCAGAGGTGGTCTTTGCCGGTTCTCCAAACTACTCAAAATTTCCGTTACCGGTTTTCCAGAACTGGTCAGAACCTGCTGAATACCACCTCTGTTTCTATTCAAGACAGGTAATCAAAATAGTTTGAAAATCAATTCAAAAGCAACAAGATTATAGCATAATTAGAATACCTACATAAGAAATAAATAAATAACCTCTCAAAGGCCATGTTGGAAAGTTACAAGTTAGTCCTGTTTTCTTTAAAATGGTGGAAAATGGATCCCATCCAACTTTCTTGCCTATTCATCTTTTATTGAACAGATTGATTGATTGGATGGGTATCCTTCCTTTCATTCAAGAACTCAAAGTGGCATACATGTACTATATACATTGTAGAGAGCCAGTTAGAATTCTTCAAGATACTGGCAAATTGGAAACTTGCAAAATTCAAGTTTTATTTGATTTTTTTTTTTCCAACAGAAGGATTTAAGTAGCTGAAAATAATTAACTTGGGGATCAATACAAAAAGTAAATTAAATATGAACCCAATACAGTGCTCTGAGTTCCTTTCTGAAAGGAAAAAATTGAGCGAATAAAACTACATCCGGTCATGTAAAGATGGGAATAAGTAGCTTGAGAGCATGTGATATGCAAATAGATTTGTGTGTTCAAAAGATTAAAATCTGACTGTTGGACCTTCTATATTTGTAAAACTCTAGCAGCAACAGGCTTGCTGAGGGAAATTTACTTTCAGGAAAAAGAATATATGTAAAGGTGTCTATTTGCAGCATTCATACATTCAAACAGTATCAAAGGATATTTTACCTTCAAGACTCTTTTACAAAAATGTTGGTTTATTTAAGGCAGTGTTTTGCAAATTTGGCAACTTAAAGATGTGTGGGCTTCAATTCTCAGAATTCCCTAGTCGGTATGGCTATCTGGGGAATTCTGGAAATTCAAATCCACACATTCTTTAAGTTGTCGAGGTTGAGAAATACTGATTTAAGGAGTGAATCTGCAAAATTTAACTAATCACCCGAGAATGATTTCACTGAATTGTATAACTGTTTAATAACAGGTGGATGATCTATCAACATCAGAGTTATTAAGGTATTGTTGTTCTTCCAAATTATTACTATTATTTCCTTTTTCCTTTCTTTCTCTTTCTTGCAGATGAAGCTGTGAAATGCATCCATCTTCCTCGGCTTCAGATTTTAATTCTCTCCCCCTTCTCTTTGGTTTTTGTTAACTGCTTTCTGAATTGCCATGGACAAGAGCTGCTTTGCAGTACATGGACAAATGAAAAAAAAGTATATTTTACATCCAGAAGTTCTGGGGAAACATAGCCTTAAGGAACCTGCAGTGTCTTGTTTGGATTCTTGATCAATTTTTTTAAAGTTAAAAACAGGACCAAACTCAACTCGGGGTGGCACCTCAAAGGGACAATCTAATAATGTGCATCATTGTAACATGCTCTGGATCATTTTCTGTTGTTTCTGAAACAAATTCGTTTAATATGTTTTAATGTAATGCGCAGGTTAAACTTAAAGGTTACCGAATGTGCAATATTCCAGATTCAGTCCAAACTGCTGCGGGCTTTCTCCATGTATATGGATGGAGCAACATGGACTCTATCAAACACAGGAACAGACAGGGTTAGCATTGAGATAATAACTCATTAGCAAGCAAGGAAGATTGTAAAAGCTGGAAGAAAAGCTGAAACATTGCTACTGACGCAACATCCTCGGCAGAACTCCCTAGCAAGGAGACTCAAAAAAGAGTACACCCTTAAAACTGGTCTAGTCCAAAACTAGAAGTTGAAGGAGCAGATTTCAGCATTAACTGCAACTTCTTATAGGATCAAAGCTCAATGTTATCCTTTCACAGCGATTTGGGCAGTTCTGAATCAAAGTGTTCTTTTGCCTATACTGCCAAGTGGAGAGAGAAATTCCTGTGCACTTAGATTCAGAGTGAAACTATGGATAGCCACAAGGTGCAATACTAGGTAGGATTCACTTGAAGGATGAGCACCATGGATGTACTGATTTTTAGTTGTCTTTGCTGCATAGACTTTTTCCATTTGTTTGGTTCTCTTCACTTCTGTGTAAAGAAAAAGAAAAACAAGATGCTTGTCATTTGGGGTAGAGAGAAAAGGTGCCATGCAGGATGCAACTTAGTGGTGCCAACATGCTGAAAAAAATGTCAAAGGGTTTCTTTTGGCATGCTTAGTGCATGCAAATGATTGCTTCGTTCAACAGTTACTACCAAGTGCCAGGCTTCAGTTTATTGCAGGGCATAAATTTTCTCCTGGAAAAGTTAATGTGACTAGCTCTGGGGTTTGCTCTCCCCTTTCCTTTGGTTTTTGTATCAATTCCATGTGTCGTTTTGTTGTGATATGAATGCTATCAGCGAAGGCATTGGTGGTGTTTTTGATGTGACCTTCTGCTTTCCGCTCTTTGGTTTAACTTCCATTTCATTGAAAACTTCTGAAATGAGTACTGCGTCTACAGGAAAGAACATTAAATATGCCAAGAAGGGATGTGCTGGATTTATATGACAGAAGTAAATGTATATTTGTGTTGTTTTAGGGCGCCATGTTAAAGCATCGGACTAGGATGGAAATGACTTGACCTACAATCCCTATTTATTCATGAAACATTCTGAATTTATTTGCATAAGATGAGCCCCTGGGTTTCTATAGGAGCTCTGAAAATTGACAGAAACTTTCATATACTCTTCAAAATGGTCACAAATTATCATATACTCCTTGACATAAGAAAATATTTGTAGTTCAGAATTGAATTGTGCGGGTCCTTGGTGCTCTCTGAAGCTTTGTGGTTTTCTTGCAGATGTTTCATCACCAAATTAGGTAACATCATCAGTGCTAAAAGGGAGTAGGCTTTGTTCTTATTTTATATACTAGTGGCTTGCCATGTCAGTGTTGGTGGGGAGTGGTTTTGGTGAATTCTTAATGAGGCTTTTGTTTCTTGTTAGCTTATTTGTCTACACTAGTAGTTCCTTGATTAGTTTTGTCTATTTCCCTAGCCACAGAAGAAAAAAGCATACAATGTAGAGTGTAAGGACTGTAATAGCTACTATGTTGGACAAACAAGCAGAGTGCCTCCATGAACACCAACTAGCATTTAGAAGACATGAAGTCCCTAATTTCACAGCATGTACAGAATCAATCATGGTTTCAACTGGGAAACTGTGAGCATCCTAGATCAAGCTAAGTCCAAAAATGATAGAGAATTCCAGGAAGCCTGGCACTCAGATAAATCAGCCATCGACAGGCACATAGAGATAAAAAACATCTACATACCACTTAAAAGAGACAATCAAAAAGCCAAAAGAGAAACAAAAAGACCAAAACACCTCCCTACTATCAACACCTGTAAGAGCAGAAATTAACATCAATACTAGACTAATAATCAATAAATAATACCCCAATCAAGGAATCACCAATGCAGACAAACAAGCTAATAGTAAACAATAACCCAATCAGGGAACCAAAAAGACCACTCCCACCAAGGAAAGTCACTAGCACCAAGGACCTCTCATTTCAACCCTGAGCTACGAATATTCTCCTTTATATGCAAGTCATTAGTATATAAAAATAAGAGCAAATCCTGTTCCTTTCTAGCACTGATCACAATACCTAGTTTGGTATAATATATTTCCATCACTACTGTTTCCTTCACCAAGTATTTGACGGGAGACTACTCCCAACCTAGGGGTTAGTAAGGCGCCTTCAATAGCTCTTGATGGATTTATCTTCCATGAATTCATCAATCCTTTTTTTTTACAGCAACCCAAGTTAGTAGCTACCTCTGTTACAAAAACCTCTTGCACCCTCCTAAGGCCACCTTGGGCAGCTCATTCAGTAATGTCAAACAAGTTTAGCCTAGATACAATCTCTATTCCTCAGGTTGGAGATTTCTTGTAAATGAACCTTCCCTTTGTCAATACTGTATACATTATTGGGATTCTTGCCATTCAGCCCAAGGGTGGGTAGTTTTCTTTAATCATACAAGTTTTGCTAAGAGAGTAACATCCTATTGATATCCACCTTGGTTTAGTGATTAGGGCATTAGCAGTAGCAATAGCACTTAGACTTATATACTGCTTTACAGTGATTTACAGCCCTCTCTAAGCGGTTTACAGAGTCAACCTATTGCCCGCAACAATCTGGATCCTTGTTTTACCAACCTTGGAAGGATGGAAGGCTGAGTCAACCTTGAGCCTGGTGAGATTCGAACTGCTAAATTGCAGTCAACCAACAGTCAGCAGAAGTAGCCTGCAGTACTGCACTCTAACCACTGCGCTACCGTGGCACATATTTATTCTATTTCTATTAGGATAGAAACCAAGAGACTGTGAGTTCTAGTCCTGCCTTAGACACTAAGCCAGTTGAGTGATCTTGGGCTAATCACTCCCACTCTGTCCTAGGAAAGGAGGCCAGGGCAAGCCATTTGAGAAATATTGCCAAGAAAATTATTTATCCGGGCAGCCTGCAGGAGTCAACACTGACTCAAAGATACATATACACAATGCCCCATTAGGCCATGAACATCAATCAGGATGTCCAGGCAGACTGGAATTGAACAATATATAGACGAATACGCATCAGACATTTTTGATTGACCCCAGCATGTCATGTGAACAATGGGTATTTTAATCTTGTGCATAAATTGCAGCCATGTCCTTGGAACAACTGGTATTCAGAGCCATATCTTTAAAAGAGGGAAAGTCCATGTGTGTCATTGGAGGCTTTGAGTGTGTGAAAACAAGTACAAGAGATCATATTTGCATAGACCACTAATCTAATTTGGGCAGGGCTAGAAGGTGATAACATGGTGCATAATTGTAACAACCCCTCAACTACTGTACAGTTTAGCAATCACAGCAGAAGTAAAATGCCTTCTGAATGAGTCATCCAGTTATACAACTAACAACGCCAAGAAGCGCGTGGTGGGATTCAATTTTTTTTTTAGTGGCTTGGTGGGCGTGGCATGGCTTGGTGGGTGTGGCAACGGAAGGATATTGTAAATCTCCATTCCCTCCCCACTCCTGGGGGAAGGTTACTGCAAAATCCCCATTCCCTTTCCATCTCACTAACCTGCTTTCCAGCTCTGTTCTCCTGTGCACGGCAACAAAAGAAGACCCAGCCAATCAGCTGGGACTCGGGAGGCAGAGAATAGATGGGGGTGGGGCCAGTTAGAAGTGGGATTTGCCAGTTCTCCGAACTACTCAAAATTTCCACCACCGGTTCTCCAGAACTGATCAGAACCTGCTGAATACCCACCTCTGATCCACATGCAAAGCAGGTAAGATTGGAGGATATATAACCCCTGACTGTCCATGAACATTTTGTTCCTCTAACTCCTATGCTAAAGGACACCTGGCACCATCACAGAATGCCTGCCATTCCAAAGCCAAGCTGGAGCATCTCCACACTGCTTGCTGACTACAAAGCGGAGAAGGCTTATTGTCTCTGCAAAACTGATTTGTTTTTAATTTGTGCAAGCAGGAAATTAGAAGCAGTCTTGAGGGAATAAGTATACATACTTATTTGGAAAGGTAATTTGCCACACATTCCCTTAACTGCTCCACGAAGCCTACAAAATACAGCCATACAGACGTGTAAAAGCTATACAGGGGGTCCTTGGCTTAACTACAGTTCGCTTAGTGACTGTTTGAAATTGCAACGGCACTGAAAAAAAGTGATTTATGTGTTGCAGGAAATTACGAGACTCAGACCTTGGAATCCAAAAATAAGTTGGTTTTATTTGCGCAAACAGGTTCAGAATATTTTAGCCAGAGCTACTTCTGAACAACTTTCTTATAGAACAGCACATGCCTATATATTTCTTCAGAAGGGGCAAAACACAGAAATATAACTTGTCAAGTCATTGGTTACTTGAAACACAGCTTTTCCCCGCCCCTGTTGCTAGCCTAGGATGGCTGGATGTCACAAACCCACCTTTCTAAAATCCCTAGCTTGTGGTTTTGTTACAAGCAAGACAAGGTTTCTTGGCAAATATGACTTTGTGACCGATAGATTATCCTTGTGGTTTGGCTTTTTGCACTTCCTTGTTCTTTCTCTTGCTAATACCACATATTTCACTATCTATAAAACTTGCATCATTATTTCTCTAAAATATATTTTTATGTCCTGCCTTATATGAGCGTTTTTCACACATGCCCATTGCAGCATCCCCATGGTCACATGGTTTACATTCGGATGCTTGACAACTCATTTATGATGCTTGCACTGTCCCAGGGTCATGAGATCTCCTTTTGCAATCTTCTGACAAGCAAAGTCAATGGGGAAGTCAGATTCACTTAACAACCGTGTGACTAACTTAACAACGCTTTAACAAATGTAGCAAGAAAAGTCACAAAATGGGGCAAAACTAACAAATGTCTCACTTAGCAACATAAATCTTGAGCGAGTTTTGCAGCGATAATTCAGTGCCAGAAAAATAAACACAGATTAAACATCTTTATAAACATAGTAAGATTTTACAAACCAGTTGCAGATTTCTCCAACGTGGAGCAAACTCAAACAGAAAAATGTTGCAAGTTCAGAGCAGAGCTCCGGTCTTCAGCAAGCAAGCAAGTTAGCTTCACCTTCAATAGACAGACTCAGAGCTCAACATAGCTGCAGAGTTGCAGAGCTTAACATAGAGTCACGCTAGGCTACTTCTAGTTTCAATTTCCAGCCTAGGCTACTTCTAATTTCAGTTTCCAAACTATCCTCATTAGCTGATTTAGTTGCTATGCCTATTCATTGGCTGACCTTGTTACCATGCTCTATTCCAGTTCATGAATATATTCTGACAATAAAGTCTGGCCTCCATTATGGCTGTAAGTTGAAGACTACCTGTACTAAAGCAGACCATTAAAAACACAATAGATAAAGCAGGGGTATTAAAGATCCATATCTATAAATGTACCTCCAAACTATTAACAGGAAGGGGATTGTCAGGATCCTCTTAAGGGGACAGCAGTGTATGCAGCTCCATTGAAGCCATGAAAAACTTGGTATCTCCCAAGTACTTTGGCAGATGGAGGCAAGATATGGGTGAATGGAAATGTAACTGTCATGCAGATGGATTTTTGGGGTGTCCAAACCTAGCAAACACCCAATTTCCTCAAAGCAGTCCTGATTTGTAAACTGGCAATTGATTCTATCTGTCGTCTCATGCAACCCTTATTACTCAGCTGATCTCAAAGGATCTACATGGCTAAGAAGAAAATCCCAAGGGTTTGGATAGACAGGGAAATGAAAAAGGGAGAAAGGAAACTCACTTCTGTATTGTTGCCAGGAAAACCGTATGGATGTGTCCATGTAGTCCCCAAGATTTGAGCTTTACTCAAATGACCTCATACCTCTCACGAACCCCACCCATATGGACTCAAAACTGATTGTGGATGGCAAATTCTCCAAATTTTATGGGTGGGACCCATAAAAAGTGCTTCATGAAGGTAAGCAAATAGAGTGGACTGTATGGGGACAGCAGTCGCCAACTGGTGGGCTGCGGCCCACTGGTGGGCCATGAGAAAATTTTGGTGGGCCACAGAGAAATCTCACCCCCAGAGCACTCCACCAAAGCAATTAATTCAGGCTGCACAGAAACACAAGGCTGCGCCACCCACATGGCCCATGGGAACCTTCCCCGCTCACTCACTCCTTACCTGGCAAACTTGCCTGCTAAATTACTATTTTTCCTTTTTCTGACCATCAGCTGTTCTGCTGTGCCGGGAGATTTAGATTGGCTAGGAAGCAGGAAATTGTTGGATTTCTTGCTTTCTAGTTAGTCTTTAGATCGTCAGCTCTGCTTTTAAGCACAGCCGAACCTCTCTTAGGACTGAAGTTCTATTATTCAGTGCAGACTCACGGCAAGCAAATTTGAGAGACTGAGCTAGCCGACGGCAGATAGATAGATCACTGAATGATTCTGTGAGCAACTCAATCTGCCTGCCTGCTTTGTCTGATTTTGGGTAAAAGTTGCTCTTTTTTATAAATAATTCAATATTTATATAAATATTTATAATATTTACATACAAGCCATGCCCAGCCAGTCACATGACCACCAAGCCACACCCACAAATTAAGCCATGCCCACAGAACCGGTTAGTGGTCCCTGGGATTTAAAATTATGAGTTTGGTGGTCCCTGAGATCCAAAAGGTTGGCGACTCCTGGTATGGGAGATTGTTTCAATGGGAGACCCCGCCAAAGGAGATCTACTCATGTTGCTACCTCTTGGTTTTGTTCTCATTTTGCTAGATCCCCGAGTTCTCTACCCTACCTGGCCTGCCTAAAATCACGGTGCAAAATGAAATAAAAGAAAATAACTTATACAAACACAGAATGGCTGGGAAAAGTCCATTCAACAGATCATATCAATCCCAGACCACTTCCTGGGGGTGGTGGGAAGGCAGGCAGGGTTAGGCTTAACCAAATCTCAGTGGCAATGCTATTCCAGGGGATGGGACCAGTCACAGAGAAAACACCCTTCCTTTGTCTTTTTGGATAAGCAATAGGATCCAAATCGTGCCATTAGAGCTTACTGGATGGGCAGATGTAATTAGAGATGATATCAATAAGGAATATTTGTAGCTCAGGGTTGAAATGAGAGATCCTTGGTGCTCTCTGAGCTTGGTTGTTTTCTTGCAGATGTTTCATTACCCCAACTAGGTAACAGCATCAGCAGGGGGTGGGCTGCTACTGGTTCGCTAATTTTATCATTTTTAATTACCAGTTTGACGAACCAGTAAATCCCATCTCTGCTTGGCCCCGCCCACCCTGCCCTTCCCCTCCCCGGAGTCCCCACACAGCCCATTTTGGATGCCAGGTAAGTGCAGAGGCTCATCCCATTTTCGTCCCATTTCAATCCTCGCTGTTGCAATCGGCCAAAAATGTGGCGCATGGAGGCACAAAATAGATCACACGGAGGCAGCTATAGGTGACGGTGATCCCTGCAGCCTGAAGCAATTGATCGTCATTATTCCGGGAGGCAGATCCAACCGACAAATCAGCTGCTTGTGCTAAACCAGGCTTTGCTGAAGCTGACCAGGTTGTTTGCTGTTTGCTGCAAGAAGGCAAACTGCTGGGAGGCAGAGGCAAATGCAGATTTTTTTTTTCTTGTTTTCCTCCCCAAAAGCTAGGTGCATCTTATACTTCAGAGCACCTTATAGTCTGAATATCTGCCTTTATACGTGATTAAGGGGCAGTAGATTAAATTTTAGGAGCTTATCTAGCCATGTTTTCAAAGAGAGCAGTAAACTTTTTCTGCGTTATAGCATCAACTCAAAATATGCCTGTCCATACTGTGCATTTCCACTTAAGCCATCTGCTTTTGCTGAGATTGTGAATGCTCATACTGGATTCTTTCCATGATTCATAACGAATTAATGTTTGAAATGCAGGATTTTCTACTTCCAGGTTTTTGCATAATTAGCACTCATCCACGTATCGAAAACTTGCTGTGGGAGCTGGTTTCCCCAGGACTATTCTGGAACATAAATGCAACATAAGATGTGTTCTCCTTCCCACATTCCTTTGAATGAACACAACACTGAAAGATATATCCTTAGCAGGTGCACAAATAGATGCTGAAGCAAGAGAAAAGGAAACTTGAGAAGTTAGCAAAATTATTTTCGGTGCATCTGGTTTGACAGATTTTGGGAACAGTAAAACTGCACACACTTCATATTATTGTGAAAAACACCCGTCAGAAAACTTCAGCTTTTCTGGAAGAAAAATTCTAAGGGAAAAAAAAAGATGAACTGATTAAATGTAGAAGAAACTTGATACTTTTGCAAAAATCTGCTCAAGCGTTATCAGAGTCATTGTTCTTTATCTGGAGAATGTGATTGAGTAATGAGGAGAAGGGGAGAGGAGGCAGAACAATTAAGGAGAACAGCTATCACTTTCAAAAGTTGTGGAAAAAAACCAGAAAGCAAATATGGAGTGAATCTTATATTGGGATCCCTCAGCAATAGAACATAGAGTAACAGACTTGGAAGGAATCTCGGAGGTCTTCTAGTTCTTCTGGGTGGGGGCTTCTCAAGAAGACCCTATAGCATTTTAGACAAATGGTTGTCCAGTCTCTTTTTGAAAGCCTCTAGTGATGGAGCACCCACAACTTCTTAAGGCAAGCTGTTCCATTGATTGATTGCTCTCACCGTTAGTAAATTTCTCCTTAGCTCTAGGTTGCTTCTCTCCTTGATTAGTTTCCATCTTTGTTTCTTGTCTTGCCTTTTGGTGCTTTGGAAAATAGTTTGACCCCCCTCGACTTTGTAGAAGCCCCTCAAATATTGCCATACTGCTATCATGTCACTCCTAGTCCTTCTTTTCACTAGATGCATCAAGTTCCTGCAACTGTTTTTCGTATGTTTTAGCCTCCATCCCCTTAATCTTAATAGGTCATATGCCAACATGATATTGACCACAAGTTAGGCAGGATACAAAACTTGCTTTGAAGTTTAAACTTCATTCTGGATTCCTCACTGCATTGTGTATAAAATATTACATTGTCAGCATTCTCACTTACACAGAAGAAGGGATACTATTGTGTCCATGTCGTGGATCTCTGCAAAATGAGCATTTTGTTCCTTGCATCAACTCTGATTTCCTCCAGATAAGAGATAGGAATACATATCTGACTTTTTCTTATTTTGGAGTTGTCTTGAAAGGGAGGGAATCTTTCGGGTCCAGTCTGTTCATACTGGCACCAGATGGGGAATCTGATGCTCCATTTGATGATGAAACTTCATTTAAGAGTTCAGCCTTTTCACGTGCATGGAGAGGCTCCCATAATTCCTATCTGCCAGGGACGCTCTTGAGAGTTGTGAGAGCTAACATCTTCACAAATTGGGAAAGGCTTGAATAATTATTTCCTCGACATGGGAAAAGTCTCACAGTGGTGTAAAATTTACTCCATAAGAATCAAACTCTTAAATATTACCTTTTTTTTTAAAAAAAAAATAATTAATTAAAAGAAAAAACATGACCTCTCAACTCACTCATGGTGATTCTGGGGGGCTTATAGAAATAAAATTCCATATACAAAACCCAATAAACTCCCTAACGACAACAATCACACCACTTGATGAGCTATATATCACCCTGGAGTCTCCAGGCCTTGTGGCAAAACCATGTCTTCAGAGTCTTTCAAAAAAGTATCAATGTGAGTGGCCAATATTTTCTCAGGGATGATCCACAGGGAGGGAGCCACCACAGAAAAGACCCTTCTCCTTGATCCCACTAGATGGACTTCCTTAAGAAGTGAGTTGGGTTGATGTAATTGGGAAAAGATGATTCTTCAAATAACCTGGTCCAAGCCTCCAGGTTATTTGAAGAATCATCCATTGAATCCCGCTAAATATATATATATATATATATAGTGTACCAGTGTAACTGGAGGGTCACATCTAAATAATTAGAAGTACACAAAAATCTTCTGAATTGGAATAGGTTGCTCTTACTTATTGGAATTGCTTCGAAGTGGATATGACAAGGTTGTCTGCCAAATTAGGGAGGATACAAAGAATAAAGACGGCCATTGTAACTACTCAATTTTATATGTGTCTTAGTATCAAATGCATGCACAAAAAGGGCAGGGTCTTGGGGAGTCAAGATCACTATTTTAAAAAAAAACATTTTATTAAGATTTTTTTAATAAAAGACAAATCTAAAAAAAGGAGAGAAAGAGGAAAAGAGTAAGGAAAAAAGAAGTGCAATAGATGAAAGAAAGCAAAACAAAATTCAAAATGTATAAGTAACCTCTGACCCTCTTTCAATGGATATTTACAAGCTGATTATCCCTTCAATCCGTTATTTTGTCCATGTCTTTTTCAATCTTATCACTATCTTGACATGTTTTCTTCCCAAAGGGCTGATTCTAACAAATGTGGAAGTGCTTTGGATTTGGAGCAGCTCCATTTTCTGCTTAAAATAAGACCATTTCAAGCTCAGTTCAGAATGAAACAGAATGGGTTGACCTAAGGTGAGTTGAACCCACTTCAAACCTGAAATAACTGTTTTGAGCTTGAATCAGGACACTGAACTCAAGAATTTGGAGTGTGAAATGTTTTCCAAATTCTCTCAAAATCCTCTAGCCCAGTGTTTCTCCAGCTTGGCTAATGCTAAGATGTGAGGACTTCAACTCCCAGAATTCCCCAACTAGCAGGCTAGCTTGGGAATTCTTGGAGTTGAAGTTCACATATCTTAAAGTTGCCAAGTTTAAAAGTCAGGATGCAAAAGGATCTTAGTAGACTTAAACAATGGGCCTTATCCAACAAAACGAAATTTAACATGGAGAAAAGCAAGGTTTTATACTTAGTCAGGTAATATCAAAGGTACAGGTACAGATTAGGTGAAACCTGGCTCAAAAATAGTAACTGTGAGAGGGACCTTGGAATCCTAGCAGACGACCACTTAAATATGAGCCAGCAGTGTGTGGCAGCAGCCAAAAAAGCCAATTCAATCTCCGGTTGTATAAACAGAGGCATAGAATCAAAATCATGTGAAGTATTAGTACTGCTTTATAAATCCTTAGTAAGACCACACTTGGAATACCACATCCAGTTTTGGTCGCCACATTACAAACACGATGTTGAGACCTTGGAAAAAGTGCATAGAAGAGCAACTAAGAAGATTAAAGTCCTGGAGACTAAAACCTATAAAGAACGGTTTCAGGAAGTGGGTATGGCCAGTCTAGAGAAAAGAATGATTAGGGTGACATGATAGTGGTATTCCAGTATATTCCGCTATAGAGCATTGCACACCAGAACAACTACACACAAGAACAGTTTCCCCCGGAAAGCCATCACTCTGCTAAACAAATAATTCCCTCAACCCTGTCCAACTATTATAAAATCTGTACTACTATTACTGTTAATCTTGTCACTCCTTATCATCCATCCCCTCCTACTTGTGATTGCAGAACTGTAACTTTGTTGCTTGTATCCTTACGATTTAGATTGACTGTTTCCTAGTATGATTGATTGCTTATTGTACCCTATGACTATTATTAAGTGTTGTATCTGATGATTCTCAACTCCTGACGAATGTATCTTTTCTTTTATGTATACTGAGAGGATTTACACCAAGACAAATTCCTTGTGTGTCCAATCACACTTGGCTAATAAAGTATTCTATTCTATTTGAGGGGCTGCCACAAAGAAGAGGGGGTCAACTTATTTTCAAAGCATCAGACAGCAGGACAAGAAATAATGGATGGAAACTCATCAAAGAGAGAAGCAACCTGGAATTAAGGCGAAACTTCCTAACAATGATGACAATTAACCAGTGGAACAGCTTGCCTTCAGACATTGTAGGCGCTTCATCACTATAGGTTTTTAAGAAAAGACTGGATAGTTACCAATCTTAAATAGCATAGGGTCTCCTGCTTGGTTGGACTAGAAGACCTCCAAGTTCCCGTCCAGTTCTACTCTACTGTATTCTAAGTTGGAGAAACACTGATTTCTAGCAGGTACATTAGAGGGATCCTTAAAAAAAGAACCTCCTGAACTGAGAGTGGGAAGATTTTGTACAAAGTAGAAAGACATTTTCAGACTTGAAGTGGTAGAACTACTGTGGAATGATTCCATCATTCTTTGCTAATGGTTTTTTTTTTTAAACACCTGTTCTTTGGAACACAAAGGCAAAACTTGCACCCTTTTTCTCATAACAGACAATGCAAACCACTTCACGTACATCAGTGTTTATTGCAGACTTTGAGGAGTCATGAAAAAAAAGGCACCATGAAAATCAAATACATCTCATCTAGGTTGGTCAAAGGGCTCGGTTTTTTCCCTATTTTGCCTTGATGTGCCATATGACAGAAAAGAACATTTTACACAGAAAAAAAATTATACTCCTGTGTTTACTGGAATATTTTGGCTATATTTTTTAAAAAAGATTTAAATTGCAAATCAAGATGGAATTTTGATGGAATTTTTTTAAAAAAACATTGCTAAACACCTTCCCCCCTTTTTCCCCTTTCCTTTTCGTCTGGTGAAGTGAAATATTTTTTTTAAATTAAAAAATGCAATACTATTAAGAAATAATACTGTGAACTACCACATGGATATCAAAATAAGATCTAAATGTCCCTATTTTTTAAAAATTTGTGCTATTGTTTATTGTATTAGTGTTTTCCTTGATTTGTAACTTATTCCTCCTCCCCAAAAACAGACAAATAATTGAAATGCAGAATAAATTACATTGCTATGTACACTTCCATTAAGAAATCATGACATGATGCCGTTAGAAGAATTTAATCTGTGCTTGTAAGATTAGCGTAGTCATTGATGGAATAATTAAAAATACATCTGGGAACTTCTACATAAATGTGGAAATCTTAAGTGCTGGAGGATAACAAAAGCCGCAGCCCGTAATTATGGCAAAACAGTATGGATGGCATGAATAAAAGGAATGTTGTGCCATCATAAAACCGTTTGAGGTCCTGTTGATTTCAATGGCAGACATTTAAAATTTCACTTTTTGGGGGGGTTGAAATCAATGGAGTCTGGACAAGAGAATCAACACTGGCCGGATCGTGCCTTTTGGACTTTCTGCTTGACGGCAGATTTCAACACATTTCGTCAGATGGCTCGATCTGAGGGCAACTCAAAAAAAATTGCAATGTGACTTTGCTAGGCTGTGGAAAAAAGATGAGCGAAGCATGAATTTCTCTCGGGAGGCCTCCAGGGAATACTTTTCTCTATTTTTTTTTCTGTCAAGGGAGACTCAAAATAGCAATTGCATTCTCCCTCTTGGCTCCCAACTGCATGCTCCCTTAATGGCATAATATCCTAGGTACATAAATAGAGACATTCCCCCGACATTTCCCCCTCATGGCTTCCTAAAACAAAGCATGGTGGAACAATGCCAAGAACAATGGGTTTCCCTTCCCCCCTCGACAATAACCACAAAACATTTGTAGACGAGTCTGTTAATGACCACTGCTCTCATCGAAAGATTCGACTCCTGAATCAGTGGCAGCTGCGTTGAGTTTCTCCTTCCGTCTTTTCATGATTTCCTGCAGTTCTGAACTCCCACTGGAATTCTGTAGGAATAGACAAAATGTATATATTTTTTTTTGTAGAAATGTACTCTTCCAAGCTAAATCTACTATACAGTACAAAACCTGGAAATCCCACATTTGCTTTTCCAAAAGCCGATTGGATTTTCTTGGTTTTTTTTTTTTTCTTTGAAAATATTTCGCTTCTCATCCACGAAGCTTCTTCAGTGAGCTGAAGAAGCTTCTTGGAAGAGAAATGAACTGTTTTCAGAGAAAAAACAAACAAACAAGAAAGTCCATTCGCCTTTTGGAACAACCATGGGACAACCATGACCTGGATGACTGAGGCTTTCCACAGACATTAACACCTGGAAATTTAATTCTATTCAACCTCTAAAACAAGGGTCTTCAAACTTGGCAGCTTTAAGACTTGTGGCCTTCAGCTCCCAGAATTCCTGAGCTAACATAACTGGAGGAGGAATTCTGGGAGTTGAAGTCCAGAAGGGTTAAAGCTGTCAAGTTTGAAGTCCCCTGCTCTAAAAGCAAAAAGTATGATGGTTACGTGTCTGACTCAATGGGCTGGTTTCGATGCAACACTAAACCATAGTTTATAAACTATAAAAATTCATATTATGCATAGATTAAAAATCAACATCTGCCGACTGTGGGCTTACTGTCTCCAAAGTACCTCCAGCCCACCTCACATTTTCAGCCTTTGAAGTGGATGATAAAGTATAAAGAAAAGAGATTGCCTTCATCTTTGGAAAGAATGGAGGTAGCTTTAAAACCTCCAAGACTTCTAAAAGCCAGTGCTCTCTTGAAGAAGGCACTTAATGGAGTAACATGAATGTCTCCCCAAAATTTAACTTACCTTCTTCAACATTTATCCCTCCCCTGAAAAAATGGGAAGAAAATCCTGGCTCCTTCTGCACCATAACATTAATATCCTCGAGCAGGGGTCTCCAGCCTTCACAACTTTAAGACTTGTGGACTTCAACTCCCAGAAAAGCTGGCTGAGGAATTCTGGGAGTTGAAGTCCACAAGTCTTAAAGTTGCCATGATTGAAGACCCCTGCCCTAGAGCCCTTAAAGGCCAAAACATATGATGGGTTCCCACATGCAGACGGCTTCTTGCTCCCTGGTCTAATGTCTAAGGTAGGCAAACTCCTTCCTTTATTTATTCATCTAAATTTAAATGCCACCCATTTCTCTATCAAGAGTGAACTTCCTCCATGAACACTTCTTTGCACAGGATGACCCAGAGGTGGTATTCAGCAGGTTCTGACCAGTTCTGGAGAACCGGTAGCGGAAATTTTGAGTAGTTCGGAGAACCGGCCAATACCACCTCTGACTGGCTCCGCCCCCATCTATTCTCTGCCTCCTGACTCCCAGCTGATCGGCTGGGTCTTCTTTTGTTGCCCTGCACAGGAGAACGGAGCTGGAAAGTAGGTTAGTGGGGTGCGGAGGGAATGGGGATTTTGCAGTATTCTTCCCTTGCCATACCCACCAAGCCACACCCACTGAACCGGTAGTCAAAATTGTTGAATCCCACTACTGGGATGACCATGTCCTGTGCTACAGCATGGTAGATGAATAACTTGTTCAGGACTTACTTCTAGGGCTGCTTTCTGTACGGTAATTTGGCTGTAGACTCGAGCGCCTTCTGGGCACACCGATTTAAGTTCATCTTTGTTGAGGGAAAACAGCTGTGCGCCAGTCAAAACTCCAAGGCTGTTCACGGTCCTGCATGAGTAGCAATAACGTGTGAGCCATGACCCTTTTACAGCTGAGAGAATAGATGCTAATTAGTCAACAGAAGCAGACGAGGGAAGGGCCCTGTGATCTTTCAGGTGCTATTGTGCTATAATTCGTTATTCCATGGCTTCCCTAATCAAGCTAATTGGGAAGGACAAAAATTGGATTCAGACAGCATGTAGACCTCATGTGAACCTCATCCCATATTTAGGAGGTTCCCAAAGGGGCGTGCGTAAGTGCACTAATGTGCCTATTTTCCCTGTTACATTTTTAGTTTTTTCATTTTGTTCATTCAAATTTGTAGTTTTTGTTTGATGAATAAATAACTAAATAAATGGAATGTCAAACACTGGAGAAATCAGGAGATTCAGGCAGTTCAAATGAGTATAAAGATTTATTTCAAGCTTTCTATAAGAATATGAACTACTAACAGTCAAAGGGAAATGAGCGGGAGATAAAAAAAGGCACGCAGGGACTCATGACTGATGACGTGTTTGATCCCTCCCTCAGGCTCCCCCTGGTCATCTCCTACATGTAACTCAAAATAAAATCATTTTCACATTATATTTCTTCAGGTCCAAAGTCATTTATCTAAGCATACATTGTCCAAGCTGTAGTTAATTCAAAACAGCTGGTTACTCCTTTGGACTTACACTGAGTTGAATCCTTTGGCCTGTAGCCAAACTTTAATGTCTTCCGGAGAGGATTCGTAGTTGATATTGACGACGGGGGCACTGGATCGTGGCACTTGGAACTTCTTTTGGGCAGCATTCCGACCAATGGTGAGACGATGAATGAGTTCATCTTGAACTTCCTCCATCTGAGATTTCCTTCCTGGGAAGAGGGCAAAGCAAGAGAACTGGAGGAGATTGGCCATTCAAGTCAATGGTTCACATTCAATACTCCATGACGGACAGGTCAGATCAATCCAAAGGAAAAGAAACACCTACAGCAGTGGTTCTCAACCTACGGTCTGTGGACCCTGTGGGAAGGGTGTGATGAAAGCTTGAAGACATGTTATGATTTAAATCTTGAGTTAAGTCTTGTGGGGTCTGCAGTGAAGGTTGAGAACTATTGACCTACAGTAGGGGTGTCAAACTCGATTTCATCGAGGGCCGCATCAGGGTTGTGTTGGATCTCGGGGGCCCAGGTTGGGCGTGGCCAGTTCGACATCACTTATGTTGGGGGTGTCTGTGGTGGCCCAAACACTCTGCCAGCAAAAATGGGCTCCCAAGCTCTGTTTTTGGCTGCGACAGCCTCCTGCAATCCTCTGCCAGCAAAAACAGAGCTTGGCAGAGGGTTGCAGGAGGACATCGCAGCCAAAAATGGAGCTTGGGAGCCCATTTTCACTGGCAGAGGCAACGCAGGTTGGTCCTTCGCTGTTTCCAGGCCGGGCCTGTAAGCCAGATCTAAGCACCCTGCGGACCGGATCCGGCCCCCAGGCCTTGAGTTTGACACCCCTGACCTATAGTATTTATCTGCACCTGAGTACCCACTGATCGGAATAAGCGCCAGGAAAGACCAACTGCTACGTGCCCCATTTTGCAAGATCTGTCTAGGGATGAACATGCCTGCCAAGCTTTATCATACTTGGGTTTTGAATCTCAAGTCTTTCCTGTATTGTTTTCATATGTGTTTCTGTGGGTTTTTTTAAAAAGGAAAATCTGAACAGATGTTAGCATGTGCAGGATCTTGGCACACATGCACTGCTCTGAGTACTGCATGAGCATTTGTTTTCAATCATCTTTCCTTATTACATGATGTCTTTCTGCACTCTCCTCTAATATGCCCCTTTTTGTATGTACATGTTCTCCATATATTGTGCACGTGCATTCAGTTGTAAACTATATATCAAACTATTACAGACTGAGGATGGCTTCCTACTCTTACACTCTTAACCATTCCCAAGTATAGAAGAGCTTTCTCCCTACCTCGCTTTAATGTCTTGCACTCACCACTGCTAGATGGGCGATTTAAGAGGCTCCCAATTAACGAGCGGCTATGCCCCTGTGATAGAGCTGAGGTTGAAACTGTGGAGCATGTCCTTTTATATTGTCCTATGTATAACACAGGCGGATCTAAGTTACTGTCTCTCCTTGGATCAGACCCTTCTAGACCCAATGTTAGCAATTTGTTCTTATATTGTCTAGGGGATGGCTCCTCATACATTACTTCTCAGGTTTCCATTTTCTTTTTTAAGAGCTGTAACCATCAGAGGAGAACGCTGTAATTCCCCTTAGTCAAGTTTTTGGTGACCAATTGTTCGTGATTAATTTTCCCATGTTCTTCTTTTGTTGTACTTGTGTTTTGGTCTGTGACCGCAAATAAAGTAATTATAATTATATCAAGTTGCCTGTACAATTGGGATCTTATTTATGCCTAAGTTCAAAAATGAGAATTGGATATGTTTCCATTAAAACTAGAATCAAACAATTTTGTCCTCCTCTTCTCTGTGCCATGACCTGTAAAACTGGCCAAGTCTGCCTACTTTTATTATGCCAGTCTGAATTTGGAATAAGAATAATTCTCATTTCCAAAGTATATTGCATTTTGAAGCCAGGGAGTAGGAGAATGACCACAAAGTTCTGGAGTCATGCAAATATCAAGCGTGGGAATAACATGCAATGTTTTTTGTTTTTTTTAAATGTTTAAAACGTAATCTTTCTGCCTTCCTTCTGTTGGTAAAAATTAATCACGCACCTAGCAGAGATCATCATGTTTTCTCCCTGTTATTACAAGGATTAGGAATTTGGCTTTTAAACAAAGCAGACATCCTCTAAATGTCATTTTTTTAAACAAGCAACATTTTTCTGGATGACATTCAGTTGTGGAGGGAGGGAGGAAGGAAGAGGGAGGAAGGAAGGGGGAGGGAGGGAGGGAGGGAGGAAGAGGGAGGGAGAGAGGGAAGGAGGGAGGGAGGGAGGAAGAGGAAGGAAGGGAAGGAGGAAGGAAGAGGGAGGAAGGGAAGGAGGAAGGAGGAAGGGAAGAAGGAAGAGGGAGGGAGGGAGGGATGGAAGGAGGAAGGAAGGAAGGAAGGAAGGAAGGAAGGAAGGGGGAGGGAGGGAGGGAGGGAGGGAAGAAGAGGGAGGGAGGGATGGAGGAAGGAAGAGGGAGGGAAGGAGGAAGGAAGGAAGAGGGAGGAAGGGAAGGAGGGAGGGAGGGAGAGGGAGGGAGGAAGGAAAGAAGAGGGAGGGGAGGGAGGAAGGAAGGAAGGAAGGGGGAGGGAGGGAAGGAGGGAGGGAGGAAGGAAGGAAGAGGAAGGAAGGGAAGGAGGAAGGAAGGAATGTTTAAAATGGTTTCAGGTTTCCTGCTTGAGCCAGGGGGTTGGAAGTAAAAGGCCCCCAAGGTCCCTTCTTCCAGCTCTGTTATTCTGAAAGAAACAAAAGCTGAACCTGGAGAGAAACTCACGGTCAACAGGTGGCAGTTTCTGCCTCTGGCCATCCCGGCCACCATCACTTGACGTGCTGCTCTGGCGGCTGATGGCTCCAGGGACCTTTGGCACCGGAACTGGGACAGGAGCAGGGACAGAGGGAGGGAGCGGGACCGGAAGCGGCATCTGTGGGGGTGAAGGAGCAGCAGGCGTGGGCTCTGGTTGCTTTGGAGCAAACTCCATCCTTTGTTTCTGTACAACAGAAGGGAAGAGTCATTTACCAAAGTCAAATGGGGGGGAGGGTGGTGGAGGGAATTAATTCAAAATCTTTTGGGGGCAAAAAAAATTCTGCATTTCCCCAAGGAGATGTTTGCTGTGTCAACCATCCAAACCTACTCATCTCCAGTGAAACTCAATAAGGCAACGCACGCTCATTTCTACAAATTTCAGGGGAAGGCAAAGAAATGAAATCATGAAGCCGCTCTGTTATTATCTCTTAAATACCCCCCCTTTTTTTTAAAGAAAAAAGAAAGAATAGGAACCCATTTACAAGGTTGTCCTTACAAACAAATCAGGCTATAACTCCAAGCATGTAACAGTATCAAATTTCTTTTGTCATGAATAGAAAATAATTATAGCAATAGCACTTAGATTTATATACCGCTTTACGGTGCTTTCCAGCCCTCTCTAAGCGGTTTACAGAGTCATCCTATTGCCCCCAACAATCTCGGTCCTCATTTGACCCACTTCAGAAGGATGGAAGGCTGAGTCAACCTTGAGCCTGGTGGGATTTGAACTGCCAAATTGCAGGCAGCCGATAGTCAGCAGAAGTGGCCTGCAGGACTGCACTCTGACCACTGCGTCACCGAGGCTGAGTTTGTAACTATGTCTGTGTTTGGCAATTTCATATGTTCGCTTCCATTTGGGACTCAAAAGACTGAAATTGGAAAAAAAATTCTACAAAGAAAGCAAAGAATGGATATGATGAAATGTAAAATGGTTGGGTGGGATAAAAAAGGTATGGAGAAGTAGAGTGAATAGTGTGAGGTCCTTGGTGGTCTCTTTTTTTGCAGACATTTCATTAACAGAAATAGATAACTTTATCAGTACTACTGGTAGAAGGAGTGGGGTTTGCCCTCTATTTATATACAATGGTTTGCTCTGTCAATGTTGGTGGGGGTGTTCTTGATGGTTTCTTTGATTAAGCTCTTGTTTACTAAGTTGGCAGTTCCTTGACTGGGGTATTTTTTTTACTGCTTGGCATTTACTGGTTGTTGACTGTTAGCCAGCAGGTGTTGTGTCTCTTAGCTTTTTTATTATCTCTTTTGAATGGTATGTAGATGTTGTTTATCTCTATGTGTCTGTGGATGGCTCATTTGGGGGAATGCCAGGCTTTCAGAAATTCTCTAATAATTTTGGACTTAGCTTTGCTTGGTCTAGGATGCTCAGAGATAAAGACTACCTAAACCTCACTCCTTTCCAGCATTGATGGTTGGGTAATGAAACATCTGCAAGAAAATAACCTAGTGCAGAGAACACTAAGGCTGGGTCTGGGAGTTAAAAAAAGATGGCGGACGGCTGCTTTCGCCGGAGCTCTCTCCGGCCCGGGTGCTCTTTGCTGCGGGTCCCCATGCCCCCTGGCCCCCCTCGCCGGTGGCAGAGGTGGGGGAGGGCCCGGGGAGACCAGCGGTTATCAACGAGAGCTGGTTGGGGGTTCGCCGGAGCTAGGGGAGCCGATGGGAGCGACGGCGTTGGCGGCGGCGGTCCTGGCGGCCCCGGAGTTGGCGCGGCGGCCCTGGCGGCCCCGGAGTGGTCTCGGGATGGTCTTGCTGGCTTTGGCGGCCTCGGAGGCCTCGGAGGCCTCGGAGCGGCCTCGGAGGGGCTTCGGAGGCTCCGTTCTGGATTTAGCAGTCCCGGAGCGGTTTTCCAGCTCGCCGGAGCCGCGGCGTCGAGAGAGGAGACAGCGTTGCCGCGGCAGTCCTGGCGGCCTCGGAGCGGCCTCGGGGTGGCCTCGTCGGCCTCGGAGTGGCCTCGGAGTGGCGTCGGAGGCCGCGCTCCAGGTGCGGCGGCCCCGGAGCGGTTTCTGAGCGGCCTCGGAGGCCTTGGCAGTGGTGTGGAGCGGCTTCGGTGGATTTGTGGCGATGGATCCAGTGCGTGTGATGCGGAGCTCCGCCGCGGACCTCTCCGGCCTGGACGGCCTCAGCGGTGGCCCCCCTTGTTCCCTGGGCCCCCCCGCCGGTGGCAGAGGCGGGGGAGGATCGAGGGAGACCAGCCGAGTCATCTGGAAGCTGGTCGGGGGTCGGCTGGAGCCGCGGGACCGATGTGGAGGGCGGCGTGGTCACGGCGGCCCCGGCGGCCTTGGGTCGATTGCGGAGGCTTCCTCCAGCGGTCGACGGAGCGAGGCGGCTGCGGACGGGCAGCGAGCGGACTTGGGGCATTTTTGATAGCCCCGAAGACGACGCGGCGGCTGGGAGATCCACGGAAGGGCTCGGCTGGGGAGCGGTGGTGCCGATGCCCCCGTGGGCCGCTTAGGTGGAGCTGTGGTGTCCCTTCCTTCCCTGGGGCCCCCACCGGTGGCAGAGGTGGTGGGCCTGGGGGGGGGACTGGCTCTACCTGTGACTCTTCCCCCCCCGGGGGTCTCACCGGTGGCAGAGGTGGGACGACCGGGGGGAGGCGGAATATACCCCAGCTGGACTGGATTCCATTTTCCATGGCCGGAGGACAGCAGGCGTTGCGGACACTCTGGGACTGCCGAGATAGGACGTCTGGGTCCACGGAAGTACCTAAGGACAGAGCTTTGGGCCTTGAGGGATGCCCCCCTCTCCCTTAGGTGGCCTTCGAAGCTCTCTAAGACCTTCCGCAATGAGGGATCCTGGGATCCGGAGCGATGGTGGGGTCGGGGAAACCGGGGAGGGCGTGGTAAATCCGGGCTTAAAAAATTTTTAAGGGGATTTTTTAAAGGGGAAAAGTCCAGGGCGGGCGGGGGAGACAGCCCGCATGGAATTGGGGGCAGCCGGGCCGGCGAGCGCGCCTGTGGGGCCTCGGGGGTTCCCGTGTCGGGGTGGCAGACAGGGGGTGGGCAGCCGGGGGCCAGTTTTATCGGCACGGTAACTGGGAGAGGTAGGTATGCTAGGGGTGGAGGGCCATATCCGGTTAGGGGATCGCGCTCCCGATGTTTACAGGCGGTAGCGCGCTCCGACCCTCCTTACCCATCCTGCAGTCCTGGTTGTCCGGAATCTCAGGCCCTGAATACCCGGCTGCTGTTGTGCAATGCCAGGTCCGTGGTTAATAAGGCTCCCCTGATCTGGGAGTTGGCTCAGGAGGAGGCCGCGGACCTGGTAGGTGTCACCGAAACCTGGTTGGGCCCAGAGGGAGGGGTCCCTCTGGTTGAGATGTGCCCACCAGGTTTCCTTGCATTTCACCAGCCTAGGGCTCAGGGAAGGGGCGGTGGGGTGGCGGTGCTTATAAAGGAAGTCCTTTGTCCTAGGGAGGCCACTGTCCCTCAGACGGCTGGCTGTGAATCTCTTTTTGTGAAGTGGGGGCAAGGGGTTCAGATGGGTCTTTTGTTGACGTACCTGGCTCCCTGCCACGTCTCATCGGCCCTACCCGGACTCCTAGAGGTAATAGCCGGGCTGGCGGTTGAGACCCCAAGGCTTTTAGTCATGGGGGATTTCAACCTGCCATCGCTCGGTGAAACCTCGGGGTTGGTCCGGGAGTTCTTGGCTTCCATGACGGCCATGGACCTGACCCAGTTAGTTTCTGCCCCCACTCACGTGGGAGGTCACATGCTGGACCTGATTTTTGTCTCTGGGCAGTGGTTGAATGACTGTAATTGGGGGGACTTAGTTATTACACCCTTGTCATGGACAGATCATTCCCTCCTGAGGCTGGATTTCTGTTCCGCTACCCCCCACCGCAGGGAGGCGGAGCCACTTAGATGGTTCCGCCCCAGGCGCCTAATGGATCCGGATCGGTTCCAGAGGGAGCTTGGGCCATTTCCTGAATCTCTGGCTCTCAGCTCGCCTGGGGACCTGGTGGCCACCTGGGAGGGGTTGGCCGCCGGGGCCCTAGAGCGAGTTGTGCCTATGCGACCTCTGACTCGGCACAGATCCCATTTGGCTCCGTGGTATACGGAGGAGCTACGGGAGATGAAGTGCCGAAAAAGACGTCTTGAGGGCATTTGGAGGGCGAGCCGTTCTGAGTCTGACCGAACACAGGTGAGATCTCATATTAAGACTTACCTTGTGGCGATAGGGGCGGCGAAATCTTCATATTTCTCCGCTCTTATTGCATCAGCAGAAAATCGGCCTGCCGCCCTGTTTAGAGTGACCCGCTCTCTACTTGAGCCGAGAGCGCGGGATGACCTCTTGCAGGGTAGAGCAGAGGAGTTTTCCCGATTTCTGCATGATAAAATCGCTCAGATTCGGGAAGGGCTCGACTCCAATTGGGTGGTCCCGGGGGAGGTGTCCGGGGCAGGTCTTGAGAGTGTTATCTGGGGGGAGTTCGATCCTGTGACCGCTGAGGGTGTGGACAGGTTGCTGGGGGGTCTGAATGCCACCACCTGTTTATTGGACCCGTGTCCTTCCTGGTTGGTTTCGGCTGCCAGGGAGACGACACGAGGCTGGCTCCAGGGGATTGTCAACGCTTCTTTGAGAGAGGGGGTGCTCCCTACCGCCCTGAAGGCGGCGGTGGTGCGCCCCCTCCTCAAGAAGCCTTCCCTGGACCCAGCTATTTTAAATAACTATCGTCCAGTCTCCAACCTTCCCTTCGTGGCGAAGGTTGTTGAGAGTGTGGTGGCACGTCAGCTCCCCCAGTACCTGGAGGAAGCAACTTACCTCGATCCGTTCCAATCGGGCTTCAGGCCTGGACATAGCACTGAGACGGCATTGGTCGCGTTGGTTGATGATCTCTGGAGGGCTCGTGACAGAGGGTTCTCCTCTGTCCTGGTCCTATTAGATCTCTCGGCGGCTTTTGATACTATCGACCATAGTATCTTATTGCGACGGTTGGAGGGGTTGGGGATTGGTGGAACCGTCCTCCGATGGTTCTCCTCCTTCCTCTCTGACCGTTCGCAATTTGTGTTGGCGGGGGGGGAGAGGTCCACCTCTAGGCCCCTGGTTTGTGGGGTGCCTCAGGGGTCGGTCCTTTCTCCCCTCCTGTTCAACATTTACATGAAGCCGTTGGGTGAGATCATCCGTGGTCTTGGAGTGAGATGTCATCTGTATGCAGATGACACCCAGCTGTACATCTCCACTCCGGACCACCCCAACGATGCTGTGGGGACTATGTCTAGGTGCCTGGAGGCCGTGCGGGACTGGATGGGCGGGAACAGGCTTCGGCTCAACCCATCCAAGACCGAGTGGCTGTGGTTCCCGGCGCCCCGATATAGCCGGCTGACACCTACGCTGGCTATTGGGGGGGAGGTTCTGCCCCCCACAGAGAGGGCTCGCAACCTGGGAGTCCTCCTGGATGTACGGCTGTCGTTTGACCATCACATCGCGGCCGTCTCCAGGGGGGCGTTTCATCAGATCCGTCGGATCTACCGGTTGCGGCCCTTCCTGGATCGGGACGCCCTGCGCACGGTCACTCAGGCCCTTGTCACCTCTCGCCTGGACTATTGTAATGCCCTCTACATGGGGCTCCCTGCGGGGAGCATCCGGAGACTCCAGTTGGTGCAAAATGCAGCCGCGAGGGTGATTATGGGGGCGTCGCGTAGCGCCCATGTGACGCCTCTCCTGCGCGAGCTGCATTGGTTGCCGATGGCTCTCCGGGTTCGCTTTAAGGTTCTAGTTTTGACCTTTAGGGCGACCCATGGCATGGGACCAGGTTACCTTCAGGATTGCATTCTACCAACGTTCTCCAACAGGCCGGTGCGTTCCCACAGGGAGGGACTGCTCCGGGTGCCGTCGGCCGCTATGTGTCGTCTGGCGGCGCCAAGGGGTAGGGCCTTCTCTGTGGGTGCCCCCGCCCTCTGGAATACTCTGCCACCGGAACTTCGTACCGGCACGGACCTGAGGGCCTTCAGGCGCGCGTTAAAGACCTGGCTCTTTGAGCAGGCCGGCCTGGGCTGAAAGAATGATTTTAAATTTTGATCTCCATTTTAATTTAAATTGGGTTTTAAGGGTGGGGGGGGTTTTTCTAATTGCAGCTAATTCTAATATTTAATTATTTTTTAACTTTTATATTTGTGGGGTTTTTAGATGAGCTGTTCACCGCCCTGAGTCCCTTGGGAGAAGGGCGGTATATAAATGTAATAAATAATAATAATAATAATAATAACTAAGGACCCCACATCCCTGAGCTACAAATATTTTCTTCTATTGATAGAGTGAATAGTGTTGACGGAATAGGACAACTCGCCACAGCCAACTCGCTGCAGTACAATTTTAACAATTCTATTTAATTATTTCAAATAAATAAAACATTATTTTAATTTTTGCAATTCACATTTCATTCTGTCCCTCTTTTTACATCCTTTAATGATTTTATTCCACCACTAGCTCAATACCCATGCTTCGCTATGAAATTATGTGGTCAGGCTTAGTTTTGTGGGAGGAAAATAAGGGGAAAAATTGGCTCTTCTACCAGCATCCATCAGTATTTTATTTGGCTAGCGTCCTATCAGTGTGTGAGAGAGTTGAGGGCTGTTTGCAAACTGAAACAGTATTTGCTGTGTGAGCAAGAAGGAGGCAGTAAAGAGCCTGGGCGTGGCTTAGCTCAACTGTTCTGTACTAAAGCTGCTTAGTGCTATGAAAGAAAAACTGAAACTGAAAACTCTTTTCCTCTGCTTGTGTTTTGCATTTGGAAAAGATTTCTTTTCAGGTGGGGAGGGGGAATAGAACTCTTTAGCATCAGAGCGTGTTAATAACAATATACTAATGCTCTGATTGTCATTTCGAAAAATCCTTTCTTAGTGAGCATCTAGAAGCCAAGACATATGTGCCAAATTTCAAGTTTGTAGGCTTTACGGTTCTGGAGATTTTGTGATGATGTGTGAGGGGTCTTTCACTTTTATATGTATAGATTTCTTTAATATTAGTGTAACTCTTGTCCTGCAGTGAGTTGTCCTGCACCAAATTGACTGTAGCTAGTTTTCCTGAAGCAAGGTGGCCACAGCAAGTTGGCCAAGGTGAGTTGGCCGCAGCAAATTGTCATAGACCATTAGAGTTGGGGTAAACTAGTTTTAGCTGTGATTCATTTTTTTTTTACTCATATCATGAATGGATTGTTTTTCGGTTATAACTTCATACTTCTTTTATGTGCTCTGCCCACCAATGCTTCCCCTGAAATGTAAGAATAGGATAGGTAAGATTGTAACTGTAAGTTATAAGAAAGCGATGTAGGAGGAGACAGAAAAAAAAGATATCAAGAACTCCAGCACACTTAATGATCAATCATCCCCAAATTGTTTTAAAATGTTATCATTTCAAGCAATCTGAATTACCTCAGAGAGTTCTCCTAGTAACTGCTATGAGGGAAACAAAGTCAATCAATGCAAATTAGTCTTAACATTAGAAAAGTTCCACAAAAAAACACCTTAGAACTGCCATCATAATTCAAACAACCTTTTGGCATTTTAAGTGATATTCACTAGCTTATTCATTAGATCATGATGATTGCTTAATAATTTTTAAATAGCGGTATCTTTATGATTACCAGTGATTACCATGTGCCAAGAAATAAAATGAAACTGATATTGCCTACATCACATTAGGCTAAGACACAAAAATAGAATTAAATGTTTTATGGTATATTGAACTAAAACAGAATACAACACTATACGTTGTGTTTCCCTACCACATCCTGAAGTAATAAAACACTCTTTTCCCAGCCAAAGAGTATTATGAGATGCTTGCAAAGACTGTAAGTAGGGCCACCGGAAATCAAAACATTTTCAAAACGGAAGTGTTGATTCTTAAAAGGGAATTCAAGCAGCCCATGTGCAATTAGGAAAGATACAGACCATTCTTCTTTATCCAAGAAGAGAATTAGATGAATGCTTAAGTTAGGAACATGATGGATGTTCACTACCTGGATCAGGGATACCCAGTCAGAAGAACCTGGTAGCACTCTTTCCTTCTGGCATATTTTTAGCAAAAGGCACCAACGCTTGTGAATTGCAAGTCGCTTGCTTGGAAGCATGAATCTGGGGGTGCAGAGACAAGACCTCAAATTTATTCTCTTGGGCCACTTATTGCCTCTTGTAATCTGCCAAGGGGATTTAAATCCTTCCATTTCCCACCATCCAGTCAGAGCTGAAGAAGCTTCTTGGATGAGAAGCAAAACATCTTCAAAGAAAAACCAGAAAGTCCAGTTGCCTCTTGAAAAAAGCACTTTTGGGACAACCATGACCTAGATGACTGAGACTCTCCATAGGCATGTCTTGATCAGTGTTCCTCAACCTCCACAATTTTAAGTTAGGTGGGCTTCAACTCCCAGAATTCCCCACTTAACCAATTCCACCTAAGAATTCTGGGAGCCTGTCTGTCCGTCCGTCCGTCCGTCCATCCATCATCTGTTTGTCTATCTAATCTATCCATTTATCCATCCTTTCTTCCAACCATCTATCATCTATCTATAGAACTTAGAATCATAGGGCTGGAAGGGACCTACTCCAAGCCCCTGCTCCAGGCAGGAGATCTTATACCATCCCGGTCAATTGGCTGCCAATGATGGAGCACTCTCTGTGATCACTGTGATGGACATGGAGTATTGGATGGAGCATTCCATTCAGTAATGGAGAACCTACCTATCTATTGTACTGTACTTATATAGCCACCCATCTCACAATCGAATACCTGTGGGTGGTGTACAATAAAGTTAAAGAAATATAATAAATAATATCAATTTCTATTAAAAACATTATTAAAAGTACGAAACTAAAGCAGAATTTTTTAAAAAAGAGCAGGGGTTAATTACATGGGAGCCATCTCAATATTTCAACAGCCCTTTGGGGTCTCCAGACCTACTGACACAACTACCTCATTGGCAATGACTTCGTAACTACCGTGGCCAATGGAAATAAGCCTTGGGTATTCTTTCATGCTAACACATTTCCCAGGCAGCTGAGAAAGAGGAAATGAACAGGGCAGTTGGCAGTTCGTGGGACTGAGGATGAAATGTTCTGGCAGGAGATGTGGGCAAAACGTGTGAAAGAAAAGACTATGATTCCCCCAAGAGAGATTTACTGCACAGTCCCAAGGAATGTTAGGAGAATGTAGTGTCTTAGAGAAAGGAGACTCAACTTGGCATTCACTGTTTGCCTGGAAGCACTCATGGCCAAGGGTCCTTTGGAGAGAAACGGAACAAGTGCAAATCCCAATTGTAAGTTAAAGGAAGCCAGCATTTAAAGGTTCTGAGGTAGTTTGTTGAGGTATACATTGAGGGCAGTCTATGGCCTGTATCATTTTAATGAGTCCTCTCTCATCCGTTTCTCCTATTCTGATTCCGTATTTATTTGTCATTTAGGGGAACAGCCTAGACAAAACCTGCACTTAATTTTGTATTTTAAATTTCATTCTATTCATAGAAATAGTTGTTCTCTCTGAAAATACGCAACTATAAATGTAATTTAAGCTAAGAAGTGAAAAATCCAAATGGTGTCATTGAATATGTCTGATCGACACCATTTCTCTGGGAAATGCAGTTTTGGGTCAGTGTCTCGCTTTCTCAACATCTCCTGGTAAAGATGGCAAGACCCAGAAAAGGGAAAAGAGAAGTGAACAAGAATGTGGCCTTTCAGGAGCGAATTATTTATATGTGAATGATTTGTCCCCAGAACTGCACTTGTAGGCCTTGGATGTGGCCACAGGTGGAACCAAAATGGCAGCCAGAGCTCTGGAAGTTGTAAGCCCTGACCTTTCAACCTAGAGACATTAAGCTTTGATTGCAGAGACAAGGCTGTGATCTTGACTTAAATTTTGATTCCTTCTGCAGACACCCTGGGATGTGGTTTCCCTAAGTCCACTGCACAGTCATCACTGAATTGCAATTTTTATTAAAATGAAAGGCAAACTAGTAGCTTAAGAAGACATCAGGCACACCATAGTTTTAAGTCTTGTTAACATTAAATCACGTCAATTATAGCTTTTTCCTATATGTTTAGTACTGCATGACTTACTACTTACTATGTTTAGTACTGCATGACCTCAAGCATGCTTTTTAAATGCCAAGGGTGGCCTTCAGGTTGTGTAACCCCAGCCTATAAGTTTCTAGAAACATTAGGGAGCAATAACTGACCAAATTGGTGTACAGGTAGTCCTCAACGTATGACTTGTTGCTTAGCAACTACTCAAAGTTATGACCTATGACCTATGTTGTGCCTAGCTATGACCAGATTTGCATATAGAATAGGAGTTGAAAGGGACCTTGGAGGTCTTTTAGTCTAACCCCCTGCTTAAGGCAGGAAGTCCTACACCACTTCAGACAAATGGTTATCCAATCTCTTCTTAAAAACCTCCAGTGTTGGAGCATTCACAACCTTTGGAGGTAAGTAGTTCCACTGGTTAATTGTTCAGTCAGGAAATTTCTCCTTGGTTCTAGATTGCTTCTCTCCTTGATTAGTTTCCACCATTGCTTCTTGTCCTGCCTTCAGGTGCTTAGGAGAATAGCTTGACTCCCTCTTCTTTGTGGCAGCCCTTGAGATATTGGAACCCTGCTATCATATCACCCCTAGTCCTTCTTTTCATCAGACTAGACATACCCAATTGCAGCATCCGTTCTTTATAGGTTTTAGCCTCCAGTCCCCTAATCATCTTTGTTGAAGTTCTGATGATCAGTTTCCCCCCATGGTCATGTGACTGGACTTTGCCATTCGGCAGCACAGCTGCATTTATGACCATTCACAGTGCCCCATGGTCATGTCACTGCATTTTATTATAGTTTTGCCAAAAAATAACACAAACGTCCAACACACCCACCGAGAACCATTGGTTTGCTTAACAGCCACAACGACCCCTTTACCACTGCAGCAAAAAACGATCATAAACACAAATAAATAAAGAAGCAAAAACTATGAGGAGTAATTGCAGATAACATCCATTTCGTGTGCACAAAACCACTAAATGTCCGGGTGATGAATTAAGCGAAGAGAGATTCCCTGTCATCCAGTTTGCTGAAAAAATAAGAAACTGAAGCTAAGAAAATTCCATATGTTTCTTCTCACAGGAAGAAAAACAGCCGAGGGAAAGAGATGTCTCTTTGGGAGACATGCGCCATCTTGTCAAAGCAGAATCTGAGAAAAACAGCCGCCTACAACAGGCAGACACTATTAGTGTTACTTCCTGAAAGATGTGACTATCAGAAGCAGCCAATGCAGTACCTATTTCTCTACTCCGCAAAGCTTAGAGAACAGTACATAGTACAACTGCAGCAAAAAAAAGAAAGATCATAAACAAGACCAACTCATTTTACCATCAACCATCATGACCTACAACATTAATGGGCAGACTCCATTAACGGTCCTATATTGCTTTAGAAATAAGAGATTGACCAACTTTCAAAGTAAATTGTTGCAGTTCGAAGTAAGCTGTTGAAGTCACTTCTTGGGAAGGGCTGAAGCTGCGTAAATACAACCAGATCCAAAAGTAGGAAACTCTGACACTGAGACTCACATTATGGTCTTTCTAGAGCTTTTCTTCGTCCCTCTCAGGCAGGGAAGGAACTGGTGCCTTTTACCAAAGATCGGAACTGATCCCTTGCAGCTCGTACAGATAGTCCTTGAGTTATGACACTTCATTTAGTGAAGGTTCAAAATTACAACCGCATTGAAAATAGTGACTGGTGGCCGTTTTTCACACTTCTGGCCACTGTAGCATCCCAATGGTTATGTGATCAAAATTCAACTGGTTCTTATTTATGATGATTGCACTGTTCCAGATCATGTGCTCATCTTTTGTGACCTTCTGACAAGCAATAGCAACAGCAGTTAGATTTATATACCGCTTCACAGTGCTTTACAGCCCTCTCTAAGAAGTTTACAAAGTCAGTATATTGATCCCAGCAACAATCTGGGCCCTTGTTTACCGATCTTGGGAGGATGGAAGGCTGAGTCAACCTCGAGCCGGTGAGAATCGAACTGCTGAACTGCAGGCAGCTGGCAGGAAGCAGAAATAGAATGCAGTACTGCATTTTAACCACTGCGCCACCATGGCTCATATAAAGTCAATGGGGAAGCCAGATTCACTTAACAACCATGTTACTAACTGAACAGCTGCGGTGATTCATTTAATAGTGTCTAGAAAGGGGCAAAACTCACTTAACAAATGTCTCACTTTGCAACAGAAATTTTGGGCTCAATTGTGATTATAAGTCGAGGACTGCCTGTATTTGAAATTGGGCTGCAAGGTACCTGAAATCTAGCACTGAAGCACATTAGCAGAAGCCTCTTGGTTTAAACCTTTGATTGTACAGGTAGGGAAGGACTGACTGAAAATAGCTAAATCCTCCATTTCATTGGTTCAGGATCCCGTCAGTCACGGCTCCTGGTACAACATTACATTTCAGAGATCTATATTGGTGAAACTCTGCTTGCAAATGATACAAAGGGTCCGGAACCAGCCACAATAGCTCTCTCTTTTTGTCTAGCTCACTTTAATTACCCAGCCATGCAGCCTCTTCATTCATTAGAATCTTTTGTCATGGCTCGGTCAATAGGGAATGCCAATCTTACATGGCTTAAAGGAAGAACATTATCCTCCTCCATTTGCTTCCAATCTCCAATGACCCGTCAACGGAAAAGATGTAGAGCAAAGGAAAAAAAGGGGGGAGCGTTTCACTGTAACTTTGGCACCTGCTCCTTGTTTCTGGCTTCAGGGGGAGAGCAAGAAGAAAGGAACTCAGCACTTGCTGCTTCCCTGGCAGAATCCAGCTAATGGCGTTGACTGTGGAGAAGGCAGATTGTGATGGAATGGGAGGAAGTGTGTGCATCTGTGAAATTCTTCACTTTCTGAGGGATACTCTGTGGTAGACAGGGAGATCCCAGATGACTTCCCAGCCAGTTTTTGGCCAGAAGCAAATTTCGTTAGTATTTCAGAGAAGGACCCAATTCTTGACCTTAATTATTAAGATCAACCTCGAGAACAGCGGCCCCACAACCTTTTGGGCACCAGGGGTCAGTTCCGTGGGGGAAGGTTTTCTCACGGACCGGAGGGGATGTGGTTGCATGCTGCCTGCATCCCGTGGATCGGGCTTCTCTTGTTTACTTGGCCTCTCGCTGGCCTGACGTGGGCTGGTGCCAGTCCATGTGTGTCAACTCATAAAATATTTCTATGGTCTTTTAGAGTTGCCAACAGAAAGAGAGGGGCGAGCAGTGCGATAGCTTGCAAACCAAAACTGCATTCCATAAATGTTTTCAAAGACAGTAACTAGGTGACTGAAGTTTCTGCCACACAAAATTCTAACTGGACAGCATGATTGATGACTCTTGGCTATGGATGTGTCCCATTGGAAAATATGAATTATGATACACCCAGGGGTGGGAAATGATGTGTCTTAGAGTCGGATACACCCAGTCAATGCTGACCTTTTAACTCCCAATAAATCCTTTTGAAGCTTTGGAAGTTTGACTCAAGAGTCATGATTTAAATTGGGTTAAGTGCCGGAATCCTGATACCATGGATTTGGGATCCCTGCTGTAGAACGTGCCTTCCTAAAACAATAGGTATTTCAGGTTATTTGTCAAATATTTTAAGATCAATGCAACGATGTCAGCACGTTTTAACTCTGAATATGTATGTATTTTTTGCAAATGAAAATAAAAATACCAGTGGGGAGGCAATGACTCAGTGGTTTAAAGACACTGACAGCCTAGGTTTGAGACCCAAATGCTGCATGACAGGGTGAGTTCCAGTTCTTGTCCCAGTTTCTGCCCACCTAGCAATTCGAAAGCATGCAAATGCGAGTAGATAAATAGGTACCACTTTGGTGGGAAAGTAGCAGCTTTCCCTGCACCTCAGCCACGTGAGCAAGGAAATGTCTTCAGATAATTCTTGGCTACGAAATGGAGATGAGCCTAGAGTCGGACATGACTGGACAGGGAAATGCTTTACTTTTACTTTTATAAAAATACTAGTCCACAGTATTTCTCGGGAATGAGGCAAAGATGCACACCAGCAAGATTTAGACGGTATTGTTTTTCACAATAAGGTTTTGAGTCTTTTCCGGTGCGAATGTCTCATGCAACTTTGAATTCATAATTATGGCAATGCTAAGGCAAGAAAGAGAGCGCCAAAATGTGACAAATGACGAACGAAAGGAGAAAGCATTCAAGTTAAATAGATCAACACTGGAGAGATCCGACAGTCTTCTAACCATGTGCCTCATTTCACACATCAAATCAGGCATGCAGAACAAGGAAAGTACAGCTGGCTCTCAGCTGTA